>CM019705.1:35586560-36236560 GCA_009760885.1 Achatina immaculata | reverse complement strand
TGTAAATCAATAATTTGAACGCAATAATTCTAATTATAGAACGCAAAAATTCTAATTCTAGAATGCGATAATTCTAATTCTAGAACGGAATAATTCTAATTCTAGAACACAATAATTCTAGTTCTAGAACGCAATAATTCTAGTTCTAGAACGCAATAATTCTAATTCTAGAACGGAATAATTCTAATTCTAGAACGCAATAATTCTAATTCTAGAACGGAATAGTTCTAATTCTAGAACGCAATAATTCTAGTTCTAGTGTGAGGTGGGCCGGGCTTTGTCTTTCGAAACCGGCCGTTTCTGAGGGTCAAGGGTTGACGTACCTCGTGGTTTTCTGGGCTGCCTGGTCACGTGATGGACGTAATGGGGCATTTTGGCAGGGCAGGGCGTTATCTGGGGGAGCTGTGTGTCGTTGTATACCCGAGGTATCTGATGAAGTCTCGTATATATATATATATATATATATATATATATATATATATATATATATATATATATATATATTATATATATAGTGACGTTGGGTAAACGGACTGTCAAGCTATGAAACCAGGTGATATTTCCAGGTGGGCTCATGTTGGTATAACGTGATATATGTAAGTTTTCCTATGTCGGAGTCGGAGTTTTGTGTATGTATGTATCATGAGAAGTGCTAAGTGTTCAGTGTTAAGTGTTACATGATTTGTTTAGTAAGATAAGATTTGAAACGCATAATTTTCATCATTGATTACTCTTCCTTAATATGCTTCATATATTCACATGTTTCACCTTTTGATTACAGACACTGGAATGTCGTCCTACGTGGTTCGTGTGTTGCACACGTATTTATGCTGATCAGGGTCGATTGCACGTGGAATTATATTGATATGCTATGTTCGTCTTTCACTGCCATCACTGAGTCATAACTAGTTAACTAATGGTTCATTGAATCATTCATATGTGCACTCTGTGTGTTAAATGTTGGACGCAGACAGAGTTTCTGCGCATATGTGTTATATGTGAGTTGGCAGGTAGCTTCTATATTATGTTAAGGGAGTGCAGCCAGATCTTGATTAATAAGGAATATATATTACAAGAGTTACTGAAGACAAGAGATTTGTAGAGATGTGAATAGTTAATAGGGTCACTTGGAGCGCCCCCTTTGTTCATACTAATGTTCATGGCGTGCTCAATATTTTCTGTGATGTTCACGCTTTGGAGATACATGTCGTGTGTGGCTTCTGGTATTGTCAATAAACCTAACTTTATTTTGTGTGGCGTCTAATGTTGCCAATAAACCTAACCTTATTTTATGTGGTGTCTAGTCTTGTCAATAAACCTAACCTTATTTTATGTGGTGTCAGGTGTTGTCAATAAACCTAACCTTATTTTTCTATGACGTCTGGTCGTGTCAATAAGCCTAACCTTATTTTGTGTGGCGTCTGGTGTTGTCAATAAACCTAACCTTATTTTATGTGATGTCTAGTGCTGTCAATAAACCTAACTTTATTTTGTGTGGCGTCTGGTGTTGTCAATAAACCTAACCTTATTTTATGTGGCGCCTGGTGTTGTCAATAAACCTAACCTTATTTTATGTGACGTCTAGTGCTGTCAATAAACCTAACCTTATTTTGTGTGGGGCCAGGTGCTGTCAATAAACCTAACCTTATTTTGTGTGGTGTCTGGTCTTGTCAATAAGCCTAACCTTATTTTTGTGTAGTGTCTGGTGTTGTCAATAAACCTAATTTTATTTTGTGTGGCGTCTAGTGTTGTCAATAAGCCTAACCTTATTTTTGTGTAGTGTCTGGTGTTGTCAATAAACCTAACTTTATTTTGTGTGGCGTCTAGTGTTGTCAATAAACCTAACCTTATTTTATGTGGCGTCTGGTGTTGTCAATAAACCTAACCTTATTTTGTGTGGCGTCAGGTGTTGTCAATAAACCTAACCTTATTTTTCTATGACGTCTGGTCGTGTCAATAAGCCTAACCTTATTTTGTGTGGCGTCTGGTGTTGTCAATAAACCTAACCTTATTTTATGTGATGTCTAGTGCTGTCAATAAACCTAACTTTATTTTGTGTGGCGTCTGGTGTTGTCAATAAACCTAACCTTATTTTATGTGGCGCCTGGTGTTGTCAATAAACCTAACCTTATTTTATGTGACGTCTAGTGCTGTCAATAAACCTAACCTTATTTTGTGTGGGGCCAGGTGCTGTCAATAAACCTAACCTTATTTTGTGTGGCGTCAGGTGTTGTCAATAAACCCAACCTTATATTTGCCTTGATCAATGTATGCTTTACTGATCAGTTATTTATTGCTGGTAAAGCAAGAGTGGAGTGAGGTGATAACTTATTTTTCTAACCAACTCAAAGCTACGTAGGGGAGTATGGATAGACATCGGCTGGGAGGGAAAGAGTCGAGTGAGGTGATAACTTATTTTCTAACCAACTCAAAGCTAGGTAGGGGAGTATGGATAGACATCGGCTGGGAGGGCAAAAGAGCCTGGCAAGTGGATCGTATGGAGAAGCTCAGTAATTGAGACTGTTCCAGGCACAGCTGTACTCCACTTGGCACTATCTCATTACATTAGGCTAGCGACGTAAGCCATGAACACCGGAGACATCTCCTTTTTTTTTTTAAAAATATTTTATATGCAAATTCAGCAAGCACCAAAACCACCAAGGGCGAGTCAACCGAGCCAGGTCATTTTTTTATTTTTTATTTTTTTTTTATTTTTGTGTTTTTTGTGTTTTTTTTTTTGTTTTTTTGTTTTTTTGTTTTTGTTTGTTTTTTTTTTTTTTTGGCTTCTTTTTCCAAATCTTTCCAGACAAAAAAAAACTTTCAAATAAACAATAACGAAGCATGTACAAGTGACGTGAGTTGAGGATGTTTGCCCGTGGAATGAAATAATGAGATGGTGGGCTTTACAAACCATGAGGTGACAGCATGGAGTATGATAACGCGAATACTTTGTACATAAAACGTTACAACAAAGGTGTACAGTAATAGTATAACCACACACACACACACACACTTCCTCTCACCTACTATCAGGACCCTTTCTCCCTCTCTCTCTCTCTTCGTTAACTTTCTCTCTAGTGATGTACAGTGTTTGTATTCGGCTAAGGCCTTCTCTTTCACTCATGGGGTGTACACAGAAATAAATCTGCGCTCGAGTCACTCGTATTCGGGTCACCGCAGTCGGAGCGCAGTGGAGGGTTATGGTCGGGTAAACAAAGGCACTGTTCAAGAACATGAGTTGGGAATGCCTGCCCGTGAGCTGAAATATTGAAAAGGCGGGCTTGAATGAAAACATGTGGTAATCGCATGGTATGTACATCTGAAGTTAACATTTAAACACAAAAGGGGGGTGGGGTTGTGGGGGGGGGGGGTTGCCAAAAACTAGAAACTGGTTGAAAGCTGTAACAATTTTTGTTTGAAAATGTACAGGAGAATTTCTTTTGTAAAAATTCTATTTTCAAATGTGGCCCTATTTCTACATGACCAAACAACGTACCTAAACTCAGCAAGGAGAATGATACACTGCGTATGGCTGTTTGTTTCTGTTCGAGGAATGGTGTTTAACATTATTGCTCTGTATATGTCTACTTTCTCTGCTGTTCTTGTTGCTATCTCGTGAGTCAAAAATTCTAAGGCTAAAGAAACGGTTCTGCACTGAAAGAAAATGTGTTCTTCCGTTTCTTGTGTGTTCATTCTACATAGTTTACATCTGATCAGTCTGTGGAATCTGCGAACGATCCCTTGTGTGGTCGGTGTTATGTTGAACAATAGTCTGTATGTTATCTCTCGTGCACTTGGCGTGATTCCTTTCTTGTGTAGGTTTTGAAATGATTGTGTGTAGTCGGTGATGAAGTATTTGTATCCTCTCTTTATTCTGCCCAGTAATGGTGGCTCCTGTTTCCTGACCAGATATTTGTATATGCATGATGTTTTCATATGTATTAAACGTTCATTTCCAGTTACACTTTGTATGCATTGTCTGTAGAAGAGCAGTATAGTGCCAAAGTGATGGGGGTGTATATTGTTTAATTTACACAGTTTAAGAAGCCTCAGCCCAACGTAGTAGTGAGCTAGAGTGTGTTTGTGTGGCTGTTGGATGATTTGTCCTACATATTTAATCCTGAGTGCCTGGATCTTTGTTGATATGTCTTGTAGGGAGATGCCCCCTCTATTTTTATCTTCCATTAAGGTTTTCTGTTGGATGCTGCGTACTGTGCGTCGGAAAATAAAGTCTCTAATCATTGAATTTATTTCCTTAAGTGACTGTTTAGGCAGGGGGAATATGTTTGCTGTATATATAAGCTGTTCAGAATGACTGACAACTCACTACCAAAAATAGCACTAAGATGGACACCACAGGGGAACAGAAGTAAGGGTAGACCAAAAGAGACATGGAGAAGAACAACAGAAAGGATGTTGAGCAATAGAGGGCTCACCTGGGCAAGAGCAGAAAAAAAGGCGAAAGACAGGCATTTGTGGAAAACCCTTGCGGAAGCCCCATGTGCCCTGGGCACTTAAGGTTCAGAGAGAGAGAGATATATATATAAGCTGTGGTATGATGCAAGTGTTGACTGCGACACTTCTGCCGAATATGGTGGTGGTTCTGTATTTGTAAATTTCCAGTCTGTTTTTAATTTTTTCAATTATATTTCGCCATCTTGCTTTGGTGTTATTTGAAGGCGTAGCTGTAAATAAAATTCCGTATATTTTAATGTTGTTGACTTGTATTAACGTGAAAGAGAAGTCTGTTTTGTTGGTCCATTTACCTAAACCCATTATATGTGATTTTTGAATGTTTATTTTAGCCCCGCTGCCCTGTCCGAACTCTGCAAATATGCCTAGAATAAACCTGATAGAGGATATATTGGAGGGAAAGAAGATTGTGTCGTCAGCATAGGCCAACGACTTCCTCTCTCCCATTCCAGGAATAAAGATTCCTTTGACTAGTGTCTCCTGCCTGATTCTCTCCAGGAGTGGCTCTAGAGTTAACACATACAACAGGGGTGAGAGTGGGCAGCCCTGACGTACAGATCTGGTTAACCGTATTGGTTCACTGAGGGTATGGTTTATTAAAAGTCTGCTTTCTGGTTTGTTGTATAGAATTTGGATCCAGTCTCTGATGTAGTTCCTAAGATTACATTTGGACAAGGTTTTCTGGAGGAAAGAATTGGAAACTCTGTCGAAAGCCTTCTCCTGGTCCAGCGATAAGATTGCTGACTGGCTATTCTTATCGTGAGAGTAATGGATAACATCTCTTAGGAAATGTAGATGCGTATTTATGTTTCTGTCAGTGACACTGCATTGCTGATCCTCATGTATAAGTGTGTGCATGACGGGTTTGAGTTTCATAGTTAGGGACTTTGCTAGAATTTTGTAGTCTACGTTGAGTAACGAGATAGGTCTGTAATTTTTTACTTGAGTTGTGTCTGCGTTGCTTTTCTTAATGAGTGTTATGTATGACTGATTGAGACTGTTGGGTAATTCTTTTCTGTCGAAGGCTTCAATAAACACCTTGTGTAGGACAGGTCCTAAAATGTGGAGGAATTTCTGATAAAACTCGGCAGTGAGGCCATCCGGTCCTGGAGATTTGTTCTTTTGGAATGTGTCAAGCGCATTTTGTAGGTTTCCTAGCGTGAGTGGGATGTCTAATGTTTGTTTGTCTTCTTCAGAAATCTGTTTGGCGTAGTTCAAGAATTTGTTTTGTATGTCTTCTGACTGACCTTTGTCCTCAGAGTATAAATGTATATAAAAATCTTGAAAGGTTTGGCTTATTCCGGTAGTGTCTGTCTGTTCCTGTCCATTTATGTCTATTATTTTGCGTATTTGCCTGCTTCTTTGCACATTTTGTTCTGTTCCCAGATATTTTTTACTTGGTATTTCTTGTACGGCAGAGGCAAGTTTTGTTCTGATGAAAGCACCTTGGTAGCTGTGTTGATGGTATTTCTCTACTTCTTCCTCTAGCGCATGTATGCGAGGACTATTGGGATCTACCTGCTTGGTTAGTTTAATAGCATTTTCCAACATTTGTTGTTGCTGTCGTCTGTATCATCGGAGACATCTCCATGACTACAATAAAGACTAAAGAACTACGGAAATAAGAGTGAAGAGTAGAGTAATAAAAGTAATAAAAGAGTGAAGAGAACATCAAATAAGCACCAATATATTTTACACTAGAACACAATAACTCTAACTCTAGAACACAATAATTCTAACTCTAGAACACAACAGATGTTTTTTTGTTGATTAAATGTTCCGAAATGTTATAAAAAAGCCTCAGGTCTTACAGTCACAGAAATGTGCCAGTCTTGTTACTCCCCCCCCTCTGCAATATATGACTATTATTTCCCTTGGCTGTTCAAGTTCAGCCATTTTGAAAGTGAACTTTGTGAAAATCCGCCAAGTTCGAGCACAAAATTTCCTGTGACTGGGGGAAGTGTTTTCTGCATGTGAGCAGTAACAGGGATTAGGTGCGATATAGCTCTTTTATAAGCACTCGGATAATCTACAACAACAGGGTTTTTGTGTCATCTAGAACAACAGAGTATTGATGTCATTTAGAACAACAGGGCTTTGTTGTCATCTACAACAGCAGGGTTTTGGTGTCATCTACAACAACATGGTATTGATGTCATCTAAAACAACAGGATATTGGTGTCACCTAGAACAACAAGGTTTTGGCGTCATCTAGAACAACATGGTATTGGTGTCATCTAGAACAACAGTGCTTTGGTATCCTCTAGAACAACAGGGTATTGGTGTCATCTAGAACAACAGGATATTGGTGTCATCTAGAACAACAGAGTATTGGTCTCATCTAGAAGAACAGAGTATTGGTGTCATCTAGAACAACAGGGTATTGGTGTCATCTGGAACAATAGGGTATAGGTGTCCTCTAGAACAACAGGGTATTGGTGTCATCTAGAACAACAGGATATTGGTGTCTTCTAGAAGAACAGAGGTTTGGGGTAATGTAAAACTACAGGGTTTTGGTGTCATCTAGAACAATATGGTTTTAGTGTCATCTAGAACAACAGGATGTTGGTGTCATATAGAAGAACAGGATATCGGTTTCATCTAGAACAACATGGTTTTGGTGTCATCTAGAACAGTATGGTTTTAGTGTCATCTAGAACAACAGGGTGTTGGTGTCATCTAGAAGAACAGGATATCGGTTTCATCTAGAACAACAGGGTTTTTGGGTCATCTGGAACAACATGGTTTTGGTGTCATCTAGAACAACATAGTTTTGATGTCATCTAGAAAAACAAGGTTTTGATGTTATCTAGAACAAAAAGGTGGTGGTGCCATCTGGAACAACTGGGTATTGGTATCATCTAGAACAACATAGTTTTGGTATCATCTAGAAAAACAGGGTTTTGATGTCATCTAGAACAACAGGGTGGTGGTGTCATCTAGAAAACAGGATATTGGTGTCATCTAGAACAACAAACCAGTAATCTTATCACGCCGTAACTGTACCTAAGAGATACGGTAGCTTATGAATGAATGAAATAATGCAAGTGTCTGAATGATTGCTAATATGGGTAACGAATATTTCTTAAAGCACAATCATACACCTCAAACATTTGTTAAGTTTGTTTCATAGGAATGATAAAATCCCATGATTTTATTATACACAGCCGAAACATGAAGAACCAACCAGAGAACTGAAGGTAGACTGAGAGGATTTGAAGGAAGATGCCTCTTAAAAAAGATGTAAGAATACAATGGAAAGAACACGTGGCAAACGAGGAAATAACCAAACAAACAGGCACTGAGAACATTACTAATCATCATCATCATCAGGTGCCGTGCCGACTGGCGTTGGCTATTATGCTTCTCCAGAGTACCCGATCCTTCATGCAGGCCATCAGTTCAGTTGGTGATCTCCTCTCACACCATCCCATCAGACTGTCCAGTATCATTTCTCTTGGTCTTCCTCTTGATCTTCTTCCTTCTATTTTTCCTGTTGTTATAATATTTTCAATGCCCCCTCTTCTCATTGCATGTCCTATGAAAGTACATTGTCTCTCTCTTATCTTTTTGACAAGGTTTTTTTGTCTCTCCAGCTCTCCTCATACATTCTTCATTAGTTATTTTTGCTGTCCAGGGGATTCACAACATTCTTCTAATAAACCACATTTCTGCTGCTTCCAATGATTTTTGTGCAGACTTGCCTATTGTCCATGATTCACTTCCATATAACAAGATAGGTTCAATATAGCATTTTAGGACTCGTTTTCTAACATTCATTGATAAAGATGTGTTAGCTAATATGTTTCTCGTTCTCTGAAATGCAGTGTTTGCTTGGCCTATTCTGTTCCTAATTTCTGTTCTGCACTTCCCATCTGAAGTTATTACTGCTCCAAGGTATTGGAATTTCTGCACCTGCTTTAGAATAGTTCCGTTTAATTTAATACTGCATGCTGGTGGATTCTGTTTCTTAGATATAACCATAGTCTCTGTCTTTTTGATGTTCAAAGTAAAGCCTTTCTGTTCAGATTACTAAACAGGTTAAAAAGCCGAAGATGGAAATGGCTGGGCCACATGCTACGAACGGAAACCACAAGGCACCCTACACGGCCTTGACTTGGACACCTCAAGAGAAAAGAAAGAGGGGCAGACCACTGGGGACATGGAGACACACGAGACAGGGGCAGACCACCGGGGACATGGAGACACACGAGACAGGGGCAGACCACCGGGGACATGGAGACACACGAGACAGGGGCAGACCACTGGGGACATGGAGACACACGAGACAGGGGCAGACCACTGGGGACATGGAGACACACGAGACAGGAAGAGCTAAAGGAACGGGAGAGACATGGTTTGAGCTATCCCGATTTTCTCAAGACAGGATTGGTTGGAGGACCTTTGTCGGTGTCTTATGATCCACTGAGAGTACAGAGGACAGATGATGGTGACGTTCCGTAGGAAAGATCAGTTATTTCCCCTAACCGTCCTCTTTTAAAAAATCCGTCAGTTTCCTTCTGCTTTTTGTGAAATTTTGTTATCATTACTTATCACAATGTAAATCATTTTAAAATCATCAACATAATATAAACGTATTAGTAACAACAACAAAATATCGGAGTATTAACGGCTATTTTAGATTCATAAAGTTATTTTAAAAAAGGTTCATGAAATACAGGAACAATAACAAGAAATCCCCGGCGCTTTGCTGATAATTACAATAATCGAAGTCTTACAATAGCCTAAGTCTTCAATCAATCAAGTGCCGTGCCGCGTGGAGTAGGCGATCACTTCTCTCCACAAGAGAGTCTTACAATTACAGAAGTCTTACAGTTTCCTAAGTTGCCTTCAAAATAACTCGATTACAATAGCCACCGAAACAACAGAAAAGTAATCGATAAACTACACGGATATAGAAGTATTCATATCATTCGCGGTATTTCTTTGAAGGAAAGTCATTGGGTATAGAGTTATTTGTGGTTTCGAGAGTCATTGCGTTTAGAGTTATTTGTGGTTTCGAGAGTCATTGCGTTTAGAGTTATTTGTGGTTTCGAGAGTCATTGCGTTTAGAGTTATTTGTGGTTTCGAGAGTCAATGCGTTTAGAGTTATTTGTGGTTTCGAGAGTCAATGCGTTTAGAGTTATTTGTGGTTTCGAGAGTCAATGCGTTTAGAGTTATTTGTGGTTCTGAGAGTCAATGCGTTTAGAGTTATTTGTGGTTTCGAGAGTCAATGCGTTTAGAGTTATTTGTGGTTTCGAGAGTCAATGCGTTTAGAGTTATTTGTGGTTTCGAGAGTCAATGCGTTTAGAGTTATTTGTTTTTCTGAGAGTCAATGCGTTTAGAGTTATTTGTGGTTTCGAGAGTCAATGCGTTTAGAGTTATTTGTGGTTCTGAGAGTCATTGGGTTTAGAGTTATTTGTGGTTTCGAGAGTCAATGCGTTTAGAGTTATTTGTGGTTCTGAGAGAGTCAGTGTGTTTAGATTTATATGTGGTTCTTGGAGAGTCAGCGCGTTTAAAGTTAATATGTGGTTCTGGGAGAGTCACTGAGTTTAGAGTTATATGTGGTTCTAGGAGAGTAATTGAGTTTAGTTATATGTGATTCTGGGAGAGTCATTGGGCTTAGAATTATATGTGGTTCTGAGACAGTTCTTGCTTTATATATGGTTCTTTTAGAGACATTGCTTTTAGAGTTATATGTGTTTCTGGAGAGTCATTGCTTTTAGAGTTATATGTGTTTCTGAGAGAGTCAGTGTGTTTAGATTTATATATGGTTCTTTTAGAGACATTGCTTTTAGAGTTATATGTGTTTCTGGAGAGTCATTGCTTTTAGAGTTATATGTGTTTCTTGGAGAGTCATTGCTTTTAGAGTTATATGTGTTTCTTGGAGAGTCATTGCTTTTAGAGTTATATGTGTTTCTTGGAGAGTCATTGCTTTTAGAGTTATATGTGTTTCTTGGAGAGTCATTGCTTTTAGAGTTATATGTGATTCTGGAGTTAAAGTTAACGCTTTTCATTTGTATGGTCAGGCTGTTATTATACTGTCGTCAATGTCTGAATCATACTACTACTACTACTACTACTACTACTACTACTACTACTACTACTATTACTACTACTACTATTACTACTACTACTACTACTACTTCTTCTTCTTCTTCTTCTTCTTCTTCTTCTTCTTCTTCTCTCCCTGGTGGGTATTGGTGGCCATGTTTCTCCCCAGATTTCGTTCGTTGATGTTTTCCCTCAGCTCCGTTTGTGACCTACTAACCGACCAGCCGTTGACTGTCCATGATCTTCTCTTCCGCCCTTTCTTTTCATCTCTTTCCATTTATCTTTCCTGTTGTTATGATAATCTAAAGTCCTCTCCTTATCAAGTGGATATCTGTTTTGAACATCTTTCTTATATGCAGAAACATTTAGTTTTAATGGAGGGAAAATTAGTCTATGGTGAGTGATGGTTCAGCATAGTGAAATGTCATTACAAAGCAAGAGATACATCATTAGTTTCTTCACTTAATTTGAGATCATATTTATAGCTAAATAAAAAAGATTCTGGAAATGAGTTGGTAATGTGATCGACTATGATCCAAATACTTTTGATGAAATAGCCAATCGATGGCGTCCTGTAAGAGAAAGAGGAGCTAGAGAGGGAGAGAGAGGGGGGAGAGAGGAAAGAGAGAAAGAGGGAGGGAGAGAGAAAGGGAGAAAGAGGGAGGGAGAGAGAAAGGGAGAGAGGAAAGAGAGAAAAATGGAGGGAGAGAGAGGGAGGGAGAGAGAGGAGGGAGAGAGAGGGGGGAGAGAGAAAGGGAGAAAGAGGGAGGGAGAGAGAAAGGGAGAAAGAGGGAGGGAGAGAAAGGGAGAGAGGAAAGAGAGAAAAATGGAGGGAGAGAGAGGGAGGGAGAGAGAGGAGGGAGAGAGAGGGGAGAGAGAAGGGGAGAGAGGAAAGAGAGAAAAATGGAGGGAGAGAGAAGGGGAGAGAGGAAAAAGAGAAAAATGGAGGGAGAGAGAGGGAGAGAGAGAAGGGGAGAGAGGAAAGAGAGAAAAATGGAGGGAGAGAGAGGGAGAGAGAGAAGGGGAGAGAGGAAAGAGAGAAAAATGGAGGAAGAGAGAGGGAGGGAGGGAGAGAAAGAGAGGGAGAGAGAGGGGAGGAAGGGAGAGAGAGGAAAGAGAAGGGGAGAGAGGAAAGAGAGAAAAATGGAGGGAGAGAAAGGGAGGGAGGGAGAGAAAGAGAGGGAGAGAGAGGAGGGAAAGAGAGGGGGAGGAAGAGAGAGAGAGGGAGAGGAGAGAGTGAGGGAGAGGAGAGAGAGGGAGAGAGAGGGAAAGAGAGACGCTCACTGATGACAACCTCCATAAAAAAACAGCTGTGAATGTCTGGCTGGAGATCGCGAAATGTTGAGCGGAATGTGTTGCTACACTGTCAGACGTCACAAGGCGCACTGAAAAGTGACTGACCTGTCGGTCACTATTCGAAGATATCGATTGATGGAGTGGATTTGATGCGAGAGGGAGGGGAGGAGGGGGAGGTATTTCGCTGAAGAACAACGACAAAGCCAAGAAATGTAATGAGTTGACTGTGTAGAACAGGGATTCTCAGCGGTGGGTTGAGAGGGGAATGGGGGAGTGGATTGGGATCATAGACGGACAGACACAAACGGTTTTAATATTATATCCATATTATTTAGATCGCACTTTTTGAATCAGACAAAGAATTGGGGTGGGTTGGGGTGTGGGGAAGGAAATCAGATTCTGACATTTAATGAAACGACGAACAAGAACGAGAATCCCTGGGATAGAGTAAAATTTTACTTGTCCAGCTATTATTTACTTCTGCCTCCCTTCCTTCCCCTCCCCTGCCTCTTTTTTCTTGGATTATTATTGCATTGGATTCTTACGGTTTTTCACTGGTTCTTAAACTGGGGTCGATGGACCCTGTCAGGAGGTTGACTAAAATATTTCTGGTGGTCCACGGACCCACAGATAGAGTGTAAATCTACACAATAAAAATCTGAGCATAATCTGGGCTCTATCACTTTCATTTTACTGAGGGATCCATGGTTGTTCTGAGGATAGAAAGTGGTCTATAGTTGTTCTGAGGCTGGAAAGTGGTCTACAGTTGTTCCTAGGCTGGAAAGTCGTCTTCAGTTGTTCTGAGGCTGGAAAGTGGTCTACAGTTCTTCTGAGACTGTGAAGTGTTCTACATGTTTTCTGAGGCTGGAAAGTGGTCTACATGTTTTCTGAGGCTGGAGAATGGGCTACATTTGTTATCAGGCTGGAAAATACTCTACAGCTGTTCTAATATTGAAAATGGTTTTCAGTTATTATAAAGCTAGAAAATGGTTTACAGTTGTTCCCAGGCCCGAAAATGGTCAACAGTTTTTCTGTGGCTGGAAAGTGGTCTATAGTTCTGAGGCTGGAAAATGATCTTCAGTTATTATCAGGCTGGAAAATGATCTACAGTTGTTATCAGGCTGGAAAATGATCTACAGTTGTTATCAGGCTGGAAAATGATCTACAGTTGTTATCAGGCTGGAAAATGATCTACAGTTGTTATCAGGCTGGAAAATGATCTACAGTAGCTCCCAGGCTGGAAAATAGTCTACAGTTGTTCCCAGGCTGGAAAATGGTCTACAGGTGCACTGAAGCTTGAAAGCGGTTCACAGTTGTTCTCTGGATGGAAGGTGATCCACAGCTGTTCTGAAACTGGAAAATGGTGTACAGTTGTTATGAGGCTGGAAAATGGTGTACAGTTGTTATGAGGCTGGAAAATAGTGTACAATTGTTATGAGGCTGGAAAATAGTGTACAGTTGTTATGAGGCTGCAAAATAGTGTACAGTTGTTATGAGGCTGGAAAATGATGTACAGTTGTTATGAGGCTGGAAAATAGTGTACAGTTGTTATGAGGCTGGAAAATGGTGTACAGTTGTTATGAGGCTGGAAAATGGTCTACAGTTGTTATGAAGCTGGAAAATGATCTACAGTTGTTATGAGGCTGGAAAAGGGTCCACAACCGAAAAGATGTTGAGACCACTGCTGCATTGGGTTGTTATATATTGCAGTGTTACTGTATTGTATGGTTACTGTATCCGATTGTACCTGTACTGCATTATTACTGTATTTGATTGTTATTGTATTGGAGTGGTACAGCATTACACATTGTTACTGTACTGGAGTATTATTGTTTTTTTCCTATGTCTTCGTCCTCAGCGTATTATAGTTTAAAGCAGTGGTTCCAAAAATGTTTCACACTGCCCCCCTCTTACCTTCTGGCTCACATCCGTAGCGACCCTTAAAACGTTTTTTTTTTTGTTTACTTCATTCTAATGTTCACACACCTCCCTCCCCCCGGGCCCTCTAACTTTTACTTCTAGATCTTTCTAAATCTAGTTTCCTCGGGTTGTGGGGGGGGGGGGGAGAACTATAGAGTAGAAGCGGTTCCCTCCAGTTTGAAAACCAATGATTTAACAGTACGCCTACTTATGTTTCTACACACATTAGGAAAGCTGTATTTTATGCGATAAGACACAGTTCACGTCGCCCTAGAAAACGACTTTGAGGAGGGCGGATATCAGAGGGCGATTCCACGTTTGATTTATTGGACACATTCTCTTTTGATTTTTTTCCAGTCAATACGTGACTGGCATAACCAGTCAGTTGTACAGTAGCAACCAGTCATGTTCGTGTTTGCTGGGCCTAGCCTTTGTGCGTTTGTGTTTGATGGCCTCAGTTCTGGGGGCCTAGTTTTGTTTTGTTTTGTTTCGTTTTTTTTCTAATAAGAAATGGCACAGTGTGGTTCTCCAAGTAACACAATCATTTCCAGTCTTTTATATGCGACTGATGGCGGAAATCATCTCCAACATACATCAAACAATCATCTCCAACATACATCAAACAATCATCTCCAACGTACATCAAACAATCATCTCCAACATACATCGAACAAACATCTCCAACATTCATCATATATTTCCGCAATATATCATCAGTCCGTCAGCCATTTGCATGTCCCTTGCGAAACTTTGCCTCCCTAACAGTTCTCCTGTAGGTCTCTCGGCTGTAAGCAAGTTTTTTTTTAACACCCGCAAGGGCGCTGCTAGATATGTTTACCACCCCGCGGTGGTGAGAGCTTTTCGATTAAAATGTTCTTAGCCTGGACAGAAGGACCAGCTTGTTGATCATGGTACCTTCCGTGCCAGATAGAGTAAGCAAGATGCCCTGCTGCTGATGCGTCCATTAGCATATCATCAACGATGTCTCGTCATCAGATCTTTTTTCTATCTGACCTTCCGTGTTGCTATTAGGGCTTCTTGGTATATTTCCAGAAGATAGTTTACCATTTGCTTTCCTTCCGGGCAGTGACTGTACTAGTCAGTGATCGTAGCCATTGTCCCTACACTGAGATCATCTGCCTACCATCATAGAATGATGACCATAACCAACATTATCTGTCAGCTGCTCTCCCATTCCATCCACCACCTGCTCCCATGGCTTCACGTCACCCTGATCGGGGGGCTATACGGGTACTCCACCTTGCCCAAGGGTGTCCCGTAGACTGACGGAGGTAAGAAGGCGTCTTACTTCTCCTTTGATAGGGGATACCCCTACCCTGCTACCCGTATAATATATCATACATCTCTAAAATACATCAAACGTATTCAACATACATCAAACATGTCCAACATATATTATCCATCTCCAACATATACCAGATATATCCAACATACATCAAACTGTTCCAGAATGCATAAAACATCCCCATTTACCGTCAGCAGGACCAAAGAATGATTGCGTCCACATACACAAAGTTATAACACAGAACAATCAGCTTGTTGCTCCTGACTGTATTTGTGACAATCAGTTATCCACTACTTCCCGGGTAATGACTACCACAGTTTCTGTACCACTTCGCAGAGAAGTCTACAAACTCTGGAAACTGGACCACTGGGGATTTATAGCCCAGGTCTGCACTAGGTCATATCTCTGAAGTGTCCATTTGTTATGGCCCATCCCTTGCGTTCCATTCATCGTTGTGATTAACCTTTGTGTAATCAGTTCAATATGCATGTCCGTATGTAATCTGTAATATTATGTCCTTGCGTAATCAGTGTTATATGTGTGCGTGCAAGAAATTTATACGATGAGTATGAAGAGCTTTGAAGTAGGTCGAGAACAACACACATATAAAACACATATAATAGACATATACTCAAACATATAACACATATAACAGACATATACTCACACATATAACACACATATACTCACACATATACTCTCACATATAACACGCATATAATAGACATATACTCACACATATAACACGCATATAATAGACATATACTCACACATATAACACACATATAATAGACATGTGGAACCATTTGTACGTTAAACATAATATATTTTAATACACCTAAGAGCAAAATGAATAATCTGTTATATTTTAAAACTAAAACCACTCTTTGATCACATATATGTGCTATAATGTTGAAGTGTGTAACACTGAAAAAAAACTGTGAATTTGATGAAACTTTCATTGTTGAATTATATTTCCGTAGTGGAATTTTTTATTATGAAATTGGATGCCCATTCCACAGCAGAATGTATTGTTTGTCATGATTAGATATATCATGTATTTAGATATGACTTAATTTATTGTTCATACCTGGCTGATGTAACTTTGTTATGTTTCATACTTTTTGTCAGGTCATTCAGTTGATGATATCAAAGATGATATCAAAGATGATATCAGAGACAGATTGTAAGACCTTCTTGTTCAGCTTGTAAATCATAAACGTTTCTTTAACAATCGGCCTAACATGCAGGGCGGGCTGCAGGCTTTTTCTGTTACTTGTGAAGAATGATTGCTGCAAACAAAGGAACTTTTAACTCGATAGCCCAGCAATGATACAAAGCTGACGACCGGACAGAGTGAGAGAGAGAGATAGATAGATAGAGAGAGAGATAGAGAGATAGAGATAGAGAGAGATAGAGAGAGCGATAGAGATAGAGTGAGAGATAGAGATAGATAGAGAGAGATAGATAGAGATAGATAGATAGATAGATAGATAGATAGATAGATAGATAGATAGATAGATAGATAGATAGATAGATAGATATATAGATAGATAGATAGATAGATAGATAGATAGATAGATAGATAGATAGATAGATAGATAGATAGATAGATAGATAGATCATCTCCAGTTGAAATGATCAAGTTTCATATATGATATCAATTCTTTGCTTCCCTGTGTTAAACTCACTGAAGTCACTTCGGCCGGTTACATTTCTGTCTTCGATTTCCAGCTTTGTCAGGTCAGAAACTGGCCAATCAAAACGGCTGGTTTAGGGTCTGACCATCCCACATTATGTAATTTTAGGTAACTTGAAACTCCCCTGGTTGTATGGGGTCAAGGTTTGATCCTAGACCAAAAGGCTCTAACTGCCAGGCCTAGTTATAGTGTTCTTCCTTGCCCTTAACAGTTTGGGGATTCGGGGAATATTACAACAAAGTCTATCTGTCCTTTTTATTATGTTTCATCCTTTTTTAAATTGTTCTTCCTTAGTTTGCTCTCTCTCTCTTTCTCTTTCTCTCTCTCTTTTTTCTCTTTCCCCCTCTCTCTCCCTCCCTCTATCTCTCTCCCACTCTCTCATTATCTTCATTGCCCAAGACACACGGGGCTACCACCTAGCAAGAAACTTCAACTTTTCTCCATCCTCCGTCATCTCTTGGCCGTCCTCCATGTCAGTCCTTTCTTTACCAACATTTTCTCTTCGACATATCACAGTCTGCCGCTGCTGTCATAAACGAACTGGTCTTTTTTGTCTCACACAATGTGTCAGCTGTCCAATTAACACGCTCTTCAAGTAGTTTTTTTGTGTGGATAAATCTCACTAAACCAGATCGTTTAGTATTCACTCTTACAGCTGTTACATGGATGTAGGTGATACTACAAAGCTATCTAATGTGTTATGTAAGTGATACTATAAAGCTATCTAATACGTTATGTAGGTGATACTACCAAGCTATCTAATGCGTTATGTAGGTGATACTACCAAGCTATCTAATGCGTTATGTAGGTGATACTACCAAGCTATCTAATGTGTTATGTAGGTGATACTGTGAGTATCAAGACAAAGACCAGAATTAACACCAGATACTGAAAACTGTGAGGGACCACCAATACTTGAAGATGAAATCATAGATGCCATCAAACACATGAAAAAAGGAAAAGCGACTGGGCCTGATAATATAACAATAGAAGAAATAGAGGCACTAGAGGAGACAGGAATAAAAATAATAACCAAGTTACTGAATGACATTTACAACAGTGGTTATATTCCCAGTGACCTGATTAAATCCACGTTTATAGCACTACCAAAGAAACCAGGTGCAAAGGAATGTGACGACCACCGGACTATCAGCCTCTCATGTCACATAATGAAGCTATTTCTGAGAATAATTATGAGAAGAACAAGGAAAAAGAAAAAATGGAAATAGCAGATGAACAGTTTGGATTTGTTGAAGGAAAGGGAACACACAATGCCATTTATGCTTTACGAACACTAACAGAAAGAGCTTTAGAAGTATAGAAAGATCTCTACTTATGCTTCATTGATTACACCAAGGCATTTGACAAGGTGAAACATAATGAAATTATTAAAATGCTTGAAGACATCAATATAGACGGCAAAGACCTGAGGATTGTAAAACATCTATACTGGCAGCAAGAAGCAGCAGTTCGAGTTGAAAATAGAACTGGAAAATATCAACCTATAAAACAAGGGGTGCGACAAGGATGTGTACTATCTCCAGACCTTTTTTCTCTGTATAGCGAGAATATTCTAAGAACAATCATCACAGAACCAGGCATAAAAATTGGAGGATACAATATTAACAACCTTCGGTATGCTGACAACACAGTACTGATAGCTGAGAACCAACAAGATCTGCAAAATCTCTTGGATAAAGTCGCCAAAGAAAGTGAACAGAAAGGCCTTACTTTGAACATCAAAAAGACACAGACTATGGTTATATCTAAGAAACGGAATCCACCAGCATGCAGTATTAAATTAAACGGAACTATTCTAAAGCAGGTGCAGAAATTCAAATACCTTGGAGCAGTAATAACTTCAGATGGGAAATGCAGAACAGAAATTAGGAACAGAATAGGCCAAGCAAAGACTGCATTTCAGAGAATGAGAAACATATTAGCTAACACATCTTTAGAAAACGAGTCCTAAAATGCTATATTGAACCTATCTTGTTATATGGAAGTGAATCATGGACAATAGGCAGGTCTGCACAAAAATCATCGGAAGCAGCAGAAATGTGGTTTATTAAAGAATGTTGCGAATCCCCTGGACAGCAAAAATAACTAATGAAGAATGTATGAGAAGAGCTGGAGAGACAAAAAACCTTGTCAAAAAGATAAGAGAGAGACAATGTACTTTCATAGGACATGCAATGAGAAGAGGGGGCATTGACAATATTATAACAACAGGAAAAATAGAAGGAAGAAGATCAAGAGGAAGACCAAGAGAAATGATACTGGACAGTCTGATGGGATGGTGTGAGAGGAGATCACCAAATGAACTGATGGCCTGCATGAAGGATCGGATACTCTGGAGAAGCATAATAGCCAACGCCAGTCGGCACGGCACATGATGATGATGATGATGATGAGGTGATACTACTAAGCTATCTAATGTATTATGTAGGTGATACTACCAAGCTATCTAATGCGTTATGTAGGTGATACTACCAAGCTATCTAATGCGTTATGTAGGTGATACTACCAAGCTATCTAATGCGTTATGTAGGTGATACTACCAAGCTATCTAATGTATTATGTAGGTGATACTACCAAGCTATCTAATGCGTTATTTAGGTGATACTACCAAGCTATCTAATGCGTTATTTAGGTGATACTACCAAGCTATCTAATGCGTTATGTAGGTGATACTACCAAGCTATCTGATGCGTTATGTAGGTGATACTACCAAGCTATCTGATGCGTTATGTAGGTGATACTACCAAGCTATCTGATGCGTTATGTAGGTGATACTACAAAGCGTTCTAGTGCGTTACAACTGTTATGAGAGTCCAAAGGGGGAAACTGTTAGAGATTTTGACCAGAAACCTATTACTTTGCTCAATTATTCAACTGCAGGGAACTAAAACCAAACTCCTAACACCTGGACAGAACACGTTCATTCCATTGCTTGCCAACCACTAAGTAAACTTTCCACCAGAAACCTGCTGCCATTGCCCGCCAACCACTAAGTAAACTTCCTTACAGAAACCTATTGGTCATTGCTTGCCAAGCACCAAGTAAACTTCCCACTAGAAACCTGCTGCCACTGCCCGCCAACCACCAAATAAACTTCCCTCCGGAAACATACTGACCACTGTCCGCCAACCACCAAGTAAATATCCCTTCAGAAACCTACTGGCCACTGTCTGCCAACCATTAAGTAAACTTCCCTCCGGAAACCTTACTGCCACTGCCCGCCAACCACCAAGTAAACTTCCCACAAGAAATCTACTGTCACTGCCTGCCAACTACCAAGTAAATTTCCCTCCAGAAACCTACTGACCACTGCCCGCCAACCACCAAGTAAACTTCCCACCATACTGACCACTGCCCGCCAAGCACCAAGTAAACTTCCCACCAGAAACCTACAGGCCATTGCCCGCCAACCACCAAGTAAACTATCACCAGAAACCTATTGACCACTGCCCGCCAACCACCAAGTAATCTTCCCACCAGAAACCTACTGACCTTTGCCCGCCAACTACCAGGTAAACTTCCAACCAGAAAATTACTGGCCATTGGCCGTCAACCACTAAGTAAACTTATCACCAGAAACCTACTGACTATTGCCCGCCAACCACCACGTAATTTTCACACCAGAAACCTACTGGCCATTGCCCGCCAACCACCAAATAAACTTCCCTCCAGAAACCTACTGACCACTGCCCGCCAACTGCCAAGTGATCTTCACACCAGAAACATACTGCCACCGACCGCCAACCACTAAGTGGTCTTCCCGCCAGAAACCTACTGACCGCTGCCCGCCAACCACCAAGTAAACTTCTCATCAGAAACCTACTGACCAATTTCTGCCAACCATCAAGTGCTCTTGAAGAGACAGAAACCTAATTATTAGTAAAGTCGGTATCTTCTCTCCCACCATTCACCTCCCCCTCTCCCTCACTCTGTCACCGATGACCAAGTGCCACATATCTGGCCCCATAGAAGATAATGATGCCTATTCATTATCTCGGCAGCTATATAGACCAGGACATTGACACTAGAGCGGAAGTTAGAATTCAAATTTCAAAAGTAGCATCGATCTTCAAGAATCTTGAGAACATATGGCATTCAAAAGTTATAAGCACAAAAACCAAGTTAAGACTTTTCAATTCAAATGTAATATCCACCCTCATTTATGCATGTGAAAGCTGGAAAACAACTAAAGAAATAGAAAAGAAATTAGACTCTTTTGAAAACAAATGTCTCAGGAAAAAACTCAGTGGAACGAATTAAAGTACATCGTAGAGATAAGACAGATGAGCAAACAACAACCTGTCTCAGGTATGATCAGAAAAAGAAGGTGGACATATGTCGGTCATGTGGTGAGAAGTAACAACCAGAGAATCCCCAAACAAACTATCAAGTGGAACACAACAGGCCGAAGAAAAAGAGGCCGACCACGTGAAACTCTAAAGAGGATATTGTTAAGAGAGGCCAGTTCAGTGGGCATAACATCCCTTGATGAGATTGAAAAACTCGCCGAAGATCTTGGCGAACTACCATGCAGGCTCTCTATGTGACGTTTAGCGGCACTGGAAGGATGTAAGATGTAAGACGTAAGATTCACTGAGTTCGTAAATGAAACAAATGCCGGGAAATCATTCATAGATAATAAAACTAAAAAAAATAGAAAGATCTTTTTGATATGTGTGTCTGAAGTGTTGAAATATTCCCACAGTGTTTGTCTTGGTTCATCTAACTTGCTGTGATAAGTGGAGGCAAATGTTGACACAAAATTTGTAGCAAACAATGGCGGGAATTCTCTTGTGTCATCTACACTTTGCGGTAGTTCATGAATTGAATGTAGAATTATGCGGGGTTTGTAGTGTAAATCACGTGAAAATAAACGTTTCTTTATCCTTCGTGCTAACTGTAGTTAGATTATTTGTTTTGTTTGTAATAATATTTTGTTTAGAATATGTGATGGAGTATGTTTTTTTTTTCTTTCTGACTGCCAAAGTTTCAGTTTTCTTCTTGCAAAAGTTCACGCGCCTTGAGTAGCACAGCGGTTAGTTCATTCATTTCTAAAGGCAAAGATTGCCAGTTCCTTTCCGATGGGAGAAAATCCAGTCAACCCAGATGTAGAAATGGGTGTTTGGCTCTGTCAGGAGTTGGGACAATAAAAGTAAACCCAGCCTGAAGTTGGTCACATCAACGTTTTACAGCTGCGGTAAGGTTTAGAGCTGCGACAAGGTTTAAGGTTCCGGTAAGGTTAAGAGTTGCGGTTAGGTTTAAGGTTCCGGTAAGGTTAAGAGTTGCGGTTAGGTTTAGAGCTGCGACAAGGTTTAAGGTTCCGGTTAGGTTTAGAGCTGCGACAAGGTTTAGAAAATGTGAACACAGACACCGTATTCTTGTGTCCCTCAGTGGTATACACAGGGTTATCTTTACCTGCCCCCTAAAGCTTTGCATACTGTCTGAATCACATAAGATGTACCACATATTTATACCTGGAAGAATTTTTGAAGGGAGAGGGTTAACCGTGTGTGTGGGGGGGGGGGGAAGGGGAGGGGGAGGGGGCACGCATCACTGATATAGATTTAGTATATGTAAGAAATAGGACAGATTATTACACCCACGTTTGTTTTAAATATCAGAAACAATAAAAAAAGAATAAAGAAGGTCAGTGACCGGTTAGCCCAAAGGTGCGCAACTACGAGTAAATACGTACCGACTAAAACAGTATAAATAAATAGGAGCTGTGAGAGAATTTTAATTGGTCGGGAATTTGTTCAGCACGCAGGAAGGTGCCAACGGATCGGTGGGGGGAAATTATGCTTTCATTTAAACACGAATGAGTGTTTATTTCGTCCATGGATATATGTATATATCTTTGCTTTGATTATGATGTATATTCTGTGACGTGGACCCACGCAGGCCGTGCTGTCGATCCCTCCGATCCATCCCGACCCACTCACGTATGAGTGTTGACAGATGAATGATATATGAATAATCATACTTCTTTTATAATGTTCCATGTAATCTTATAACGTTCCACGTGAAACATTATATTATATTTTATAATGTAAAAACATTAAGAACATTACACGTTCCATGTAAAATTTGAAGTGTTGTTAATATGCGTTAAGGGTTTATGTGTGCGTATGACACTTATATAACACTGAATTTTATATATTTTTTATATTTTCTTTCCAATAGTTACTTTTTGTCACAATTAAACAATTAATCACTGAGGACAATAGTATGAACCCATATGTGAGACGGTTTCGTTTTAATCATAGTAAGCCATAATACATACGAGATGTTGGTTGATTTCCGTCATTCCTTGTTTACGCTTTGTATTTTATGAAGGAATCTTATGATGTTGAAGAAATGGATAAAGTGTTTTTTTGTTTATATTATAAATTGATGATCTTTTGATGAATGTTTCTTTTTGTGTTTTTCTTTCTATATTGTTATTTTGGATGTGTAGGAATGAATGGGAAATAGGACAGAGTTGAGAATAGATCACCGGCCAGACATAATAACCATGTAATAACATACAAACATTTATCTCCTGTACTCTAAAATAATATAAGCAATATAAACAGTACAAAATACAGTCTTTTAAATATTCATACATAGATAAAGGTGTTTCGATAAACTGGACCAGATCAGCAAATTCAGGTGTTAGCGTAACCTGGCAGTAGAACATACATTGGACACTTACAACCAAGGCAGTAAAATAATGTAGAACATGGAACAAATAAATCCATTTCATTTACTGAACTAAGCCGAGAACAGAGCATTCATGTATGTTTATGTAACGCCATTTCTTGTTTGCGCATCGGCCGGTATGTCTTTCACACATACACTGACGGCGGAAACAACCTTTACACAGATTAGCTCGTGACCACGTGTATAATTTGCTGTAATGATGTAAACCTTTGAAATGTAACATGTTTAATATTTCTGTCATTGCAGGTACACATCCTTCTGGTGCAGATCACTGGTTCTACCAACCAAGTCCTTGACCTCAAAGTTATCCGGATGGCCAGCTGTAACCAGATCCTTGACCCTTGGCTGTACGTGATTTTCAGGAAGAACTCGTTGCTGAGGATAATACGGAGGATCAAGTCGTGCTGTAGCATCCTCCGCCACATACCCCAGAATGGACCCACCAAAGCTCCCAATATGAGGTACATCATGAGCAACAGAAGCTACACGTACGAGGCCACAAGTCTGGGGAAGACGGTCATGGACGCCCGTCGCTGCGTGAACTCTCAAGCTGTTAGCGCGCACAAGATCCTCGAGGTCTGCGACGAGAAGAAAAACGAGCGCATTGAAGGCAGTTCAGACAGTGTAGCCCAGCTCATGTCCTGCTGCTCTTACTGCGATTGTCAGTGCCACAGTTTTACCGCGTCCAATCATTTAGCCGAACTTGCAGCCCCGGACTTGTCTCCATACAGCACGGACATGAAACGCTTCAACTACAGTCTATCCGACTGCCCGACGAAGTCTGGCACAGACAATCGCTGCAGTGGACGGAGACCTTCTTGCCTGGAGAATACCATGAACGGAATGTCCGAACCTTTGCTTGAACTAGTTCAGCCAAAAGCAGAACCAAAAAAGATCTTTAAAAATCTTGATTTTTCTGTTTCAAGCGAATCAAACGGGGCTTATTACTCTTTAGATTCCACGCATCATCCGTCCCTTATTTCTGCAAATTATTCCATAAAAAAGAGAACTAAATCAGCGCAGAAAATATCCTTCCTGGAATTGTTAAAAATCTCGCCAAAATCTCGTTCATTGCCTTCGCAGAAATCTCGTTCACAAACCCTGGCGTGTGCTAACAACCGCAAGACACACTTGCTACCTTCCTCGGCAAGTTCAGATCACGTCTGTGGGACAAGATCAGATCACGTTTGTGGAACAAGTTCAGACCACGTTTGTGGGACAATTTCACTTTTTACAGCGGAAGACGAGGACACTCTAGCACCGGGGTCTGAGAGGAGAAACTATCATTTGTCCCACGTTAACATTCCACTTAATCTGGAGGATGTTCACAAATGTATTGCCATAAAAAGGAACGGACGCGCCACGACAAATGGCAGAAATCATGTCACTACCAGCGGTGAAATATTCACTTCAAAATATCATCGCGTGTATCCTGATGATAGAACATCTCTACCTAATGATGTTACAAACAAAGAATTCTCTTTCAGTGACGGGGATATGTACCTGACATACTTACAGTCTACACAAACATCAGAAAATATACAAAATGGGAATTCAGGGAACCATAAAACTAGGTGTAACAGTGCTGTACTCAGAGACTTGCAGGAGGAAGATTCTCACAGACACGTGCCTCTCACAAGTTCTTCCTGCCAGTTCAGAACAAAACCTACAAGTTTTCCCGGCAAATTTTGCCAGATCAAATCCTCCATCAGACCGAGCCACGCACACAGGAACTCTGTATCCGTTGTGGGTTCAAAACCAGGGAATCTCAACTGCTTTTTACCTGGCATCGACCACTCAGATCACATTAAATGTTTCAAGGCCAAGAAAACTAGGCCAGCCCTGGGTAGGAACGCTACTGTAGCTTACTTAGAAGGACTCAGAAACCTTACAAACGCTTGTGAACACGGCAACTTGGAGCACTCGCTGGGCAGTCGTCCATAACACAGTACAACCGAGAAGAAAATTTCTTCAGCGATTGCAGAGGCATTGCTAGATTCTATAGTAAAGCGTGGACGATGTTCTCATGTATCATCTTTCGGCTTGGTGCAGCTAAATGCGCTGCATGACCAGAGCAGCAAATATCTGCCCATCTCTGTCTGATGGATTTATCATCCTCCACAGAAATGAACAGAGACACTGTCCACGTTCTCTTCTGACTGGGCACACATTGAAATAAGTCCTGAACTGTTTTCTACGTAGCTTAGCTTTGAAATAGGAAGACATATACCGTAACAGGTGGGTGAGATTTATGCATCTGGCAGGCACAGGTTGAGGAGATTTATATATCTGACAGATAAAGATTGATGAGATTTATGTATCTGGCAAGTACAGGTTGATGAGATTTATATATCTGGCAGGTACAGGTTGATGAGATTTATATATCTGGCAGGTACAGGTTGATGAGATTTATATATCTGGCAGGTACAGGTTGATGAGATTTATATATCTGGCAGGTTGAAAGAATTAAAAACTGTGGGTATGGACCACCAGCGAAGAATTTAGGACATTGTGTTGTAGATAAATAGCTAGTACACTGCGGATAGATAAATAATCTCTAACATCTCAGGGGAAAAACATGACAGGACTCATTCATTCATTCATTCATTCATTCATTTGCATGTCCCTTGGGAACTTTGCCTCCCTAACAGCTCTCCTGTAGGCCTCTCGGTTGTGAGCAATATGGCCTGCTGCTGATCATCATTTGCAGATCATCAACGATGTCTTGCAGCTATCTTTGCTTTGGTCTTCCTCTTTCTTTTTTCCATTATGTACCCTTCCAAGACGGTCTTCTCTAGATTATCATGACGTTTAATGTGTCCAAAATATTTAAGTTTTCTCTATTTAATCCTCTTTATTAGCCAGCCTTCTTCAATATTAGGTTCTTGTAGTATGGATATATTTGTTCTTTTTGTGTCCATGGTATTTGAAGAACTCTTCTGTAGCATTTACATTCAAAAGCATTTATGTGTTTCTCAGCTGTTCTGTTAAGTGTCCGGGTCTCACAGGCATATGTTAAGTGTCCGGGTCTCACAGGCATATGTTAAGTGTCCAGGTCTCACAGGCATATGTTAAGTGTCCGGGTCTCACAGGCATATGTTAAGTGTCCTGGTCTCACAGGCATATGTTAAGTGTCCGGGTCTCACAGCCATATGTTAAGTGTCCGGGTCTCACAGCCATATGTTAAGTGTCCGGGTCTCACAGCCATATGTTAAGTGTCCAGGTCTCACAGGCACATGTTAAGTGTCCAGGTCTCACAGGCACATATTAAGTGTCCAGGTCTCACAGGCACATATTAAGTGTCCAGGTCTCACAGGCACATGTTAAGTGTCCAGGTCTCACAGGCACATGTTAAGTGTCCAGGTCTCACAGGCATATGTTAAGTGTCCAGGTCTCACAGGCATATGTTAAGTGTCCAGGTTTCACAGGCATATGTTAAGTGTCCAGGTCTCACAGGCATATGTTAAGTGTCCAGGTCTCACAGGCATATGTTAAGTGTCCAGGTCTCACAGGCATATGTTGCAATGGGAAAGATACATGCCTGAGGGGATAGGAAAGGGTAAAAAGAAACTAAAGGAAGTCCTGTTACAGGGGACATATTACACAGAGAGAGAGAGGGAGAGAAAGAGAGAGGGAGAGAGAGATTGATTGATTGATTGATTGATTGATCTTTATTTCAAAAGGGTTAAGAATTGGGCACGCAGGCCCGTCTGACATTCTGCCCTTTATCATACATCTTTCACTCTATTCCAGACATTCTACAAATATGCTGTTCATATAACAAACATAACTAACATTGAAGCTGAGAGACATAAAATAAAATATAACATTTACGTTTCGCTCTTACACATTCACTCAGTACAGAAATAACTATATACATTATAAATGACTATCTACTAAACAAAATTTTCG
The DNA here is from genome assembly GCA_009760885.1 of Achatina immaculata. Classification (NCBI taxonomy): domain Eukaryota; kingdom Metazoa; phylum Mollusca; class Gastropoda; order Stylommatophora; family Achatinidae; genus Lissachatina; species Lissachatina immaculata. The sequence goes on along the minus strand of CM019705.1, from coordinate 36,209,176 downwards.
GGACTATTCAGAAAACAATTAATTGTATTCGGTGTCTGTAAGAGCAGCTTAAGATAACTTTTAAGTTTTATAATTCATGGAGGCATGTAGTCGACATCAAATAGATATTGGGAAAGCTTGTAGTTGTAGGAAGGAGTATAATTTATATTTTTATATAGGATGGGAGGGTATTCCAAAGATGAGCAGCAGAATAACTAAAGCTTTTCTTGTAAAGATCAAGTCTAGGTTTTGGAAGACATATGTTGTTCAAGCGTTGGCTGCACTTTGGGTTAAATTTAAACAGGTTCCATAGATAAGGCGGGGCATGCCGTGAAAGAATTTGATGTACTAACTTGGCCTTGTTGAAGAGGAACCTGTTCTTAAGAGGTAGTATTTTGATACGTTTGTGATGATTAGTTGATTGTGCTTGATCTTTGTCACTAATAAGCTTTACTGCTCGCTTTTGGAGAGAGCAAAGCCTTTTTGTATTTGACACTGAGCAACCATCCCAAACTGTTGAGCAGTAGTCTAAATGTGTTTGTATATGAGCTATGTAGTATGTCTTCCTAGTGTCTTGATCTATGAAGTGCTTAATTTTAGCTAATTGGTATACTTTTTGTGCGATGAGTTTTGTTAGACATTGCACATGAGAGTTCCAGGTCAGATGTTGATCAATAATAAGACCTAGTGTTTTGTGCTCGCTAACGTTTTCTATCTGTGATGTTTCTGTACAGAGCCGAAGTGTTGTTTTTGTTGCGTTTTGTAGTTTCTGTCTTGTTGTTATGAGCATTGATTTTGTTTTATCGGTGTTTATAATCATGCCATTATTTTTGCTCCATCCAATTAAATTGTATAACTCGACCTGAAGAGTTGATTCTAGATTAACACAATCGTAGTCACTGGTGTAGATTGTGCAATCATCGGCAAAAAGGTCACAAGAAGAGTGTTTAAGATGAAGTGGAAGATCATTGATATAGATAGCAAAGAGCAACGGGCCTAGAATAGAACCTTGCGGAACACCAGTGTCAACTTTAGCAGAATTTGATAGAGAATTGTTGAAGAATACTACCTGTTGTCTGTCTGACAGAAACGATGCAATTAATTTTATTAGGTCAGGGTGCAGTCTATAAGTCTTTATTTTTCTTACAAGAATATCGTGGTCAATCATATCAAATGCCTTTTTAAAGTCGACAAAAATGGCACCACATAGTCTGTCGTCATTTATGTTTACTAACCAGTTTTCTGTCATTTTGGTAAGAGCTGTGTGGCAGGAATGATTGGGTCTAAAGCCTGACTGACTGTCTATGAGTAAATTGTTCTCTTGCATGTGTCGTAGAGTTATTTTGTGTATGTGTTTTTCGAGTGGTTTTGATAATGACGATAATATGGATATTGGTCTATAGTTGGTAAGATTGTTAGATGAGCCAGATTTAAAGCGAGGATACACCTTAGCAGTTTTAAAAGCCTCAGGAAAATAACATTTTGCAATGCACTGGTTGTAAATATATGTTAGTGTATGTGAAATGACAGGTGCAGCATAACGTAAGATCTTATTACTAATATCATCAAGCCCAGTTGTATTATTGTTTTTTAAGGTTAAGAGATAACTGTGAACTTCACTGACTGTTAAGAATGGAATGTGTAACTGTTTAAAATCAGTACATCTGCTGTCCAGGAATGTTTGTAGTTCATGTAAGTCGCATACAGCAGCCGATACTGATGATTTAAGAACGTTGATTTCTTCTCTGAAATGTGTACTGATATGTGCGCTAGTGTATGTACGATTGATGGCGTGAGAATCAAATTCTTTTCTTTTATTTGATAGGGTATTTATGGCTTTCCAAATTGATTTACTGTCTGATTTATTCTGTATTAGATTCCTGAAGTAATTTTTTTTCTCTTGTCTTATTAAGTATTGAACTTTGTTTCTGAGTGAGCGGTAGGTCATAAAGTCCTTGATTTTGTGCGCCCGATCACGTTCTCTCATGAATTGTAGTATTTCAGGTGTTATCCAAGGTGACTTCGTCTGGTGTTTTACTCTCATCTCTTTCATGGGAACATGTTTGTCTAATATATCTCTGAAGATCTTTAGCCAATATTCTATTGCCTCATCAGGGTCAGTTAGTTGGTACACGTGTGTAAGTGAAGATTCTTGCAAATCATTAAGGAATAATTCTAGGTTAAATTTTCTGAAGCTCCTAAATTTCATACTGATGTGATTGTGTTTAGGAAGTTTATACCCCTTTCTTGTCCACGTACAGCAGACTGGGTAATGATCGCTTAACGAAGTATGAGGGATGTTACATTCAATGATGTTTTCTGGTTGGGCTACATATATATGATCTAATAATGTGGATGATACTTCTGTTACTCTGGTAGGTTTGGTGACAATTTGGCAAAGATTATAGGATAATATAATATTGCTCCAAGTTAGATGTGATTGTGTTAGATCTATGTTGAAGTCTCCAAGAATGATAATATCTTTGAACCTAAAGGTTGAAACCTCATCCATCATAGTCGTGAAGTGATCGTACCACAGAGATGATGCATTTGGATTACGGTACAAAAGTCCAATAATTAATGGACTCTGGTTTGGCATTTTAACTTCCACCCAAATACACTCTACCTCTGATGATTCGAGGTCTTCTCTACGACTAAACTGGATAGCTGTGGAGACATACATTACTAGACCCGTTTCTAGTTTCCTGGTTGGGTCACGCCGGATCAGGTTAAAACCGTTAATTCTAATATCTTCATCGGTTATGTTCCTATTTAAACGGCTTTCAGAGAAGCCAAAAATGTGGAAATTTTGATGTAATATGTGTGTTACTTCAGGAATTTTACCTAATAGGTGATATACATTCAGATGGCCTAATCGAAGTCCTTCCTTATGTAACCATTTTTCGGTAGGTGGGGTCATTTTATTTTCCTGTCTCCTGTTACTGGTTTGAAAATAATTCCTATTATGATACTTAATACTGAGGTAAATAAACTTTTAAATACTACACAGAGACACACTCTGTATATTAAACTTTCAACTGGTACACAACTCACTAGCTGAAATAATTGGAAGCTGAAAGAGAGACGCGTCTAACTACTGAATAATTAAATGCTGAAATATGTGAATTCACTAACAAGTTAAGTAATTAAGTATATAGTTCTCACACACACACACACACACAGATACAACTCACAAACTGCAACGTCCTATAGAAAGTTGACAAGAATTAGAAAAATAGATACAAAAGAAGGGGCAAGAAATAAAATGCAATAATAAAATGTAAAAATTCTAAATAAACGTAAGAATGAGAGGGAGAGAGAGAGGCAGAGAGAGAGGGAGAGAAAGAGAGAGGGAGAGAGAGAGGGAGAGAAAGAGAGAGGGAGAGAGAGACAGAGACAGAGAGAGGGAGAAAGACAGAGAGAGACAGGGAGAGAGACAGAGAAAGGGAGAGAGACAGAGAGAGAGACGGCTGGCGAAAAGAAACCACATAATAATGACTACTTAATATAGCAGAAGCTGAATAAAAATAAATTGAAGAGAAACACAATGATAATCTACAGCAAAAACTTCAAGGATAATCTACAGCAAAAACTTCAAGGATAATCTACAGCAAAAATTTCAAGGATAATCTACAGCAAAAGCTTCAAGGATAATCAACACATTAAACACAAGGATAATATACAGCGAGAAACACAATAATAATCTACAGTAAGAAACACAAGGATAATCTACAGTAAGAACCTCAAGGATAATCAACACATTAAACACAAGGATAATATACAGCGAGAAACACAATAATAATCTACAGCAGGAAACACGCGAGTAATCTACATCAAGAAACACACGCGTATTCTACGGAAAGAAACAGAAGGATAAACCGCAGAAAGAAACAGAAGGATAATCTACAGGAGGAAACACATGAATAATCTACAGGAGGAAACACAAGGACAATATACAGTATGAAACATATGGATAATCTACAATAAGAAACACAATGATAATCTATAGCAGGAAATCCAAGGATAAATCTATAGCAAGGAACATAAGAACTGACGTATATCAATGAAGAAAACAACAGATCTATAGTAGGAAACACAGGGATACATCTTTATCAAGAAATAAAAGATTGATCTGTAACAAGAAACATAATAGATCTATAGCAAGAAACATAATAATAGAATAATAATAGATCTATAGCAAGACACACGAGGATAGATCTATAACAAGAAACATAATAATAGATCTATAGCAAGAAACATAATAACAGATCTATAGCAAGAAATATAATAATAATAGATCTATAGCAAGAAACACGAGGCTAGACCTATAGCTAGAAACACAAAGGAAGATCTGTAGCAAGAAACGGAGAACCTGAAGAAAATCCACGTTCCATCATGTTTTTCTTTCACACACAAGTTGTGGTCTTGTTGCGTTTTTTTTTTTTTTAAGAAAGTTCTCTGTGATGCTGTCGTGGGACGTCTTACGTAGCTGTCCTGTAAAATGACGCCACTATACAAACAGTTCTGTAAATAAACGTTATCATTTTGTTGACTCTGTGGAAAGTATTGTATATACAGAATATCCCACTTACAAACTCAGGTTTACACCCAGGAAATCTGTGTCCTCGAGAAGTGCGTCTTTGAAGTGCTGGTTAGAAACGCGACTTGGCTGAAGAACTCACACCTTTGTATCGAACCTGGTAAGAAAGTAGGACACATTGTATGCCCGGAAAGAACTAAGAAAAGAGGAAGCTGTCAGCCTGAGCTGACGGCGCCTTCTCTTGTGTTTCTCCACGTTTGTCTGGGCGTATTTTGTGCCCAGCTTTCTTACCAGAGGGGTGCCGAGGAGCTAAGTTTTAATTATTGTTTTTCCTGTGTTTATCTGTAGTCTTGTTGCGGTTCCTTGACAAAGGCTTTTGCCGAAATATTGGATTGTTGTTATACGTTCTTCATTTACATGTTCCACCTTATTTTCTGCCACTTTCGTTTTTTGCTCATTTTCTTTACTTGTGTATAAAACTGAACCAAACACCTCTATCCACCTTTATAAAGCTGAACCAAACACCTCTATCCACCTTTATAAAACTGAACCAAATACCTCTATCCACCTTTATAAAACTGAACCAAACACTTCTATCCACTTTTATAAAACTGAACCAAACATCTCTACCTACCTTCATTACTAAAACCAGTTTTGGTGCAGTTGTCGTTTCGCGTATCTTTGAAAATGTCCAAAAATTATACTGTATTATTTTTAAAAAACATATCATTTTCTTTGTCAAAGATTTTCACATGTATTTATGAATTATTAAATCAGTTTCAGAATGTTTGTATTTCGTTTGAGTCTTGAACTAGACAGAATTTGTGCTGTGTGATGTATTTACTTAACACGGTATTCTTGAACTTTGCATTCATCATTAAAGAAATATTCGTCTTTAGGATTGCTAGGATGGAGTGGGAGTAGCGAAGTGAATAGTGCACTGTTCTCTCGTGACGAAGGGCCGCGAATCAGTCTCGGCAGGAAGTGTGCCTGTCAACTTACCTGTAAGAAATTAGTGCTCGAGTCCCCGTGGAGTCAAGGAAAGAAAGATGTGACACAGACAGGGAAAGGAAATTATCCAGGTGTGATACAGACTGGGAAGGGAGATTATCCAGGTGTGATACAGACATGGAAGGGAGATTATCCAGGTGTGACACATACAGGGAAAGAAAATTATCCAGGTGTGACACATACAGGGAAAGAAAATTATCCAGGTGTGATAGAGACAGGGAAGGGAGATTATCCAGGTGTGAGACAGACGGGGAAAGGAAATTATACAAATGTGATTCAGACAGGGAAGGGAGATTATCCAGGTATGATAGAGACAGGGAAGGGAGATTATCCAGGTGTGACACAGACGGGGAAAGGAAATTATCCAGGTGTGACACAGACAGGGAAGGGGAATTATCGAGGTGTGATACCAGTAGGGAAGGGGAAATTGTCCAGGTGTGATACGGACAAGGAAGGAACTAATAAACCTTTATCTTCAAAGGATGAAGAGTGAGGCACAACAATCCAGTCTAACATTCTGCTATTTTTGTCTCAGCTTTTGTTCAGATCCAGTTATTCAGAAAACTGGTCGACTGAGTTATTGTTTGACCTCTGGCGAAATAAAAAAAAAACTTTGAATGACCTTTCTACGAAAGAATAATATAAAGATTATATATTTTTCATATATAAATCTCCTTTGTGGATGGTGACTGGTTTAATGATCTTTACACGAACTTGATTCGGTGGAATTTGTGGCTGGTGACTGCTTGAATGACCTTTCCACGAAAGTGATTCGGTGGAATTTGTGGCTGGTGACTGGTTGAATGACCTTTCCACGAAAGTGATTCGGTGGAATTTGTGGCTGGTGACTGCTTGAATGACCTTTCCACGAAAGTGATTCGGTGGAATTTGTGGCTGGTGACTGGTTGAATGACCTTTCCACGAAAGTGATTCGGTGGACTTTGTGGCTGGTGACTGGTTGAATGACCTTTCCACGAAAGTGATTCGGTGGACTTTGTGGCTGGTGACTGAGAGGAGTGTTCATGGCAGCGTTTGAACCGTCCTCTTGTAGAGGTCAGCCTGCTTGGTTGTCAAAATGACGGCCAAAGTAAAGTGCTTGACGAGGGTCTGGAGAAAGTTGGTGTAGGACTGAAAGACGAACAAAAGTCTTGAGATTATCCACTTTCCCTTCCACTTTACTGCAGATTATCCACTTTACCTTCCACTGTACAACAGATTATCCACTTTCCTTTCCACTTTACAACAGATTATCTACTTCCCGTCCACTTTACAACACACTATCCACTTTCCCTTCCACTTTTCAGCAAAAACTCTATATTGAAACTAGATCTGTTAAAGCAACATGTAAATAAAGCTATGGAAATACTCAAAAAAAGTTTTAAAAGAAGGAATGTTACTTCTTAGATTCAGTTGGAGTGGAAAATAATTAGCCAGTGTGAAGGTAATTACGAATTAAAAAAATAATGTGTCAGGTGTTAAATAAAATGTGAATTTAAAAATAAAAAGAAGTAGAGCGTAGCAGTGACTAGAAATAAAAACTAACCAGGTGTGATACAAATGGTGAAAATAATCAGGTGTGATATGGATAAGGCAGAACAGTTATATAATGTGCTACAGACAGGGAAAGAAAAATATCCAGGTATGACAAATGTTGCAATAAAACTGAAGTTAGACAAAAGTGTACGCTTCAGTTGTACAGAAAGAAAGAAAGAAAGAAAGAAAGAAAGAGTGAGTATGGGGAAGAACAAGAGTGGCAGAAAATAAAATGAGTACGTATAAATGAACGACACACAATAATCCAATATTTCGGCCGTAGTTTTTTTTTCCTAGGATCACATACAAAATACAACACAACAGATTTAAAAAAAACACGAAGAATAAATGAAAAACAGACACTGAGCTGTTCTCATCTCTTCCTTTTAAGAAAGACGGGCACAAAATGCGGCCAAGATAGATGAAGGCGAGCACAAAGTGGAAGCAGGTGATTGGCTAAGAAATGAGATAAAAGGGACAATGACAAACAGTACCAGATGATAAACATTTTATAAAGATATACTGAAATGAAACAACACTTATTTCGCCGATAAGCCGGCCTGGGTTGGAGTTATTTCAACATTTAAGTTTTGAAACATACAACAGAAGGACTTCTCTAATTAAAAAAAAAGTGTTGTTTCATTTTTTCGTTCTTTAGCTTGCATTTATAACGGAAAATAACAACATGGTGGAATGATGAAATGAAAGAGGCTATAAAAGAAAAGAAAAATAAATATAAGGAATGGATGAGAAGTAAAGAGGGTATAGACTACATTGAATATCGAAGTGCAAGAAGACGCTCTAAGTGGGTAATAAAAGAAGCAAAAGGTAAAATCATGGCAGGAATACAGTGAAGTATTAAACAACAATCACAAAGAAGCTACGACAATCTTTTATAAAAAGATCAGTGCAATGAGAAAGCGAGCACAGCACTGTGATCCAGCTGAGATTGTGAACGATTATAATTGTGATCCAGTATGCGAACCAGAGGGGGTAGTACAGCGATGGAGACAGTACTTCGACCAAGTTACTCAATATACCATCCGAGGCAAGCCAGACTCATGATAACAACACAGCTGACCTCCTTAGAAATGGAACCAGACATACTACAAGCTGAAACCAGAGCCCCAGAATGTGATGGAACGCCCAATGTGTTAATCAAATGTGCAAAAGAGGTTGCAATAGCTTGGCTTCACAGACTCTATAACTTGGTATGGGAAAAACAAGAAACATATCAAGGCTGGACAAACGCTGTAATTATTCCGGTATGGAGACTCTTAGAGTAGGGACGGTTGTCTCTAGTAAAAGGGTAAAACGCAGTTTCACTCTTAACTCTGAGCTTCTGTGGAAAAATAAACCATTCATAAATAATAGAAATCTAGAATTTAATTTCTTATGGGATTTCCAGTCTTATAATATAGTTTAATCTGAAATAACTTTTTTTTTTAATCCAGAAATGTATGTGAATAAAAAAAAACGTCGATAATTAATTTTCATTTCATGCTTTCAGCTTTATTTTATAAATAATATTCTATTAGACGTTTTGAAGACTAACTCCCCTTTAGTCCACGAGTATTCAAAAATTTACGTGAAGAAATTATTTCCCTTCATTCTGTTACTGCAAAGGGAAATAATAAATATAATGTTTCTTAGGGAAATTACAGGTTGCTCCTCTTCTTTGTCATCAATTTTATTTTCATTCAGTCGTGTCCTTATCCTTTTCTCTAAATATCTACTCTAGTCAGAAACGCTACAATATTCATTCATTCATTTGCATGTCCCTTGCGGAACTTTGCCTCCCAAACAGCGCTCCTGTAGGCCTCTCGGTTGTGAGCAAGATGGCCTGCTGCTGATGCATCCATTTGCAGATCATCAACGATGTCTTGCAGCCATCTTCGTCTTGGTCTTCCTCTTTTTCTTTTTCCCATTATGTATCCTTCCAATACGGTCTTCTCTAAATTATCATGACGTTTAATGTGTCCAAAATATTTCAGTTTTCTCTCTTTAATCCTCTTCACTAGCCAGCCTTCTTCAATATTAAGCTCTTGTAGTATAGTTATATTTGTTCTTTTTTGTGTCCACGATATTTGGAGAAGTCTTCTGTAGCATTTACATTCAAAGGCATTTATGTGTTTCTCAGCTGTTTTGTTAAGTGTCCGCTACAATATATATCCCGAATTTAAGGTCGAATTTGGTATGGGCAAATTCAATTTTTGAATGAAAACTAAACATAGCGTGGTAGAAAAGATTCAAGTATTTAATATCATATGCATGCAGAGAACAATGGAAGCTCTGTTAAATTTGGCCAAATATTTTTCTCCTTTTTCATATTAAATGTCATATTATCACTAAATAAGTCAAAAGAAAAGGCAAGTTGAAGTAATATACCAAACTTTAATAAATATACATGTAATAATTTGCATTTCATCCAAACTACGAGTGTAAGAAATCTCTGTTGGGATCAGGAAGCATCTGTAAGATACAGCACAGAGTCATCGACAAAGGTACCTATAGTTGGGGGGGGGGAGTGAGACAAGGATGTGTTCTGTCTCCATGTCTGTTCAACTTGTACACAGAGAACATCTTCAGACGCTCAGATGAGCTACCATGACTGAACATAGGGAGGAGAAATGTCAACAATTTAAGATATGAAGATGATACAGTCTTTCTAGCAGAGAATCCACAGAACCTACAGAAATTAACAGATAAGATAAACAACACAAGCCAAGAACGGAGACTAAAGATTAATAAAAAAGAAGACCAAAGTGGTTCAGCAGAGAAGACCAGAAACATAAACAAAGAGAGACTGGAGCAAATGATAAACTACTGCTTCGTAGGACATACACCAAGTGGAGATGGGAGATGTGAGATGGAGATAAAGAAATAAATTGGAAGGCAAAACATACATTTAACACCATGAAGACAGTGCCGTTATCCAGAAAACTGCCCATAAAAAGAAAAGATTTGTAAATTGTTTTACTAAAGCAAAAACATGGAATCTAAGCAAAAAGCTGGAGAATAAGATTAACCCATCAGAAATGTGGTTGTACAGAAAACTAGGTCATATAACATGGAGAATGAAAAGAACAAATGTACACGTTTTAGAATAGCTCCAAGGACAACGTGAACTTCTCAAAGAAATAAGAATGAAGAAAACAAATATACTTTGACCATATCAAAAAGTCATAACAAAATACTGAAGTTCCCCCTCTCTCTTTTTCTCAAACCCAAAGTTTTAAAAGTAATGGAGGTAATCTATAGAGACCTTTCTTTACTGGACATTAGGGACTATTAATCTCAGCTGATGAGTCAAGTCAAGGTCAAATGGAGTCTCATAAAGGTCACGAGAAGATATTATGAAAAACACGTTAAGTAATTAAATAAACACAAACGGAAATAAAACCTATATAATGAGTTAAGCTTTAGAAAAGATAGGGAAGCCCTTGTACTTTATACTTGAAAGCTTAAGTTTTGAAATAAAAACAATGGACGCCGGTTACCATTTCTTAGAATAATGGTTGTTTTATTACAGTAAGTTTTTAAACAGTCTCATTGATGTGTCACTGGTGTTGAAGCACTGCTGATTTATGATCGCATTTAAGAATGGCTTCGGACACGGGCTCTAAACTTTTAGTCCCAGAAACATGTGGTTTGGTTTTATACTTTCGGTCTCATAAAACATGTAGTTTGGCTTTGTACTTCCAGTCTAAGAAACATGTAGTTTGGTTTTGTACTTCTTGTCTCATAAACATATAGTTTTGTTATATGCTTCAGCTCTGACAAACAAGCAGTTTGGTCTTATGGTAAATCATCTGTCTTACGTATCTCTGCATTGTTCTTGAATTCGTTCCACTTGATGCCGAGTATTTTCTTTAGGCATTTGTTTTCAAAAGAGTCTAATTTATTGTCTATTTCTTTAGTTGTTTTCCAGCTTTCGCATGCATAAATGAGGGTGGATATTATATTTGAATTGAATAGTGGAAAACGTGATTTTTGTGCTTATAACTTTTTAATGCCATATGTTCTCAAGATGCTTGAAGATCGGTGTTGCTTTTGCAATTCTAACTTCCTTTCTGGTGTTACCATCCTGGTCTGTGTAGCAGCCAAGGTATGCAAATTGATTGACTTCTTCAACATCTGTCCCTTCTACGTGTATTTTTCCATTTTGAGTACTGGGAAATTTCATTATTTTTGTCTTGTCCTTTTTAATTTCAAGTCCATACCCCCCCCCCACCCACCCACCCCCCCACACACACACACACACACACACACACACATACATACACAGAGATAGAGAGAGAGAGAGAATATATACAAAGAATGAATACAGTTAAAGTTTTTTTTCTTCAAAGAAGGAAACTGACAGGGGAAAATGGGGATGTTTGAGAGTAAAATATGCACTTTAAAAAGTCGAAGGGAAACCACAGATGTCTGTTAGCTTTGATGTACAGGTTTTCGCTGACGTATACGTATAATGGGTTTACATTCCGATACACGCATTGTAAGTAGGAAATATCGCAAATTGAAAATAGATTGAATACTTCTACTCTGCCATGATGTGAAGACTTACATTAGCCAATAGTAGGGCGTGATCATCTAAAACAAAGCAATAGTAGGTCGTGATCATCTAAAACAAAGCAATAGTAGGTCGTGATCATCTAAAACAAAGCAATAGTAGGGCGTGATCATCTAAAACAAAGCAATAGTAGGTCGTGATCATCTAAAACAAAGCAATAGTAGGTCGTGATCATCTAAAACAAAGCAATAGTAGGTCGTGATCATCTAAAACAAAGCAATAGTAGGGCGTGATCATCTAAAACAAAGCAATAGTAGGGCGTGATCATCTAAAACAAAGCAATAGTAGGTCGTGATCATCTAAAACAAAGCAATAGTAGGTCGTGATCATCTAAAACAAAGCAATAGTAGGGCGTGATCATCTAAAACAAAGCAATAGTAGGGCGTGATCATCTAAAACAAAGGCCGTTTTATAATTTTAAAAAATCTATGGCCCGTAGTATCTGCATGCAGCTGGGGGGGGGGGGAGGGGGTGAAGTGTTAGTGCCTTCACATTTCAAGGCTACTTCATCATCTGAGGTAGGGATGCCATCACTTATCCTCTCTGGACTTTGTTTTCCTAGGGAAACCCCAGTTACACATTTTCTGAGGTCGGGGTTGACCCTAGTGTCGGTCAAGGTTAAAGATCTGAGGTACTGTTTCTGCTGAATGCATATATCGCTCTCGCAAGATCTAAAAATCGCCAATCGAACACTCGTAAACCGAGGAACATCTGTATAAAATTCCTGAAAAGAGAAATGATTTCCCCTGCGAAGGGAGACAATCCATTATATGCGTTACAACTGATAATTTTTGCTCATCTGTGATAACTGAACTATCAAGCAGTTATGACTATTTTCTCTTCAGTTCTCCTTCTAAATCTTGTGGCTGTTTCTGGAAAGACAACCTCCAAACGAAGCCTTAGTTTTAGAAGCGCTTTTGACAGAAATAGTCTCCATGCAATCTGTACACTTTGACTGTGTTTAGGTCAACTAGTTCGGTTGCAGGGGATAATACTCTTACAGATAATTTGTTTGATTCTGTCCCTTCTGTTGCCTGTGAAAAGATAAAAGTGCTGATTGATCAAAGATTTTCTAACACGCAGTTTTAACATCTGATGGTGCCTTAAGTTTCGCTGGGTTTTAAAAAAAAATATATGTCAGCCGATCGCCAGCTGCATAGACCAGGATGGTGACACCATTGAGAACATATGGCATTCAAAAGTTATAAGCACAAAAACCAAGCTGGCCCCCTCCCTCCCAGTGTGTTTTTACGTCTGAGCTGGCCCCCTCACCCTCATTATCTTTTTATGTCTGAGCTGGCCCCCTCACCTCCATTATCTTTTTATGTCTGAGCTGGCTCCCTCACCTCCATTATCTTTTTATGTCTGAGCTGGCCCCCTCACCTCCATTATCTTTTTATGTCTGAGCTGGCCCCCTCACCCTCATTATCTTTTTATGTCTGAGCTGGCCCCCTCACCTCCTTATCTTTTTATGTCTGAGCTGGCCCCCTCACCTCCATTATCTTTTTATGTCTGAGCTGGCTCCCTCACCTCCATTATTTTTATGTCTGAGCTGGCCCCCTCACCTCCATTATCTTTTTATGTCTGAGCTGGCCCCCTCACCTCCATTATCTTTTTATGTCTGAGCTGGCCCCCTCACCTCCATTATCTTTTTATGTCTGAGCTGGCCCCCTCACCTCCATTATCTTTTTATGTCTGAGCTGGCCCCCTCACCTCCATTATCTTTTTATGTCTGAGCTGGCCCCCTCACCTCCATTATCTTTTTATGTCTGAGCTGGCTCCCTCACCTCCATTATCTTTTTATGTCTGAGCTGGCCCCCTCACCTCCATTATCTTTTTATGTCTGAGCTGGCTCCCTCACCTCCATTATCTTTTTATGTCTGAGCTGGCCCCCTCACCTCCATTATCTTTTTATGTCTGAGCTGGCCCCCTCACCTCCATTATCTTTTTATGTCTGAGCTGGCCCCCTCACCTCCATTATCTTTTTATGTCTGAGCTGGCCCCCTCACCTCCATTATCTTTTTATGTCTGAGCTGGCTCCCTCCCTCCCCCCTTTTGTGTTACAAGTTGTACTAAGAATGATGATGTTCAAACCCTACACTTGTGGTAATCTATTGATTGTGGTTCTTGCCAGCTCAGTCAAAGTTATCTTTCAAAGTTCCAGGGACAGAAAACAAAACAAAGAAATGGTAAACCAACTGAAACTGAATAGAGAAACAGTGATAAACATAAGAACTAGACTGCGGAAATATGTCGGTCACACGTGGAATAATTTTACAATAATGAAGACTACACCAGGTTTGAAGCACAAGAAGGAGTAGGTCAGGGATGTAACCTTTCTCCATACTCATTTAACATGTACGCCGAAAACATAATGAGGAATGTGAGAGAGGAACAGGAAACAGGTACGTTTGACTCTGTCAGCTCCATCCTAAATGAGATCTATCTCTAGGACCACAGGAGTAAATTCAGTAGCAGCACGGGGCGATCTTGGCGGTAGAAGAAGAAGAAGAAGATTAAGAAGAAGAAGAAGAAAAAGAAGAAGAAGATTAAGAAGAAGACATGGGGGGGGGGGGGGCGGATTCCAGAAATTAGATACGCCGGTGATACACAGAAGGACAGGAACAGTTGATTCTATCAACCAAAGGACGCAGCGAAGCTCAGAACCTCTTTTTAAACACAACACCAAAGAAATGACAACTGACAAAATGAGAAGCAAACCAAAAATTACACTGGACCATCAAGAGCTTGCAAACGTAAATAAATCTGAAAATCCAGATTCAGCCATCAGCAACAATGGCGACTGGACAATGGAAGTCAAAAGAAGAATTGCAGTTACATCACAGAAACTAGCACAGATGAAGAGAATGTGGCAAGCTACCAACAAGAAAACAAAGCTATGTTTACTAAGAGCTTACATATTCCCAGTGGCAACATAGGGATGTGAAACACTGACACTTAACAAATCACTAGAAAAGAGAATAACATTTGAAATGAAATGCTACAGAAGAGCACTTAGAATATCATGAATAGAACGAAAATCAAATACAGAGATCGATGAGATTAAGTGTCGCAGAAAACTGGCTGGTTAACACCATAACAGTTAGAAAGCTGAGATACTTCTGCCACATCAAGAGACACAACAGCTTGGAGAGGTTGATAGTAGAAGGCATAGTGCCTAGCAACAGAGAGAAGAGACGACCTCGCCGCAGGTGGACTCAGGACATCACGGAAAGTCTGAATATGTCACAGCAAGACGCCGGTCAACTTTCGCAAGACCGCATTGCATTCAGGGAGGCTTTGAGAGGGACGACGTTCTAGAAAGGACAGGTCACGTGAATGAATACCATAGAAGAAAGGTAGGTAAAGGTAGATAAAGATAGGTAAAGGTGTGTAAAGGTGGGTACAAGTGGGTAAAGGTAGATAACGCCGAATAAAAGTAGGTAGAGGTGGATAAAAGTAGGTAGAGGTGGATAAAAGTAGGTGGAGGTGGATATAAGTAGATAGGTGGATAAAAGGAAATAAAAGTAGACCAAGGAGCCTTGTTTATGCCAGAGAGGCAGCTAGGAGATATGATGTTAGTGTCCATGTTTTTCTTGACCTGTCGGCACACTAGAGGATGATGTGGTCAGCACACTAGAGGTTGGTGTGGTCAGTACACTAGAGGATGATGTGGTCAGTACACTAGAGGGTGATGTGGTCAGCACAATAGAGGGTGATGTGGTCAGCACACTAGAGGATGATGTGGTCAGCACACTAGAGGGTGATGTGGTCAGCACACTAGAGGATGATGTGCTCAGCACACTAGAGGTTGGTGTGGTCAGTACACTAGAGGGTGATGTGGTCAGCACAATAGAGGGTGATGTGGTCAGCACACTAGAGGGTGATGTGGTCAGTACAATAGAGGGTGATGTGGTCAGCACAATAGAGGGTGATGTGGTCAGCACAATAGAGGATGATGTGGTCAGCACAATAGAGGATGATGTGGTCAGCTCAATAGAGGATGATGTTGTCAGCACAATAGAGGGTGATGTGGTCAGCACAATAGAGGATGATGTTGTCTGCACAATAGAGGATGATGTGGTCTGCACAATAGAGGATGATGTGGTCAGCACAATAGAGGATGATATGGTCAGCACAATAGAGGATGATGTGGTCAGCACAATACAGGATGATGTGGTCAGCACAATAGAGGATGATGTGGTCAGCACAATAGAGGATGATGTGGTCAGCACAATAGAGGATGATGTGGTCAGCACACTAGAGGATGATGTGGTCAGCATCACACCAGCTTGGAGGAAGCAGAATGCCAATGTCTACAGCCAGATGAATGAGGTATTTCCGACAGGATTCGAACTACCAAACTTCGACGTGGTAGACTAGTGCACTAACCACTTTGCCACTTAAACACGATAGATAGATAGATAGATAGATAGATAGATAGATAGATAGATAGATAGATAGATAGATAGATAGATAGATAGATAGATAAAAAGCAAGAGGACGACATCGATATAAAATGGTGGAAAACATTTTTAAAAATGGACTTGGTTCAGCTTGGCAATATCCTCTGTGAAAGTGAAGGGCACAGTAACCTGGATGATCATTGCATTCGACTTTCCTTTGGGAGTGCCGTGAAGTTATCTCCCTCAGCGCGGTTCTTACTTAATCTATCAAAGTTTTATTCTTTATCAGTTTATCTCCCCTGTCTGACCTCTGTGTCGAGCATTTCAGTCGCAGTCCAAGTCAATTCATCAGAAATTACTGGAACAAAATCTGCTGTCATGTCCACATCCTGGTTTATCTATAGGGCGTTTCATAGTGATGGGACACACTTTATTTCTTATTACAAGAGAGCGCTTAAAGCCATCCTTACAAAAAATAAGAGAACAAATTTTGTAGGATTAGACCTCGAAAAAATCGTAGACAAAGCACTTTAGTGAGACGTGAGAGAAAGAAAGATCACAAGAGAATTACCTGGGATTCGAACACGTCCTACCGGAGTCCGTGTTCGAATCCCAGGTAATTCTCTTATGTGTTCTCTTATTTTAAAGGAAAAGATGCACGTTAAGAAGACCCATAAGAGCTCTGGAGCTCAAACAAAGCATCTGGAGGGAGACAGCGGCCATCCCAGCTGATGTGCCGCGCTACATTGTGATGGGGATAATAAACAGAGCCAACGAATGTTCTCTTAGTGCTGGTGAACATTTAATGAATGTGATATTTAAACACTGATCGCTGTTAATAACTCTTGTATCTTGGGTATGTATTACACACATTCTATCATGGGTATGTATTACATGCATTCTATCATGGGTATGCATTACATGAATTCCATAATGGGTATGTATTACATGCATTCTATGATGGGTGTGTATTACACCCATTCTAACACGGGTATGCGTTACATGCATTCTGTCATGGGTATGTATTACACACATTCTATCATGGGTGTGTATTACACACGATCTATCATGGGTGTGTGTCACATACGTTCTATCATGGGTATGTGTTACACACATTCTATCATGGGTGTGTGTTATACACATTCTATCATGGGTGTGTGTTACACACATTCTATCATGGGTGTGTGTTATACACATTCTATCATGGGTGTGTATTACACACATTCTATCATGGGTGTGTGTTACACACATTCTATCATGGGTGTGTGTTACACAGAGTCTATCATGGGTGTGTTTTACACACATTATATTATGAGTGTATATTACACGCACTCTATCTTGGGTGTGTATTACACACATTCTATCATGGGTGTGTGTTATACACATTCTATCATGGGTGTGTGTTACACACATTCTATATATTCAGTGTATTTGCTTCAGTGCTAGATAACTGCATTTAAAATATGTTCCATCTTTATGAAACAAACAGACTGTATTAAATTTGACCATCAAGTTTATCCACATAAACTTTGAATGGATGAAATACCTACAACAGAAGATTCTTGATAATAAGCCAATGAAATACTTGGAGAACAAACTATTTCTGTATACTGTATTCATGTATTCTCAAAATAACTTCCATGAATTTTCTTCTACCATATATCATCATTTACAGTTAGAAAATTTAGATCATCTTAGACTACGTAAGTAGAAAAAGAGAAGCGGAGGAAATGTGGAAAAAAGGAGGCAGAAAAACTGCAAAGATAATATAGAAAGAAGAAAGAGATTTCAAAGAAAACACAATGAGAATCAGATAATGAGAAAAGAGAGTACATAAAAAAGTGGAAAGAAATTACAAAGAAAATGGAAATAGAATACAAAGAACTTGAAATAGAATACTAGAAAGTAGGAAGAAAATATAAAGAAAATGGGACACAGAATGCAGATAACACAGAGAACCTGGAGATAAAACGCAGACACAGTCAATAACAGTTCGCATGTACTATTAAGACAAACAACTGGAAATGTAGATGAGATAAATACAACTGTTTGGTATTATACTTTATCGCAGTATATGGGGATGATGCATACGTGAAAATATGATTTGTTTTTCTCTTAATACACTGAGGATCTTGTGCATTTTTTCATTCTGCATTGTCATGGTCTGCAAACAGGCTGTTCGTCCCTAAGACAGCGGTCCATATTTTTGGACGTTAATTTAACTGAACAAAGGCGAAACTAATAAACCAGCGCAGGAGAAGGCAGTTCTTTATATCACGCCACTCCAGGCTCATGAAATTAATCGCATCGTCGTCAGTATTCTCTTCCTCTTCTTCTGTGAAGTTATTACATGTTTCTTGCTGCTCCTGCAGTCGATGCCCTGACTGTGAGGCCACAAATGCCTGGCGAGCCATGTTCATATTCACATTCCACACCTTTCTCTAGTTATTTCCCGTACAGGTTTATAATATTAATTTTTTGTACATCTGACCTTTTTTGTACATCTAACTTTTGTTTTACCTCTGACCTTTTTTGTACACCTAACTTTTATTTTACCTCTGACCTTTTTGTACATCTAACTTTTATTTTACCTCTGACCTTTTCTTGAATCTGACTTCTATTTTACACTGGATTTTTGTTTTATATCGGATCTTTTATTTTACATCTGGCCTTTTATTTTACACCTGACTTCTATTTTACATCTGACCTTTTATTTTACACCTGACTTCTATTTTACATCTGACCCTTTTTGTACATCTAACTTTTTTGTACATCTAACTTTTATTTTACCTCTGACCTTTTTTGTACATCTAACTTTTATTTTACCCCTGACCTTTTTTGTACATCTAACTTGTATTTTACCTCTGAGCTTTTATTTTTGTACATCTAACTTTTATTTTACATCTGACCTTTTTTGTACATCTTACTTGTATTTTACATCTGACCTCTTTTGTACATCTTACTTGTATTTTACATCTGACCTTTTTGTACATCTGACTTTTATTTTACCTCTGACATTTTTGTACATCTGACTTTTATTTTACTTCTGATTTTTTTGCACATCTGACTTTTCTTTTACCTCTGACTTTTATTTTACATCTGATCTTTTCTTGAATCTGACATCTATTTTACACCTGATTTTTATTTTGTATCTGACCTTTTATTTTGCATCTGACCTTTTATTTTACATCTGACTTTTATTTTACATCTGACTTCTATTTTACAACTGACTTATTTTACACCTGACTTATTTTACATCTGACCTTTTATTTTCCACCTGACTTTTATTTTACATCTGACCTTTTATTTTCCACCTGACTTCTATTTTACATCCGACCCTTTTTTCTACATCTGACTTTTTTGTACATCTGACCTTTATTTATACATCAGACTTTTACTGTATATCTTATTTTCTTGTACATCTAAATTTAATTTTACGTCTGACTTTTCTTGTGTACCCGACATTTATTTTACATATGACCTTTCTTTTGCGTCTGATTTTTCTTTGCTACTTCTGACTTTTCACGGATATCTGATATTTCTTGTATGTCAGACGTACCGAGTATTTCTGATTCATTCATAACCCTTTGTTATGTCATGTATTCACCCATTATGTGTTAGTTCTGATAGCCAAATCTGTGTTGGTGAACAGTTCTGTGTTCTGATAAATGATTCTGCTGGTTATTACCAAAAGCTGAAGTATTTTGAGCGGGGAAGATTTGTTCCTCCGAAGTATAAATTCAGACAGTGTTATCTGGATACCGGAATCAGCCATGCCCAGTTATAGCAACCAGAGTATGGTGCTCCCTTAGTGTAATGTTACATTTTTTTTCTTTTGCCTTGTTTTTAGATCATATCTAGTTGGAATAAAGCTTCGCCACGGCCTGGTGTTGTGTTCAAATCTCTTTCAGTTTCCTCAGAAAGCTTCGTAGCGTTGTGGTGTTGATATCAGAGGTTAAAGTCTGTTGAGACTTTTCTCAGATTCTGTGCAGACAATGTCTCGGTTCAGGAATGTAGCGTACTCATTCATGGTGAGATGTTTCATGTTATTTGTGTTATTCTTATGTTATTTATAACTTGTCAGATACCACTGAATAAGAAACGAAGCGAGGACGTGTTTTGCTTAAAACTACACACCTTTTTTTGAAATATAACTTTTTCTGTAAGGACATGTTTTGGGAAAACTTTCTTGTCTCCTAATAAATTTATCTGTGTTTGAAATACGAAATGTCTTTTCTGCATTACGCCGCCATTAAGTTGACGCAGGCACACAGGTATATTCCCGCTGAATTACATCTTACATCTTTCCCAAGCCGTCATGTGTCACATTGGACTCTCAGTGTGCCTCGCCATGAGTCTCTATTCTCGGCCAGTTTCTCAATCTCGCCAACGGATTTGATGCCAGCCATCTTAGCCTCTTTTGTCAGTGACGAATTATGGAGTGCCTAATGAAAAAAAAAAGCGAATGTGAAACTGTAGCCACAAAGCACAGTTTTGTGCTTTCGATAATTAATACAATGGCACAAACTCTCTCTCTCTCTGAACCTTAAGTGCCCAGGGCACATGGGGCTTCCGCAAGGGTTTTCCACAAATGCCTGTCCTTCGCCTTTTTTTCTACTCTTGCCCAGTTGAGCCCTCTATTGCTCAACATCCTTTCTGTTGTTCTTCTCCATGTCTCTTTTGGTCTACCCTT
Organism: Achatina immaculata; assembly: GCA_009760885.1. Classification (NCBI taxonomy): domain Eukaryota; kingdom Metazoa; phylum Mollusca; class Gastropoda; order Stylommatophora; family Achatinidae; genus Lissachatina; species Lissachatina immaculata. The sequence goes on along the minus strand of CM019705.1, from coordinate 36,188,438 downwards.
ACTTCTGTTCCCCTGTGGTGTCCATCTTAGTGCTATTTTTGGTAGTGAGTTGTCAGTCATTCGGAGCACATGTCCCAACCATCGCCAGCGTCTTTCCTCAATAATTACTGTCAGTGGCTTCATCTGTATTTCTGCTAATAAAATGTTATTTCTTATAGTGTTTGGCCAAAATATTTTTCTAATTCTTCGTAAACATTTAGTCTGGAAAGAATTCAACTTGTTTTCTATGGTTTTGGTGATTTTCCAGCATTCACTTCCCTAGAGTAGTACACTTAAAACATTACTCTTAAATATCCTGATTTTCATATTTATGCTTAGTTTTTTTTATTTCCATAGAGTCTGCAGCATTGCACAAGCCTGAAAAATATGTATTTTTGCGGTTGCCTCCTTTCGCTTAAAAATGGGTCGGCGTAATCCCATACAAAGCAGAATTATAAAATGAAATAAGCAGACATTTTTTTTTTAAGACAACGAAAACTACAGGCCATGGACCTGGTGGTACTGCAAACTGGGCCGACCCGTAACGAGACATGAACCATACCCCCTGCATCGAATGTGTAGAACAGGCCTGGGGCATCTCGTAGTTAAAAAAAAAAAGCTACCATTTTGTCTTAACTAAAGGGCATGTTGATCTGCCAAGAGGACACTTTGATCTTAGCCCAAAAGGCCGAGAAGCAGACATTATTGATTGTGATTTTACTACATCAGATTAAGACTTGGTTACGTCTTAAGAGTAGAATTGCGTGTCTTTGACTTGACTGCGCCGTCCAGATGTGGCAGGCGTGACTTGCCTACGCTCCTTTCAGTGTTAGGCCACTAGTTTGTAGACGCGTTTGATTCTTCAGTCAGCTGTGACCAGTAGATGATGCCTCTTTGAAATAATGTTATTTTCCTGCATTCTTGGCAATCTTCTTCATTCTAGTCCACTAGTTTCCCCTTGCCTTATCTGAGATGTAGTCCAGTAGTTTCCCCTTGCCTTGTCTGAGATCGTAGTCCAGTAATTTCCCCTTGCCTTGTTTTAGATCGTAGTCCAGTAGTTTCCCCTTGCCTTGTTTGAGATCGTAGTCCAGTAATTTCCCCTTGCCTTGTCTGAGATCGTAGTCCAGTAGTTTCCCTTTGACTTGTTTGAGATCGTAGTCCAGTAGTTTCCCCTTGCCTTGTTTTAGATCGTAGTTCAAGATGTACTTCGAACTTCTGCAGTCTAAGGAACAGTTTTTCAAACGGTGTGCCGCAGCTCAGTGGTGCGCCGCGAGAAAGATCTAAAGGTGTGCCGCCAAATATTCAGGTTAAAAATATTTTTGACCAGATTACAGGGCACTTTTGACTGTTTTATAAGATAAATACCCGGGGCCAGGTAGATAACCCACAGTAATCTAGTTATTAGTTCCAGTCCCGGGAGAGAAGACATGGCCGGAGATGTGGGTCTCTAACCAGGCTCACACTTCACATTAAAAACAATGCCTTGTATAACAATGTTTAAAATAGCTCATATTTTTTATTTGTCTGTGTTTATATATGTATGTATGTATGTATGTATGTATGTATGTATGTATGTATGTATGTATGTATGTATGTACGTATGTACGTTTACACATAGGTACAGGCATACACATAGATAAATATCTATCTATCTATCTATCTATCTATCTATCTATCTATCTATCTATCTATCTATCTATCTATCTATCTATACAGAGTGAGTACAGCAAAATGAAAATGTTGATGACAGCCAAGAACAAGACGTCAGGCCGCAGACCTAGGAGCCTCAACAGAAGCCCAGAAGTGAGATCAGGTCGCCTTAAGAACAAGAAAGGCGCTGCAGTCTCAGATTTCTGCACCGATGAGGGACAATGTTTTATTATGAGAAGCCCGTACTGGATCCATAAGGTAAGTGGCTTAACTGTAGTAACTCCTGGTGTAAGTAGCTTCAATGTGGTACCTCCTAGTGTAAGTGACTTCACTGTGGTAACTCCTAGTTTAAGTGACTTCACTGTGGTAACTCCTAGTTTAAGTGACTTCACTGTGGTAACTCCTTTGTGTAAGTGACTTCACTGTGGTAACTCCTTTGTGTAAGTGACTTCACTGTGGTAACTCCTTTGTGTAAGTGACTTCACTGTGGTAACTCCTAGTTTAAGTGGCTTCACTGTGGTAACTCCTAGTGTAAGTGGCTTCACTGTGGTAACTCCTAGTGTAAGTACCTTCACTGTGGTAACTCCTAGTGTAAGTGACTTCACTGTGGTAACTCCTAGTGTAAGTGACTTCACTGTGGTAACTCCTAGTGTAAGTGACTTCACTGTGGTAACTCCTAGTGTAAGTGACTTCACTGTGTCAGTAACACGGCACAGTTATTTTGAGCCTTGCTTACAAACGGCTGACATAAAACTCCATTGTTAAACTACATGCTATTGTGCCACTTCAGTCAGCCCACCAACATTTTCTCCGTGCTATCCGAGCTCCCGAGAAGCTCGCTTCTTTGGGTCAGTCTTTTGATGTTAAAAGTTCACCGAAGCCCACTCACTATCCGATTCTCTTCTTGTGCTTCACCATCTTCATTCTGCGGAAATAACTCAAATACATGGAGATACGACAACAACAACAGTAACATCAAAACAACCAGCAACCCGAGAAAATAAAAACAGTATTATAAAATTAATTAGTTGATAATGGTCATTTACATAATGATAAGATAATACGACGCGGTAACGTTGTGAGGGTAAACAGGGCCGCCATATTTGTTCTAGTTTGGTAGCAAAGCAGGGGAAATAATCGGAAGTGAGCGTATCTAAAAACAGAGGGTTATTTACTCTTGATAGCGTAGGATATCCGAGGATTTTGTTATCTGATATTACAGATCGTGCCAGTGAAAGGAAGACAGTTCAGTTTCTGTCCCGTACGTTACGTCCTTGTTGTTGCTGCTGTCTATTGTCTTGTCTGTGACGTTACTTTCTTGTTGTTGTTGCTGTCCATTGTCTAGTCTGTGACGTTACTTCCTTGTTGCTGCTGTCCATTGTCTTGTCTGTGACGTTACTTCCTTGTTGTTGCTGTTGTCCATTGTCTTGTCTGTGACGTTACTCCTTGTTGTTGCTTCGGCGAGTAGAGGCGGACCATACTTGATGAAGTGAACTACAGAGATTTTCCTTAAGTTCTGGCTGTAGCTAGGATACGGGCTTCTGTGTAAAGTCCACCACCAAGAAGGACGCAACGATCCATTTAATGTTTCTTGAACTCGACGTGAAGCAGAATTGAACTATTTCTTTGGTTATTTTAGCCATATTTTCTTTTTCAATCATTTTAGACATTTTTCTCAGTTTTTTAGACGTATTTTCTTTGTCAGTTATTTTAGATATTTTTTCTTTTTCAATTATTTTAGATTTTTTTTTTGTCAGTTGTTGTAGATGTTTCATTCTTTGTCAATTATTTTAGACATTTTTTTCTTTGTCAGTTATTTTATTTTTTTTCCCTTTCTTAATTATTTTATGCATTTTTCTCTTTGTCAGTTATTTAAGATAGTTTTTCCTTGTCAATTACTTTAGACATTTTTTTCTGTGTCAGTTATTTTATAAATTTTTTTCTCCGTCAGTTATTTCAGACGTTTTATTTCCTTTGTCAATTATTTACGACATTTCTTTCTTTGTCAATTATTTTAGACGTTTATTCTTTATCAGTTAACTTAGACGTCTATTTTTTGTCAAATAAAGATTATACTTGCCGTGTTCCACCTCTTCTCTCCTGATAAACAAGCTTTTCTTATTAAAATAATCTTTAAAACCTGCCGTCTCCTGGTACTTGCCCGGACTATTTATCTACTTCTTTTCCTGGCTTCTCTTTCTTTCTTTTTCCTCTTGAGTTTTCCAGTGATGATGAGTTTCTGAAACTTCTATCTTCTCACGGCATGTCCGTGGAGTTTTCATCGTAATTTACTTTTTGATTTTCATTGGCTTTGATTATTCGACAATTTATTGGGGTTTTTTCTAATTTTTTTGGGGGGTTTGGGTTTTAGGGATATACATCCCATTTGTGTCAATCCGTATCCCTGTCACTTTCAGTTTCTTTGTCATCTTTTTTATTAGTAACTTGTTGTCAGCATGGATTCTGACGTAGATTTTACAAATAGGAAACAACGAAGCTTTCGTATAATAATGTAACAGAACACAGCGTCGCTTGATTAGACCTAGGAAAAAAAATCGTGGATATCAAGATGCTAATTTAGGCTGCTAGATAGCGAAGTTCGTTAACGCGCTGTTCTCTCCTGGCTAGGCGGTTGGCCGTCCTACCGGAGTCCGTGGTTCAAGTCCCAGGTATTTTTCTTTCTGGCATGTCTAAAAGTGATTTGTCTACGATTTTTTCGAGGTCTGATCATACAACAGTGAGTTCTGTTACTTCACTGTCAGCATGGAGTACCATTAACCCTCTCTCTCTCTCTTTTCCCCTCTCTCTCTCTTTCTCCCCCCCCCCTTTCTTTCTTCCTCTCTCTCTGTTTCTTCCTATCTCTCTGAATGTTAGAAGGGTCTGCCTGCCCAATTCTTCTTAACCCTTTGAAAAATAAAGTATGTTCGTTCTCTCTGTCTCTGTCTCTCTCTTTCTCTCTCTCTCTGAACCTTTAAGTGCACAAGACACGTGGGGCTTCCGAAAAGGTTTTCCACAAACGCCTGTCTGTCGCCTTTTTCCGCTCTTGCCCTCTACTACTCAACATCCTATCTCTCTCTCTCTCTCTCTCTGTTCTTCTCCATGTCTCCTGTCTCCTTTGGTCTACCCTTACTCCTGTTCGCCTGAGGTGCCCATCTTAGTGCTATATTTTGGCTATGAGCTAGCAGTAATCCAGAGCATATGACCCAACCATCACCAGTGACAACCACCGCCAGAGACAACCACCGCCAGTAACAACTACCGCCAGTGACAACCACCGCCAGTGACAACCACCACCAGTGACAACCATTGCCAGTGACAACTACCGCCAGTGACAACAATCGCCAGTGACAACCACCGCCACTGACAACCATCGCCAGTGACAACCACCGCCACTGACAACCATCGCCAGTGACAACCACCGCCACTGACAACCATCGCCAGTGACAACCACCGCCAGTGACAACCATCGCCAGTGACTTTCCTCAGTAATCGAAGTCAATGGCCTCATCTCCATTTCTGCCTACATTAACTCTACATAGCAACAAAAGAATCTATTCTCACTTCGGGAGAAATTCTCTTCATTTCTTTATTTCTGTTAATATATTGTTTATGTTGTAAAACATAAATTTCATGTGTTTCAGCTAAAAGTTATACATGTGTTGCTGGGTGGCATTAGCTTTCAAAGTTCTCCATCTTGCGCGATCCTTGGTGTTTATGGAGAGTTCAGATGCTTTTCTTGTCCTGTGCCACTTGGTCAGTTCGCTGAGATATTTTTCTCTTGACCTTCCTCTCTTCCATTTTCTCCGTCGAGTTTTCCAGTCACAACTAGGTTGTTCAACTAGGTTCCTAGGTTGTCCAACTAGGTTCCTAGGTTGTCCAATTTGTGTCTTCTCGTAACGTGTCCAAGAAAATTTTGACTTTCTGTTTTCTTATTTTAACTAGTTTCTGTTGTTCTGAAGCTTCTTTGCTATCCTCTTCATTTGTATTTCTGTCTGCCCCTGGTATTTGTTGTATCTTTCTCCACTGCCACATCTCTGCTGCTTTCAGTTTCCTTGTGATCTTGTTGTGTTCATTGTTCGGGCTTCAGCTGTGGATTCCCAATTTACGGCTGTTTTTACTATCAGATACATCATTCCCGGGCCGTTAAACGTCATATAAGACTCACCAGTTTTTCCTGTCTTCGGCGAGCCTTTCAACCTCATCAAGGGATTTTATGCCTATTAATTTGGCCTCTCTTAACAATGTCCTCTTTAGAATTTCACGCGGCCTGTTCTTTTTCTTTGACCTGTTGTGTTCCACTTGATAGCTTGTTTTTGGATTCTCTCATTGTTTCTTCTTATCACGTGACCAACATACGTCCGTCTCCTTTTCCTGATCATCCGTGAGACTGGTTGTTGTTCAGTCATCTGTCGTATCTCTGCATTGTTCTTAAATTCGTTCCACTTGATGTCGAGTATTTTCCTTAGGCATTTGTTTTCAAAAGAGTAATTCATTGTCTGTTTTTTTTTAGTTGTTTTCCAGCTTTCGCATCTATAAATGAGGGTAGATATTACATTTGAATTGAGTAGTCTTAACTTGGTTTTTATGCTTATAACTTTTGAGTGCCATATATTCTCAAGATTCTTGACGATCGATGCTGCTTTTGCAATTCTAATTCTAACTTCTTTTCTGGTGTCAACATCCTGATCTATGTAGCTGCCAAGGCATCCAAATTGATTAACTTCTTCAATTCATCTTTTGGGTGACTTTCTGTTCGTATGGATACTGCACTTTGATATTTTAACTCTGTTTAGTGATACACAATTTTATATCTGATATTTTCCCACTGTTTAGTGATACACATTTTATATCACATATTGTCCAACTGTTTAGTGATATATATATATATATATATATATATATATACTCTTTAACATTAAAAGGAATGAGGTAAATGTACGAGCTGTGAACCAGTGACATTGCGCACGGTCAAGCCACAAGTTCTCTGCTGCCTGGTTAACAGATGATAGGAAACTGCCAACTTGTGTCGCCATCAGCACCAACTCCGTAGTTAGCGGCGTCATTCCTCTTCCTTCCCAGAGGGTTACCCCTGTACCCATTATTTCCCTGAGGCAGGGTGAGCTCCGGAGTTTTTTTCTTTTTTGCGACCCACGGTCTGACCGCCAATGTGGTGGGTGGAAATCTAAACAGGGTTGCCTGCTCGGCGAGCGAGTGACTAATCCACTGCGCTAGTGCGGCTGCCTTTTTGTATTTATTTTGCTAAAAATCGCTCCTAAAAGGGAAACGTGCATGTATGTGTTTATGTATGTGCGTATGTATGTATGCATGTATATGTGTTATGTGTTTATGTTTGCATGTGTGTATATGTGCATATGTGTGTATATGGCAGGCAAAAATAATACAGTAAAAATATAGCATCCATGATATGTCATCAAAGCAGCCGATAGTTGCGGCTCAAGACTATACAATAACAATATCTAGCTTCTGAAAAGGCTCCATCCCTGAGCGGATAGCATCAATCCTTGACAACCATGATAATTAGTCTGAGATGCTTGTGTTTTGTATTATTTTATTATATTATTATTAATTCATTTGAAGGAGTCTTTGCCACTTATGACAAATAAGTACAGATGAAGCAGTAGATAGTGGTCTCACGACAGAAGATGGGGCGTCTGAAAAATCTGTGTGGGTGTCAAGAGCTATGAACTGGGACAATGGATGCAGTTGTCCGTGATAGTCAGATGGGGCCACGAGTTTCCAGTAATTAAAATCGATGTTAATCGTATTCCCATGCGATATATTTTATATGGATACTTTGTATAACGTCACTAAAGTGTTAATGTATTTGTAAACCGTGACTTTCCTCGGTTACTGTGAAATCGAATCCTCTTTTTTTTATTGTACATTAAGAGGGCATAGCAGAATCAAAGTTTTATTTATTAATAAAATCGATTTCAGGTCCGTTTGTGGGAATCGTTGCCAAGTATCGGATTAGAGAAATGGGAAATAATTCAATATGAGATGTAGGTGACCTCTGACTGGTCGGTCCAGGGCAGAAGGTCTGAGCGACAGTTCATCCCGGGGGATTTAAGCTCTCATAACGATGCTTTAGAAAACAAATCTGTTCTCGAGTAACTCAGAATGTGATTATTTTCAGTTGTGTCCCTTGCATTAGTTCACCCGGCACAAATACCGCCTCTCTCATTCCGGTGTACAAGCGAGACTCCAATATGGCACACCGTTTTCACAAATTTGTGCGTTTTAACATATACACTTTTATATGAGAGACATTTTTATCTCGTGACAAATATTCTTTTGTTCTGGCTAATTCCAAGTTTTGTGGTTATTCTATTCTCATTTCCATTATTCGCAATAGTCATCATCATCATCATCATCATCGTCAGTCTGTTAACACGTATTTCCACTTGTTTTTATATTCTCTTTCGGTCTCTTTCTATGAAAGGAAACTATTAAATATTTACACATCGTGAAACAGATTTCATGGACGAAGCAGGTTTGATGTGTCGGTGTCATGTTATAACAGAACAGCCACACACCATCTCAGCTACACGTTGACACAGCTACACACCATCTCAGCTACACGTTGACACAGCTACACACCATCTCAGCTACACGTTGACACAGCTACACACCATCTCAGCTACACGTTGACACAGCCACACACCATCTCAGCTACACGTTGACACAGCTACACACCATCTCAGCTACACGTTGACACAGCTACACATCAATATATCTATACATTAGGTCATGTGCATTTCTGGACATAGTCTCTTACAAGTCATAGCTAAGTGCTCCATTTATTTTATTTGTTCTATTTTTTTCATAATTTCAGGTTACCCTTTTTTGGCAGTGGTATGAATACAGTTCTTTTCCATTCTTTTGGCCAAACACCTGAATGCCATATCTTTTTACATAGTGTATGATAGATTGTTGCACACTCCTTTCCTCCTGCTTTAATAAATTCAGCTGTTATCTCATCACATCCTGGTGATTTACCATTTTTCATGATAAACGCCATGATAATTTAGAGAAGACCGTATTGGAAGGATACATAATGGGAAAAAGAAAAAGAGGAAGACCAAGACGAAGATGGCTGCAAGACATCGTTGACGATCTGGAAATGGATGCAACAGCAGCAGGCCATCTTGCTCACAACCGAGAGGCCTACAGGAGTGCTGTTTGGGAGGCAAAGTTCCGCAAGGGACATGCAAATGAATGAATGAATGAATTTTTTTCATTCCTGCTTTTTACACAACATTCATGTGAATTTTTGTTTTATCTTCTCTGTCTGTCTGTCTGTCTGTCTGTCTCTCTCTCTCTCTCTCTCTCTCTCTCTCTCTCTCTCTCTCTCTCTGTTTCTTCGTCCTGTATGTTTTTGAATGATTAAGGTTCACATCGAAACGTCACAACTTTGTAGTCGTTAAGTAATAAAACTTTTCTTATTTTATTTTCTAGTTTATACATCTTAGACTAATTATATCATAAAACTAATTATGTCAGTCCGTAAGAATAGTGAAGAGCAAAACCTATATCTTAATGCGAAGAAAACTAAATTGATGACAAATGACAAGGCAGCTGATATATGTATCAATGAGGAAAAACTGGAAGAAGTGGAGAGTTTTGAATATCTTGGATCACTGCTAACTAATAATGGAGATACAATGAGGGAAATTAAAAGGAGGACATCTTTCGGTCTTCAGAAAGTAAAGCAACTAAAGAAGCTCTAGAGAGGAACAGACAGAACTACAAAAATATGATTTTTAAAGGCATGCATCTTTCCCATCGCAGCATATGCCTGTGAGACCTGGACACTTAACAAAACAGCTGAGAAACATATAAATGCCTTTGAATGTAAATGCTACAGAAGAGTTCTTCAAATATTATTGACACAAAAAAGAACAAATATATCCATACTACAAGAACTTAATATTGAAGAAGGCTGGCTAGTAAAGAGGATTAAAGAGAGAAAACATAAATATTTTGGATACATTAAACGTTATGATAATCTAGAGAAGACCGTCTTTTAAGGGTACATAATAGGAAAAAGAAAGAGAGGAAGACCAAGGCGAAGATGGCTGCAAGGCATCGTTAACGATCTGCAAATGGATGCATCAGCAGCAGGCCATCTTGCTCACAACCGAGAGCCCTACAGGAGTGCTGATAGAGAGGCAAAGTTCCGCAAGGGACATGCAAATGAATGAATGAATGATGAATACATTGTAGAATCATTCTGGGGATATTTTTGTCTTTGTTTTTAGGCAGTTGTTGTTCCTACATGTGTCAGAGGTTGTATATCCAGGTGCTTTCCTACCTAGTCTCAGTTCCTCCACGTCTAGATCTGTCACATTCAAGAGTGTGTCTCAGTTCCTCAAATATGCCACATCTATAGATTACTGCCCTGATATATTGTTAAGGTCCTGACACATCCATGGGGTTCATTTCAGTTTCTTGATGTCTTATTCTGCCACATCCATGGGGCTCATTTCAGCTTCTTGATGTCTTGTTCTGCCACATCCATGGGGCTCATTTCAGTTCCTTGATGTCTTGTTCTGTAACATTAAAGACTTTGCTTCAGTTCCTCAATACCTTGTTCTCTCACATCCATAGACTTTGCCGCAGTTCCTCTAGGTTTAGTTCTGCCACATAATAGAGTCCCATCTTTTAGTTTTTTCATTTTGCTCTCTGAAATAAATTACTACCTTATTATACTTTGCTGCCCTGACGTAGGTAACTATCCTGAGAATATTACTGCTCTGACATAGTTTACTGTCATGTCATAGTTTGCTGTCCTGATATGATTTTCCAAACATATGTTTTTCTGCTAAGAAATATTATATTGTTTTGATATATTGTTACGGTTTTGACATAGATAACTTCCCTGATATATTGTTACGGTCCTGACATAGATTACGGCCCTAATATATTGTTACAATCCTGACATAGATAACTACCCTGAAATATTGTTAAGGTCCTGACACAGATTACTCCCTGAAATACTATAAAAGTCATGACATTGATTACTGCCCTGATATATTGTTACAGTTTTGACACAGATTACTGCCCTGGTGTATTGTTACGGTCCTGACATAGATCACTGCCCTGATATATTGTTACGGTCCTGACATAGATTACTGCCCTGATATATTGTTACGATCCTGACATAGATTACTGCCCTGATATATTGTTACGATCCTGACATAGATCACTGCCCTGATATATTTTTACGGACCTGACATAGCTCACTGCCCTTGTATATTGTCACGGTCCTGACATAGATCACTGCCCTGATATATTGTTACGATCCTGACATAGATTACTGCCCTGATATATTGTTACGATCCTGGCATAGATCATTGCCCTGATATATTGTTACGATCCTGGCATAGATCACTGCCCTGATATATTGTTACGGTCCTGACATAGATCATTGCCCTGATATATTTTTACTGTCCTGACATAGCTCACTGCCCTGGTATATTGTTACGGTCCTGACATAGATTACTGCCCTGAGCAAGTTTACTTCCCTGACAGACAAAAACACCGAATAGAACCGCCATGAATGTAACCGAAAACACGTCATACAGTTTTTAATGCAGTTACAACACCCAACCCCTCGCCCAGATCAGTGTACTTTCATCAGAGATTCGATACAACACGAGGACCTTCCGAGTGCTGCTGGGAATGTGTTGTTGATTCGACTGTTTACTCTCAATTACCAACCTGAAAACAAACTCCCAGATCGTGCTAAAATTAATTCGGTGTTGATGTTTTTAGAGTGTTCTGACAACAAGAAAACGAAACAAAACAAAAGTGTTGTCTCAGTGAGTTCATTAAATTCTGTTACATTGTCTTGGAAGGAGGTAGGTTTCTAGAATATCAGTTTTAATATTTTGTTTTTTTTTTCAGTTTTCCTGGACAGATTTGCGAGTTGTGTCAATTCTATGTGGTAAAAGAAAATAGCTGAAGTATCTTTTACTGAGAAGTGAAGTATTGCGTGAAGGAAGACTTGTCATTTTGTTTTTTATATTTATCTCTAAAAGTTATCTGTCCTTTTAAAATTTGCAACAAAGATTACTTTGGTTACTTCAGAAAGTTTTGTTCATTTAAAATGACAGACTGAATAATGTAGATAAAAGTAGCTGTGAACGTTGACAGACAGAATAATGTAGATAAAAGTAGATGTGATCATTGAGAGACTTAATAATGTAGATAAACGTAGATGTGAATATTGACAGACTGAATAATGTAGATAAAAGTAGATGAGAACATTGACAGATTGAATAGTTTAGATGTGAACATTGATATTGACAAACTGAACACAATAACATCTAAAAGTAGATGGAACACTGAATAAGGTAACACATACAAGTAGATAAAACATTGACAGACTGAATAATATATATAAAAGTAGATGTGAACATTGATATAGATAAACTGAATAATGTAGATGTGAACATTGATATTGACAGACTGAACACAATAACATCTAAAAGTAGATGGAACACTGAATAAGGTAACACATAAAAGTAGATAAAACACTGACAGACTGAATAATGTATATAAAAGTAGATGTGAACATTGATGTAGACAAACTGAATAATGTAGATGTGAACATTGATATTGACAGACTGAACACAATAACATCTAAAAGTAGATGGAACACTGAATAAGGTAACACATAAAAGTAGATAAAACATTGACAGACTGAATAATGTATATACAAGTAGGTGTGAACATTGATATTGGCAGACTGAAAAAAAAATTACATCTAAAAGTAGATGAAACATTATTCAGTGTTCCATCTACTTTTAGATGTTAAAAAAGTAACACATAAAACTAGATGGAACACTGAAACTGACAGAGTGAATGAGGTAACACCTAAAGTAGAAAGAACATTGAAACTGACGGACTGAACAAAATAACACCAAACAGCAGATGATGTAGATGGAACATTGAAAAAAAAACACTTCATTTATTTAGCTACGTGAAATTTGATTAAATTCGTTTATAGTTTCTGGAAGGAACTAATACATAACTGGTCTTCTGGACTGAATGTAGCCATACCATAACTGACCTTTGTCAGAAAAATATGACAGCAGAGAAGAGGTCCACAACTGTGTGGCGCAGGCAAGAGTTTGAGATGAAGGAAAAACTCTCAGCCAAGATGGATGAGGTAAGAAGTTTGATTCTCGAATTGTTACAAAGTGTACACATTGACTGACATGTTATTCTGCCTTTCTTATTCCAACTTTCTATACATCTCAGACAGTCAGTTTAGTACAAGTATTCCTTCCTTCCTTTTTGTTCTTCGTCTTTCTCTATCTCCCTAGAACGGCGAGCTGATGCTTGTTGCAGCCGATGCATTGAAGAGTTTGAGGCATCTCTTGGCGCTGACCTGGCGAGCAGCTACGGCGGCTGTCCCTTCAGTCCACGAGCGGAGCTACTGAAAAACAGGGGCATGTAGTACTTCTTCAGCAGATTCCACCACCACGGGGACTATGGCAATCCTTGCCCAGTTAGCCAAGCAAGAGGCCTGTTATTGGGGGGTACCAACGAAGAGGGGGGACAGGGTCTTGGTCAGATATGGTTAGCTAATCCTGACGGTAGAATGTCAGCTGTGGGGCGCTAAACCTGACAGTAGAATATAAGCGATGAGACGCTAATCCTGACGGTAGAATGTCAGCTGTGGGGCGCAAACCTGACAGTAGAATATAAGCGATGGGACGCTAATCTTGACGATAGAATGTCAGCTATGGGTAGGGGGACTAATCCTGGCGGTAGAATATCAACTGTGTGGCGCTAAACTTGACGATAGAATGTCAGCTATGGGGCGCTAATCCTGACCGTAGAATGTCAACTATGCGGTGCTAACCCTGACTGTAGAATATAAACTGTGGGGCGCTAATCCTGAAGGTGGATTGTCAGTTATGGGGCGCTGATTTACAAAATATAACAGCGTTTTAACCTCCATGCACACAGACATAACAAATATGAATAAAATGTCAAATAACAAAACTTTCACATCTAGTCTCCTGTCTACATATAAAAAATATAAAATATATGACATATCACTTCTCTCACACAGCTACAGCAAAACGTAACATCATATCACTTCTCTCACACAGCTACAGCAAAACGTAACACTATATTACTTCTCTCACACAGCCACAACAAAACGTAACACTATATCACTTCTCTCACACAGCTACAGCAAAACGTAACACTATATCACTTCTCTCACACAGCTACAGCAAAACGTAACACTATATCACTTCTCTCACACAGCTACAGCAAAACTAGCTCAAGTTTCAGACTATTCACTCAAATTCAACAAAAACTAGCTTTGCAAATCACCACCGACAAAACAAATGGCAGGACAAGATCAGAATTCCGGAGATTTGAAGTGAGGCAGAACAAGAAACGACCAAAGTACAGACCACAACAAGGAAATGAAGATGGACTGGATAGACACTGAGAAACCAGAGAAAGTACAGACCACAACAAGGACATGAAGATGGACTGGACAGACACTGAGAAACCAGAGAAAGTACAGATCACAACAAGGACATGAAGATGGACTGGACAGACACTGAGAAACCAGAGAGATTACAGATCACAACAAGGACATGAAGATGGACTGGACAGACATTGAGAAACCAGAGAAAGTACAGACCACAACAAGGACATGAAGATGGACTGGACAGACACTGAGAAACCAGAGAGATTACAGATCACAACAAGGACATGAAGATGGACTGGACAGACACTGAGAAACCAGAGAAAGTACAGACCACAACAAGGACATGAAGATGGACTGGACAGACACTGAGAAACCAGAGAGAGTACAGAACACAACAAGGACATGAAGATGGACTGGACAGACACTGAGAAACCAGAGAGAGTACAGACCACAACAAGGACATGAAGATGGACTGGACAGACACTGAGAAACCAGAGAAAGTACAGACCACAACAAGGACATGAAGATGGACTGGACAGACACTGAGAAACCAGAGAGAGTACAGATCACAACAAGGACATGAAGATGGACTGGACAGACACTGGCAAACCTGAGAGACAGCATAGCAAGAAGGGCTTTGACACTGAACCATCAAGGGAAGAGAAAATAGGAAAGACCAAAGAATGCTTGGAGAAAGAAGACAATGAAGCTTATAAAAGTAGAGAGACTCACATGAAGTGACGTGAAGAACAAGGTCAAATAGAGAAATTGACAGGAAATTCTGTCTGTAGCTTATGCTACGGAGTACGGGCTACGGACACTGATTAAATATCGGAGATATACTTACACTGGGAATGAAATTGATAAAGAAAAATCAGCTTATGGTACTCTGGCCTTTGTGCAAATGTTTACACTGATTACTTGGTAAATCTAAATGTGGATGCCTTAAGGGAACATATAATACAGATCAAATGTGTACTGAAAATGCTTTGAAGAAATATCTTTTATTGAGTATAGAAGGGTATACTGAGGTTAAGCAGCAGAGCAAGCAAATGAAATTTAGGTTTTGACATGAGAGATGATGGGAAAAGAAATGAATGAATAAATGAATGAATCAGTTATATTGATGATGATGATGATATTGATTTGTTCATAACTAAATATTATGCGAGAAAAT
This sequence comes from Achatina immaculata, assembly GCA_009760885.1. NCBI lineage: Eukaryota > Metazoa > Mollusca > Gastropoda > Stylommatophora > Achatinidae > Lissachatina > Lissachatina immaculata. The sequence continues at coordinate 36,173,148 of CM019705.1, read as the reverse complement.
GTCACGAGAAAAATAAAAAAAAATAAACCAGGAATTCGAGTTGGAGGATGCAGTGTGAACAATCTATGATATGCAGATGATACAACAGTAAAAGACAAAAATGAAAAGAGCCGTAGCGACAGAAAGTGAGAAGAAAGTGCTCACTCTAATTAGCAAGCAGGAACAACAGTCACAAAGAAAGGAAAAGCTCCTCTTAAGTGCAGTGTTAAAGTACAAAGAAAGATCTTCAGATAAGTGCACACATTTAAATATCTGGGCACGCTAGGAACTTCAGAGAGGGACATGCAACTTCTAAAATTAAGAATAGAATATGCCAAGCCAAAACATCTTTCAGAAAAATAAGAAACATCTTACGTAATGCATCTTTATCACTGAACATCAGAAGAGGAGTTCTAAATTGCTATATTGAGCGGTTCTAAGGACTGTAATAGCCGGAGGTGGGGTGAGGGATACGCTCTCCAATCTAAATAAATGTCTCCATGGCGTGCGTCTCAAATAGGCTCTGACAGTCCAGTTCCTGGCCTTCTCGTGGCGGAACAGTTTAAACTGACAGGAAAAGGGGCGAAAGGCGAGTATCTGGTGCCTGAAAACCAGACGGTTTCGGGTAGATGAGACTCGTTAGTCTTGGTTGGTAGCTCATCTAGGAGAAGGAAAGCTCCTGCTCGCTGCTGGCAGGATTCTTTAACTGACGTGCGTGGGGGGAAACTCCTCCCGGGCAATGAAGAAAACTGTGATTAGGGTTGCCGCGCGGCGCCGTAGTGGAAAAGGTGACGGAAAGGATTAAGTGAAGCTGCCAGTAGTCTCACGGTCAGGGCTATTCATATCAAGGCACCCCTACTTTAGAGGCTGGCCACGTCCTATATACACCCATACTTGTTCAAATGCCTAAACTGGCTTAACCCCGGGGGTTAAATTAGGACTCTGCTGGCGAGATTCTTCAGCTGCCGCGCGTGGGGTGAAATTCCTCCCGGAAAATGAAGAAAAATGCGATTAGGGTTGCCGCGCGACGCCTTGTGGAAAAGGTGACGGAAAGGATTAAGTGAAGTTTAATCGGTATGGCCATTAGACTCGCGGTGAGGGCTACTCATACCACGGCACTTCTGCTCTAGAGGCCGGCCACGTTCTATATACACTCATACTGGGGCAACATGCCTAAACCGGCTTAACCTGGGAGTGAAACTTGATGGCTACGTATATCACGGTACCTCCGCTTTAGTGGTCGGTCAAATTCTATATACACCCATACAGGGATAACTCGGCTAAACCGGCTTAACCATACGGCTAAACTGGCTTAACCCAGAGGTGAAACTCACAAGTGGCGAGGATTCATCCTCCTCGACAAAAGCTCCATCCTGGTCACCACTAGGAAGGGTAGCGGCCATTCATTCATTCATTTGCATGTCCCTTGCGGAATCTTGCCTCTCTAACAGCACTCTTGTAGGCCTCTCGGTTGTGAGCAAGATGGCCTGCTGCTAATGCATCCATTTGCAGATCATCAACGACGATGTCTTGCTGCCATATTCGCCTTGATCTTCCTCTGTTTCTTTTCCCCATTATGTATCCTTCCAAGACTGTCTTCTCTAGATTATCATGACGTTTAATGTGTCCAAAATAAGTTTTCTCTCTTTAATCCTCTTTACTAGCAAGCCTTCTTCAATATTAAGTTCTTGCAGTATGGATATATTTGTTCTTTTTTTGCGTCCATGATATGTGAAGAACTCGTCTGTAGCATTTACATTCAAAGGCATTTATGTGTTTCTCAGCTGTTTTATTAAGTGTCCAGGTCTCACAGGCATATGTTGCGATGGGAAAGATACATGCCCTTAAAAATCTTATTTTTATAGTTCTGTCTGTTCTTCTCCACAGATTCTTTAGTTGTTTTACTTTATAAAGAGCGATATATGTCCTCCTTTTAATTTCCCTCATTGTATCTTCATTATTAGTTAATAGTGATCCAACATATTAAAAACTCTCCACTTCTTCCAATTTTTCCTCATTGATACATATATCAGCTGCCTTGTTTGTTTTGTCAGTTGTCATCAATTTAGTTTTCTTCGCATTAAGATATAGGTTTTGCTCTTCGCTGTTCTTACAGTTTTTCCATTCCTTTTTGTGTTATGGACAGTAATACTGTGTCATCAGCATATCTAATCTCTGGTATTTCATAACCTCCAACTGCGAGTAAAATTCTGTTAAAAATCATAATGAGTAGACTTCGTAAGAAAATAGAAGAAGAAGTCAATATGGTCCAAGCTGGCTTCAGGCAAAGAAGAGGATCAAGAGATCATATTTTCAATATAAGATTAATAATAGAGAAAGGCAGAGAGTTTAATGTGAATGTATATTTGTCCTTTATAGACTACTCAATGCCATTTGATTGTGTATAACACCAGAAGCTTTGGGAAATAATGGAAAAAATGGGATTTCCAACACATTCGATTCAATTAACATCACTGCTGTATCTAGACCAACAAGCAGCAGTAAGAATAAATGGTGAAACAACAACTTGGTTTGACATAAAACAAGGGGTCCGTCAGGCTAGCGGCCACGACCAGAAAATGCTGAAGTCGGAGACACTGGACCAGTGCAGTCTAGATAGGCAACCACCTCTCACCCAGCGGGGATATACTGATATCCAAAACACGTCGAGGTTTTTCGGTGAGAAAGTCCAACTCTAGATTAAACTGGCGCAACAAAAACCACGGTGTCACGCAATCCCGCTTCTGTGACCCATCGAGAATACAGGCCAAAGCCCCACGATGCTCTGCGCCTCCATCCTAAATGAGACTATCGCGAGAACCACAGGAGTAAATTCAGTAGGATCACGGGGCGATCTTGGTGATAGAAACGAACGAAGAAGAATAAGAAGAAGTAGAAGCTACATTGAGCCTATCCTTCTCTTAGTCATTGACAATGATGATGGAAAGATCACTAGAGACAACAGGAATGTCGTTTCTTTAGAAGAGTGACAGACAGGGAATATCTAACAAAAACAAAAGTAGACAGGAACCTAATTACATTCTTCAGGAAATGACAGGCATTTTTCATTGGACATATAATTTGAAGAGGAGGGTTTGTCTTAACAACAGGTAAGATAAATGGGAAGAGAGGCAGGGGAAGACTAAATGGAAAAAAAATCATGGACAGTCTAACATGGTTGCAGAACAAAAAAAAAATCACTATCTGAGCTGATGGAAAATATCAAGGACATAGATGTGTGGAGAAAACATGGGTGCTATAGGCTAATGGCACGGCACCTGATGATGATGATATAATTACTCCCCTCCCCCCCCAAAAAAATCAATTATACACATAAATATACCATAACAAAATCTAACTGTTTGTTTCTCTTTTATTTCATCTTGTTCTTGTAAATATTTTTAAAGTGCACAGTTTTTGACAAATTAACAACAGTTAAAAGTCGAATCTTTTTTAACACCACTCCCACGGGATCCATGTACCCCCCCCCCCACCCCCGCCAACCCCCACCCCCTCTCTGTGCTACAGTATAAAGGCGCAGCTGATTATCGTCATATAGCTTAGATAGCTGTGTTAGAGCGTCAAAAGATAGCTTAGATAGCGGTGTTAGAGTTTCAAGAGATAGCTTAGATGGCTGTGTCAGAGCTTCAAAAGATAGCTTAGATAGCTGCGCTAGAACTTACAAAGATAGAGAGCTGTGTCAGAGTCTCCAAAGATAGGTGAGATAATTAGAGCGTCAAAAGACCCTCAGCTTTGTTAGAGCGTTCAAAGATAGATTAGGTAAAACATATTTCTTTCTTCGTGTACTGTGTACTGTACTTGCTTGTATTACTGAACACTAAACACGTGTTTGCACACACTCTGTTCTGTACTGTGCCTAGTACGTTTTAACATAAGCATTAGGCCCAGTGACACAACAGACGTTACATTGGTATACTCTGTGTAACAAGACAACCCACATAACAAATAACCTCAACTACACATTAATACACGACGTGACCAGTTATATGTAATCAACTAACTCAACGCCACAGTTGACACTTAATATGAATCCAATAACTACAGGATTCAGCAGACACAAATCCGTAAATATTTAATGATGAAATCCCATTTGTTCGATGTGTTGCAATGATGTGGAGTGTAAACTTGATGAGAATAGTTACAAATGATCATAAAAAAATATGTCCGGGCGATTAACATCGCCATAGGGCCAAATCAGACATTCAACCTTGACAAAATATGCCAACTTCCAAAATTCCACATGACTTTCAATCTTACATTACTACCTTGTCCAAAACGGGACAAATCAAACACACAATCTACATGACTACTACAACATTCGTCCTAAAAAGAACAATCCATCAACTACAACAATTTGTCCTAATAAGGACAGTCCATCTAACTTACATACTGAACTAAAGAATCTCTACATCCCTTTCTAGAATTAAAACACCACAACCTGTCACTACAACATTCTGACCCAAACTGTTCTCTCAAATTCCTTCATACATCCCGCCCATCAGAATCCACGTGACTCAGTTCTCCCTCAGAACACGAGATACTTTCTCCGTGCTTAGCGTAAACAGATGAGTTGTGCTCTATTAGATCACAGCATCAGGGTTTCTTACAAAACAATCTGTACAGAATAACATTCTGTTACATAGGTAACTGTAGAAAGTCCAAAGACAGCTCAGATACCTGTGTCAGAGATTACTTTTACTATCATGAGCGTCAGTCAATCAGACCAAGTCAGGATATTATCCAGTCTTAAGACTGTGCTGTGTAACAGGCTGTTGTGATACCAGTCAGAAGAATAAAGACAGACGTGGTCTTCAATTAAAGGAAAATTCTGCTCTCCTTTACCACCTCTCTTGGTACTGGGCCTTCCTTTTCTTCCTGATATTACCTGGATAATCAAAACATTTTTCGCCCCTTATTTCCGTCTTTTGTTTAGAAAACTATATGTTTCGAGAACTATACCTTTAGAGAACACTTTATTTGGAAACTACAAGTATGTTTAAAGAATTCTATGTGTAGAAAACTCTATGTTTGGAAACTACAATCATGTTTAAAGAATTCTATGTGAGGAAAACTCTATGTTTGGAAACTACAATCATGTTTAAAGAATTCTACGAGTAGAAAACTCTATGTTTGGAAACTACAATCATGTTTAAAGAATTCTATGTGAGGAAAACTCTATGTTTGGAAACTACAAGCATGTTTAAAGAATTCTATGTGAGGAAAACTCTATGTTTGGAAACTACAATCATGTTTAAAGAATTCTATGTGAGGAAAACTCTATGTTTGGAAACTACAATCATGTTTACAGAATTCTATGTGAGGAAAACTCTATGTTTGGAAACTACAATCATGTTTAAAGAATTCTACGAGTAGAAAACTCTATGTTTGGAAACTACAATCATGTTTAAAGAATTCTATGTGAGGAAAACTCTATGTTTGGAAACTACAATCATGTTTACAGAATTCTATGTGAGGAAAACTCTATGTTTGGAAACTACAATCATGTTTAAAGAATTCTACGAGTAGAAAACTCTATGTTTGGAAACTACAATCATGTTTAAAGAATTCTATGTGAGGAAAACTCTATGTTTGGAAACTACAATCATGTTTACAGAATTCTATGTGAGGAAAACTCTATGTTTGGAAACTACAATCATGTTTAAAGAATTCTACGAGTAGAAAACTCTATGTTTGGAAACTACAATCATGTTTAAAGAATTCTATGTGAGGAAAACTCTATGTTTGGAAACTACAATCATGTTTAAAGAATTCTACGAGTAGAAAACTCTATGTTTGGAAACTACAATCATGTTTAAAGAATTCTATGTGAGGAAAACTCTATGTTTGGAAACTACAATCATGTTTAAAGAATTCTACGAGTAGAAAACTCTATGTTTGGAAACTACAATCATGTTTACAGAATTCTATGTGAGGAAAACTCTATGTTTGGAAACTACAATCATGTTTAAAGAATTCTATGTGAGGAAAACTCTATGTTTGGAAACTACAATCATGTTTAAAGAATTCTACGTGTAGGAAACTCTATGTTTGGAAACTACAATCATGTTTAAAGAATTCTACGTGTAGGAAACTCTATGTTTGGAAACTACAATCATGTTTAAAGAATTCTACGTGTAGGAAACTCTATGTTTGGAAACTACAAGCATGTTTAAAGAATTCTACGAGTAGAAAACTATATGTTTAAAAAACTTTCTGTTTGGAAAACTTTCTGTGTTTGAAGAACTGTGTGTATAGATGGTTTGTTAATCGTAAGGTCTTCCATTTACCAACTATAACATCAGTAGATGCAGATAGTGATAAGATCAGTAGATGCAGATAGTTGGAAGATCAGTAGATGCAGATAGTGGGAAGATCAGTAGATGCAGATAGTGATAAGATCAGTAGATGCAGATAGTGGGAAGATCAGTAGATGCAGATAGTGGGAAGATCAGTAGATGCAGATAGTGATAAGATCAGTAGATGCAGATAGTGGTAAGATCAGTAGATGCATATAGTGTTAAGATCTGTAGACGCAGATAGCGGACAGCCTTATTTTACCTAAAAAAAAACCGCTTTTGCTCTTATTTATAATCCATCAAACACTTTTTAACCGGCAACTGATAGTACGGTGGTAGTTTCCCCGCAACTTCCGTCGATTCATGTACGGTTCTTTCCGCTAGCTTTCGTCTAGTGAAATTAACCTGTTGGACACAGGTAAAAGTGTTTGATCTCTTTTTTTTCTTTTAATTTCGATATTATCTGTACATAGAAACCATCGCATCAATTTCTGTGGACATATATGTGTAGTGAGAATTCACGAATAAGGGAAGACGAGAACAGCCGGAAAACTTAAGGAAAAAAAATGAAGAGAGCAAATATCAGAAATGAATATACGCATGAGAACTATCCAAGCGATCCAGAAAAAAGGACACCCGACCTAATTAGAAATATCACTGACCATGCACGAGCCAGAAGAGTGACAGTCAGAGCTCACCTGAAGCATGAATGCCAGTCATGTAAGGCATAGGAAAGGTCATCTACCCTTCAGTAACTCAGCATTTGCCATCTTCTTCTGTTAGTCGATAAACTCAGTATATTTAAGGTCTGCTTGTCCAGGTCTCGTCTTTAATGATATAGTTGGATATTCTTTTGTCGTTTTTTAAATATCCTCTTTCTTTAGTTTTAGACTTGTAGATGATCATCTTCTTATGTTTTTGCTGTTGTTGTTATTGTTTTTAATGTTCTTTTTCTTCGTCCATCATCATCATCATCATCATCATCATCATCATCATCATCATCATCATCATCATCATCATCTTTCACTCCTCTGAGAGCATAGTCCACGGATAAAGGCTCTCCAGTCTCCCCTGCTCTTAGAATTATTCTCTGCTTCCTTCCACGTGTATCCCTTGTCTCTGAGCACTGTCACAATTTCTCTTCTCCAAGTAAGTCTAGCTCTTCATCGATTTCTGTTTCCGCGAGGATTTCATGTTCAGCTCTGGCATAATTATATACAGGTATCCCTGGAACTGATGACACGTCTACAACTTTGTGGGCTGATTTAAGTGCTCTTGGAATGCCATATCTGACATTCCGACTGCTGTCACATGTCATCTATCGGCTGTGACAGTACAACTGCTATCACAGCTCATTTATCAATTATGATATTACCATTGCTGTCACATGTCATGTATCCCTTATGACATTGCAACTGTCACAAGTCATTTACCTGTTATGTCAGAAGCCGCTACCTCGGTTTTGCAGGTGACACACTCCACAGGTAAACAAAGCGACGAGACCATCTGATATTTCAGTTATTTCACACAAGCGGTTTGTCTGAAAGTAGGTTTGTCTGAAACTTTAGGTTTGTCTGAAAGTAGGTTTGTCTGAAACTTTAGGTTTGTCTGAAAGTAGGTTTGTCTGAAACTTTAGGTTTGTCTGAAAGTAGGTTTGTCTGAAACTTTAGGTTTGTCTGAAAGTAGGTTTGTCTGAAACTTTAGGTTTGTCTGAAAGTAGGTTTGTCTGAAACTTTAGGTTTGTCTGAAAGTAGGTTTGTCTGAAACTTTAGGTTTGTCTGAAAGTAGGTTTGTCTGAAACTTTAGGTTTGTCTGAAAGTAGGCTTGTCTATTTGATATAAATAACGTACCCAGGCATGTTTCGGAGAGGTTCTGTAACAGACATTCTCAGGAGTGTTGGACGGTAGTTTTTCCCTTCACGTAAGTGGCTCAGACCAATCTCTCTCACACAAATACAGCAGTTAGTATCTGATTTTTGCATCGGCGTGGGCGCGTATCTTCTACGGGGCTGGGTTAGTGGGCCAGTTCCTTTGACTGAGTGGACTGAAAAGCCCCTGGTTTTAACAAATGTCAGTTGACAGAGTAGAGTTTTGTGCCGAGACTTTGTGGACATGAGATCTACAACGGTCAAAATCTACTATCTTCAGAACTGTCTTAAATGACTAAAATTACCATTACTTAAATTCATGTGTTCAACTCTCGGCCCACAAGAGCATTTTTTTTTTCTTTCTGCGGCTCGCGAAGTTATTGTGAAAGTATAAATTAGTAGATGAAAATAGGAGACATAGAGAAGAACAACAGAGAGGATGTTGAGCAATAGAGGGCTCACCTGGGCAAGAGCAGAAAAAAAAGGCAAAGAACAGGCATTTGTGGAAAACCCTTGCCGAAGCCCCATGTGCCCTGGGCACTTGGGTTCAGATAGAGAGAGAGAGAGAGAGAGAGAGAGAGAGAGAAAGACAGACAGAGAGAGATGAAAATAAACAGAAAGATGTAAAAACGTTTTTAAAAGAAAAAAAATTAAATAAAAACAATCAATCCACTTTTACCTCTGAACTGCCATTTTTTTGTTAATTTTTTTGGAAGTGGCAAGAACAAGCTGATGTTGCCCGCCGGTAGATTTCTACACAGAGTTGTGGCCCTTGACATCCCATGTTCTGTCCTACACATTCTTTGGTACTGGAATGATTCGTTTTCTCTGCTATCTCCCCCCCCCCCCCCGAGTTTTTCCTTTACCGCCACCACCCTCCCTTCACACCCCCACTCCTTTGTGATTTCCTCCTCCTCCTCCACCACCCCCCCCAGCCCCACTTCCCAAAGATAATTGAGAAACACTCTTTTTCTATTTATAGGAAATATCCGGGTCCCCATAGCTCCCTCCCCCACCTCCCCAACCCCCCCCCCTTTTTCATTCTATAACCTCTTGGCCAAGCTTCCCAAGTGACCTTCACCTTCCTCTGCAACACGGCCTAGTAAACAGAGCAATTGTAAGTCAAATTTGACTGGAGACTTGGCCTCCACTCGCTTGTATAGCTTGCCACTTTGATTCCGTGCAGTAAATTGCCGGTACTTAACTGGCAGCTGAAAGGTTCCATTTCGCCTCGTCACATAAAACCCCTAGCTCCACACCCCCCCCCCCCACCAACCCACGGTCACAGGTAAGTGAACATCAAAAAGCTCTACCGAAAACTGCAGCGAACATCTTACCTGGCTCCGCCCAGCACGGGTCATGTTTGACAGAACGTAAAACTGTGCCCTCATTATTGGATTAAAAATCTCGCTTAAGGTATGAAAACATTTTCTTACAAACATCTGAAGGCTGGTAAAACACTTCGCCTTTTCTGGAAGGTCGTGTAGAAAACAAGCTTCATGTGGAAAGATTTTCAACATTTCTGGACAAACACATCAACCTCAGTGTTTGATATTCTAAAGTGCTTAAGCGCGTTGCTAACTTTGTTACTGTTACAAGCTCAGTGTTTGATATTCTAAAGTGCTTAAGCGCGTTGTTAACTTTGTTACTGTTACAAGCTCAGTGTTTGATATTCTAAAGTGCTTAAGCGCGTTGTTAACTTTGTTACTGTTACAAGCTCAGTGTTTGATATTCTAAAGTGCTTAAGCGCGTTGCTAACTTTGTTACTGTTACAAGCTCAGTGTTTGATATTCTAAAGTGCTTAAGCGCGTTGCTAACTTTGTTACTGTTACAAGCTCAGTGTTTGATATTCTAAAGTGCTTAAGCGCGTTGTTAACTTTGTTACTGTTACAAGCTACGCGTAATATTGCAGTGTAACAGGTGTAATGTTCAAAGGTGCATATTTTTTTGTTAAAGGGAGGTAATGAGGTAAAACAGGTAATGTTCTATGTTCTATGTTGTTACTGTATTCGCGCCGTATCATATTTAATGTTCCTATGTTCTTTTTTTTTTACTTGGACAAATCAACATCAAAAGCATTACTAGGCTACAATCCAGTAAGTGATAGAATCCTCACAATCAGACTTAAGGGCACTCCTAGAAATGTAACAATCATCCAGATATATGCACCTACAACAGCAGCAGAAGAAGAGGAAGTAGAAGACTTTTATAACACACTGCAAACGACGATAGATCAGGTACAGAAAAATGATAGTGTATTAATAATGGGGGATTTTAATGCTCAAATTGGTACAGAAAGAGCAGAAGACGGAGGATATGTTGTAGGGAAATTTAGCATAGGACATAGAAATGAGGCAGGTGACAATCTAATGGCGTTTTGCATTGAAAATGAGCTAATGATTGCTAACACACTTTTTAGACAATATCCAAGAAGACTTTACATATGGACATCACATGATGGGAAAACCAAGAATCAAATAGATTACATTTTAGTGCAAAGAAGGTGGAGGTCAAGTATAACATCAGCAAAAACTTTACCAGGTGCTGATTGTGACACGGACCATGAGTTATTAATAGCAGCCATGAAGATAAAGATAAAAAAGACAGTTCCGGGATCAAGACCACTCTGCTTTGATCTTACAAAAATACCAGAACATTACAGTATAGAAGTGAAGAACCATTTCGAAATCTGATGGCTGTACAGGAGGAGATGACACCAGATGATTTGGCTACACAGGCCAGAGATATCTTAATAACAACAGCTAAAGACATGGTTCCAGTAAAGAAAACACAAAAGAATGGATGGATTACAGCAGGCACACTAGAACTGATAAAACAACGTAGAGAAATGAAGACGCAATGGAAAGTGACAAACAACAACACAGAGAAATATAAATCTTTAACAAAATAAGTACGAAGAAACATAAGAAAAGACACCAAAAAAAAAATACATACAAGATTGTTGTGAAAGAATAGAAGGACATCAGAAGTGTGGAAGAGATAGTGAAATGTTTAAAGAAATGAAGACATTGACGAGAAATGTCACACCTAAGCTAAATCTAATTTGTGACAAGATGGGAAATACTTTGATAGAGACAGAGGAAATTCTAGAAAGATGGAAGGAATATTGCAGAGGAATGTATGAAACAACTGACTGTGAAAGCAGAAATCAACAGTGTGAATTATTATTGGAGGAGAAAGACCCAAAACCGTCAATAGAAGTTTTATGGGCAATAAAGAATCTGAAAAATGGTAAATCACCAGGATGTGATGAGATAACAGCTGAATTTATTAAAGCAGGAGGAAAGGAATGTGCAACAATCTATCGTGCACTATGTAAAAAGATATGGCATTCAGGCATTTGGTCAAAAGAATGGAAAAAAGTGTATTCATACCACTGCAAAAAAAAGGGTAACTTGAAATTATGCACAAACTACAGAACTGTTGCCCTGATTAGTCATGCCAGTAAAATTCTGTTAAAAGTCATAATGGGTAGACTTCATAAGGAAATATAAGAAGAAGTCAATATGGTCCAAGCTGGTTTCAGGCAAGGAAGAGTATCAAGAGATCATATATTCAATATAAGGTTAATAATAGAGAAATGCAAAGAGTGTGAATCTATATTTATCCTTTATAGACTACTCAAAGCCATTTGATTGTGTACAACACCAGAAACTTTGGGAAATAATGGAAACAATGGGATTTCCAACACATTTGATACAGTTAACCTCACTGCTGTATCTAGACCAACATGCAGTAGTAAGAATAAATAGTGAAACAACAACTTAGTTTGACATAAAACAAAGGGTCCATCAGGGGTGCATATTGTCGCTTTACTTATTTAACTTGTATACTGGAAATATAATGAGGAATGTTAGAGAAGATGTAGACAAAGAATACTACGATGCCATAACAAATGGAGGTTATGAAATACCAGAGATTAGATATACTGATGACACAACATTACTGTCCACAACACAAAAAAGAATGCAAAAACTAATTATGTCAGTCTGTAAGAACAGCGAAGAGCAAAATCTTTATCTTAATACAAAGAAAACTAAATTGATGACATTTGACAAAACAAACAAGGCAGCTGGTATATGTATCAATGAGGAAAAACTGGAAGAAATGGAGAGTTTTGAATATCTTGGATCACTGCTAACTAATAATGGAGATACAATGAGGGAAATTAAAAGGAGGACATCTATCGCTCTTCAGAAAGTAAAACAACTAAAGAATCTGTGGAGAAGAACAGACAGAACTACAAAAATAAGATTTTTAATGGCATGCATCTTTCCCATCGCAACATATGCCTGTGAGACCTGAACACTTAACAAAACAGCTGAGAAACACATAAATACCTTTGAATGTAAATGCTACAGAAGAGTTCTTCAAATATCATGGACAGAAAAAAGAACAAATATATTCATACTACAAGAACTTAATATTGAAGAAGGCTGGCTAGTAAAGAGGATTAAACAGAGAAAACTTAAATATTTTTAACACTTCAAACGTCATGATAATCTAGAGAAGACCGTCTTGGAGAGGTGCATAATGGGAAAAAGAAAGAGAGGAAGACCAAAGCGAAGACGGCTGCAAGACATCGTTGACGATCTGCAAATGGATGCATCAGCAGCAGGCCATCTTGCTCAGAACCGAGAGCCCTACAGTGCTGTTAGGGAGGCAAAGTTCCGCAAGGGACATGCAAATAAATGAATGAATATACTTGTTAAACGTGCTAGGTACTGTTCGATGTTCTACCCACTTAAACTGTAGAGGCAATGTATAATAGTCAATGCTCACTGTTCTGTGACTCTCTTAATTAGTAAGGCACAGTATAAAGTTCCGTGTTCCATGTTTCTGTTAAAAAATAGCAGCGCCATATTGTAGGCTTTGTTCTATGTCACATGACATTGGCCAACTGTAAAAGTGCAGCAAAATAGGTAATGTTCAATATCCTATACTACTGGCAAGCCATGGAAGTGCAGTAAAATAGGTCTCAGATTAGGAAGTCGAATATAACAGGTAATTATAATAGGTAATTTTCAAAGTCTTCTACTGCTGCAAACCGTTTCAAAGTATTATGTTACTGACAAACCATTTCAAAGTATTCTACTACTGGCAAACCGTTTCATAATATTCTATTACTGGCAAACCGTTTCAAATTAGTCTATTACTGACAAACCATGTCAAAGTCTTCTACTACTCGCAAACCGTTTCAATGTATTTTACTACTGACAAACCATGTCAAAGTCTTCTACTACTGGCAAACCGTTTCAAAGTCTTCTACTATTGGCAAACCTTTTCAAGGTATTCTACTACTGACAAACCGTTTCAAAGTATCCTATTACTGACAAACCGTGGCATAGTATTTTAGTACTGGCAAACCTTTTCAGAGTATTCTACTACTGACAAATCATGTCAAAGTATTCTACTACTGGCAAACCGTGTCAAAGTATTCTACTACTGGCAAACCGTTTCAAAGTTACCTACTACTAGCAAACCGTTTCAAAGGATTCTACTACTGGAAAACCGTAGACGTGCAGTATAATAGGTAATTTTCAATCTGGTAATAGGTTATTTGACTGCCTACATTTTCCTTGCCTTCACATCGTAAAGTCTTAACTGTAGCAGGTTAGCCTCTGTATACTATCCTCTTTTATTTTATCACTTCAGTTCTACAAGTCAAACCCTGCTTTATTTGTCCGACTTTTACATGTTTGTTTCAGCTACTCTGCAAATGAGGGAGACCAGTCGCGTCGTATAATCAGGCTTCGTTGTTAGTTCAATGTCGTTCTTTCTTTCACTCTGTCTCTCTGTGTGTCTCTTTCTGTCTGTCTTCTTCTCTTTCTGCGTCTTTCTCTGTCTACCTCCCTGTCCGTCCGCCTGTCTCTCTGTCCGTCTGTCGGTCTCTCTGTCTGTCTCTCTTTCTCTGATTTCTCATTCAGTTGCCTGCTTCTATTGTGCGCTTACCTACATCAGGCATGATATGGGGAGAGGTTGGAGAAAGGGGGGGGGGTGAGCTCGGCTTATGCACTTGAGGGTCCAGGGTGTGTGTAGGTTGGTGGGGGGGGGGGGTTCCTGGACGATGTCCCAGAACATCTCTCTCTATCTCTGGCGACTCTCTCACTTGGCCTGTGGAAGAACGGCACACGGCTCGTGATCAGTAGAAACTTTCCGTATTATCCTGTTATCATCCCGAGGTGCACATGTAGGCCTCACTTGTTCCATTGCGAACCTCCCTCCTCTCTCTCTCTCTCTCCCACCCCCACCCCCACCCAACCAATAAAGTACTCTTTTCTACAACTTCATGTTCTGAATTTAATGGTTTTCTTTTAAGATTTCCCTGATCCCATGTTTCCTGTCGTTTCGAGATTACTGCTATACTCTGTCACTGATGTTCCTGACATGACACTTTGCCTGTTACTCTATCACTGATGTTCCTGACATGACACTCTGCCTGTTACTCTATGACTGATGTTCCTGACATGACACTCTGCCTGTTACTCTATGACTGATGTTCCTGACATGACATTCTTCCAGCAGAAAACGCATTTTATAAGGATCACAAAACGTAACTGCATAAAACAATGAAAGAATCATTACACACACCTGCACGCACGCAAGCACGCACCCACACATTCATATACACACACACACACACATTCATAATCTGGAAACAATCTTGTGCTGTTTTATCTTCTTTCCCCCTGTTAGAGTTGACCATGTTTGTTTGAGGTGGGAGCCAGTAGAATCTTTGCCCGTTTGTTTCATAAATATTGACATGTGTCACAACTATAAATAAACTACTCAGAATCACTGATTGCCAAGAACATGCTTTCTTTTACTGAGGTTTCCTACAATTCCTACAAATAAATAGTTCCAACACCATCGCTCTTCTGTCATCGCATCTCTTAACGCCAATATCTGACTTGCACACTCTGTAGGTTCTCGGTAGTTAACTACTGCCCAGATAAACATTGTCCAAGTATAAGTTCACCGTGGCTAACTACTGCCCAGATAAGCATTGTCCAAGTATAAGTTCTCCGTGGCTAACTACTGCCCAGATAAGCATTGTCCAAGTATAAGTTCACCGTGGCTAACTACTGCCCAGATAAGCATTGTCCAAGTATAAGTTCACCGTGGCTAACTACTGCCCAGATAAACATTGTCCAAGTATAAGTTCTCCGTGGCTAACTACTGCCCAGATAAACATTGTCCAAGTATAAGTTCTCCGTGGCTAACTACTGCCCAGATAAACATTGTCCAAGTATAAGTTCTCCGTGGCTAACTACTGCCCAGATAAACATTGTCCAAGTATAAGTTCTCCGTGGCTAACTACTGCCCAGATAAACATTGTCCAAGTATAAGTTCTACATCTCTAACTGCTGCCCAGATAAACATTGTCCAAGTATAAGTTCTCCGTGGCTAACTACTGCCCAGATAAACATTGTCCAAGTATAAGTTCTACATCTCTAACTACTGCCCAGATAAACATTGTCCAAGTATAAGTTCTCCGTGGCTAACTACTGCCCAGATAAACATTGTCCAAGTATAAGTTCTCCGTGGCTAACTACTGCCCAGATAAACATTGTCCAAGTATAAGTTCTACATCTCTAACTGCTGCCCAAGTTACCTTTATCTCTCCATACATGAAATGTTGTTCTCGCTATCTTTTGTTTAGAAACTGCTTTCTTGGTACCGCTTTATGACGTCAGTTTGATTTCATCCGTGCTTTATTTTATACTTGGCTCGTTGGCTGGGGCTTCGTGGCTGGGGCTCCGTGGTCTGTAGGCGGGGCTGGGGCTCCATGGTCTGTAGGCGGGGTTGGGGCTCCGTAGTCTGTAGGCTGGGCTGGGGCTCCGTGCCTGGGGCTCCGTGGTCTGTAGGCGGGGTTGGGGCTCGTAGTCTATAGGGGGGCTGGGGCTCCGTGGTCTGTAGGCGGGGCTGGGGCTCCGTAGTCTGTAGGCGTGGCTGGGGCTCCGTGGCTGGGGCTCCGTTGTCTGTAGGCGGAGCTGGGTGGTGGGTTAGAATTCAAGGTCCTGCTATAGAACAACTTCTGGCATGCAGATGGAGACTGAGGTAGTGATTGAGGCTGGGACTAAGGCTCTGTCCCGGCTAGTTCACCAGGATGTCATACACGGTGTGGTAGCGACGGACTCGCAGGATGTCATACACGGTGTGGTAGCGACGGACTCGCAGGATGTCATACACGGTGTGGTAGCGACGGACTCGCAGGATGTCATACACGGTGTGGTAGCGACGGACTCGCAGGATGTCATACACGGTGTGGTAGCGACGGACTCGCAGGATGGCATACACGGTGTGGTAGCGACGGACTCGCAGGATGTCATACACGGTGTGGTAGCGACGGACTCGCAGGATGTCATACACGGTGTGGTAGCGACGGACTCGCAGGATGTCATACACGGTGTGGTAGCGACGGACTCGCAGGATGGCATACACGGTGTGGTAGCGACGGACTCGCAGGATGTCATACACGGTGTGGTAGCGACGGACTCGCAGGATGTCATACACGGTGTGGTAGCGACGGACTCGCAGGATGGCATACACGGTGTGGTAGCGACGGACTCGCAGGATGTCATACACGGTGTGGTAGCGACGGACTCGCAGGATGGCATACACGGTGTGGTAGCGACGGACTCGCAGGATGTCATACACGGTGTGGTAGCGACGGACTCGCAGGATGTCATACACGGTGTGGTAGCGACGGACTCGCAGGATGGCATACACGGTGTGGTAGCGACGGACTCGCAGGATGTCATACACGGTGTGGTAGCGACGGACTCGCAGGATGGCATACACGGTGTGGTAGCGACGGACTCGCAGGATGTCATACACGGTGTGGTAGCGACGGACTCGCAGGATGGCATACACGGTGTGGTAGCGACGGACTCGCAGGATGTGCTTCATAGAATGGAGAGTTGATGTGTCAGAAATGGGTTTATCTCTTGGGACAATCCAGTGTCATCAGGCTGAGATGGGTATGTTGCCCAGGAAATGAGGTAACTGATCACGTTGCTCATAACGCTATTGCACAAGGTTTGATTCCCATGTTTAGGACAGCTGGGCTGAGGTCGGCGGTGAGGAAACTGAGCCAGGAAGAGGAAAGTTCATGTGTTGATGATATATATCAATAGAGGATAAAGGATAGATCCTGAGGAGGATGGAAGGAAGAGCCAGGTGGCTGACTGACACAGTTAGTGTTCATACTCTTTGGTAGTTACCGAAACAAGAAAGCTGAGGATGTAAGGGTATGTCTCTGGTGCATTGATGCTAATTCCTAGAATCAAGATCCTGTGACACATTATCTCCCCTGTCCAAGACGCTGGTGATATCAGCAAAGAAAAGTCTTACATTACTAGCAAGTGATACATAGGGAGCTTATTTTGTGTGTTAGATACATGAATTTTTACTGTCCGAATTTGGAACTTATGTGCCCTCTAGTGTAAGACAAGGGAAGATAAGCGATGTGTCAATGAGAGATAAGTTAAGGAGTTACTGACCCCTGATTTGTGAACGCAGACCTAATAAATCCAACATTCCCCGTACCTCAAGATTCGCTTCTTTATTAAGTTCCGTGGTGACAGAGGGAGACAATCATGATTCTCCATTTAGTTAAATCCTGGAGTTTTTCTAACAAATATCTGGTGTCTTTATTTTCCTGTCCAGTTTTTTTTTTCATCCCGATATAATATTTTATCGTTTGTTCTCTCTTCACTTCTTATTCCTTTAAGTTTTCAAGTGATTGTTACATTCTCTAAATTCAATATTTTGATGAATTTCGATCTCTGTTAACTTCCTTTATAAAACAAAACCAAAAAAAAAACTGCTTTGCTTACTGTTCCTGTTCTACGGGACTTCCTCCGTTTGTTTTACTATTCTCGGAAGTGTTGGTTGAATCTTCCTCCACTGTCGTAGGCTCACAGGTTTGGGCGGGGGGGGGGGGGGGGGCAATGTCCAGCTCCTGCACTGTCCAAGGTTCGGAGAGCTTTAAGGAGGGTCCCAGATGCCTGGGCCAGGTATAAGAATACTGAATGACTAATCAGTATCGTAAGTGGTGAGTGGAGAGAGGAGGAGAGGAGCAGACAGTTTTGCCCCAAATTCCAAAATCCCTACTGGAGATCTTGACTACAGTCATGCAGGTACGAGTTATGAGATTCTGGGGATTGAGGACACATCCTTCTTAGATGGGGCAGTAATACCTTCCTTCTTAGAAGTGGGCAGTAATACTTTCCTTCTTAGACGGGGGCAGTAATACCTTCCTTCTTAGATGTGGGCAGTAATACTTTCCTTCTTAGACGGGGGCAGTAATACTTTCCTTCTTAGACGGGGGCAGTAATACCTTCCTTCTTAGAAGTGGGCAGTAATACTTTCCTTCTTAGACGTGGGCAGTAATACCTTCCTTCTTAGACGTGGGCAGTAATACTTTCCTTCTTAGAAGTGGGCAGTAATACTTTCCTTCTTAGAAGTGGGCAGTAATACTTTCCTTCTTAGACGGGGGCAGTAATACCTTCCTTCTTAGAAGTGGGCAGTAATACTTTCCTTCTTAGACGTGGGCAGTAATACTTTCCTTCTTAGACGTGGGCAGTAATACCTTCCTTCTTAGACGGGGGCAGTAATACCTTCCTTCTTAGATGTGGGCAGTAATACCTTCCTTCTTAGACGTGGGCAGTAATACCTTCCTTCTTAGACGGGAGCAGTAATACCTTCCTTCTTAGACGTGGGCAGTAATAACTTCCTTCTTAGACGTGGGCAGTAATACCTTCCTTCTTAGACGGGGGCAGTAATACCTTCCTTCTTAGATGTGGGCAGTAATACCTTCCTTCTTAGACGTGGGCAGTAATACCTTCCTTCTTAGACGGGAGCAGTAATACCTTCCTTCTTAGACGTGGGCAGTAATAACTTCCTTCTTAGACGGGGGCAGTAATACCTTCCTTCTTAGACGGGAGCAGTAATACCTTCCTTCTTAGACGGGAGCAGTAATACCTTCCTTCTTAGACGTGGGCAGTAATACCTTCCTTCTTAGACGGGAGCAGTAATACCTTCCTTCTTAGACGTGGGCAGTAATAACTTCCTTCTTAGACGGGGGCAGTAATACCTTCCTTCTTAGATGTGGGCAGTAATACCTTCCTTCTTAGACGTGGGCAGTAATACCTTCCTTCTTAGACGGGAGCAGTAATACCTTCCTTCTTAGACGTGGGCAGTAATAACTTCCTTCTTAGGCGTGGGCAGTAATACCTTCCTTCTTAGACGTGGGCAGTAATACCTTCCTTCTTAGACGGGAGCAGTAATACCTTCCTTCTTAGACGTGGCAGTAATACCTTCCTTCTTAGACGTGGGCAGTAATACCTTCCTTCTTAGACGTGGGCAGTAATACCTTCCTTCTTAGACGGGGGCAGTAATAACTTCCTTCTTAGGCGTGAGCAGTAATACCTTCCTTCTTAGACGTGGGCAGTAATACCTTCCTTCTTAGACGGGGGCAGTAATACCTTCCTTCTTAGACGGGGGCAGTAATACCTTCCTTCTTAGACGCGGGCAGTAATACCTTCCTTCTTAGACGTGGGCAGTAATACCTTCCTTCTTAGACGGGGGCAGTAATACCTTCCTTCTTAGGCGTGGGCAGTAATACCTTCCTTCTTAGACGGGAGCAGTAATACCTTCCTTCTTAGACGTGGGCAGTAATACCTTCCTTCTTAGACGTGGGCAGTAATACCTTCCTTCTTAGAAGTGGGCAGTAATACCTTCCTTCTTAGAAGTGGGCAGTAATACCTTCCTTCTTAGACGTGGGCAGTAATACCTTCCTTCTTAGACGTGGGCAGTAATACCTTCCTTCTTAGACGTGGGCAGTAATACCTTCCTTCTTAGACGTGGGCAGTAATACCTTCCTTCTTAGAAGTGGGCAGTAATACCTTCCTTCTTAGAAGTGGGCAGTAATACCTTCCTTCTTAGACGTGGGCAGTAATACCTTCCTTCTTAGACGTGGGCAGTAATACCTTCCTTCTTAGACGTGGGCAGTAATACCTTCCTTCTTAGACGTGACCAGTAATACCTTCCTTCTTAAACGTGACCAGTAATACCTTCCTTCTTAAACGTGAGCAGTAATACCTTCCTTCTTAAACGTGAGCAGTAATACCTTCCTTCTTGGCACTTTTCAACCTGACATTGAGAAACTTGTGTTCCTACATAAAACTCACATTAGAAGCTGAGAAAATAATGTAGTAGGTGAGTTATAAATGTACTCCTTCGTGTTGTTAAATAAACTGGTTTGCTAGCTGAAGTTCTTAGTTTGTGTAATGCATGTCCTAGTTTAATAAATCACTGTACGAGTAGTGCATAATGGGGCGTTGTTAAGGATATGGTCTGGGAGAAAAGTCAGGTAAACAAGCTTGGGAAACACTGAGTTAAGAAGATCGAAATAAAAAAATGTGGGCAGTAAATAATAAATATCACATATTCTTTCATAAATATTACATTATCACAAACGGTATCACAAATTTATCTCGTGGTATGGGACACATTTTGTTGCAAAGTCACTGTTCTATGACTTTGCATTTTGTGACAATTTATAAAATAATTTCACGCTTTAAAAAAAAACCGATTAACTGCGATATAGAACTCTATGGCACATAGTGTGACAGCAAACTAAAGAGGTGACTGATAGATGCTTCAAGTGGGAACTTTACGCTATCTGCTGGCCTGAGGCACATTGATGGAGATAAACATGGCACTTCAGACGTGACGTATGACTGTCAGTCTGTGAGACTGAGGTGGGGTATGAGGTCATTCATTCCAAGCACCTATCTATTACTCCAAATATCTCATTTGACTGATATAGACAGCTTTAACCGCTTGCCTACAAACATTGTATCTGTATCATTGCATCATTTTACCTTTACTCAAAACTGACTTTCTTCTACCTTAGTCGTAAAGGACATCAGATGTTGAGGAAAGGAATAAATTAGAATGTTCCATGATTAATTTTAAGATGGGCAGTAGTGATGTCCACGCCATTTGTACATTGGCCTCTTGAAGTAAGAGCAACGGGTTCACATCCCATTGGGAGCCTGGATTTACATCCGCGTTCTTGGCGCTCTTTATGTGGCCTTCTTGACTTCTCAGAAGCTGATGAACAGTCCATGCCGTGATGGCAAAGTTTGAGAGAGAGAGAGAGAGAGAGAGAGAGAGATTTCTGTCTGAAAGCCTGAGACAGAGCAAGGAAACTGATGGAGACCTGATGAACCTTTCTCATAAACTGTATTGGAGTTTCATATACTGTATCTGCTGTCTGTATAAAAGTCTTATAAACTGAATCTGCTGTCTGTATTGGAGTTTCATATGTTGTATCTGCTGTCTGTATAAAAGTTTTACGTATAAACTAAATTTACTGTCTATATTGAGGTCTGATATAGTTATTATCTGTATAGGGTTTTCGTATATCGTGTGTACTGTCTACATAGAAATATTAAGAAACAGAATCAGAAGTCTGCATTAAGACTCTTTATAATGTCTGATTTACTGAACTTCAACATGAAGGACAGCATCTACTGTGTAGCACGTCCAAAATCAAGTGCTTGAAAACTGACAAATGTTTAACGACAAATTTTCCAGTCTAAAAAGTGAAACAAACACGCCGAATGTGATCTCATGAAATGTAATGTTTCCAGTTTTACGGCTGTGTAAATATGAAAGGCCAGCTCCTCGTTTGCCTCAGGGATTTCATTGATACACCCTCCCCACTTCCACCGCATCATTTGCTGCAGCTCGTATTTGACGCAATGACATTTGATCTCACGTGACTGACTCTGTTCTTACCTGTATGGCTGGTACCACGTGAGATAAGTGAACTGATGTGATACATTTCGTGACTGCGATAGATGGAAAGTGAATTTGTTGATATTGGCCATAAAAAGTGTTGACAAACTGGGACGGAGATTGGGGGAGGGCAGGGGCGTTGGGAGGGGTGTGAAAAGCCGTGCAGACAAAATATATGTACGAAGCTGACTGGGAGCTGGGGTAGTGGAGTGGCTGGCGCTATCATCTCTTAATGCGAGGTTGAGTGTTGAAGTACATCTGCGAGAGTCCCAGCCCGCCCCGCTGTAAGAACTGGAAGGAAAGACTGGCAGGCCCTAAGCTGACCATATCAATCTGTCGTGTGGTGTCTGGGTCAAGGAAAGACTGACAGGCCCTAAGCTGACCATATCAATCTGTCGTGTGGTGTCTGGGTCAAGGAAAGACTGGCAGGCCCTAAGCTGACCATATCAATCTGTCGTGTGGTGTCTGGGTCAAGGAAAGACTGGCAGGCCCTAAGCTGACCATATCAATCTGTCGTGTGGTGTCTGGGTCAAGGAAAGACTGGCAGCCCCTAAGCTGACCATATCAATCTGTCGTGTGGTGTCTGGGTCAAGGAAAGACTGGCAGGCCCTAAGCTGACCATATCAATCTGTCGTGTGGTGTCTGGGTCAAGGAAAGACTGACAGGTCCAGAGTTGACCACATCAACCGGTCGTGTGGTGTCTGGGTCAAGGAAAGACTTGCAGGCCCCGGAGTTGACCACATCAACCTGTCGTGTGGTGTCTGGGTCAAGGAAAGACTTGCAGGCCCGAAGCTGATCACATCGACCTTTCGTGTAGTGTCTGGGTCAAGGAAAATAAGGACAAGAACTCTGTATTCTCTAACTGTCTCTGTGACATAACAAAGTATACAGTTTTGAAACTGATGCGGAGAAAAAAATAACAACCAATAGGAACCTAGAATATTTACACAGCTTTTCCTGCTTGAAGATAATTAACAGATTAATTCGGCGCGTGCGAAAGTCTCTCTTCCTTACAACCGGTCCTTTGAAAAGAGATTGTCGTGGGTGTCTCACAAGTCACCCAGAGTCTCTGCTTCGGGTCAGATTTAGCTGGGTGTCTCACAAGTCACACAGAGTCTGTCCGTCGGGTCAGATTTAGCTGGGTGTCTCACAAGTCACCCAGAGTCTGTGCGTCGGGTCAGATTTAGCTGGGGATGTCTACAAGGGAGTTCCTGGTGAAAAAAAGGAGTTCCCAAAGACAAACTTCCGTCGCTAGTAGCTGATGTCAGTCCCACTTGTTTGAAGTGCAGAGAAAAGACGCAGTTAAACATATAACCATTTTTCTTTATAGACACTCCGTTTATAAATGATAGCTGTAATTTATACAAGATAAGGATTGTGTTTGTTTTTAAGACTATCACTTCCTGTCGTTTCCTGGAGGTTACACGCAGGTCCAAGTCTTTCCTTCACTCTGCCCGATATGAACTCGGTCCTGAATAATATGGAGTATGGCTTACATGGCGGGTTCTAGCATAAGTTGTGATGGTTGTGCCGTGAGTTGTGATGGCTGTGCCGTAAGTTCTGATGGTTGTGCCGTAAGTTCTGATGGTTGTGCCATAAGTTCTTATAGTTGTGCTATAAGTTCTGATGGTTGTGCCATACGTTCTGATGGTTTTGCCGTACATTCTGATGGTTGTGATGTACGTTCTGATGGTTGTGCATAAGTTCTTATGTTTATGCCATAAAATCTGATGGTTGTGCCAGAAGTTCTGATGGTTACGATGTACGTTTTGATGGTTATGTCATAAGTTCTCATGGTTTTGCCATATGTTCTGATGGTTCTGCCATAAGTTCTGATTGTTGAGCTGCACGTTCTAATGGTTGTGCCATAAGTTTTGATGGTTATGCCATAAGTTCTGATGTTTGTGCCATAAGTTTTGATGGTTGTACCATAAGTTTTGATGGTTATGCCATAGATTCTGATGTTTGTGCCATAAGTTCTGATGGTCTTAGAAAGTTCTGAGGAGACAGTTTAAAATGTTCTGGAAAGCTCTTATATGACAGTTTTTGGAAGGCTTTGAAGAGACAGTTTAAACGGATATGGAAAGCTCTGAGAAAACAGTTTAAAAGCTTCTCGAAAGCTCTTATGAGACAGTTTTTGGAAGGCTTTGAGGAGACAGTTTAAACGGTTTTGGAAAGGTCAGAGGAGACTGTTTAAAAAGTTCTGGAAAGCTCCGAGAAAACAGTTTAAAAGCTTCTAGAAAGCTCTTATGAGACAGTTTTTGGAAGGCTTTGAGGAGACAGTTTAAAAGGTTTTGGAAAGCTCAGAGAAGACAGTTTAGAAGGTTCTAGAAAGCTCTGAGGAAACAGTTTAAAAGATTGTGAAAAGCTCTGAGGAAACAGTTTTAAATTTTTTAGAAAGCTCTTATGAGACAGTTTTTGGAAGGCTTTGAGGAGACAGTTTAAAATGTTCTGGAAAGCTCTGAGGAAACAATTTAAAATGTTCTGGAAAGCTCTGAGGAAACAGTTTAAAAGGTTCTAGAAAGCTCTGAGGAAACAGTTTAAAATGTTCTGGAAAACTCTGGACGGTGACCAAGCACCATTTCAGCTGAGTCATGCAGAAGTGTAGCATTCTACTACATATTTACTACGAACATTAACTTTATACAACATCAACATTTGTGATAAAGTGGTTAAATGCGTGGCCATACTCTGGTGGGTTTGATTTCAGTTTTGTTTGTTCAAGAATAATTGACTTGTGGTGAAGAGCACATGTAATTCACTTTTATTTGTTGATATGAAATGTTTTGGCCTAATTCACATATTTATTTTTTGAGATTTGCGGATTCTGGGATGGGCTGACTCAATTTTCATAGTTGACACAAAAGCCTAACATGAAACATTACCAGAGAGTTGACAGAAATGCGAAATAAATCATGCGGGATTTCTTGTTCACAGTTTTATCTTTTTTTTTCATAAAAAGTGAGAGCAGTTTATCATCTGTGGAATGAGGGGTCTTTGAGAGGAGTGATCTGTCCGTATAGTTTAGTTCTCTGGTCGTTGATATGTATATATTTGTATCATAGCCTGGTCTACTTGCAGCTGGGCCTGAATTTTATACGTTTATAATGTGAATTATATTTGGCGGTAATTATCTTTGTATATTGTGAATTATACCCAGCAGTTAAAGTCTTAGTACAGTGTGAATTGTACCTAGTAGTGATGGCTATAGTGTAGTGTCAATTATACATAGCTGTGATATGTTTTATGTTGTTTTTTTCTTTAGTAAAGCAGTGATAGCTTTAGTATAACGCGAATTATACCTTCACTCAAACACTAGGTGCTGTAGTATTTATCTATCAGTTATAGTGAAAGCATTAATATAGTGTGAATTATACCTAGCAGTGATAGTATTAGTATAGTGTGAATTATACCTAGCAGTGAGTGCTTTAGTATAGTATGAATTATACCTAACAGTGGATGCTTTAGCATAGTGGGAATTATACCTAACAGTGAGTGCTTTAGTATAGTATGAATTATACCTAACAGTGGATGCTTTAGTATAGTATGAATTATACCTAACAGTGAGTGCTTTAGTATAGTGTGAATTATACCTAACAGTGGATGCTTTAGTATAGTATGAATTATACCTAACAGTGGATGCTTTAGTATAGTATGAATTATACCTAGCAGTGAGTGCTTTAGTATAGTATGAATTATACCTAACAGTGGATGCTTTAGCATAGTGGGAATTATACCTAACAGTGGATGCTTTAGCATAGTATGAATTATACCTAACAGTGAGTGCTTTAGCATAGTGTGAATTATACCTAACAGTGAGTTCGTTAGCATAGTGTGAATTATACCTAACAGTGAGTGCTTTAGTATAGTATGAATTATACCTAACAGTGGATGCTTTAGTATAGTGTGAAGTGCACCTTGAAATGTTTGCTTGAGTATAATGTGAAATACATCTGGCAATGATTATCTTCGTGTGGTATGATTTACATGAAGCAGTGATTATCTGTGAGCAGTTGCACATGTGATTTAGCAATAAATTCTTTCTATTGTGCTATCCTTATCTATCAACGAGTTTGTTTGTTTTTTTTTTAAACGTGATTCCGATATAGCAACGAGTTTCTTCGCAGAGTGTGAATGTGATATTTTTATTATAGTTAACTTAAATTTATATATGGTCTTCCTTGTTAATTTATAGGATTATTTTTTCAATTCACAAACAAGTCATATGCAAACAGTTCTCTCTCTCCATTGCTCCTGCACTTTTGAATTGTGTTCAAATACTTAACTGTTCTCTTTTTTTTTTTTGGCCTTTGTTTCCTCCATGATTGTTTATCAAATGAACAAATAGTTTATGTTTTTATTGTTTTGTTATTAAAGAGCAGATAACTATGAAATTAGGTCCCTTTGAAACGGATGCGTGAACCTGATTGGTTGAATTGATTATCACTCGTTTATTGTTGCACGCCTGGCTTATGTTATCGCCATCACATGGAAAACTCTTCTAAATCAAAGTGCAGGCTGTGATGAACATATTCAAACATTCATTAGCTGAAAGACAAAACACAGGAATCATCTTGCAAATATTTTCATGTTTTTTTTTCTTTTCTCTTCTTCCATCTGGTGTTTGATGTTTTAATTAATGTAACAGGCCCAGCCCCCACCACTCCCCCCCCATGGTGACATCACTTCATTTTGATGTTTCAGTGGATAAACAGGTTTGTTGCTAATGGCCTCCCATAGTTTTCTGTTTTATACGAAACTGTTTGCATTATGTAATCTGTCATTTACTGATGTAACACAGGCGATGTGTATTACGTAATATGTCATTTGCTGATGTAACACAGACGTTGTGTATTATGTAATCTGTCATTTGCTGATGTAACACCGGTTATGTGTATTATGTAATCTATCATTTGCTGGTGTAACAAAGACGTTGTGTATTATGTAATCTATCATTTACTGATGTAATAAAGACGTTGTGTATTATATAATCTGTAACACAGGCGATGTGTATTATGTAATCTATTATTTACTGATGTAACACAGGCGATGTCGTGCGCGCCACTGGTGTAATGTAGCAGTTTGTTTTCTGAGGATTACAACAAATTCGCTTGATTAATAGTAACCGCTGCGGCAACTTACTGACTTCTGTGACTGCTAGTGTTAAATCTGGTAATAATAATAAAAATGATGATGATGATAATAATAATAATAGGAATAATAATAATGATGATAATAATAATAATAACAACAACAGTGATGAATCAATCCTAAATATTTTACTTTCATATCAAAATATATGAACTAGGCAGAAAGGTAGGAGGAGCTTTATTACTTAACGAGTACACAGTTGTGATGTTTCGCTGTGAACCTTAATCATACAAAAACACACAGGACGAAGGAATAGAGAAA
Source organism: Achatina immaculata (assembly GCA_009760885.1). Lineage (NCBI taxonomy): Eukaryota > Metazoa > Mollusca > Gastropoda > Stylommatophora > Achatinidae > Lissachatina > Lissachatina immaculata. Next base: position 36,145,737 of record CM019705.1, on the reverse strand, counting down.
GAAGATAAAATATGAGTTCACACGAATGCTGTGTAAAAATAGAATAAAATAAAATGAATTGGTCAGTTAGCTGCGACCTTAACATAGTGCCTTGTAAGTTGTGATTGTAGTATTATTATAGCCTTGTAAATTAGGATATTATTATTATTATTATTAACATTTTTATTATAGTTCTTATTATTATTGATAAGTAGAAAATAGGTAAGAAACTATGGAAAATTTGAGAAGCGGTAGAGAGAGGAACACTCCCACGGTATTAGTAGTATTATGACGGAATGAAGTAGATACTTAGAAATACTGCACATAATGAAGCTGAGGGAAAGGCAGATTAAAGGTATACATCCAGATTATAATAGTCTTGAAGCGATTAAACTGAATGGTTAGATCAACAATATGGAGACAGACAGACGAACGCTGTAACCAGATATCCCCTACATTTATCACAAACAACCTTTTTTGTTATTCATGTGACATGTGCTTTCCAGAACGTTGTCCATCTCACTGACTCCCTGAATGCAATAAGATCTTGCACAAGTTGATCAATGTCTTGCGGTGACACACTTCCATTCAGTACTAGGTTCTCTAAACTGTCTTCTCTGTGTTCTCTAAATTGTCTTGTCTGTGTTCTCTAAACTGTCTTCTCTGTGTTCTCTAAACTGTCTTCTCTGTGTTCTCTAAACTGTCTTCTCTAAACTGTCTTCTCTGTGTTCTCTAAACTGTCTTCTCTGTCTTCTCTAAATTGTCTTCTCTGTGTTCTCTAAACTGTCTTCTCTAAACTGTCTTCTCTAAATTGCCTTCTTTGTGTTCTCTAAACTGTCTTCTCTAAACTGTCTTCTCTGTGTTCTCTAAACAGTCTTCTCTGTGTTCTCTAAAATGTCTTCTCAAGACATGTCCAAGAAATTTTGATTGTCTTTCTCATAAAATTTTAACTAGCTTTCAGGTATTTGGCCAAAAGAATGGAAAAGAACTGTATTCATACTGTTGCCCTGATTAGTCATGCCAATAAAATTCTGTTAAAAATCATAATGAGTAGACTTCGTAAGAAAACAGAAGTCAGTTTGATCCAAGTTGGTTTCAGGCAAGTAAGTGGATCAAGAGATCATATATTCAATATAAGATTAATAATAGAGAAATGTAGAGAGATGTGAATCTATATTTATCCTTTATGGACTACTCAAAAGGCATTTGATTGTGTACAACACCAGAAACTTTGGGAAATAATGGAAAAAATGGGATTTCCAACACATTTGACACAATTAACATCACTGCTGTATCTAGACCAACAGGCAGCAGTAAGAATAAATAGTGAAACAACAACTTGGTTTGACATAAAACAAGAGGTCCGTCAGGGGTGCATATTGTCGCCTTACTTATTTAACTTATATACTGGAAATATAATGAGCAATGTTAGAGAAGATGTAGACAAAGAATATTACGATGCCATAACAAATGGAGGTTATGAAATACCAGAGATTAGATATGCTGATGACACAGTGTTACTGTCCACAACACAAAAAGGAATGGAAATACTAATTATGTCAGTCCGTAAGAATAGCAAAGAGCCTCTATCTTAAAGCGAAGAAAACTAAATTGATGACAACTGACAAAACAAACAAGGCAGCTGATAAATGTATAAATGAGGAAAAACTGGAAGAAGTGGAGAGTTTTGAATATCTTGGATCACTGCTAACTAATAATGGAGATACAATGAGGGAAATTAAAAGGAGGACATCTATCGCTCTTCAGAAAGTAAAAGAACTAAAGAATCTGTGGAGAGGAACAGACAGAACTACAAAAATAAGATTTTTAAGCGCATGAGTCTTTCCCATCGCAACATATACCTGTGAGACCTGGACACTTAACAGCTGAGAAACACATAAATGCCTTTGAATGTAAATGCTACAGAAGAGTTCTCCAAATATTATGGACACAAAAAATAACAAATATATCCATACTACAAGAACTTAATATTGAAGAAGGCTGGCTAGTAAAGAGGATTAAACAGAGAAAACTTAAATATTTTGGACACATTGAACGTCATGATAATCTAGAGAAGACCATCTTGGAAGGGTACATAATGGGAAAAAGAAAGAGAGGAAGACCAAGGCGAAGATGGCTGCAAGACATCGCTGATGATCTGCAAATGGATGCATCAGCAGCAGGCCATCTTGCTTACAACCGAGAGGCCTACAGGAGTGCTGTAGATAGGCAAAGTTCCGCAAGGGACATGCAAATGAATGAATGAATGAATTCAGTGTTCTAAAATTTCTTTCTTAACTGAAGCCTCTGCTGTATAGAATTTTAACCCATTATGCTGGGTGGTTATTTTATTTACAATGTGTATGTGTGAGTGGTGTGTGGTGTTTTTGTTATAACCAGTTTGTTTTCCCTTCATTCCCCCCCCCCTCTCTCTCTCTTTGTTTTATTAATCAGAATATAGCGGTGTTAGATGGAAAGTGCGGTTATCAAAGACAGTAAGGTGCAGTTATCAAAGATATTAAGGTGCAGTTATCAAAGATATTAAGGTGCAGTTATCAAAGACAGTAAGGTGCAGTTATCAAAGATATTAAGGTGCAGTTATCAAAGATATTAAGGTGCAGTTATCAAAGACAGTAAGGTGCAGTTATCAAAGACAGTAAGGTGCAGTTATCAAAGACAGTAAGGTGCAGTTATCAAAGACAGTAAGGTGCAGTTATCAAAGACAGTAAGGTGCAGTTATCAAAGACAGTAAGGTGCAGTTATCAAAGACAGTAAGGTGCAGTTATCAAAGACAGTAAGGTGCAGTTATCAAAGACAGTAAGGTGCAGTTATCAAAGACAGTAAGGTGCAGTTATCAAAGACAGTAAGGTGCAGTTATCAAAGACAGTAAGGTGCAGTTATCAAAGACAGTAAGGTGCAGTTATCAAAGACAGTAAGGCGCAGTTATCAAAGACAGTAAGGTGCAGTTATCAAAGACAGTAAGGCGCAGTTATCAAAGACAGTAAGGTGCAGTTATCAAAGACAGTAAGGCGCAGTTATCAAAGATAGTAAGGCGCAGTTATCAAAGATAGTAAGGCGCAGTTATCAAAGACAGTAAGGCGCAGTTATCAAAGATAGTAAGGCGCAGTTATCAAAGACAGTAAGGCGCAGTTATCAAAGACAGTAAGGCGCAGTTATCAAAGACAGTAAGGCGCAGTTATCAAAGATAGTAAGGCGCAGTTATCAAAGACAGTAAGGTGCAGTTATCAAAGATAGTAAGGCGCAGTTATCAAAGACAGTAAGGTGCAGTTATCAAAGACAGTAAGGCGCAGTTATCAAAGACAGTAAGGTGCAGTTATCAAAGACAGTAAGGCGCAGTTATCAAAGATAGTAAGGCGCAGTTATCAAAGATAGTAAGGCGCAGTTATCAAAGACAGTAAGGCGCAGTTATCAAAGATAGTAAGGCGCAGTTATCAAAGACAGTAAGGCGCAGTTATCAAAGACAGTAAGGCGCAGTTATCAAAGACAGTAAGGCGCAGTTATCAAAGATAGTAAGGCGCAGTTATCAAAGACAGTAAGGTGCAGTTATCAAAGATAGTAAGGCGCAGTTATCAAAGACAGTAAGGTGCAGTTATCAAAGATAGTAAGGCGCAGTTATCAAAGACAGTAAGGTGCAGTTATCAAAGATAGTAAGGCGCAGTTATCAAAGATAGTAAGGTATGGTTATCAAAGATATTAAGCTGGGGTTATCAAAGACAGTAAGGCGCAGTTATCAAAGACAGTAAGGCGCAGTTATCAGAGATATTAAGGTGCGGTTATCAAAGATAGAAAAGTGTGCTTATCAGAGATATTAAGGTGCGGTTATCAAAGATAGAAAAGTGTGCTTATCAGAGATATTAAGGTGCGGTTATCAAAGACAGTAAGGCGCAGTTATCAAAGATATTAAGGTGCGGTTATCAAAGACAGTAAGGCGCAGTTATCAAAGACAGTAAGGTGCAGTTATCAAAGACAGTAAGGCACAGTTATCAGAGATATTAAGGTGCGGTTATCAAAGACAGTAAATCTTGGATGAGAAGTCCTGTAATCTACTTTCCGACTGTTCTATAAGAAACAGCCTGTCGAAATGTTATGGTCAGATATAAGAGATGGGGATATCTGGTATCTTGTCATCTGATGGCTTTGTGTGATAGAATTTGGAAACGTCTGCAGATCTTTGTAGACCAATCGCCGTGCGAGTTATTACCTGCATATCGTGATCGGCACGATGAGAGGTGAAAATCATTCTAGCTGGGAGATTATGAATTAGGAGACTAAAACTTGGGAGACCAAGAGCTGGTGGGCTAAAAACTGGGAGATCAAAAATTGGGAGACCAACAGCTGGACGACCAAAAACTGGTGGACCAAAAATTAGGAGACAAAGAACTGGGAGATCAAGCGCTAGGAGGCCACGAACTGGTGAACTCGGAGATCAATAACTGAAGACCTAGAATTGGAAGATCAAGATTTGACAGATCAAGAAATGGGGGACCAAAAAAAAAAAAAACACCAAAAAGTATAAAACCAAGAACTAAGAGAGCAAGATTTAGGACCAGGAGCTAGGAGGTCAGGAACTAGGAGGTAAGGAGCTAGGAAATCAAGAACTAGGAGATATATAACTAGAAAATCAAGAACTAGAAGATAAGGAACTAGGAAATAAAGAACTAGGAGATACGGAATTAAGAAATCAAGAACTAGGTGATAAGGATATCGGAAATCAAGAACTAGGAGATATGGAACTAGGAAATGAAGAACTAGGAGATAAAGAGCTAGGAAATCAAGAACTAGGGGATCAGGAACTAGGAAATCAAGAACTGGCAGACAGAACCGATGCACTCATCTGTTTCATTGTCTTTTAGTGCTGGAAGTTAAGAGCTACAGATCTACTATAATCTTCTCCTCCACGTAATTATCTCTTGAAAGTAGGGGTACTCCATGTACTGTTACATACAAGTAGCCTGGACTCTGCCTCATATCTTTGCTGTGCTCCTTGATTAAGGACATCATCACAAATCCAGCTAATGAACTATATCAGGGTGGAGCTTACTGAGAAGTTCAGCATTACAGCTCTCTGCGGGACATTGTCCCAGCAAACCCAGATTCTTACGACTGTCCGAGGACACGAGGAAAACTATGACAATCATCATCATCATCATCATCATCATCATCATCAGCAGCAGCAGCAGCAGCAGCATGCCGAGGGCAGACTATTTGGTTCTAAAGATTTAGAACAAGTCGCAGCCTCTTTGTCTGTCTGTCTCGCCTGGCACTGTCGTGTTTGAGTCGCATACACACACAGACAGTAATACAGACACAGACAGACAGACACACAGAGACAGACAGACAGCTCGCCTTACGCTGAACCCTATTGAAACCATACTTTGAAAATCATCAGACCCGAGATAGCTAAAATAGATTCCAACCTTTATAGCCCTCCTTCACCCAAATCCCCCCTCCCCTCAACATGACCGTACAAACACAAAAAACTTCACCAGAATGTTTGTTTTGTGATAGCGCTCGACGAAGCGTGCGAGGGTGCACTTTCCTTTTCTTCAGTGACAGGCAAGAAAGTGAACTTGGTGACTGGATGTGAACTTGTCAGTCGTAAAATTTTTCTGAAAGATGTAGCGAATTTGTCAGACGTTGTTTCAGCGCGAATTCACAAAGACAACATGCAAAAGGTCATTTTTTGTGTGTTTGTTCTTTCTTGCCTGATTACTAAACGTTTGCTTTCTGTTTTAATAATGACAAACTGTTGTCTTTCAGGCAAAAAAAAACCAAACTAATTTCAGTGCTGAAATCACGTCTCTAAAATTCATGCAAAAGCAGAGACTGTAGAGGACAATGCTAAGAAACCAAACAACAAGAGGTTCCGAGAGAGTCTGGAGAGATCAGACAAACAACAGGAGGTTCTGAGAGAGTCTGGAGAGATCAGACAAACAACAGGAGGTTCTGAGAGAGTCTGGAGAGATCAGACAAACAACAGGAGGTTCTGAGAGAGTCTGGAGAGATCAGACAAACAACAGGAGGTTCTGAGAGAGTCTGGAGAGATCAGACAAACAACAGGAGGTTCCGAGAAAGTCTGGAGAGATCAGACAAAAACACAAGTCAGAAAAAGAAAATCGAAAATTCTTAAGTCACGTTCTACGGCGAAGCAAGCCAGAATACATTGTGACAACAGGAAAGATAGAAGGCAAAAGAGATCGAGGTAGACAGAGAAAGAGAGAGAGAGAAAGAGAAAGAAAATGCTGGACGGATGGCACGGACAAAGAACGCCAGCACAGATTATAATCAGCACTCGGTGCAGGGAGTTGTGGAAGAGCATGAAAGTCAACCCCAATCGGCAGCGTAACAGACAGAGAGATAGAATGTTGAACATTGTTCCGGCAGTATAGATAGATAGAATGTTGGATATTGGTCCGGCAATATAGATAGATAGATAGAATGTTGGATATTGTTCCGACAGTATAGAGAGGTAGAATGCTGGACATTGTTCCGGTAGTATAGATAGATAGAATGTTGGATATTGTTCCAGAAGTATAGATAGATAGAATGTTGGATATTGTTTCGGCAGTATAGATAGATAGAATGTTGGACATTGTTCCGGCAGTATAGATAAATAGAATGTTGGATATTGTTCCGGCAGTATAGATAGATAGAATGAGAAAAAGAGAGAGGAGAGAGAGAGAGAGAGAGAGAGAGAGAGAGAGAGAGAGAAAGGGACAGTGATAGAGAGAGAGTGAAAGTGAGAGAGAGAGAGAGAGGGAAAATGAGAGAGAGAGAGAGAGAGAGAGAGAGAGAGAGAGAGAGAGATCCTTCTGTTTGAAATGATTGGATTGAAATGTCTTCTTTCATAACTGTTTTAGCTGAAAGTTTAAGAGAATTTGATGGTTGTCTTTTACTTTGTGGATTAGTTAAATATTGTTCCAGACATACTTCTCATCCAGGCTCGTTCAAAACCTCACGTTGGCAACAACTGTTACATATGGTCAAGTAAACCATGGGTAACATTGACTTGGAACGTTTATGGATGGAATGACGGTAATGTTGATGAAAATAACAATACATCCGACTGCCGGCAGGTTACCCCTGCCATGTGGCCAGTCCATTCATACTTACAACTGCAGTACAGCTAATACCGTTCATATGTTCCTCAAACGTCCACACAGATACACGTTCAGAACCAGACTAACTCCACACACTCAGCTTTGCCTCCACAATTCCTTGTCCCTGGTTTTCTAACCCCCGTGGCGTTCTCGAAGGCCGCGCACGAGAAAGTTAAAAAAGAAAACTCACAGTAATGCCCTTACAATAAAGCCAACAGTTTATACACGAATACTGCTACAAAAGACCCTGGTCTCTGCTTTTGCGCATTCCTGGAAGTTTTTTCTGAAACCTTCGAGAAAGCAGACGTTTCCCGGATCACACGGGTTCACTGGGGTTTTGGGATGGATGTGTAATCCAGGCAAGTATTCAGAGACGCCTAACGTTAGATTCTGTTCAGAAAACTTAAAGAAATTCACCGTAATGGACTTTTTTTTCAGTCGAAGCCGGTATATCCAGACCCACATCTTGTAGTAATAAAATACTCGTACAAAGCTGGTACTTACTGTAATATCTAAGGGAGAAGACTGGTTCATTCTTTCAGCATATCAAGTTATGGTTCTTGTTACTATGGAGACTTAGTGGTTATCAATCCAACAGAGTAATGCCGTAGACAGCATGTGAGCAGTTATCTGCCGGTGATTACGTTAGATGCTGGAATTATGACTCTGATAACACGTGATGACGCAAGAGTCTAGACTGTGTTATTGCTGGAAATTAGAGAACTGTTGTACTGTTCGAGCGTGTCCATCCATCTCCCTCTTGAGTGAAGTCGCTATGTTGGGAAGGAAGCCAGTAGCCAGTTCTATATTCTGATTACATTTTGAAGGCCAGCTGTTATTTTTAAAACAAGGTGAGTGGAGCAATATTGGCAGAAGAGACTTAAGACGAGAAAGCTGAGAGATTTAAGTGAACGCCTTACTCTGGATCCTCCACATGCCAGTAAGAGAGTCAAGTGGGGAGTCTGACATTTTATCTCAAGATATCGAGTTTTGGAGTGAGTGCCATGTATACAGGTCAAGGTGATGCTTGACCCGGCCTGTGTTTCTTTTTGTTAGGTTAAGTTTATGCTCATGTTCAAACCGGGGGACATGATCGTCTTTACCGGCGGCTCAGCTCTGTGAGGCTGAGGCTTCCTGGTCTATAGATGGAGCAGAGTGGTGGCACAGGACGCAGGGGCCTGCTTTACGGCGGCTTCCGGCATGCGGGTGGAGATTGAGGCAGCCACTAGGGCTCTGTCATGACTAGTTCGATACGACGATACACAGGGTGTGGGGGGTTGGGAAGAGCCGGGTGGCTGGTTGGTAGAATTCGAGGTTGTCAGAGAATTAGGTGTTCTTACTGAAACAGAGAGCGGAGAATATCCGGACGTGCCCCTGGTGTGAAGATGCTGATCCAAGATCCAAGATCCAAGATCCAGTATCCAAGATACAAGATTCAAGATTCAAGATCCAAGATCCAAGATTCAAGATCCAAGATTCAAGATCCAAGATCCAAAATCCAAGATTCAAGATCCAAGATCCAAGATTCAAGATCCAAGATTCAAGATAAGGTTAAGTAAAATTAATGATGGGATGATCCAAAGGTCAGACCGGTAGTTCTATGGTAGATTGTTGGAAAGGAAATGGGTGCCTGTTTTAGACAAGGAATCATTTTTGCTTGTGACTAAGTAGGTCATTCAAATGCAGCAGTTGTTTTCTCATGTCCGTGTCTTGATTTCTTCGTCAAGAAAGAAAGAGGCCGCAGCGTAGATCTAAGACTGTCTGATACTATTTAAAGGAGATTCACCCTCGAATTGCCCCAGTAAGTACGGTTGTACCCTGACCACGAACCTGGACACCGAGGGTGAGTCACGTGGTCTGGTCTTGGAGTTAATGGGAGGCTCCAGGACGGCCTTTTTGTGAGCTACAGGGGCTGAATGGTCAGCAAAATGTACGAAGCGTTAGAATTAGGGTTCCATTTGTGTTTGTTTTTGTTCTGGGTCGTTCTGGAACAAACATTGAACATTTGGCCTTGTAAGAACGAATGTACAACCACTGGCTTCTTCTCAAAATTTGATACTTTCTATCTAAATTTAATCGATAAAGATTAACACATTCATTGTTTTTTTTCCATTCATCTCTAACTACAAATGTTGGAGAATAGTGAGTAAAGATGTCTGTATTCTACTTACAAAAACTGCATAATATGTCTTCCATCTCTCTCTCTCCCCCCCACCCCCTCTTCTCTGTCTACTTGTCTCTCTCTCTCTGTCTACCTGTCTTTCTCTTTCTGTTTATCTGTCTTTATCTGTCCCTCTCTGTCTCTCTCTGTCTACCTGTCTCTCTCTGTCTACCTGTCTCTCTCCGTCCCTCTCTCTCTCTACCTGTCTCTCTCTGTCTACCTGTCTCTTTCTCTCCCTCTCTGTCTACTTTTCTCTCTCTCTCTCTCTGTGTGTCTTTGTGTGACCTAAGAGGATGCATGTCCGTTCGTCCTGAAAATTGTGGCAGTCATACACGACCTCGTTTCCCTACTGGGAAACCAGACAATCATTGACGACTTCGTTAGTAAACTCTTCTTCTTAATGGAGTGCGAGATAGCGAAGTTCACTAATGCGCTGTCCTCTCGCGGCTACACGGCGGGTGGTCTTGTCGTTTTTCTGTCTCTCACATCTAAAAGTGCTTGTCTAGGATTTTTTTTTCGAGGTTTAGCCAGACAGTTCTATTTCTTTACTGTGGGTAACCACACATGACGTAAAGAGCACCTGTGGTAATCACACGTGATGTAAAGTGCGTATGTGGTAATCACACATGGCGTAAAGTGCGCATGTGGTAATCAAACGCGACGTAAAGAGCGCCTTTGGTAATCACACGTGACGTAAAGAGCGCCTGTGGTAACCACACATGAGGTAAAGAGCTCCTGTGGTAATCACACGTGACGTAAAGAGCGCCTGTGGTAATCACATGTGACGTAAAGAGCGCCTGTGCTAATCACACGTGACGTAAAGAGCTCCTGTGCTAATCACACGTGACGTAAAGTGTGCCTGTGGGATGGGATGATGTTTGTTTCGTTAATTTATTAGCTTATGGAATCACATCATTATCATCTTTGTTTAGTTTACCTGAAGAAGAATGATCGAAACATTAAGCAGGACATCACTGTCCCTTTGATATTCCTTGCAGCGTCCACAACAGATGGTAAAGGGATTGGGGACGTTTGTTGCTGTGGCCTGTTGTTTTAGCTGCTACTATTGTTGTTATTGATATTGTTATCCTTGTTGTTGCTGTTGAAGGGGGTTGTGTGTTCTCGGGGTTAGATGTTCGTTAAGGGTGTTGGAAATCGCGGGTTCGAATCTCGCCAAAAGTGACAGGGATTTTTTTTTCTCAGGAATCCTACAGAAATAAATTCTCCTGGTCTCTAGGTAGTGGGATAGAACATCCTGGTCTCTATGTAGTGGGATAGAACATCCTGGTCTCTAGGTAGTGGGATAGAACATCTTTGTCTCTACGTGGTGGGATAGAACATCCTGGTCTCTAGGTAGTGGGATAGAACATCTTGGTCTCTAGGTAGTGGGATAGAACATCCTGGTCTCTATGCAGTGGGATAGAACATCCTGGTCTCTATGTAGTGGGATAGAACATCTTGGTCTCTAGGTAGTGGGATAGAACATCCTGGTCTCTAGGTAGTGGGACAGAAAATCTGTTAAAAATCTCCTGGCAATTTGGAAATCAGAAAAGAACAGATCAGACTGGGAAAACAAATTATAGGAAATCTGCCACGGAGATTGAAGCAGGCACTTGATGTGTCTATGCTGACCGCGACATTCGTTCTGAGGTGTTGGAACAGGCAGCGAGGCAGGTATGGGAATGTCCTGACTTCGATGAGGCCATTTTCCGAACAACGAAGCGATGGGACCACTTGCTGATGTTGATACTGTTTTTGTTGTGATTGCTGTTTTTGTTGTGATTGCTGTTTCTGTCGGTGTTCAGTAATCTTCCTGTAGCCGGGGCTGGGAAGTTTTTAACAGAAGACACAGTTTTGAAGACATAAAAAACCATTTCATAAAACCGGACATGCCGCCCTCTCGCTAGGGCCGGGTGAGGAGTTGGACAAGTTGTCGTACATTTTATTTTCTTAAATATCGACGCCAAGCTCTCTAACAAAGGTGACATTTTGTCCCTGGTTTTCAATATTATCATACACCTTTTTTTCGTGTAGGGAGTTCAGCTTTGGTCGAGTCATTTTCCTGAGGAAATTGTTCAAGCAGAGCCGACATTTTGCAGGATATGTTTCGATGTCTGGATCTCTATATGTGCATGAGAATGTGTATGTTCTATGTTCTGTGTTTATGAGTATGTGTCGTTCTGTTGATCAGTTGGCAGTGCCACAACAGCCTGGCATAATGAACATCCACGAAAGGATTTTTCGTGCATTTTAAAAAGCCTTCCACCCGTGACTTTTAAAAAACGTTTTTGGTCTAGAAGAAGATTTAAAAAAGAAAAATGTTCCTATTAATTGTTGGTAGACTAACAGATTATCTGATTGGAAAGTACTTATCTGTTTAATGCCGTCAGTGATTAAAATGTTGACGTATCTCTCAGACAAATCGTGACTCAGATCTTGCAGTGATTGATTGTGTTTTAACACTTTAATATGGGCCTAAGTTTTTTTAAATTTTATATTTATCAATTTGTTTATTTTGTTTGATGTTTGTCTGCAGTAAGGCTGTGTTATGTTGTTAATTTACAACTTGTCATTATGTAGCTTTGTAAAGTCATTGAGGACTTTTTTTGTTTCAAAGTTCACGCGGAAGTGACTGGAAGAGTGCTTGAGGTTTAAAGCATTTTTATTTGCTTGTGCAACGTCTAAAGTTCTTGTTCTATGACATAAGTTGACTGATCCTACATATTCTGATCTATCTGAATCCTACCCATTCTGCTCTCTAAACCTACCCACTCTGTCCTCTAAATCTATCCACTCTGCTCTCTGAACGTAGCCACTCTGTTTTCTAAATCTGCCCACTCTCCTCTCTAAATCTACCCACTCTGTTCTCTAAATCCACCAACTCTGTTCTCTAAATCTACCCACTCTGTTCTCTAAATCTACCCACTCTGCTCTCTAAATCTACCCACTCTGTTCTCTAAATCTACCAACTCTGCTGTTCATAGAACAAGAACTCTAGACATGGCCCAAAGGGAAAAAAAGAGCAAGACTATGATTTGGAACAGAACTTTAAAGCAATGAGCAATCATCAAGCAACGAGAGGACAACCTACCAACCACCGAGCTACTCTGTAGCCCTAATGTCCTTGTTCTGTTAATTTTTAACGCTGGACTACTTATTCTGCGTTCTCACATTTTAACGCACAAAGTCAGTCCTTTCCTTACATTGAAATGAAAACCCTTCGCTAGAAGAAAAGTGGTATATCTGGGATGGTATCATTTTCTTATATCTGGGATGGTATCATTTTCTTATATCTGGGATGGTATCATTTTCTTATATCTGGGATGGTATCATTTTCTTATATCTGGGATGGTATCATTCTCTATCTCCCTGGAACTGCCAGCTCGGTGTTCTCTGCAGCAGCTGCTGTGAAGATGTTGAAGAACAGCATAGTGTAGAAATGGCAATGGTCTACACTACTTTTTCAGACCCTGAGTGAAGCTAAAAAAGCAAAAAAAAAAAAAGCAAGCGATGTGCTGAGCTTCTTTGGCAGACTCCACCACCATGAGGACTATAGCGAGTCCCGCCCTGCTGCCCAGGAGAGGTCAATTACTGGGGGGCACCAAGGGAGATGTGGAGGCAGGGTCTTGTTTGGCTATTGTTCGCCAACCCTATAAGCGGCTGAACGCTAAACCCGCTAGCGCCTTTACCACACAAGTGGGAGCCTATGAGCGGCTGAACGCTAAACCCGCTAGCGCCGTTACCACACAAGTGGGAGCCTATAAGCAGCTGAACGCTAAACCCGCTAGCGCCGTTACCACACAAGTGCTAGCCTATAAGCGGCTGAACGCTAAACCCGCTAGCGCCTTTACCACACAAGTGGGAGCCTACAAAGAAGCCGCATACTGTACAAGTCTCTATTTAAGACTGAACTCATATGTCTTGTCTTGTTGTATAAGACTTACACCTGTTTCCGATGATATACTCTTCCATATCATCACCTGCAAAAAGTTGCCTGACGGACGTTGTTTCGACACAAACCCTGCCAAGTTTTACTGTTTGCTGAATGACCGTAAAACTCGGCCACTAATGGAATTAGGGGTTTTTTGTGTGTGTGTTTTTTTTAAATGGCGCTTGTTGGTACCGCATCGATTTCATGCCCTTTCCCAACACCCGTTTAGAACACTATCAGTACTTAAAAAAAGGTGATCGGAGCCCAGGTCATTAAAGACTGATAGTTGACTGTCACGCGCGCTGATAACTGTTGAGAGCTGGCTCAGTGACATTCGATTGTTTGTTCCTGAAGTCCAGGGCTCAGTGCAGAAATCCTTCCCAATCTTCCGCTCCAGAACGTCGAGGTAGGGCCCAGAATCAGCACGTATTTCGGTGGAGGATTATATTTGTGTGTGCGTGTTTTAATTTCAACTTTCTGTGCTTTTTTCCCGTATTGAATCTTATGTTACGGGAAGGGACGGGTAAGTAGAAGCTGATGTCACTGTTCTGGACGTCACACAGCACGTGACACCTAAAAAGTGATTCGTGTAGTGTTGGGCAGTGGAGTAAGTTGCTTGACAAGAATGTTTCTAATTTTCATTGTTAGTTCCCTTTGTATCCCGGGGAACCAGGTTTGGAATAAACTTCTTCATAAATTTGGCTTCAGCGGCGATAACAGCGATAACAGCGACAGCTGTAGATGTATCTAAACTACTTCTTTCTTCATGTTGGTGTCTTATATAAGTGTCTGTACTTCATTTGTGTCTATAGTCGTAAAACAAAGCAGGTACTGTATAATTTGCTTAAAACCTGTTACTATAGTACTACAGATTGTAGCACTAGGTTCTATGTTAATACAACGGCTGTCTTTAATATTGTTAGTACTTTTAGCACAGCTACATCCACTGCTGCTTCTACAGATACATTACTTCCTTTACTACTCATGTAAGTACCACTAACAATAACTAAGGAAGCTGTTGTTACTACAGCTACGACTACTACTACTAAGAATAATAATAATAATATTACCACCACCACTACTACAACTACTACTACTACTACCACTACTACTACTACTACTACCACTACCACCACCACTACCACCACTACTACAACTACTACTACTACCACTACTACTACTACTACTACCACTACCACCACCACCACCACCACTACTACAACTACTACTACTACCACTACTACTACTACTACTACCACTACCACCACCACTACCACCACTACTACAACTACTACTACTACTACTACCACTACTACTACTACTACCACCACTACTACTACTAATAATAATATTACCACCACCACTAGTAACTACTACAACTACTACTACTGTCATTACCACTTCTTTTACTGTACTGCTACAACTAGTACTTTTACGACCACAGCAGCCACTAACTCTACTATTATTACTATTACTATCACTATTATTACTACACCTAATACTACTATTACTACTTCTACTACTACTACTATTACTACTACTGTTGCTACTACTAATACAACTAGTATTTCTATACTACTATTATTACAACTACAATTACTGCTACTATTATCACAAATACTTTACACTCTATATGTATACAACTATGTATTACACTCCTGTCACTACTATTACAAATGCTATTAATGCTATTACTACTACTTTTTCTATTGATATTGCTACTACTGTTACTACTCCTACTACATTTACTACCGCTAATGCTACTACAACAACTACTATTACTACTACTATTACTGCTACTACTACTACTACTACTGTTACTACTCCTACTACTATTATTATTACTGCTATTTTTACTACTTTTACTACTACTTCTAATACTCCTTCTACAACTGCTACTACTACTATTACTACTCCTACTAATACTGTTACTGATGCCATTGCTACTACTTTTACTACTGCTGCAACTACTATTGCTACTACTACTATTACTACTACTACTATTATTACTATTACTATTATAGCTACTATTTATACCACTGTTATTACTATTACTGTTATTACTCCTACTGTTGCTACCACTATTACTACTACTATTACTACTACTATTAATGTAATTGCTACTACTCTTACTACTAGCAAGATAGTAGGAAATAATAACAATACTATTACCATTACTACTACTACTATTGGGTCTACTGTTACTATTACTACTACTTTTACTACTCCTACTATATCTGCTCTTACTACTACCATTACTTCTACTACTATTACTAGTACTATTGTAACTACTACTACTACTATTACCAGTACTGTTTCTGTTGCTAAAACTGTTACTACTACTACCACCACCACCACTACAACTACTACTACTACCACTACTACTACTACTACCACTACCACCACCACTACCACCACTACTACAACTACTACTACTACTACTACCACTACTACTACTACTACCACCACTACTACTACTAATAATAATATTACCACCACCACTAGTAACTACTACAACTACTACTACTGTCATTACCACTTCTTTTACTGTACTGCTACAACTAGTACTTTTACGACCACAGCAGCCACTAACTCTACTATTATTACTATTACTATCACTATTATTACTACACCTAATACTACTATTACTACTTCTACTACTACTACTATTACTACTACTGTTGCTACTACTAATACAACTAGTATTTCTATACTACTATTATTACAACTACAATTACTGCTACTATTATCACAAATACTTTACACTCTATATGTATACAACTATGTATTACACTCCTGTCACTACTATTACAAATGCTATTAATGCTATTACTACTACTTTTTCTATTGATATTGCTACTACTGTTACTACTCCTACTACATTTACTACCGCTAATGCTACTACAACAACTACTATTACTACTACTATTACTGCTACTACTACTACTACTACTGTTACTACTCCTACTACTATTATTATTACTGCTATTTTTACTACTTTTACTACTACTTCTAATACTCCTTCTACAACTGCTACTACTATTACTACTCCTACTAATACTGTTACTGATGCCATTGCTACTACTTTTACTACTGCTGCAACTACTATTGCTACTACTACTATTACTACTACTACTATTATTACTATTACTATTATAGCTACTATTTATACCACTGTTATTACTATTACTGTTATTACTCCTACTGTTGCTACCACTATTACTACTACTATTACTACTACTATTAATGTAATTGCTACTACTCTTACTACTAGCAAGATAGTAGGAAATAATAACAATACTATTACCATTACTACTACTACTATTGGGTCTACTGTTACTATTACTACTACTTTTACTACTCCTACTATATCTGCTCTTACTACTACCATTACTTCTACTACTATTACTAGTACTATTGTAACTACTACTACTACTATTACCAGTACTGTTTCTGTTGCTAAAACTGTTACTACTACTACCACCACCACCACTACTACAACTATTACTACTAGTACATACAGATACATCAGATCTGCCATATTTCTAGAACAAATGAACAAAATCAAACAGCTGCTCTGTATTTAGCCTAGATTCATCCAAGGCTAGTTTTGTCCGTTCATGAGCTCGCTCTGACCCAAGTCAAATTCCTGCATAATATTTCAATAAAAATTCCAGTGCCAAAATAACGCGCCCCGAAATAAAAAGGAACAACCCATATCTGCGACAAAAATAGAGCATATGTATGAGAGTGATTTCTATTTATACGATATTAGTATCATGGATGGACTTTTCTTGATGATATCAGCACCCGAGTTTTAGTTAGATGGGATATTTATTTCATGATATGCATGATATCAAGGTTTCTGTGTGGTTTTTAGTATCATTTATTCGTTGAAGATTATTGTTGAATATAAAAATCTTAACATTCTAGATTCAAAGTTTCTAAAACCTTAACATGCTAGATTCAAGGTTTATCTCTCTCTTCTTTTTGACGATTCTCTGTGTCTAATTATAACCTCAAAAGATTCTTGATGTCTGAACAGTCTAATTAATTTGAATAGTGCTCTCCAGTGTTTTTGTAATCTTGGTCTTTGAGATTCCTTATCTTATTCGATTTTTGACGTTTAAATTTCGGGATTTCTTTTTCCTTTATAGTTTAGATGAAGAAAGATTTGTTTGTTTCGTCAGTTATATAAGCCCCGTGCTTGAAGTATAGGGCTGGGCGGCACAGAGATAATCACTTTCATAAGTAGACATAGGATCTTAAGTTGGATTTCTGAAATGGTCTTGCAGGGATATTTTGTAAGAGCTATTTGTGAATGAACGAAGTGAAAGGAAAGCGACACAATGTCCAGACCGTATTGGGAGAAGCGACAACTGAAGAAGCAGGACGCTGTTATTGATAATACAAACTCTCCTATGGTGCAGCATGAGAACCGCTCAAACAAATCTCCTCTCGAGGCTGATGAAAGCGGTCATAGCCAGGACAGTCTCAGCAAATCCAGGCCCCTGGTACACACTTCCTCTGTCCAGTCAGATGAAATCCGTGTCATCTCACACACACCTGACACCTCATCAAAATGGCCAGGTGAAAAGGATTTGAAAATGTCCAAAGAGGACACGCCTCAGACACCCGCGAAGAAGGCGTACGAGGGCGTTCTGCAGCGTGACAAGCCCGCCATGGAAATCACGAGCATGCTGGACGGGACGACCCTGAAACAGGCCCCAAAGAAGAACTCGGTTCTCATGAGCAAGATCAGGGCCTTCGCAAAGATGCGGGCCAACATGAGGCTGAGCAAGTCTGAGACCGTGGACTCGTATGTGGTGGAGCAAAGCGATAACGGGCCAGTGTGCCTGATACAAGACAGTCCGCTCAGAATCTTCAAGGTAAGTACCAACTTCAGTAACTAATCTTTCATAGCCTTGATATAACTTCAGTAACTAATCTTTCATAGCCTTGATATAACTTCAGTAACTAATCTTTCATAGCCTTGATATAACTTCAGTAACTAATCTTTCATAGCCTTAATATAACTTCAGTAACTAATCTTTCATAGCCTTAATATAACTTCAGTAACTAATCTTTCATAGCGTTGATATAACTTCAGTAACTAATCTTTCATAGCCTTGATATAACTTCAGTAACTAATCTTTCATAGCCTTGATATAACTTCAGTAACTAATCTTTCATAGCCTTGATATAACTTCAGTAACTAATCTTTCATAGCCTTAATATAACTTCAGTAACTAATCTTTCATAGCCTTGATATAACTTCAGTAACTAATCTTTCATAGCCTTAATATAACTTCAGTAACTAATCTTTCATAGCCTTGATATAACTTCAGTAACTAATCTTTCATAGCCTTGATATAATAACAGATCTCTTGTAGCGTTCGTTTAAAACGACTTTTTTAAAATCATATTTTTGATTGCAAAAATGAGAGGACAGCTCTGCTACAGTGTGATAGCGCATGGTGGTGTGAGGCTAGGCGGTTGCCTATTTTATCTGCGTCAGTGGTTCGACTCACTGTTATTTCTTACTACGTATTTCCTTTCACGTATGGTTAAAATGCTTTCTCTACAACTTCTGGAGGCTAGACATACTCTTATTAGATAGCTCTTATTAGATAGCTCTTATTTGACGCATGAAGCACGGGAAGGATGTAGGATGTAAAAATTTCTATATATTTTTCTATAAACCAGTGTTTCTCAACTCCTGAGATGGATCCACTGTGGAAGAATTTCAAGTTCTAAGAGGAGAAATTTTACGACGGTAAAATAATGTATAATGGCGAAATATTTTAAGGGCGATGATTTTATGTATAAGGGAGGATTCAGGAGCAGGCTTGGTTGATAAGTGAGGACCGAGAGCTGGGAAGTTGAGAACCTCTGTTCTAATACTTTGCTATGGGCAAGCGTCGCTGCGTCCAGCTTCGGCTAAACTTGTACCTAAAATCAAACCTGAAACACAACTGCAACACAAAGTTTGTGGAACAAAAGCCCAACAACGCCCACGCCCAGCTAGCACTCACTTGCTGCACAGCTGTTCTGTCTCACACCCACACACCCAGACACCCCCACACCCACACACAAAACGTAACTTTAGACAGTCTTGTATCTGGACGCTACGTACAGTGGCTAGCAGGCGTTGTTTCAGTTTATATTATCAGTTGTCCGGTAGACGTTGACGGCCATGCTCCTACACAGATGTCGGTCCTTGATATTTTTCCGTCAGCTCTGTTGGTGACTTTTTTATTCGTTAGACGGTCCATGATTTTTCTATTGTCGCCCGAAGCCGTTATTTCCGTTTATCTTTCCTGTTGTTATAATTGTTTCACTCCCTTTTATTCTCGGTATATGTCCAAAGAATGATGGCCGTCGCTTTCTTCTGGACATAATTAGGTTCCTGTCTACGTTTGCTAGACATTCCCTGTTTGCCATCTTAGCTGTCCATGGTATCCTTAACGTTCTTCAAAGAAACTACATTTCTGTTGTCTCTACTGATCTGTAGAGATCATGATTGCCATATGACACACTTCCATAGAGTAGGATAGGCTCAATGTAGAACTCACTTTCTGACGTACATCGATAAAGACGCATTGCACAAGATGTTTCTCACTTGACTAAGAGCTGTCTTGGCTTGGCTGTTCTATTCTTGATTTTCATGGGTACATTTTTCTGCTAGATATTACTCTGTAAGTATTTGAACATACTCATATGCTTTTATGTCATTGTTGTTCCATATACTTTAACATTCTATTTAGCTGGGAATTTCTTCTGTGCTATAATCATTGCTTTCTATTTAGCTGGGATCTTCTTGTGTGCTATAATCATTGCTTCCTATTTATCTGGGATCTTCTTCCGTGCTATAATCATTGCTTTCTATTTATCTGGGATCTTCTTCCGTGCTATACTCATTGCTTTCTATTTATATGGGATCTTCTTCCGTGCTATAATCATTGCTTTCTATTTATATGGGATCTTCTTCCGTGCTATAATCATTGCTTTCTATTTATCTGGGATCTTCTTCCCTGCTATAATCATTGCTTTCTATTTATCTGGGATCTTCTTCCGTGTTATAATCATTGCTTTCTATTTATCTGGGATCTTCTTCCGTGCTATAATCATTGCTTTCTATTTATCTGGGATCTTCTTCCCTGCTATAATCACTGATTTCTATTTAGCTGGGATCTTATTCCATGCTATAATCATTGCTTCTATTTTCTTGCTGTTTTTTTCTATGCATTTTCTTTCACTACAATTTCTTATAATTTCTGTGGGCTTTTCTTTGTCATTTTCACTTGCTTGTATTGTAAGACATTCACACTGTAGGCTATTTGTATTTCTGTCTTAAAAGTATCGTATTATGTGTAGATGTTATGTGACGCTTGTGAAGCTAAATACCATATTTACTCATGGTTAAACTTAATGGGAGTCACCTTGTGTCTCCATAGGGATATCTTGGCTTTTTTTTCAGCGAAAGAATGCGCGATGGTTCTTTTCATTTTTGAAGAACGTTCTAAAGCTGGTGAATATCAACCTACAGCTGACGAATATCAGCTCACAGCTGACGAATATCAGCCCACAGCTGATGAATATCACCCTACAGCTGGAACATATCAGCCTACAGCCGGGGCATATCAGGTTACAGCTGGTGAATATCAACCTACAGCTGAGGTGTATCAGCCTACAGCTGGGGTATGTCAGCTATTTAAAGAAGCTGATGTTCATCATCTGGGGGTCCTGAATAACAATGTGGTCGTTTCCCAAAATCCCTCATCTGGCTCAAGTACGGCATAGACCATCCCGGTCACCCAGCTGTAGACATGGGTTATCTTGGTCCCGGTCACCCAGCTGTAGACATGGGTTATCTTGGTCCCGGTCACCCAGCTGTAGACATGGGTTATCTTGGTCCCGGTCACCCAGCTGTAGACATGGGTTATCTTGGTCATAGTCACCCGGCTGTAGATATGGGTAATCTTGGTCCCAGTCACCCAGCTGTAGATATGGGCACATGGGCTATCTTGGTCTAAGTTACCCAGCTGTAGACATGGGTACATGGTTTATCTTGGAGCTGAAGAATTAATAAGTACAGCCAGCACTGATGCTGACCACAACATCTTCTTCTGTGCCGACTGGTCAAAGAAAAAATTTGGCACTGCTACAGTATCCCTTTAATTTATTTAAGGCACAATAGAGCTATCTTTACTTTCTTACCCGCACAACTTCTTCTTCTTCTTCTTCTTATTCTTCTCCTCCTCCTCCTCCCTGGAATTGCGAGCTGGTGTTCTTTGCAGCCGATGCGATGACGATGTTGAGGTACAACTTGATGTGGGTTCGGGAGGGGGTTAGAGTGACTGCTCTTTCCAGTCCCTGAGAGGACGTAAAAAGCAGGAGGTGTGAAGTACTTCTTTAGCAGACTCCACCACCACCACGGGGGTTATGACGGTCCCTGCCCTGTTAGCCAGGCTAGGCCTGTTACTGGCGGTACTAACGGAGAGATGGGACAGGGTCTTGGTTAGCTATGGTTCGCCAACCCTGGTGCTTCTTAGAAGAAGAAGAAGAAGAAGAATGCTTGAATAATTTGGCTCAACAGCAACGAGTACTTCTATGGCTGATTCAAATAATACTTTGGCTATCTCTATTTGTAGTAAAATAGAGGAATAATGCTATAGTAAAACCGTTTCTATTTGTAGGAAAACAGAGGACTAATGCTATAGTAAAACCGTTTCTATTTGTAGAAAAACAGAGAACTAATGCTATAGTAAAACCGTGCCTATTTGTAGTAAAGGAGAGAAATAACGCTATAGTAAATCCGTTTCTATTTGTAGAAAAACAGAGAACTAATGCTATAGTAAAACCGTGCCTATTTGTAGTAAAGGAGAGAAATAACGCTATAGTAAATCCGTTTCTATTTGTAGAAAAACAGAGAACTAATGCTATAGTAAAACCGTGCCTATTTGTAGTAAAGGAGAGAAATAACGCATTAGTAAATCCGTTTCTATTTGTAGAAAAACAGAGAACTAATGCTATAGTAAAACCGTGCCTATTTGTAGTAAAGGAGAGAAATAACGCTATAGTAAATCCGTTTCTATTTGTAGAAAAACAGAGAACTAATGCTATAGTAAAACTGTTTCTATTTGTAGGAAAACAGAGGACTAATGCTATAGTAAAACTGTTTCTATTTGTAGGAAAACAGAGGACTAATGCTATAGTAAAACTGTTTCTATTTGTAGGAAAACAGAGAACTAATGCTATAGTAAAACCGTTTCTATTTGTAGGAAAACAGAGGACTAATGCTATAGTAAAACTGTTTCTATTTGTAGGAAAACAGAGAACTAATGCTATAGTAAAGCCGTGCCTATTTGTAGGAAAACAGAGGACTAATGCTATAGTAAAACCGTGTCTATTTGTAGGAAAACAGAGAACTAATGCTATAGTAAAGCCGTGCCTATTTGTAGGAAAACAGAGAACTAATGCTATAGTAAAACTGTTTCTATTTGTAGGAAAACAGAGGACTAATGCTATAGTAAAACTGTTTCTATTTGTAGGAAAACAGAGAACTAATGCTATAGTAAAGCCGTGCCTATTTGTAGGAAAACAGAGGACTAATGCTATAGTAAAACCGTGTCTATTTGTAGGAAAACAGAGAACTAATGCTATAGTAAAGCCGTGCCTATTTGTAGGAAAACAGAGAACTAATGCTATAGTAAAACTGTTTCTATTTGTAGGAAAACAGAGGACTAATGCTATAGTAAAACTGTTTCTATTTGTAGGAAAACAGAGGACTAATGCTATAGTAAAACTGTTTCTATTTGTAGGAAAACAGAGGACTAATGCTATAGTAAAACTGTTTCTATTTGTAGGAAAACAGAGGACTAATGCTATAGTAAAACTGTTTCTATTTGTAGGAAAACAGAGGACTAATGCTATAGTAAAACTGTTTCTATTTGTAGGAAAACAGAGGACTAATGCTATAGTAAAACCGTGCCTATTTGTAGTAAAGGAGAGAAATAACGCATTAGTAAATCCGTTTCTATTTGTAGAAAAACAGAGAACTAATGCTATAGTAAAACCGTGCCTATTTGTAGTAAAGGAGAGAAATAACGCTATAGTAAATCCGTTTCTATTTGTAGAAAAACAGAGAACTAATGCTATAGTAAAACTGTTTCTATTTGTAGGAAAACAGAGAACTAATGCTATAGTAAAACTGTTTCTATTTGTAGGAAAACAGAGGACTAATGCTATAGTAAAACTGTTTCTATTTGTAGGAAAACAGAGAACTAATGCTATAGTAAAACCGTTTCTATTTGTAGGAAAACAGAGGACTAATGCTATAGTAAAACTGTTTCTATTTGTAGGAAAACAGAGAACTAATGCTATAGTAAAGCCGTGCCTATTTGTAGGAAAACAGAGGACTAATGCTATAGTAAAACCGTGTCTATTTGTAGGAAAACAGAGAACTAATGCTATAGTAAAGCCGTGCCTATTTGTAGGAAAACAGAGAACTAATGCTATAGTAAAACTGTTTCTATTTGTAGGAAAACAGAGGACTAATGCTATAGTAAAACTGTTTCTATTTGTAGGAAAACAGAGAACTAATGCTATAGTAAAGCCGTGCCTATTTGTAGGAAAACAGAGGACTAATGCTATAGTAAAACCGTGTCTATTTGTAGGAAAACAGAGAACTAATGCTATAGTAAAGCCGTGCCTATTTGTAGGAAAACAGAGAACTAATGCTATAGTAAAACTGTTTCTATTTGTAGGAAAACAGAGGACTAATGCTATAGTAAAACTGTTTCTATTTGTAGGAAAACAGAGGACTAATGCTATAGTAAAACTGTTTCTATTTGTAGGAAAACAGAGGACTAATGCTATAGTAAAACTGTTTCTATTTGTAGGAAAACAGAGGACTAATGCTATAGTAAAACTGTTTCTATTTGTAGGAAAACAGAGGACTAATGCTATAGTAAAACTGTTTCTATTTGTAGGAAAACAGAGGACTAATGCTATAGTAAAACTGTTTCTATTTGTAGGAAAACAGAGGACTAATGCTATAGTAAAGCCGTGCCTATTTGTAGTAAAATAGAGGACTAATGCTATAGTAAAACTGTTTCTATTTGTAGTAAAATAGAGGACTAATGCTAGAGTAAAACCGTGTCTATTTGTAGGAAAACAGAGGACTAATGCTAGAGTAAAAGCATGTACATTTGTAGGAAAATAGAGAAACAATTATAGAGTAAAATGTAGCAAGCAATTAAAAACATAGGAAGATAGTATAATTCTACTAATATTTATAAGAAAAACCTCGACAGCTGCAATACGAGCCACATCAAAATCAAAAGTTCAGCCCTCTGCCAGCATGACATTCTTAGCTGCAGAAAAATATTAATGACCATCACTTGACAGTGGTGGAGCTTAAGAAGATGTTGAGTAATCTCCGTGGGTGATATATCATCCTCATCTGTTTCCACGCTCAGCTGCTGGGTAAAGGGAGGGGGGGGGGTATTGTAAGAATTTGGTCATCAGTCCTCAGTTAGGTTAAGTTAAGGAACTTTTAACCTTACCAGTGGGAACAGGCAAATCTAGCTTGTACATTAGCATAGAAACGTAATTACGTATATTAATTATCTATTTACGTGAAATCAAATATGCACTTTTGGCCAACCAAGGTTCAGAAGATAAATTCTCACCTTACGAAAAAGAAGGATAACAAAACATGATCTCGAGAGGGTTTAGCCTTTGTTGTTGTTGTTGTTGTTTTACTGTGGTAGTACATATTACAGCTCTCTTAAACATAAAACCAAAGCCAAGAAAAAAAATACTCACACAAAACAACAAAGTCTGCTGTGAGTGTTCACATGTTGAAGCGAATATAAATGAAGTTTAATGATTCAAGACTTACACAACTGACTAACATATACTTGCAACACAACACCAACAATAAGAACAACAAATACTTTTATGTGATGTGAGGATGTAATGAAGCATGAAAGAAAACGCAGTTTAAAGGTCATGACAAACGAAAATGAAGACACACACACATACACACATACAGGCACAAAAAGGATGACATATCAAAACAAAATGTTACAGTTACAACTAGGGACCATAATCACGTCCCATAAATCTAAGGGCATCAAAGACTTACACACAGAATTATTTCAGTCCTGCCATACACTGCAGTCCTTCTACCACTACAGCAACAACATAGAGTCAGCCTGTTTGTGTTCACAATTTATCCATCTCTCAACAAAAATCAACCTGACAGCCATTTTAAAACAGTTTGACTCAACCTACAAAACATGTGTCTTTGATCACAAAACATGTATCTCTGATCACGAAACATGTGTCTCTGATCACAAAACATGTGTCTCTGATCACAAAACATGTGTCTCTGATCACAAAACATGTGTCTCTGATCACAAAACATATGTCTGTGATCACAAAACAAAACTTACATGAGCGAGGCATTTTTCACACACAAGTAAGGAAAAAAAACCACAAAACTGATTTCTACCTTTTACTCTTTAAAATTAACATATAAAAACACTTCCCTCAAAACATTTGACTAAAATTTAAACATATAACACAAAAATAACACTTAACTAACATCTAGACATATAAAACAAAAAATAACACTTAACTAACATCTAAATATATAACACAAAAATAACACTTAACTAATATAACACAAAAATAACACTTAACTAACATCTAAACATATAACACAAAAATAACACTTAACTAACATCTAAACACATAACATAAAAATACCACTTAACTAATATAACACAAAAATAACACTTAACTAACATATAAATATATAACATAAAAATAACATTTAATTAACATCTAAACATATAACAAAAAAAACATTTAACTAATATAACACAAAAATAACACTTAACTAACATCTAAATATATAACATAAAAGTAACATTTAATTAACATCTAAACATATAACAAAAAAATAACACTTAATTAACATCTAAACATATAACAAAAAAACACTTAACTAATATAACACAAAAATACACTTAATTAACATCTAAACATAACATAAAAGTAACATTTAATTAACATCTAAACATATAACAAAAAAATAACACTTAATTAACATCTAAACATATAACAAAAAAACACTTAACTAATATAACACAAAAATAACACTTAACTAACATCTAAATATATAACATAAAAGTAACACTTAATTAACATCTAAACATATAACACAAAAATAACACTTAATTAACATCTAAACATATAACACAAAAAAATAACACTTAATTAACATCTAAACATATAACACAAAAAATAACACTTAATTAACATCTAAACATATAACACAAAAAATAACACTTAATTAACATCTAAACATATAACACAAAAAATAGCAGTTAATTAACATCTAAACATAACACAAAAATAACACTTAATTAACATCTAAACATATAACACAAAAATAACACTTAATTAACATCTAAACATATAACACAAAAATAACACTTAATTAACATCTAAACATATAACAAAAAAATAACACTTAATTAACATCTAAACATATAACAAAAAAACACTTAACTAATATAACACAAAAATAACACTTAACTAACATCTAAATATATAACATAAAAGTAACACTTAATTAACATCTAAACATATAACACAAAAATAACACTTAATTAACATCTAAACATATAACACAAAAAAATAACACTTAATTAACATCTAAACATATAACACAAAAAATAACACTTAATTAACATCTAAACATATAACACAAAAAATAACACTTAATTAACATCTAAACATATAACACAAAAAATAGCAGTTAATTAACATCTAAACATATAACACAAAAAATAACACTTAATTAACATCTAAACATATAACACAAAAAATAACACTTAATTAACATCTAAACATATAACACAAAAAATAACACTTAATTAACATCTAAACATATAACACAAAAAATAACACTTAATTAACATCTAAACATATAACACAAAAAATAACACTTAATTAACATCTAAACATATAACAAAAAAATAACACTTAATTAACATCTAAACATATAACACAAAAAAATAACACTTAATTAACATCTAAACATATAACACAAAAAATAACACTTAATTAACATCTAAACATATAACACAAAAAAATAACACTTAATTAACATCTAAACATATAACACAAAAAATAACACTTAATTAACATCTAAACATATAACACAAAAAATAACACTTAATTAACATCTAAACATATAACACAAAAAATAACACTTAATTAACATCTAAACATATAACACAAAAAATAACACTTGGTGAATCGGCTGAGACTTGGGGATCATGGCAAAAATTGACTCCACAAAATCACCAGCACAAAACTATACTTGGTTAACTTACTTCGTGTATTCACCAGCACAAAACTATACTTGGTTAACTTACTTCGTGTATTCACCAGCACAAAACTATACTTGGTTAACTTACTTCGTGTATTCACCAGCACAAAACTATACTTGGTTAACTTACTTCGTGTATTCACCAGCACAAAACTATACTTGGTTAACTTACTTCGTGTATTCACCAGCACAAAACTATACTTGGTTAACTTACTTCGTGTATTCACCAGCACAAAACTATACTTGGTTAACTTACTTCGTGTATTCACAAACACCACCAAACACAGAAAATATTACCAAAATCAAACCCGGACGAATGACAACGGCTTCCGACACTCAGCGCAAGACCCGACTGACTTTGCTACACACACGCTCTACACAGTGGTAATACGTACAGTTTGACCTTTGGGCTCAGCCGCCCGGAAACGCCAAACAGTCCAACTCCACAGCTTGTCGTGTATTAAAGCTGTCATTATAATACAGCTAGTGTGTATTCTTTCTTTCTTTCTTTCTTTCTTTCTTTCTTCCTTCCTTTCTTTCTTTCTTTCTTTCTTTCTTTCTTTCTTTCTTTTAAACAAACTAATCATTAAGAAAATAAGGCAGTGAATTCCTCTTTCACAAAGACATGAAACAGACTTGCCAAACCTCCAAGGAAGTTCTCACACGAGACCCACTAGAATAACTTGAAGCTAAATTGCCGCGGGCGTGTTGGCTACATCAGGGTATTTACCAAGATGGCCTCCAAAACCGTTTGAGTAAATTCAGGATTCAATAACCCGCAAAGCATTACATTGTCAGGTAACTCAACAGGGATGTCCTAATTAATCCAGTATTTTCAAGAGAATTTTCTGTGGTGGTAGTGTATGATGGTGGTGCTGTGTGGGTGTGGTCGTGTGTGGGCTTTTCAAAAATATATTACTTAGGGGGGGGGGTATTTAGAATTTTTTATCAGTGATGGCGACCAGCGTAGTGTAAATGCAGGTGAAGGAAGATGTATGGGCCCAAACATCATAAGCTCCAGGTACGACGTCTGTAATCTGTAATCAGAGACTGGTATCCCCGCAATCCGGGCATTCCCATATGTGCTCCGCCTCCCCTTCCAACAGCCGATGAAGCGTGCGCCTGCTGATGGAGCCAGTCACCCACTGTGGATAATGTGGTTGTGGATAATGTGGTTGTGGATAACACGCTCTAAACCACTTCGTTCAGAAAAAAAAAACGCCTACTTTCCCTTTCCTCCCCCAGTTCGATCAACCTCCTGATATGACTCTTGTTGTTCTAGTTGCTTGCCTAATGTTATTATCGGCCCATCTTTACCATTTTTCTTTATGTTAGATAAGACCTCATGTTGTTTGAGGAAGCAGGTTTAAAGCTGAGATATTTTAACTTGTTAAATAAAGCAATTCTGATCCTGCATTTTACTGAGTTTCTCAGTAATCGAGTCTGCCGGCTAAGTTGGGTATCATGTCATTTCCAAAAAAGAAATTTTGTACATTAAAATGGAAAGAAACACACTCTGTCAATAATGATTGTTGTTGTTGTTGTTATATTTATACTATGAATATGTCAAGAACATGTCAAGTTTCATGATTTTCTTGCACTCACTGAATCATCGTCACATCACTCTTTATGTTTCTATCATCGTCACATCACTATTTATGTTTCTATCTTTGTCACCAGTTTCAGAGATGATGTCAATGTTTAACTGTTAGTTTTAATGGTGATGTTAATGTTTACTGTTCGTTTTCATAGCGATTTCAGTCTTTCGCTGTCAGTTTATGGTGATGTTGATGTTTAGCTGTCAGTTTTATGGTAGTGTTAGTGTTTAGCTGTCAGTTTTATGGCGATGTTAATGTTTAGCTGTTAGTTTTATGGTAGTGTTAATGTTTAGCTGTCAGTTTTATGGTGATGTTAATGTTTAATTGTTACTTTTTTGGTAGCGTTAATGTTATAGCTGTCAGTTTTATGGTGATGTTAATGTTTAGCTGTCAGTTTTATGGTGATGTTAATGTTTAATTGTTACTATTTTGGTAGTGTTAATGTTTAGCTGTCAGTTTTATGGTGATGTTGATGTTTAACTGTTAGTTTTATGGTGATGTTGATGTTTAACTGTTAGTTTTATGGTGATGCTAATGTTTAGCTGTCAGTTTTATGATGGTGTTAATGTTTAAACTGATAGTTTTATGGTAATGTTAATATTTAATGGTTAGTTTTAAGGTGATGTTAATGTTCAGATATTAGTTTTATGGTGATGTTAATGTTTAGATATGAGTTTTATGGTGGTGTTAATGCTTAGATATTAGTTTTGAACGTAATGTCTAAGTTTAGTTCCTAGTTCTTATTGTTGGTACAAATGATGGACGTTGCCATTTCACATTGCCGAATATTTTACAGTCATTTTACTGCATTCGGTTTTACTGTGACTCGTATGTTCTATCTGACCAGGGCTTTACCATCAAGTTGTTGTTTACGAATCCACTTACACAAGTCCAGTTACACAAGTCCACTTACACAAGTCCAATTACACAAGTCCACTTACACAAGTTCACTTACACAAGTTCACTTACACAAGTCCAATTACACGAGTCCACTTACACAAGTTCATTTACACAAGTCCACTTACACAAGTCCAATTACACAAGTCCACTTACACAAGTCCACTTACACAAGTTCACTTACACAAGTTCACTTACACAAGTCCACTTACACGAGTCCACTTACACAAGTTCATTTACACAAGTCCACTTACACGAGTCATTTACACAAGTTCATTTACACAAGTCCACTTACACAAGTTCACTTATATAAGTTCACTTACACGAGTGCACTTACACAAGTCTACTTACACAAGTCCAATTACACAAGTCCAATTACACAAGTCTACTAACACAAGTCCACTTACACGATTCCACTTACACAAGTCCACTTACACGATTCCACTTACACAAGTTTACTTATATAAGTTCACTTACACGAGTGCACTTACACAAGTCTACTTACACAAGTCCACTTACACAAGTCCAATTACACAAATCCAATTACACAAGTCTACTTACACAAGTTCACTTACACAAGTACACTTACACAAGTTCACTTACACAAGTCCAATTACACAAGTACACTTACACAAAGTCCACTTACACGAGTCCACTTACACAAGTTCACTTACACGAGCCCACTTACACGAGCCCACTTACACAAGTTCACTTACACGAGTGCATTTACACAAGTCTACTTACACAAGTCCACTTACACGAGCCCACTTACACAAGTTCACTTACACGAGTGCATTTACACAAGTCTACTTACACAAGTCCACTTACACGGGTCCACTTACACGATTCTACTTACACAGGTCTAATTACACAAGTTAACTTACACAACATAGAATGAACGAGCTAGCAGTGTTATGTTGCTGGCTGTGTTATGTTGCTGGCTATGTTATGTTGCTGGCGGTGTTATGTTGCTAGCTATGTTATGTTGCTGGCTGTGTTATGTTGCTAGCTGTGTTATGTTGCTGGCGGTGTTATGTTGCTGGCGGTGTTATGTTGCTGGCTGTGTTATGTTGCTGGCTGTGTTATGTTGCTGGCTGTGTTATGTTGCTGGCGGTGTTATGTTGCTGGCTGTGTTATGTTGCTGGCTATGTTATGTTGCTGGCTATGGTATGTTGCTGGCGGTGTTATGTTGCTAGCTGTGTTATGTTGCTCGCGGTGTTATGTTGCTGGCGGCGTTTTGCTGCTGGCGGTGTTATGTTGTCGGCGGTGTTATGTTGTCGGCAGTGTTATGTTGCTGGCGGTGTTATGTTGTCGGCGGTGTTATGTTGCTGGTGGTGTTATGTTGTCGGCGGTGTTATGTTGTCGGCGGTGTTATGTTGCTGGCGGTGTTATGCTGCTGGTGGTGTTATGTTGCTGGTGGTGTTATGTTGTCGGCGGTGTTATGTTGTCGGCGGTGTTATGTTGCTGGCGGTGTTATGTTGCTGGTGGTGTTATGTTGTCGGCGGTGTTATGTTGTCGGCGGTGTTATGCTGCTGGCGGTGTTATGTTGTCGGCGGTGTTATGCTGCTGGCGGTGTTATGTTGTCGGCGGTGTTATGCTGCTGGCGGTGTTATGTTGTCGGCGGTGTTATGCTGCTGGCGGTGTTATGTTGCTGGCGGTGTTATGTTGCTGGCGGTGTTATGTTGCTGGCGGTGTTAGAAATGAATCCACGGAGAGCTTATGTTTTCAAATAGCTCTTTATATTATACCAGAAATATCTAATCTACTGAAGGAATTTTACAAGGCTGAAATTGCTAAGACCAAAGGTCAGACTAGAACCTCACCGGCCAGGGTTTGCAAAGATGGGCAGAGGTTTAAGTCCACGCCTGGGAGAAAGATCTGTTGATGTATGATGTGACAGAATACACGTTCAGAGAAGTCTTCAAACGTCGCTGATTTATTCATTCAAGAATCAGAACTAAGAAATGTCTGAGTGTCAGAACTAAGAAATGTCTGAGTGTCAGAACTAAGAAATGTCTGACTGTCAGAACTAAGAAATGTCTGAGTGTCAGAACTAAGAAATGTCTGAGTGTCAGAACTAAGAAATGTCTGAGTGTCAGAACTAAGAAATGTCTGACTGTCAGAACTAAGAAATGTCTGACTGTCAGAACTAAGAAATGTCTGAGTGTCAGAACTAAGAAATGTCTGACTGTCAGAACTAAGAAATGTCTGACTGTCAGAACTAAGAAATATCTGACTGTCAGAACTAAGAAATGTCTGACTGTCAGAACTAAGAAATATCTGACTGTCAGAACTAAGAAATATCTGGCTGTGGAGTGTACAAAATGGTGCCACTGATAACAGGAAGGTAGATGCCATCTATATTGAGGGGCAACAACCCATTCACTCAAGAGTTGTCTGCCCGTCTCAGATTGTTGCCCTCCGAATAGACAATCTGGGAACAATTATTTGTTCAACCAGGATGCTTGCTTCAGTGATTATTGTGTTTATAGTGTCTGTGATTTCAACAAAAGTGTTATCCATAATAAGAACCTGGTGGTTGCCTTTTGGGGCGTCAAGAATGCTGTGGCTGTTCAGAAATAGATGATACTTACCAGTAGATAGGAACTTTGATGGTGTTCTTATAAATACTTGCTGTAATTTGCCACTCCCTAGTATTTGCCTCATCCTTCCCTCGCTTGGCAGCTTTCATGCTTCCCTCTCCCTATCCGCATCAGGAGGCTTCAAATGATTTAAATATAAACGGCAGGAAAGATTACAACATTCTGAATGTTGTTAGTACCAACATTTTGAACTTAAAGAGCTCAGAACTACGATCTGCTCTTCGTTTCATTGTGTACCTGGAGTAACTAACTTCACGCTGTTTCCAGGGTGTCATTGACCTAGATTTCTAATTCCGAACTTAACCGGGCACACTAAGTTGTTAACAGTAATTTAAACATTTAAACAATGTTTTCACTAACAAACTCCGTAGAACTTAATGAGAATCCACCCAGGCAGTATTTCTGAACAAAACAACACGCTCGGAGAGCCTGATCGATCTGCGCTGTGGCAGATAATATAATACCAATAAAACCAATCGTAGTTCAGCTCTAACTCTTTGGCGACTTAGCGGAGTAATCGATCCTGACCATCTGGAAATTCTTGACAGTTATAGTTCTTCGTACTCGACCAAGCAATTAAATGATGGAATAGAACCTGGATTCACGGAGACGCGGGAAAAAAAAACAAAACTATATATAGCAGGAGAACTTGAAGCATTCTGCTGTCACGTCTGGTATTCCTAATAAAATCTAGGACAATAAAATCCTAGATTCCAGGATAGAGTGAATCTAAGACAGCAACTTGATCAAGTTAATAGAAACATTTCAGTAATCCCAGGCTGTATCTTTTCAGTGCGCTCAGAATGGGAACGTTAAAGAAGTTGCTAGGATTATCAAGACAGACCCAACTCGCCTTCACGCCAGAAACCCCCAAGGCCAGATGCCCCTCCACGTGGCGGTGTCAAAAGGTCACTTGGATGTTGTGGAGGTCATTGTCAGCGAGAAAGCTGGTGAGTTGAACTTGATTTTGATGTTTACTTTTTAGCTCAGTTTTGATTTTGTTCATTTTTATTTTGTTGTTTCTATATTTTAAGCACAGAGAAAAAGAAATGGAATTAGGAAGTGTTAGTTGATGCATCCATTAGAAAAATATTTTGGCCAAACACCATAAGAGATAACATCTTGCTGGCAGAAATGCAGATGAAGCCACTGACAGCAATTATTGAGGAAAGACGCTGGCGATGGTTGGGGCATGTGCTCCGAATGACTCACTACCAAAAAATAGCACTAAGATGGACACCACAGGGGAACAGAAGTAAGGGTAGACAAAAAATAACATGGAGAAGAACAACAGAGAGGATGTTGAGCAATAGAGGGCTCACCTGGGCAAGAGCAGAAAAAAAGACAAAGGACAGGCATTTGTGGAAAACCCTTGTGGAAGCCCCATGTGCCATGGGCACTTAAGGATCAGAGGGAGGGAGAGAGAGAGAGAGAGAGAGAGAGAGAGAGAGAGTTGATGCACCATGCTTATTGAACATTGGACTATTAGTTCATAAGTGCTTCGATCCCATCTTCAATATTTCCGCCAGTGTGTGATGGCTGATGATACCAGTTTACCAGTTCTGTGTTGACTAAACAATCTTCTTTGCTTCTCACTGTAGCACTCTTGTCTGCCCACTCCATGTTTGATGTTATGTTATGGCAACCTGTTCGTGGTTGCAGTTTCAGAACTTTTGTTTGAGTCAGTGATCTGACCAGCTCCCCTGAGTGCATTCAGGATATCAGCCCACTCCATTGCCTGTGCACCCTCCTTGCCAGCATGTCTGTCAGTAAGTCTTACAGAATGACTGGCGAACTATATCTGTTCAAAATCATCTCCCTCTCATTCACTATCCCTTTCTCTCATCTTAATATTAATAGATAAACAGGATTACTGGATTAAATCTTTTATACGCTGTTGTCAGGATGTGCTATCCCTGATATAACCATGCTTTAATCATCTCTGAAATTTTGCTTAGGACGTCATCACACGCACTACTCCCTCTTTCCTGATTACATACCTAGTCAGGTGCCTCTTTTTTTTTGGCAGATCTGGACGCCGTCGACGACCAAGGTAACACTGCCCTTCACCTTGCGGTCATGGTCGATTCGCCGGAGATCGTGACCTTGCTGTTGAAAAGTGGCGCGAATGTCACGATCAAGAACAACACACACGCCATGGCCATCCACCTGGCGGCCGAGCTGACCAACCTGGAAGTGATGCAGGTGAAGGCTGCATCCAGGGGCGTAAACTTTGCTTTCATGATTCACGCATTCACACATACGAATATTGTAATAAAGTACTTGAGTGAATCATGTTATTGACGGCACCAGTGTAATATTGTAGATTGCCCATCATAAATTTCTGAATAGTTCCATATTATAGAATTGATGCTTAAAGCTGCTCTTTGATTAACACATCACAGGTCTCATACGCATTGCTATTTCACCAGATCAGAGCAAGTCCGATGAAATGTTCTCTACATAATTCATTTAATTCTGACCAATAAATTCAAGATGTATTGTCGGCAAGAACACTTGGATTGAAACACTTAATCATTTGTTTACAGTATCAAACTCTATCTTCTCTTGTCTGTCTTCTGATTTCTTCTGACGGTCTTCCTCTGCCGTCTCTCAAACGTAGTGTACCAACGAGCAAAGTCTACTTGTCTCTTCTCTGGACTTCTGTTCTTATCTCTCATCTGATGTCTTCTCAGCTGTTCTGGTCGGACCTTCTTTCTCCCTCTTGTATTCCCGTACTTCTTCGTCCTCCTTTGGCTTTCTGATTGTCCGTTCTTCCGTCTTTAGGCCCCCTCCTCAGTCTCCTATCTCCAGGACTTCTGTACCTCTTCGTCCTACTTCGGGCTCCCTCCTCATTCTCCTCTCTCCAGGACTTCTGTACCTCTTCGTCCTACTTCGGGCTCCCTCCTCATTCTCCTCTCTCCAGGACTTCTGTACCTCTTCGTCCTACTTCGGGCTCCCTCCTCATTCTCCTCTCTCCAGGACTTCTGTACCTCTTCGTCCTACTTCGGGCTCCCTCCTCATTCTCCTCTCTCCAGGACTTCTGTACCTCTTCGTCCTACTTCGGGCTCCCTCCTCATTCTCCTCTCTCCAGGACTTCTGTACCTCTTCGTCCTACTTCGGGCCCCCTCCTCTGTCTCCTTTCCCATACTTCTGTACTTCTTCTTCCTTCTTGGTTTTTCCCTGTCTCTCCGCTCGCCTTTTTATCTTCAAGTCCAGCTTGACGGATTAACCAATAAGTATTTTGGCTCCACCCTTCAGATGTCCACTGGTTCCCATGAGCGTTCTGATTGTCCATCATTCAACCTGCCCCGTAACTTATCTCTCGTAAGTCAGTTGTCATATAGGCCACGCCTCTATATATTTAATTGGTCAGCTGGCAGAGTTGGTCACTCGTTTATTTTAA
This sequence comes from Achatina immaculata, assembly GCA_009760885.1. Taxonomy (NCBI): domain Eukaryota; kingdom Metazoa; phylum Mollusca; class Gastropoda; order Stylommatophora; family Achatinidae; genus Lissachatina; species Lissachatina immaculata. The sequence goes on along the minus strand of CM019705.1, from coordinate 36,109,628 downwards.
AACCGTGTGTAATCGCGTCCTAACGCGTGTCAGTTTCGTCTATACAATTGTTTATTTACCTAAGTCATTATCTTACTATTTCATGTCGGAGGTTTTACTGTGTCCTCGCTTTTCATTGTGTCTGCCTTTTCTATTTTGTTTACTCATGTCAACGTCCAGTCACCGCTTTGTTATCACTGGACCATCCTACTTTCTGGCGTCCTTCCTTTGTATTACCTAAATCTCAGCGTCACTGAGTCTCTTTCGTCGACTTTCATTCTGTGTACAATTATATGTTAATGTCAAATTTGCGTCTATTTTATTTTTTTTTACTCTGGTTTTATATATTCTTTTGTTTCTGCCCAGGTGACAATTATCTCTAATTTTGCCCTTTTTGATAAGTATTTCCTGGCCAAGAACTTCTTATCTGTTTGTTTGTTTATGGAACTTGGTTCACAAAATCTTCTGGGCGTCCAGCTTTCAGCGTTGGGTCATTTTTGCTTGTCTTGGTTTATCTGTGGTACTTTCAGATCGCCTGCTGTAACTTTTTCCCCCTTTTACATGTATGTGTGTTTGTTTGTTTTAATTTATTTGTGGTGTTTGTGTGTGTGTGTGTGTGTGTGTGTGTGTTTTAAAAATAAATTCTCCTTGTAAATAAAAAAAAAGAACAGTTAGTAGTATTTCCCTTCCTAACTCAAAAGTAGTACTTTCTTGCAGCACTCTCTCTCTCTCTCTCTCTCTCTCTCTCTCTCTCTATCTCTCAAGTGCTCTCTTTTTCTCCCTCCCATACTTCTTATCACTCTGAAATGTACATGAAGTTGTTTTGGTATTGCCTTCTCTTTCTCTCCGTGGATGTACATGAAAACTTGTTATTTTCTTTAAACTCTCTCTCTCTCTCTTCCTCTCTTTCTCTCTCTCGCTTCTTCTCTTTCTCTCTCTCTCTTCCTCTCTTTCTCTCTTCCTCTCTCTCTTTCTCTCTCTCTCGTCCTCTCTCTCGTCCTCTCTCTCTTTCTCTTTCTCTCTCTCAAGTGCCCTCTTTTTCTCCCTCCCATACTTCCTATAACTCTGAAATGTACATGAAATTGTTTTGGTATTACCTTCTCTTTTTCTCCGTGGATGTACATGAAAACTTGTTATTTTCTTTAAACTCTCTCTCTCTCTCTTCCTCTCTCTCTCTTCCACTCTCTCTCTCTCTCTCTCTCTCTCTCTGTTTGTGTCAGTCCATGATTTTACTTATTCTTTGTTGAAACATTCCTAAGAAGATGGTACGACTAAACGTACAGAAATAAAAACAAGCTCTGTTTCTACACGTCCACGCCAAGAACCTGAACTCTGCGAGCAGGGGCAGTAACTTGGTGTGTGTGTCCGGCTGAGTTATAGGGATAATGTTTAGCATGACAGCTTTGTATATGTCTATCTTCTGTTCTATGTTCCGTAGTGTTGCTATACTTGGTGTAATTATACTGCACTCATAAAATATGTGTTCTTCTGTTTCATGTATGTTGTTCCTGCACAGTGGTATCTGTTTAAATCTTTGAGCTCCTCTCTGTGTGATGGGTGACATGTTGTAAATAAGCCAATATGTGGTTTCTCTAGATTTCGGTGTGATATTCTTAAAATGGAGCTTTGTGAAGGTTTCTTTAAAGTCGAAGTGGCCGTATCTCCGACCTTTTTTGATCCTGAGATGTGGTGGGGGTGCTTGCTTTCTGATTAAATGTTTGTAGATGTAATTTACGCATGATCCCATGGTTGGGACACGTGCTCCGAATGACTGACAACTCACTACCAAAAATAGCACTAAGATGGACACCACAGGGGAACAGAAGTAAGGGTAGACCAAAAGAGACATGGAGAAGAACAACAGAAAGAATGTTGGGCAATAGAGGGCTCACCTGGGCAAGAGCAGAAAAAAAGGCAAAAGACAGGCATTTGTGGAAAACCCTTGCGGAAGCCCTATGTGCTCTGGGCACTTAAGGTTCAGAGAGAGAGAGAGAGAGAGAGATGTAATTTGTTTTACGGTGTATGAGTGCTTCGTTTCCGTTGATGGCTTGAATGCAGGTTTTGTAGAAGGGTGGCGGTGTATCAAAATTGTGTGGCTGTGAGCTGTTTGGTGGGACCAGATTTGATAATCTGAGTCCCATGTAGTAGTGAGCTAGCGCGTGCTGTTTTGGGTGTTTGATGGTGCGGCCTACGTGATTGATCCTGAGTGCTTGGATCTTTGTTTGTATGACTTGAGTCTTTGTTTGTATGTCTTGGGTCTTTGTTTGTATGTCTTGGAGGGCGATTACTCCGTGCAGTTTGTCCTGTATGAGAGTTTTATGTTTGATGCCGTGTATAGTGTTTGTGAAAAAATAATCAAAATTCTTCTCAATCAAAATGGAAAAATACACATAGAAGGGACATATATTGAAGAAGTCAATCAATTTGCATACCTTGGCAGCTACATAGACCAGGATGGTGACACTAGAAAGGACGTTAGGATCAGAGCTGCAAAAGCAGCATCAATCTTCAAGAATCTTGAGAACATATGGAATTCAAAAGTTATAAGCACAAAAACCAAGTTAAGACTATTCAATTCAAATGTAATATCCACCTTCATTTATGCACGCGAAAGCTGGAAAAACAACTAAAGAAATAGAAAAGAAATTAGACTCTTGAAAACAAATGCCTAAGGAAAATACTCGGCATCAAGTGGAATGAATTCAAGAACAATGCAGAGATAAGACAGATGGCTGAACAGCAACCAGTCTCATGGGTGATCAGGAAAAGGAGATGGACATATGTTGGTCACTTGATGAGAAGAAATGATCAGAGAATCCCAAAACAAGCTATCAAGTGGAACACAACAGGCCGAAGAAAAAGAGGCAGACCGCGTGAAACTCCGAAGAGGACATTATTAAGAGAGGCCAAATTAACAGGCATAAAATCCTTTGATGAGGTTGAAAGACTCGCCGAAGACAGGAAAAATTGGTGAACTACTTTGCGAGCCCTATGTGACGTTTAACGGCACGGGAAGGATATAAGATATAAGATAAGATAGTGTTTGTGAAGATGAAGCGTCTGATCTGTTTGTTGATTTCTTTGATTATCTGTTTTGGAGGGTCTAGTACTGTAGCTATGTAGATTATTTTTGGAATGATGTAAGTGTTCACTACTGTGCTTCTACCAAATATCGTTGTAGCTTTGTACCTGTTTAGCATGTCTGTGATTTGTGTTACAAGTTTCTCCCATGTCGGTTTGTGTGTTTTATTTGAGTGTGACGAGAAAGTGATGCCGTAAAGTTTTATGACGTTTGTGACTGATGCGAACGGGAATGTCCTTTTTATTTCGCCATTTGCCTATCCTCATTATTAAGGATTCTGTATGTTTAGTTTGGCTCATACGCTGTAACTTCCCAGAACTTCGGGTCTCTTCTCACGGTCTGTTCTACTTAATAGTACCTTGATGAAGTGTATCTACATCTGTTTTCATCTGTCATTTCTTGTAAGACTAATCTCGCTGTTCTACGTTTCTTTGATTATTAAACACACACACAAACAAACAAATAAACAAACGTGTGTTTGTGTGTAATTCCAGGCCCTGCTGGAAAACGGCGTGAATCCAAACAGTCTGGGAGAATGCGGTGCCACAGCCCTCCACTACGCCGCTGCCCAAGATAATGGGGACATGATGAGACTGATTGTAAGTTAACCTCCCTTACCTTACATTTTAAGCGTATCTCCCTTACCTTACATTTTAAGCGTATCTCTCTTACCTTACATTTTAAGCTTATCTCCCTTACCTTACTTTTTTCATAAAACTGTCTCCCTTACTTAACCTTTTTTTTTTGTCTAAATTTATGTTCCGTAAATTACACATTTAGAAGTTTAAAGTTTATCTCCCACACCTTTCTAGTTGAGCAGGAAAACGAAACAAAGACTGAATAATTAAAACATTGATGAGTCTCTCGCAGACGATGCTTAAAGACAACATCTTAATTGAAGACAGGGAAAAGAAAACGAGAAATGTTTAGACAAGTCTTGAGGTCACAGAAGTTAGAAGGCATGCAGTCATTGAAGGTAGAGAGGCAGGCAATCACAGAAGGTAGAGAGCCAGGCAATCACAGAAGGTAGAGAGCCAGGCAATCACAGAAGGTAGAGAGGCAGGCAATCACAGAAGGTAGAGAGGCAGGCAATCACAGAAGGTAGAGAGGCAGGCAATCACAGAAGGTAGAGAGGCAGGCAATCATAGAAGGTAGAGAGGCAGGCAATCACAGAAGGTAGAGAGGCAGGCAATCACAGAAGGTAGAGAGCCAGGCAATCACAGAAGGTAGAGAGGCAGACAATCACAAAAGGTAGAGAGGCAGACAATCACAAAAGGTAGAGAGGCAGACAATCACAGAAGGTACAGAGCCAGGCAATCACTGAAAAAATTCAGTGACAAAGAAAGCTAGAGGCGAATGATTTATATTTTAACGGATAAAGTGAGATTGAAGACAAACACTGGGAAGACACACTGGGAAGAGACCCAATGGGAAGACACACACACACTGGGAAGATACACACTGGGAAGAGACCCACTGGGAAGATAAACACTAGGAAGACACACTGGGAAGATACACACTGGGAAGAGACCCACTGGGAAGATAAACACTGGGAAGACACACTGGGAAGATACACACTGGGAAGAGACCCACTGGGAAGATAAACACTGGGAAGATACTGATCATATCTCTCTACCTGGTGTCTAGAGGGGTCAAGGAAAACGCAGACATTAACGCCGTGACTCTTATATGGCTCCACGACAAGACAGGGTCAAGGAAAATATGGACCCCATCATCATATCCCTCTTTTTACCACAAAGGCATGACAGATACTCACTCCCATCAACTCAATTCCCCAAGGTATAAAAATAAGCCAAAAACTTGACTGTTTCTTGTCTGTTGTTCATGTTTTCAGATGAGCAGGGGAGGTAAGGTGTGTGCCAAAGATGACTTTGGATACTATCCCATACACGTGGCCGCGAAAAGTGCTGCAGCCAACGCTATGGCGGCCATTATAGAGCAAGGTTAGTTCCCTCTCTCTCTCTATCCCTCTCTCTCTATCCCTCTCTCTCTCTCTATCCCTCTCTCTCTCTCTATCCCTCTCTCTCTCTATCCCTCTCTCTCTCTATCCCTCTCTCTCTCTCTATCCCTCTCTCTCTATCTCTCTCTCTATCCCTCTCTCTCTATCCCTCTCTCTCTCCTCTCTCTCTCTCTCAGACTGGTGATATTTATAGAACAAGATTGCTGCTTGTATCACCGTCACACTGTGGACCATTATAGATCAAAATGTGTTTCTATCTTTGTCAGATTGACAGTATTTATAGAACGAGATGTTGTTAGTGTCTCTGGCGACCATTATAGAACACAGTGAGCGTTTGTATTTCTGTGAAACTGTTGACCATTTAAGACCAAGGTGTGTTTTGTATCTTTGTGAAACTGACGACACTGTAGACTAGATGAAAGTTTATAATTGTATTAAACTTTCGACATTGTAGACAAGATGAAAGTTTATATCTGTATTAAACTTTCGACATTGTAGACAAGATGAAAGTTTATATCTGTATTAAATTTTCGACACTCTAAATAAGAAGAAAGTTTATATCTCTATTAAACTTTCGACACTCTAGACAAGTTGAAATTACGTGTCTGCATTAAACTTAAAGACGTATGCCCGTGTGAACAGTACACAGAAAAATGGACTTTTTGTGGACTTTATCTGTATTAGAAAGATTTACATGTTGTTGTTGCCTGGAAGAGTTGGTAACCCTACTGCACCAAAGAGGCAAACTTGTCACCATGATATACCCCGAGTGACACAACACCAGTCCCTGATTCGCAACTGCCACAACAAAAACACCAGTGTCACGTATGAAAACAACAACAGTGTCACATATGAAAACTTTTACGGGACTTCCCACTCACTCAACAGGACTAACAGGAAGGAAACTTCACGAAAGTAATGAACAGACTAACTTCCAAGATACAGGTCAAACATTTTTTTGAATGGAAAAAAATGAACAACGGAAGATGGAGATGAGGAAGTAAAACGAACTGCCAACATGGCGGGGTGATTTAACAAACAACACAAGAGCTTCCCCGGCGCGTAGTCGGAGCCATGAGGGAAGACAAGCCTGACAACAAGAAGCAAGTAAAAACTACTTACAATATAGTGAACTTCCAAAACATCTTCCGAATACATAAATTCTGTCCCAACAAGCCCAACACTCTTAACAGTCTACATATCAGTAACAAGAACAAAAGAACACTGTCATAAAGGACAATGCACTGAACAAAAACTATTACATTACTGAAAAACTGACTTGCAACTACTCAACTGGAAAGTATGACTACTGAGTATAACATTCTACTCAAAAATCCTCCCTAACAAAAGTTGCTCAAGCTTAAATATCCCCTTCTAAATCTTCCCACAATTCCCGAATATTCTATCATGAAAAAACCCACTCCAAGTGAAATACTAAGTTTTTTCCCTAAAACAAACAATTTCCTAACAACTAAAACTCTACTACTAAATTTAGACTGTTGCGTCAACACAGACATTCCAAAGCTGACACCTAAAATAAAACTTTTCCTAACTAAACTCAGAATAATCTCGTGAAAATCAACGCTACCTGTCAAAGTCACTTGAGCTGACCATTTATTACCACCATTCTATCACAAACTGTCGGAAATGTAGACAAGATACAAGTTTATATCTGTATAAAACTGACGACACTGTAGACAAGATGAAAGTTTTTATCTCTATTAAACTGTCGACACTGTGGACAAGATGAAAGTTTTTACCTCTATTAAACTGTCGACACTGTGGACAAGATGAAAGTTTTTACCTCTATTAAACTGTCGACACTGTGGACAAGATGAAAGTTTTTGTCTCTATTAAACTGTCGACACTGTAGACAAGATGAAAGTTTTTATCTTTATTAAACTGTCGACACTGTAGACAAGATGAAAGTTTTTATCTTTATTAAACTGTCGACACTGTAGACAAGATGAAAGTTTTTATCTTTATTAAACTGTCGACACTGTAGACAAGATGAAAGTTGTTACCTCTATTAAACTGTCGACACTGTGGACAAGATGAAAGTGTTTACCTCTATTAAACTGTCGACACTGTGGACAAGATGAAAGTTTTTACCTCTATTAAACTGTCGACACTGTGGACAAGATGAAAGTTTTTATCTTTATTAAACTGTCGAAACTGTGGACAAGACGAAAGTTTTTATCTCTATTAAACTGTCGACACTGTAGACAAGATGAAAGTTTTTATCTTTATTAAACTGTCGACACTGTAGACAAGATGAAAGTTTTTATCTTTATTAAACTGTCGACACTGTAGACAAGATGAAAGTTGTTACCTCTATTAAACTGTCGACACTGTAGACAAGACGAAAGTTTTTATCTTTATTAAACTGTCGACACTGTAGACAAGATGAAAGTTGTTACCTCTATTAAACTGTCGACACTGTAGACAAGATGAAAGTTTTTATCTTTATTAAACTGTCGACACTGTAGACAAGATGAAAGTTGTTACCTCTATTAAACTGTCGACACTGTAGACAAGACGAAAGTTTTTACCTCTACTAAACTGTCGATACTGTGGACAAGATGAAAGTTTTTATCTCTATTAAACTGTCGACACTGTAGACAAGATGAAAGTTGTTACCTCTATTAAACTGTCGACACTGTAGACAAGACGAAAGTTTTTATCTTTATTAAACTGTCGACACTGTAGACAAGATGAAAGTTGTTACCTCTATTAAACTGTCGACACTGTAGACAAGATGAAAGTTTTTATCTTTATTAAACTGTCGACACTGTAGACAAGATGAAAGTTGTTACCTCTATTAAACTGTCGACACTGTAGACAAGACGAAAGTTTTTACCTCTACTAAACTGTCGATACTGTGGACAAGATGAAAGTTTTTATCTCTATTATGATAGAACAACTGTTAATGTTTGTATGTTCAGACTGGGAGTTTGTCTGTGAGAAGTAATGCACCAAAACATGTAATAGACGACACAGAGGGAAATGCTTGTTTCAGATTTACAAGAAATTACTGAAAGATGAAAGAAGGATCGCAGTAATGGCAGCTATAAATAATAATATAAGCATATAACTCCTAGACAAATGCAGTCCAATATTTCGGCAAGATGCCTTTGTCTGGGGCAAAACGATATGCTTATAATAAAACAAATGCACGCAGACAATTGGAACATACCCGACACTTATTTTGCACAGTCATTTTAACGTAATCTGAGCAATACATGAGTAATGTGAAAGATGCACGTCTGGGCGGACAGTAAAGATCTTTCCAAGACACTTTTCATGAATGAAGTCTTAATAAAAGCACGGAAGATCTTTCTAATCGTTTACAAGAATAGGAAACTTGTTCCTTACATGCACCTCTCATTTTTTCTTTATAGCTCTGAGGTGTGGGTACACAATCGAGGAAATCCTCAACTTCAAAGATAAAGAGAATAACCTCCCCTTACACGCTGCCGTCATGGGAGGTAACCTCAAGGTAAACAAATTTATCTTACCTCTGACACGCTGTGAAAGACAGCTTTCCTGTGAGCAATTCCAGCAACAAATCTCCTTGAAAGCAACAATGACAACATAAAAAGAGCTACAGGGATAATGACAGATAAGATGATTCCGAGAAAAAAATGCATGATTTTTTAAAAAATGTCTTCTAAAACTGTTTTTCTAACTTAGCTGAGTTAGCCATATCTGGTTTTCTTTCTGCTTTATATATATATATTACTACTGAAATACTGATGTGCTGACTTACTCATGAAAACTGTAACCTGATTTTATATTATTTCCCTGTTTACACAATTTTAATATTGTTTTCTTTTGTTACTGTCTTTACATTGTTTCCTGTTTACACAATCTTAATATTGTTTTCTTTTGTTACTATCTTTTCACTGTTTCCTGTTTACACAATTTTAATATTGTTTTCTTTTGTTACTGTCTTTACACTGTTTCCTGTTTACACAATCTTAATATTGTTTTCTTTTGTTACTGTCTTTACATTGTTTCCTTTTTACACAATCTTAATATTGTTTTCTTTTGTTACTGTCTTTACATTGTTTCCTGTTTACACAGTTTTAATATTGTTTTCTTTTGTTCCTGTCTTTACATTGTTTCCTGTTTACACAATCTTAATATTGTTTTCTCTTGTTAGAATACACCATGTTCATTAATTTTCTATTCATGATATTGCATTGATTATTTCATGTTACAAGCTACAAATCATATATATGTTTGTGTTTCATTTAAACTTGGTATACTTTGTTAAAAGTAGCTACGTAAGCAATGTTTTGTCTGTTGTGTTTTTTTTAAATAGGACGTTAATGATGTAACAATGTTTTATCTTTTGTGTTTCATACGTCCTGTTACTGTTGTAACAATGTTTTATCTGTTGTGTTTCCCACATCCTGTTAATGTTGTAACAATGTTTTATCTGCTGTGTTTCTCACATCCTGTTAATGTTGTAACAATGTTTTATCTGTTGTGTTTCCCACATCCTGTTAATGTTGTAACAATGTTTTATCTGTTGTGTTTCCCACATCCTGTTAATGTTGTAACAATGTTTTATCTGTTGTGTTTCCCACATCCTGTTAATGTTGTAACAATGTTTTATCTGTTGTGTTTCCTACATCCTGCTAATGTTGTAACAATGTTTTATCTGTTGTGTTTCTTTTTCACAGGCTGTAACAGTCTGTCTGAATGCCGGGGCGTCAGTCAAAGCTCAACAGGTAGCTGTCACCATCATGTAACAAATCATGAAAATAAACGTGACTTAATCATGAACATAAACGTGACTTAATCATGGACACAAATTTGCCTTAATCGTGCACACAAACGTGACTTAATCACGAAAATAAACTAAACTTAATCATTAATATAAACTGGAGGTAATCATGAATATAAACGTGACTTAATCGTGAACATAAACATGACTTAATCATGAACATAAATGTGACTTAATCATGAACATAAACGTGACTTAATCATGAACATAAACGTGACTTAATCATGAACATAAACTTGTGTTAAAACTGTTCTTAACGCAACACTGAGCTTTAAAAAAAATCCTGTCATGGACCAGTCGTTCTCGTATTTAGACACAACTTTCCCCGGTTCCCGGTACGGACATTTCTTGTATAGTTCTGCTTCATGTTACACTTGTACCTAAATTTAAGCGTGTTACACAAAATCTGAGACAAGTATAAGACAAATATAAGACAAATATAAGACATCTTGAGTTAAGTTATTGTATCCAGTATTGTGTGCCCCTTTCCTAGGAAGACGGGTCTACGCCCCTGCACTTCGCCTGCTCGCAAGGGAACATGGAGATGATCAAGATCATGAAAGAAGCTCAGAGAGAAAACTTCATGTCAGCCATCTTCACGTCGGACGCCATGAAGATGACGCCCCTGCATAGAGCGGCCCTCTTCAACCACAACCAGGTTATGGAGTATCTGTTAAACGAGGTAACCCTCACCCTAGTTGCGGTCTATAGTTAGTTTTATCTGTCCTGGTGTATCAGTCTTATTCTGTGGTTTTGGGCTTCCGTGTCAAGGACGGCCAGAATTATGGGGCTTTTTTTTTTCTTGTAACAGTTCTGGGCCCATGCATCTTTTTACTAGATAATACGGGAGCTATTCACGAGGCCACAACACGGGGGAGGTGGCCAAGACACAAGGCTGTGAAGATCTTCTACAGGCGACAGTTTGGGCTATTTAGGGTATAACTCGCAGCGAAGAAGTGTTATTTTTCGCGTACGAACTGTGGATATCAAAATAAAACTAAAAGAAGATGAGGCGAACGTAGATAAATTGGCAGGTGAAGATAATAGCCACGCTGTCGTAGGTATAAATTTTACATCAGGACATGACACAGGTAAGCGCGAGTTAGGGTGAGTATTTCGTTTTTCTAGGGTAGAACTCTACTGATATCAAAATTTCTTGGGTTGCGCGGTAGGTTGGGAGCCAGCAGTGAACAGAATGATAATATTTGTGTGAGATTTGTGAGAAGTCCTTGAGACATCATCATCATCATCTTGTGTGACTACTTCAGAACGCCGACATTGACGCACGCGACATCCACGAGCGCACGCCCCTGCTTCTGGCAGCGTCCAAGGGCTGCTGGGGCACAGTCCAGGTGCTTATTACCAGGGGGGCTGATATCAGGGTCAAGGACAAGAACAATCGTAATTTCCTGCACCTGGCCATTAAGTTTGGGGGGAAGCTGAAATCCATCGGAGGTTCTTTCTCGAAGGTTAGTTTTTTCAGTGTTTGTTCTGTCTAAAAGTTTAGTGTTTCAGTGTTTGTTTTTTCTAGAAGTTTAGTGTTTCATTGTTTGCTTTTTTTCTAGAAGTTTAGTGTTTCATTGTTTGTTTTTTTTCTAGAAGTTTAGTTTTTCATTGTTTGTTTTTTCTAGAAGTTTAGTGTTTGTTTGTTTTTTCTAGAAGTTTAGTATTTCATTGTTTGTTTTTTTCTAGAAGTTTAGTGTTTCATTGTTTGTTTTTTTCTAGAAGTTTAGTGTTTCATTGTTTGTTTTTTTCTAGAAGTTTAGTGTTTCATTGTTTGTTTTTTCTGAAGTTTAGTGTTTCAGTCTTTGTTTTTTCTAGAAGTTTAGTGTTTCAATTTTTGTTTTTTCTAGAAGTTTAGTGTTTCATTGTTTGTTTTTTCTAGAAGTTTAGTGTTTCAGTCTTTGTTTTTTCCAGAAGTTTAGTTTTTCATTATTTGTTCTTTCTAGAAGTTTAGTGTTTCATTGTTTTTTCTAGAAGTTTAGTGTTTCAGTCTTTGTTTTTTCTAGAAGTTTAGTGTTTCAATTTTTGTTTTTTCTAGAAGTTTAGTGTTTCATTGTTTGTTTTTTCTAGAAGTTTAGTGTTTCAGTCTTTGTTTTTTCCAGAAGTTTAGTTTTTCATTATTTGTTCTTTCTCAGAAGTTAGTTTTTAATTTTTTGTTTTTTCTCAAAAGCCAGTTTTTTATTGTTTTTTTCCATCTTTCATAAATTTACCGTATTACTGGCACATTTTCCCTTTTTTTTTGTTTCGATATTTCTCATTTTCTCTTTGTTTTTTCATTGTAATAATTATTATTCTTTATGTGTATATTCTTTTTGTATATATCTTTTATGTCCATGTCCTTTATGTGCACATCCTTTATGTGTATATTCTTTATGTGTATAGAGTTTTTCATTGTCGTAAAGGTTTCTTTGTCTGGGCTTTCCTTATTTTCACAATGACTCTTAAGAGTCGTAAATTTGTGTGTGTTATAAATATTTCTCATTGTAACAGCGTTTTCTTTCCTTACAACGTTCCCCATTGTTAGCATGCCAGTGTTATCAACACGTTGATAACTCAACAAACAGCATCATAGATGTGGAATTGTTTAGTCATTTGCATGTCCCTTTGCGGAACTTTGCCTCCCTAACAGAACCCATGTAGGCCTCTCGGTTGTAAGCAAGACGCCCTGCTGCTGATGCATCCATTTGAAAATTATCAGCGATGTCTTGCAGCATCTTCGCCTTGATCTTCCTTTCTTTCTTTTTCCCCATTTTGTACCCCTCCAAGACGGTCTTCTCTAGATTATCATGACGTTTAATGTGCCCAAAATATTTAAGTTTTTTTCTGTTTTATCCTCTTTACTAGCCAGCCTTCTTCAATATCAAGCTCTTGTAGTATAAATATATTTGCTCTTTTTTGTGTCCATGATATTTGAAGAGCTCTTCTGTAGCATTTACATTCAAAGGCATTTATGTGTTTCTCGGCTGTTTTGTTAAGTGTCTAGGTCTCACAGGCATGTGTGTGGAGTAGCTAGGTTACCATTTATCACAGGTCTTACAGGTATGTTTATGGAGTAGCTAGGTCACCGTTTATCACAGGTCTTACAGGCATGTGTGTGGAGTAGCTAGGTTACCGTTTATCACAGGTCTTACAGGTATGTTTATGGAGTAGCTAGGTCACCGTTTATCACAGGTCTTACAGGTATGTTTATGGAGTAGCTAGGTCACCGTTTATCACAGGTCTTACAGGTATGTTTATGGAGTAGCTAGGTCACCGTTTATCACAGGTCTTACAGGTATATTTATGGAGTAGCTAGGTCACCGTTTATCACAGGTCTTACAGGTATGTGTGTGGAGTAGCTAGGTTACCGTTTATCACAGGTTTTACAGGCATGTGTGTGGAGTAGCTAGGTTACCGTTTATCACAGGTCTTACAGGCATGTGTGTGGAGTAGCTAGGTTACCGTTTATCACAGGTCTTACAGGCATGTGTGTGGAGTAGCTAGGTTACCGTTTATCACAGGTCTTACAGGCATGTGTGTGAAGTAGCTAGGTTACTGTTTATCACAGGTCTTACAGGCATGTGTGTGGAGTAGCTAGGTTACCGTTTATCACAGGTCTCACAGGCATGTTTATAGAGTAGCTAGGTTACCGTTTATCACAGGTCTTACAGGCATGTGTGTGGAGTAGCTAGGTTACCATTTATCACAGGTCTTACAGGCATGTGTGTGGAGTAGCTAGGTTACCGTTTATCACAGGTCTTACAGGCATGTGTGTGAAGTAGCTAGGTTACCGTTTATCACAGGTCTTACAGGCATGTCTGTGGAGTAGCTAGGTTACCGTTTATCACAGGTCTCACAGGCATGTTTATAGAGTAGCTAGGTTACCGTTTATCAAAGGTCTCACAGGCATGTTTATAGAGTAGCTAGGTTACCGTTTATCACAGGTCTTACAGGCATGTGTGTGGAGTAGCTAGGTTACCGTTTATCACAGGTCTTACAGGCATGTGTGTGAAGTAGCTAGGTTACTGTTTATCACAGGTCTTACAGGCATGTGTGTGGAGTAGCTAGGTTACCGTTTATCACAGGTCTCACAGGCATGTTTATAGAGTAGCTAGGTTACCGTTTATCAAAGGTCTCACAGGCATGTTTATAGAGTAGCTAGGTTACCGTTTATCACAGGTCTTACAGGCATGTGTGTGGAGTAGCTAGGTTACCGTTTATCACAGGTCTTACAGGCATGTGTGTGGAGTAGCTAGGTTACCGTTTATCACAGGTCTTACAGGCATGTGTGTGGAGTAGCTAGGTTACCGTTTATCACAGATCTTACAGGCATATTTATAGAGTAGATAGGTTACCGTTTATAACAGGTCTTAAGGGCATATTTATAGAGTAGATAGGCTACCGTTTATAACAGGTCTTAAGGGCATGTTTATAGAGTAGATAGGTTACCGTTTATAACAGGTCTTAAGGGCATATTTATAGAGTAGATAGGTTACCGTTTATAACAGGTTTTAAGGGCATATTTATAGAGTAGATAGGTTACCGTTTTTAACAGGTCTTAAGGGCATGTTTATAGAGTAGCTAGGTTACCGTTTATAACAGGTCTTAAGGGCATATTTATAGAGTAGATAGGTTACCGTTTATAACAGGTCTTAAGGGCATATTTATAGAGTAGATAGGTTACCGTTTATAACAGGTCTTAAGGGCATATTTATAGAGTAGATAGGTTACCGTTTATAACAGGTCTTAAGGGCATGTTTATAGAGTAGATAGGTTACCATTTATCACAGGTCTTACAGGCATGTTTATAGAGTTGATAGGTTACCGTTTATCACAGGTCTTAAGGGCATGTTTATAGAGTTGATAGGTTACCGTTTATCACAGGTCTTACAGGCATGTTTATAGAGTTGATAGGTTACCGTTTATCACAGGTCTTACAGGCATGTTTATAGAGTTGATAGGTTACCGTTTATCACAGATCTTACAGGCATGTTTATAAAGTAGATAGGTTACCGTTTATCACAGGTCTTACAGGCATGTTTATAGAGTTGATAGGTTCCCGTTTATCACAGGTCTTAAGGGCATGTTTATAGAGTAGATAGGTTACCGTTTATCACAGGTCTTACAGGCATGTTTATAGAGTAGCTAGGTTACCGTTTATCAAAGGTCTCACAGGCATGTTTATAGAGTAGCTAGGTTACCGTTTATCACAGGTCTTACAGGCATGTGTGTGGAGTAGCTAGGTTACCGTTTATCACAGGTCTTACAGGCATGTGTGTGGAGTAGCTAGGTTACCATTTATCACAGGTCTTACAGGCATGTGTGTGGAGTAGCTAGGTTACCGTTTATCACAGGTCTTACAGGCATGTGTGTGAAGTAGCTAGGTTACCGTTTATCACAGGTCTTACAGGCATGTCTGTGGAGTAGCTAGGTTACCGTTTATCACAGGTCTCACAGGCATGTTTATAGAGTAGCTAGGTTACCGTTTATCAAAGGTCTCACAGGCATGTTTATAGAGTAGCTAGGTTACCGTTTATCACAGGTCTTACAGGCATGTGTGTGGAGTAGCTAGGTTACCGTTTATCACAGATCTTACAGTCATATTTATAGAGTAGATAGGTTACCGTTTATAACAGGTCTTAAGGGCATATTTATAGAGTAGATAGGTTACCGTTTATAACAGGTCTTAAGGGCATGTTTATAGAGTAGATAGGTTACCGTTTATCACAGGTCTTAAGGGCATATTTATAGAGTAGATAGGTTACCGTTTATAACAGGTCTTAAGGGCATATTTATAGAGTAGATAGGTTACCGTTTATAACAGGTCTTAAGGGCATGTTTATAGAGTAGCTAGGTTACCGTTTATAACAGGTCTTAAGGGCATATTTATAGAGTAGATAGGTTACCGTTTATAACAGGTCTTAAGGGCATATTTATAGAGTAGATAGGTTACCGTTTATAACAGGTCTTAAGGGCATGTTTATAGAGTAGATAGGTTACCGTTTATCACAGGTCTTACAGGCATGTTTATAGAGTTGATAGGTTACCGTTTATCACAGGTCTTAAGGGCATGTTTATAAAGTTGATAGGTTACCGTTTATCACAGGTCTTACAGGCATGTTTATAGAGTTGATAGGTTACCGTTTATCACAGGTCTTACAGGCATGTTTATAGAGTTGATAGGTTACCGTTTATCACAGATCTTAGTGGCATGTTTATAGAGTAGATAGGTTACCGTTTATCACAGGTCTTACAGGCATGTTTATAGAGTTGATAGGTTACCGTTTATCACAGGTCTTAAGGGCATGTTTATAGAGTAGATAGGTTACCGTTTATCACAGGTCTTACAGGCATGTTTATAGAGTAGCTAGGTTACCGTTTATCAAAGGTCTCACAGGCATGTTTATAGAGTAGCTAGGTTACCGTTTATCACAGGTCTTACAGGCATGTTTATAGAGTAGCTAGGTTACCGTTTATCACAGGTCTTAAGGGCATGTTTATAGAGTAGATAGGTTACCGTTTATCACAGATCTTACAGGCATGTTTATAGAGTAGATAGGTTACCGTTTATCACAGGTCTTAAGGGCATGTTTATAGAGTAGATAGGTTACCGTTTATCACAGGTCTTAAGGGCATGTTTATAGAGTAGATAGGTTACCGTTTATCACAGGTCTTAAGGGCATGTTTATAGAGTAGATAGGTTACCGTTTATCACAGGTCTTAAGGGCATGTTTATAGAGTAGCTAGGTTACCGTTTATCACAGGTCTTAAGGGCATGTTTATAGAGTAGATAGGTTACCGTTTATCACAGGTCTTACAGGCATGTTTATAGAGTAGCTAATTTACCGTTTATCACAGGTCTTAAGGGCATGTTTATAGAGTAGCTAGGTTACCGTTTATCACAGGTCTTACAGGCATGTTTATAGAGTAGATAGGTTACCGTTTATCACAGGTCTTACAGGCATGTTTATAGAGTAGCTAGGTTACCGTTTATCACAGGTCTTAAGGGCATGTTTATAGAGTAGCTAGGTTACCGTTTATCACAGGTCTTAAGGGCATGTTTATAGAGTAGTTAGGTTATCGTTTATCACAGATCTTAAGGGCATGTTTATAGAGTAGCTAGGTTACCGTTTATAACAGGTCTTAAGGGCATATTTATAGAGTAGATAGGTTACCGTTTATAACAGGTCTTAAGGGCATATTTATAGAGTAGATAGGTTACCGTTTATAACAGGTCTTAAGGGCATGTTTATAGAGTAGATAGGTTACCGTTTATCACAGGTCTTACAGGCATGTTTATAGAGTTGATAGGTTACCGTTTATCACAGGTCTTAAGGGCATGTTTATAAAGTTGATAGGTTACCGTTTATCACAGGTCTTACAGGCATGTTTATAGAGTTGATAGGTTACCGTTTATCACAGGTCTTACAGGCATGTTTATAGAGTTGATAGGTTACCGTTTATCACAGATCTTAGTGGCATGTTTATAGAGTAGATAGGTTACCGTTTATCACAGGTCTTACAGGCATGTTTATAGAGTTGATAGGTTACCGTTTATCACAGGTCTTAAGGGCATGTTTATAGAGTAGATAGGTTACCGTTTATCACAGGTCTTACAGGCATGTTTATAGAGTAGCTAGGTTACCGTTTATCAAAGGTCTCACAGGCATGTTATAGAGTAGCTAGGTTACCGTTTATCACAGGTCTTACAGGCATGTTTATAGAGTAGCTAGGTTACCGTTTATCACAGGTCTTAAGGGCATGTTTATAGAGTAGATAGGTTACCGTTTATCACAGATCTTACAGGCATGTTTATAGAGTAGATAGGTTACCGTTTATCACAGGTCTTAAGGGCATGTTTATAGAGTAGATAGGTTACCGTTTATCACAGGTCTTAAGGGCATGTTTATAGAGTAGATAGGTTACCGTTTATCACAGGTCTTAAGGGCATGTTTATAGAGTAGATAGGTTACCGTTTATCACAGGTCTTAAGGGCATGTTTATAGAGTAGCTAGGTTACCGTTTATCACAGGTCTTAAGGGCATGTTTATAGAGTAGATAGGTTACCGTTTATCACAGGTCTTACAGGCATGTTTATAGAGTAGCTAATTTACCGTTTATCACAGGTCTTAAGGGCATGTTTATAGAGTAGCTAGGTTACCGTTTATCACAGGTCTTACAGGCATGTTTATAGAGTAGATAGGTTACCGTTTATCACAGGTCTTACAGGCATGTTTATAGAGTAGCTAGGTTACCGTTTATCACAGGTCTTAAGGGCATGTTTATAGAGTAGCTAGGTTACCGTTTATCACAGGTCTTAAGGGCATGTTTATAGAGTAGTTAGGTTATCGTTTATCACAGATCTTACAGGCATGTTTATAGAGTAGTTAAGTTACCGTTTATCACAGGTCTTACAGGCATGTTTATAGAGTAGCTAGGTTACCGTTTATCACAGGTCTTACGGGCATGTTTATAGAGTAGCTAGGTTACCCTTTATCAACATAGTTATTTTGTCCTGTCTAAGGGCATGCAACAGCTTCTGAACGAAAGAGACGATTTTGGGCGCACTCCTCTTCATTATGCCTCCAAAGAGGGTCATCTTTACGCCCTAGACGACCTGATCAAGATGGGCGCCGTGCTGAATCTCAAGGACAACCATAAACAATCGCCGTTCCACTTCGCTGCCAGGTAACCCTATCAGCCATCTTGTTTATCTTTTAGTGGTATGATAAAAATAGGTGCTGGACTTGATTTACGTATATGTGTGATAACATTAACGTGACTAAAAGAAGAAAAATAGATGGACAGATAGAAAGATAGATGGAAAGATAGACAGAAAGGTAGAGGGACAGATAAGCTAGACAGAAAGACAGATGGACAAATAGACGGACAGAAAGGTAGATGGACAGATGGATATATACAGAGTGATGAAATGGAATACTGGTTCTCAATCTGTATTTTTTGTGTGTCCCATGTACTCTTTTCACCTCCCTCCCCCAACACCCGCCTCTCCTCGACACCCTCAACAACCTCCTCCCCCCGCTCTCGTAGCACTCTACCCCCTCCCCCACACCCTCACTAACCCTCCTACCAGATACCCTTACCAACCCCTACCCCTTTGTTTAGAAATTTCTCCTGCCATTCTATGACTCTCTGACAGCAGAGAACAAGATACAGCCCCGCCATCTTGGAGATCACGTGCACCCGGTTTGAACTCGAAATTCAATCTCACACAACATTTCCTTTCTTTACTATCATACTCTCTCTTTATTTCTTTACAATCGTATTTCCTCTTTACCTTCTTTCAATCATATTTCCTCTTTACCTTCTTTACAATCATATTCCTTCTTTACTTTGTTTACAGTCATATTCCCTCTTTACTTTCTTTACAATCATATTCCCTCTTTACTTTCTTTACAATCATATTCCTTCTTTACTTTCTTTACAATCATATTCTTTCTTTACTTTCTTTACAATCATATTCCGTCTTTACTTTCCTTACAGTCATATTTCCTCTTTACTTTCTTTACAATCATATTCCGTCTTTGCTTTCCTTACAGTCATATTTCCTCTTTACTTTCTTTACAATCATATTCCCTCTTTACTTTCCTTACAGTCATATTTCCTCTTTACTTTCTTTACAATCATATTCCTTCTTTACTTTCTTTACAATCATATTCCCTCTTTACTTTCTTTACAATCATATTCCTTCTTTACTTTCCTTACAGTCATATTTCCTCTTTACTTTCTTTACAATCATATTCCTTCTTTACTTTCCTTACAGTCATATTTCCTCTTTACTTTCTTTACAATCATATTCCTTCTTTACTTTCCTTACAGTCATATTTCCTCTTTACTTTCTTTACAATCATATTCCTTCTTTACTTTCCTTACAGTCATATTTCTTCTTTACTTTCTTTACAATCATATTCCTTCTTTACTTTCCTTACAGTCATATTTCCTCTTTACTTTCTTTACAATCATACTCGCTAACACTGACAAGGTACCATCACTCACTCCACCACAATAACACTTGCTGCCCGAGAGACATGCACGTCGACGTGCCTGAGAATAACGAAGCTCTCTTGGGTGTTTCAGATACGGGCGAGTGAACACTTGCATGCGGCTTCTTGATAGCATCCACGGTCCGAACCTGATCAACGAGACCGACGGGTCGGGGTTGAGCGCTCTTCACATCGCCGCGCAGAACGGCCACACCAAGATCATCCAGTTGTTGCTTGAGAGAGGTGGTGTTGTCAGCAAGTGAGTCTTCATGTTCGTTCCGCTCGGCTGAATTCGTTAGTCCACCGCGGAAAAGATTACTCATTGATATAGAACACTATAGAAATATAGAACAAATACTTGGCTTATTATACATCGACAGTCGAACATTAAGTTGACTTACATTTCCTCAATTATCACGCAAATTGTGAAAAGATGATGAGGTTTTTGATCGCGTATTGTTGTGTTTCTTTATCTGTAAATGATGATATAATTTGTTTTTTTTTTTTTTTTGCAGTCAGTGTAATTTTGTAGTCCATGTAATTTTGCTGTCAGTGTAATTTTGCAGTCAGTGTAATACACATATAGAGACCTACTAAAATGAAATGTGGCTTAGAACTTGCAGTCAGTGTAATTCTAGAATAAGAATTTTGCAGTCAGTGCAGTTTTCCAGTCAGTGCATTATTATTACACACAAAGAGATCTACTAATAGACATAGAACATAAAGTGATGTAGGAATTTTCTGTGTCCAGACACTGTAGATCTTCGAGTCACATCCCGTTGTGGATTAAACTTTGATCTAGCCTCCCTGATGTAATGTTGAAGGATTACATGGCTTAATCATATGACGTCAAGACTCCATCGTAAGATGAATATTGGTGATATTCGCTGTCTTAGACACACATTGTTTCATTATTGTGATGGACAGAGCGAGTGAAATGGTCCACGTTTGTGGTAGTCATGGTGTTAATCATGGTGTTAATCATGGTGTTAATCATGGTGTTAATCAGTTTCCATCATTTCTTCTAATAATTCAATTCTCAGAGATCACGAGGATAATTCGGCTCTGCACCATGCGGCCGGGCAGGGCTGGACCCACAGCATGAAGATCTTGCTGGGAGTGCACCAGAATCTTCGTGATGTGCCCAACATTGACGGGGTGAGTAGATCTTCTTGTAGTACAGATGACATTAGCTGAGACATCTGGACATTTCCCAGCTGAGTAGATCTTGTAACACATATGACACTAACTGAGACATCTGGACATTTCCCAGTTGAGTAGATCTTGTAACACATATGACACTAGCTGAGACATCTGGACATTTCCCAGTTGAGTAGATCTTGTAACACATATGACACTAACTGAGACATCTGGACATTTCCCAGTTGAGTAGATCTTGTAACACATATGACACTAACTGAGACATCTGGACATTTCCCAGTTGAGTAGATCTTGTAACACATATGACACTAACTGAGACATCTGGACATTTCCCAGTTGAGTAGATCTTGTAATACATATGACACTAACTGAGACATCTGGACATTTCCCAGTTGAGTAGTTCTTGTAATACAGATGAAATTAACTGAGGCACCTGGGCACTTCCCATTCAGCCACTTGTTTCATCCTGGGCACTTCCAGTTCAGCCACTTGTTTCATCAGCTTGTTAAAAAAGAATTCATCACAGAAATCTAGGAGCTAAAGAAGCTAAGAGTAGATAGTTTCATGCAATAACACTTGTAAAAGTCAGTTGTAAACATATTCGGTATTCAGAAAATCAAGCAACTTTTTTAATAAGACGATGATAAAGCTCAGATATTTACAAACAAAGGTGTTTTCCTAAATCAAATTTAACAAAGACACGCAAAAGAAATACGAAGGTGTTAGTTTATTTTATTTACAAGAAAACTATGACCCCACACAATTTATAATGATGGTTTTGTGTAAAACCCACTTGACTGAAGTCATGTCTGCCTGTTTATCTGTAAACGTTTGTCCCGTATATGTGTATGGCGTGATCTAGTGGTGGATGAGTGAATGTGTGAAGACGCATGTTGCAAGCAAGGACAGTTCGACATACAACAACAAATGAATACTTCACGCGATTCAAGAACGACCTTTATTTTATATAGAACAGGTCCAAGCACAAGTCCAGCTCCAAGATCTGACGTATATAGCTCGTATTCGATCACTTTCTCAGAACTCATGTAAACAGATAAAACCTCGCATACTTCCACACATCTATCCTCTACCTTCACACATCCACCCTCTAGCCTCCACACATCCATCCTCTGGCCTCCACACATCCATCCTCTAGCCTCCATACATCCATCCTCTTGCTTCCACACATCCATCTTCTAGCCTCCACAAATCCATCCTGTAGCCTCCACACATCCATCCTCTTGCCTCCACACATCCATCCTCTAGCCTCGACACATCCATCCTATAGCCTCGACACATCCATCCTCTAGCGTCCACACATCCATCCTCTAGCCTCCACACATCCATACTCTAGCCTCCACACATCCATCCTCTAACTTCACACATCCATCCTCTAGCCTCCACACATCCATCTTCTAGCCTTCTCACATCTGTTCTCCTTCCAAAGTCCCGCCAAAAACTCTTGCCATGACCAATCTCAATAACAATTCAGTCACAAGACCACATGTTCATATTGTTACTTGCCTAAACGTGTGCTGCAGCAAGGCTTGGTCAGTCACACCTACCTACCTACCTACCTACCTACATAACCTACCTACCTACCTACCTACTTACCTACCTAACCTACCTATCTACCTACCTACCTACCTAATCTACCTACCTACCTACCTACCTACCTACCTAACCTACCTACCTACCTATCTACCTACCTACCTACCTAAACCTACCTATCTACCTACCTACCTAACCTACCTACATAACCTACCTACCTATCTACCTACCTACATAACCTACCTAACCTACCTACCTACCCACCTACCTACCTACCTACCTAACTACCTTTTGGTTTATTTATTTGTCTGCCTGCCTGTCTCTCTGTCTGTTTATCTTTACTGAACCACGTAAAAAACTGTTGAACACGTGATATGTCCAGGACACGGCGCTGCATGTGGCGGCTAAGAACGGGAAAGTTTCTGCCGTCACCCTCCTCCTGACTCTCGGCGCCAAGCTCCAGAAGAACAAGGAAGGCGCGGCCTTCTTTGACTACGTCATCCAGCTCAAACATACCGACGTTGCTGTGGCAGTCGTCAATCACGACAGGTAGTACGCCAGCTGTCACATTCATTTACTCATCACGTCAGTAATCATGTCAGTTTTGCAGTAAAAGTTACAGGTTTCCCTGAAAACACATAAATATATATTATTTAGAAAAAAAGGTACAATTCCCGTTTCCATGTCATTAAGGCATATTGGGGATACGGTGTTAGTCCCGTATTTCCACGACCTTTGGCACATGAAAGTCTGATGTGATCAGTTTTTCGCCTGGCCTCATTTACCTTCCCAGAATTTCTCTGGTACCCATTTTTAGAGATTGGGTGGACACCGAGACCTCTCTTTGGTATGATGATACCAGAAAAAAATCCTCACTGCTGAGATTTGAACACGGTACTACAGGATTAGTAGACCGAGCAGCTACCCACTCAGCCACGTAGCCAGCAAAATACATCTTATATAAATAAATTATTTTTAAAATTGTTAATTTTTATAGTTTTTCCCCCCTCAAGATGATAAAACGAATTCTATTTTTCTTTTCTATATTCATCGTATTTATCCATCAATTTATTCGTCCTTTTCATCTGCTCAAGAATCCACCTCATCCACCAGTCAGTCTATCCATCCATCTTCATCTTTTATCAGTGCGTACATCCATTTATCTATGAGGCCATCCATACGCTAGGCAGGTCCGAATTTGTTTGCCTGAATGAGAGCAGAATGTTGCCTGAATGAGTGCAGAATGTTGCCTGAATGAGAGCAGGATGTTGCCTGAATGAGTACAGAATGTTGCCTGAATGAGTGCAGAATGTTGCCTGAATGAGAGCAGAATGTTGCCTGAATGAGAGCAGAATGTTGCCTGAATGAGTGCAGAATGTTGCCTGAATGAGTGCAGAATGTTTGCCTGAATGAGTGCAGAATGTCTGAAACATTCAATTTGTGTGGTTAAGAGGCAGAATGTCAAACGGGACCTGCGCGACCAAAACTTCATCCATTTGCAAATAAATTTCAGTCAATCCATCAGTCTGTCAATTAGTCAAATCTGTCTTTTCATGCAGTCATATCTGACATACGGTATTCACTAAAACATGTCATGTTGTTACTCCAGGTGGGAAGAAGTGTTGCAGTATCCCTCTGTCACCTACGGCAGTTACATTCTGGGCCTGATACAGCATCTACCTGCAGTCTGTATTGTGAGTGTCTTAAAACTGTCTGTATTGTGAGTGTCTAAAAACTGTCTGTATTGTGCTTTAAAACTGTCTGTATTGTGACTGTCTTAATGACTGTCTGCATTGTTAGTGTCTTAAAATGTCTGTATTGTGAATGTCTTAAAACTGTCTGTATTGTGGGTGTCTTAAAGCTGTCTGTATTGTGAATGTCTTAAAACTGTCTGTAGTGTTAGTGTCTTAAAACTGTCTGTACTCTGTTTAAAAATACCTTGTACTGTGGATGTTTTAAAAAAATTATGTAGTGTGGATGTCTTAAATCATCCTAGTGTGGGTATCTTAAATCATCCTATAGTGTGGGTATCTTAAATCATCCTATAGTGTGGGTGTCTTAAATCATCCTAGTGTGGGTGTCTTAAATCATCCTATAGTGTGGGTGTCTTAAATCATCCTATAGTGTGGGTGTCTTAAATAATACTATAGTGTGGGTGTCTGAAATCATCCTATAGTGTGGGTGTCTTAAATCATCCTATAGTGTGGGTGTCTTAAATCATCCTACAGTGTGAGTGTCTTAAATCATCCTACAGTGTGGGTGTCTTAAATCATCCTATAGTGTGGGTGTCTTAAATCATGCTATAGTGTGGGTGTCTTAAATCATCCTATAGTGTGGGTGTCTTAAATCATCCTATAATGTGGGTGTCTTAAAAACCCTGTACTTCCCCAGGGTTTAAAAGAACTATGGGTAACATAAATTAGCAACAAACAAACGAGAACTTTTGGAAACATAACTGCTAACAGATACAAGTAGGCATTCTTATTATACAAGTCATGTAAACATTAAACAAGCCATGTAAAGTTTAAGCAAGTCATGTAAATATACAAGCCACAGTTTGCCATTTACTAGAGAAACTTATCCATACTTTTAACACATTTAAAGAGATGTTTCAATTGTACCTAAATTACAAACCATGTAAAGCTGTAGAACTTTTATGGGGGGGGGGGGGGGGAACGACACCATGTAAACAGTATTAACATACTGATGACCTTCACACTATTCCAGAATGTTCTAGACAGATGCCAGGTACGATCATGTGACGATCCCAGAAGCAGTAAATTTCACGTAAGTTTTAGTGAAGAGTGTATTTGTATGGTTCACAGTTTTGTCATTATTTTAAAAATTTGCTATTTCAACATCTGATTTTTATGAACACTTTCCAGCAGCTGACATCAGCCCTGGATTTATCAGCTCAGTTATTTTCTATTTCAACTCTCAGCTTGGCAGCCTTTATCTAAAATTCTTCTCTGTTTATGTATGAGAACAAAATACTTCACAACTTTCTAATTTTGTGTAGTAGGAGTGAAACCTGCTACATCCTGATTACATTCATCTTTGCCTTTTCATTACGTTTACTTTTAGGTGAGGAGAAAGTTTTGTTTATTTTTCTTGAGGTGTGGTGTATGTTCAGCGCTATTTTCCCCACATATTTCAGTTAAATCATTTTTTTAAACTGTCGTCTGTGAGATTGATTTTTACGTCATTCCCCTTCAATACATTGATCACTGTGTGTTCAGTTCATTCTTCCATGACTTACTCCCATGCCGGATATTCTTGTTAACACGGTGACGTTGTCGCCATCCACCACAAGGACGGCTTTATTATGTTGTCAGCATCCACCATAAGGGTGGCTTTATTATGTTGTCAGCATCCACCACAAGGACGGCTTTATTATGTTGTCAGCATCCACCACAAGGACGGCTTTATTATGTTGTCAGCATCCACCACAAGGACGGCTTTATTATGTTGTCAGCATCCACCACAAGGACGGCTTTATTATGTTGTCAGCATCCACCACAAGGACGGCTTTATTATGTTGTCAGCATCCACCACGAGGACGGCTTTATTATGTTGTCAGCATCCACCACGAGGACGGCTTTATTATGTTGTCAGCATCCACCACGAGGACGGCTTTATTATGTTGTCAGCATCCACCACAAGGACGGCTTTATTATGTTGTCAACATCCACCACAAGGGCGGCTTTATTATGTTGTCAGCATCTACCACAAGGGCGGCTTTATTATGTTGTCAGCATCCACCACAAGGGCGGCTTTATTATGTTGTCAGCATCCACCACAAGGACGGCTTTATTATGTTGTCAGCATCCACCACAAGGACGGCTTTATTATGTTGTCAGCATCTACCACAAAGACGGCTTTATTATGGTGTCAGCATCCACCACAAGGACGGCTTTATTATGTTGTCAGCATCTACCACAAGGACGGCTTTATTATGTTGTCAGCATCCACCACAAGGACGGCTTTATTATGTTGTCAGCATCTACCACAAGGACGGCTTTATTATGGTGTCAGCATCCACCACAAGGACGGCTTTATTATGTTGTCAGCATCTACCACAAGGACGGCTTTATTATGTTGTCAGCATCCACCACAAGGACGGCTTTATTATGTTGTCAGCATTCACCACAAGGGCGGCTTTATTATGTTGTCAGCATTCACCACAAGGGCGGCTTTATTATGTTGTCAGCATCCACCACAAGGGCGGCTTTATTATGTTGTCAGCATCCACCACAAGGACGGCTTTATTATGTTGTCAGCATCCACCACAAGGGCGGCTTTATTATGTTGTCAGCATCCACCACAAGGGCGGCTTTATTATGTTGTCAGCATCTACCACAAGGACGGCTTTGTTTTCCCCAGCCCTAGATGAAGCCCGTTACCCACATCTGCGCCTCCATAACTGTGGACACCTCTGGGAAGATTGGAACCACAGATCTTAGCCATGCCAGAGAAGATCACCTTCCACTTTAGATACCCAAGACACCAAATCATAACACAAAGAATGACGAAGACGAGCGATACAACTAAAGCAACACTGAACAAAGAAGCTGTGTATAATTTAAAAGCTTATTATATTGCTTAGCTATATAGCTCATTTAATGTAATCTGTTTTCCCTCAAACACTGTAACTCATTTAATGTAATTTCTTTCTTACAATCTGTATTGCTCATTTAATGTAATGTGTTTCTTGCAAGCTCTATAGCTTATTTAATCTTTTACGCACGTGGAGTCGAATCTGTTTTCAGATCACTTACAACTTCAAGTTTTTAGAGTCGAATCTGTTTTCAGATCACTTATAACTTCAAGTTTTTAGAGTCGAATCTGTTTTCAGATCACTTACAACTTCTAGTTTTTAGAGTCGAATCTGTTTTCAGATCACTTATAACTTCAAGTTTTTAGAGTCGAATCTGTTTTCAGATCACTTACAACTTCAAGTTTTTAGAGTCGAATCTGTTTTCAGATCACTTACAACTTCAAGTTTTTAGAGTCCGGCTTGGTCAGTACGCAGGTCACGAAAGGCAACAAAGACAAA
This sequence comes from Achatina immaculata, assembly GCA_009760885.1. Lineage (NCBI taxonomy): Eukaryota > Metazoa > Mollusca > Gastropoda > Stylommatophora > Achatinidae > Lissachatina > Lissachatina immaculata. The sequence goes on along the minus strand of CM019705.1, from coordinate 36,082,037 downwards.
ACAGAGCACTGCCCAATGATGTCTCTGAATGTAAGTTTAGTCTTATTATCTGTTGTCCTCATCTTTGTTATCACATGATAGATATGAATGTAAGTTTAGTTTTACAACCTGTTGTCCTCGTCTATGATATCACATGATGGATCTTAATGTAAGTTTAGTTTTACAACCTGTTGTCCTCGTCTATGATATCACATGATGGATCTTAATGTAAGTTTAGTCCTGTGAGTTGTTCTCCTCATCTTTGTTATCCCATGACAGATCTGAATGTAAGTTTAGTCTTATTATCTGTTGTCCTCATCTTTGTTATCACATGATAGATAATGTAAAGCACTTAATATATGTCAGCAGTGAACCAATGGCGTTGCCTCTCCTTAGTGTCTTTTGAGTTTCAAAGGCCGAATACTTCTCACGGACTGGACTGGTGGGGGGAGGGGGGGGGGTAGCGAGGGGATACTCCCTCTGTTCATCTGGAGAGTTGTGTAGCTTGTTTCACTCTCTGTAGTTGAGTTTCCTGCAAATATTATCCAAATTCACTAAAAAGATGTAATCTTTTACGGGTTGTGATTACCTGAGGCAAAGAACTGAATATCTCGGTGTAAGCATAAACGGCTCAGGAACGTCCATCACTGGTGCATCTCTACAGACATGGTCACATGGTCTGCCATCAGGAACTGGAAAGAACCGTCCACTTCATTCTGATGCTTCAGGTTTAGGATGATTAGCTTTAAACCGCTGAAGGAGGAGGAGGAGGAGGAGGAGGAGGAGGATGATGATTAAAGAAGAAGAAGTAGCAGTAAGAGTAGTAGTTTTAGTAGCTGTAGCAATAGTGATACTTTCCTTCTTCTTTACAGGCTATGGTAAGAAACAACAGGGTGGAAAGCCTGTCACATCCTGTGTGTATTACCTTCCTGCAAGTGAAATGGTAAGTTATAAGCCTGTCACATCCTCTGTGCATCACCTCTTCCTGCAGGCGAAGTGGTAAGTTGTAAGTCCTGTATGTGTCACCTTCCTGCAGGTGAAGTGGTAAGTTGCCAAGGTTAAACAAAATCCATGAAAAAAATTGTGTAGATGTCAGGGAGGTTAAAACAAAAAAGAGAGTGGGTAGTTAGCTCATTATCCTGTGCCGCCCAGACAACTGAACACATTTTGCATCACTTTTTTCCTTATTTGCTGCTAAAACTTGTCCATGTGTTTCAGTCTTGATTTCCGTTAATTCTTTTTCCTCGAGTATTTCAGTGATTTGAAACCATTGATTTGTGATGATTTATTCACAAAATATTGATTCATTTTTTTTCTAATTTCTCATTATGTACATCATCGTGCAGAAATTTCCTGAAAATTGTGCACTGCAGTCGACAAAAGCATCATCATGTGTCTTTTCTGTACAACTAACATCAGCGAAGCTGAACAAGTCTTTTCATTTGTTTATGTTGCATTCATATCTCATATATCTGGGATATATTTTACTTTTATATAATTTTTGTGCTTGTTTTCTTACTCTGAGTGACCTTCTCGTTACTGTAAGGACCTTCTCATAGTTGAAAAAAATCGATATCCCTCTTTGATTTCGTTTCACTTTGACAACACCATGCAACACAGAAAGCTACACTGTGGCAAATCTAGTAAAATATGGTTACGTCTTTTGACAAGATTACACAAAGTCAACAAGAAAAAAAGAAGGCCAGAATTAATTTAAATGAAACATGGTATTAACTTGATTAAGATAGGATTAAGTTTAATGATACATGATGCTAGCACAACGAAACCAGGATTAAGTTTACTGGAAGATAATTGCGAAGGAAGCAGCATACAAATTTTAAGCAATCTCCTGCACTGAGGCTGACCTGACTGGTCAGTGTTTCTGTCGGGGACTAAGATTAAAGGCGCAAATCAAGGACCGATACTGTCCACATAAAAGGCATCGGTCATAATTTTTCTGTTACTTCATATGCAAGTATGGGTGTTGCTTCATCTGAGGATGTAACGAGGGCCAAAATTGAAGACAAGAGACGCAAGTGCAAGAAACGTGTCCCTTCGGTAGAGACACTACCTGCTGTAACTGTGCCAGATTATGTAAGCTGAAGTAGTATGCAGCTTATTATGCACAAGATGATACAGTACTATACCGTGTATGCGCTCGTTGATTCTGATTTGTACATTGTCTTGAAGCAGTCTTTTGAAAACTGAGTGGCTCTGAATCAGTTATCCACTGTCTCCAGATTCAGTTTCACGTCCCAGATTCTTACTAACCAGTATGTTGGCACAAGCATGTAAAGAAAGTCAAGCCAGTCATGCATGTTAAGTTGACACAACATTTATTCAGTGAACTTGATGATAATAGAAAATGATGCCGAAAATGTAGACTGCCGGCAGGTTGCCCTGCCATATGACAAGTCAAATCATTCGTTTCCAACCACGAACACAAGGACAGCGTATCTTCACGAGAGTAACCAATGTCCATGCGCACAGTTTCACATCCAGACGTATACTTACTTCGAGTCTCTCCCACAATTCTCTGTCACGGGTTTATCAGCCCACGTGACTTTCTAGAAGCATCTCGACCGACCCCTAACCCGGAAGTTCATAAGAGAATCATAACAATTGCCCTTTCTGTAAAAAACAACAGTTATCTCCCGTATACTGCTACATCTACATTGATAGATTCACCCATTAGAGGAGCTGTTTAGCAAAGATGATGCTCGGAAAAAAAACCCCAGAACTAACATCTGTCTACTTAAAAACCATCTTAAAAAATACCAGATACCATTGTTAGTAGATTATTGAAGAGAACAATAAAAGAGACCTAAAGCTAAACAGCAACAAGATAGAAACAATGGTGATATTGAGAAGAATACAAGTCTATTTCTTTCCATTCCTATTTTTTTATATAGCATTCGTGTAGATTTATATTTTATCTTATCTCTCTATTTCTTTGTCTTGTGCTTTTTTCATGATTAAGGTTCACAGCGAAGCGTCACAGCTGTGTACTCCGTAAGTAATAAAGCCGTTCCTACTTTTTCCCTAGTTTATAAGAAAGTTATGTTGGTGCTGGTTGGGGCAACGTGCTCTGTTCTGTATTTTATATCGGTTTGACACGTGGTTGGGTTTCTGTCTAAACAGGCGCAGGTATGGTATGTGGGTGTACACAGCGTACCTGTTGGTGTACATTGTGTTCCTTGCCTCCATCACGTCCTTTGTTGTGAACGAGAATTCTTTGAAGGTAAGCGAGCTTCTTTTCTGATGATGATGATGATAATAATGATGATGACTGTTTTACAATATCTTTTACTCTAAGTGAGAACTATATGTAAGAAATCCGGCTTTTTGTCATGGTAGTAGGTAGAAAGTTTACCTCGATTGTGAATGTGATGGTGGTAGATAGAAAGATTACCTCATTTGTGAATGTGATGGTGGTAGGTAGGAAGTTTACCTCGATTTTGAATGTGATGCTGGTAGGTAGAAAGGTTACCACGAATGTGAATGTGATGGGAAGAAGAATGTTCATGTGCTGGCTCACACGAAAGAGTGAACTTTGGTCTGACCTTGTGAGTTTTTTGCCATTTATAAGTGACTCACCGTCACTATCATCCTGTGCCGTGGCTGTCGTGTCTTTTTAATGCTGCAGGTGTTTAAAGTGTTTTTTTTTTGTATTTTCTTCTCCATTAGCTTCTGCATCGTCCCAACTTGAGAAGTACTCTCCATCTTCTTTCTTTGTCTTCCTTTTTTATGCGAGTAATAGAATCGACGTGAATCTACGAATCTTTCTTCTCCACTATTTTATGAAAGTGAAGGTAGCCCTGCTATGCCATGGAAGAACTTATGGGAAATGGTGTTAGGGCCCATATTTTCTTTCATCTATGAGCACAGTAGAGGGATAATGTTGTCAGGACACTAGAGGTTGATGTTGTCAGCATATTAGAGGATGATGATGTCAGCATATTAGAGGATGATGATGTCAGCATATTAGAGGATGATGTTGTCAGCATATTAGAGGATGATGTTGTCAGCATATTAGAGGATGATGTTGTCAGCATATTAGAGGATGATGTTGTCAGCATATTATTGGATGATGATGTCAGCATATTACATGATGATATTGTCAGCATATGAGAGGATGATGTTGTCAGCATATGAGAGGATGATGTTGTCAGCATATTAGAGGATGATGTTGTCAGCATATTAGAGGGTGATGTTGTCAGCATAATAGAGGATGATAATGTCAGCATACTAGAGGGTGATGTTGTCAGTATATTAGAGGGCGATGTTATTAGCATAATAGAGAATGATATTGTCAGCATATTAGATGATGATGTTGTCAGTACACTAGAGGGTGATGTGGTCAGCACCCCGCCTGGCCGCCTTTCCTTCCCCAGCTCTAGAAGAAATCGGGCACCCATTCCTACAGCCCTGGTGACTGGGACGCCTTTGTCGGATTCGAACCATCAGCTGTCGTCAGGAGAGACTGGTGCACTGACCACTTCGCCACTCAGATATCCTCACCTAGTTTTTACCAGGATATAATGATGTATCAAGATATAATGATGTATCAGGATATAATGATGTATCAGGATATAATGATGTATCATGATGCAATTATGTAACAGGATGTAATGATGTGCCAGGATGTAATGATATACCAGGATGTAATGATGTATCTGTACTCACCTTTTGTATGTTGTCATATTTCATTTCTTTTAAATATATTGGTTCCGTCAACGTAATTTCTTCCTCGTACTCTTTCTGATATTATACAAACTTTTGTGTTTGTTGGATAACTCCCTCCTCATCCTCCTCCTCTTACTCCTCACTCTGGTAGAACGGCGTGTAATTATTTGATTGCCAATTTCCGGAGTGTGAGTTTATAAATTATGTACTCTTTTTTTGTCATTTTTTTTCATGATTTTGTAAACAGTGATAAGAAAGAGTATATATGAGTAGTCTCGCATACATTATATACATACACACATACATTATATGCCTACTTGCTTACAAACATATATATTTTACATACATACATTACTTACATAAGCACATACATTAACCTCGGAAAATAAAAGACAAAATATTTCCAGTGCAAGAGAGAGAGAGAGAGAGACAGAGATAGAGAGGGAGAGAGAGAGAGAAACAGTACCAGAATGACGGTGACTCGAACCTTGGAGCTTAATAGGACGCTCAACAGCTTAGTCAAGAAAGAACAACGTACTATCAACTCTCTGCCCATCTTCCAACCACTTGGAATCCAGGCTTCAAGCCGTAGCATCCCTCTTAATATTTTGTTTTGTTTTCTTTCTCTCTCGTCTCAAGTCCTTTGTTTTGCTTTTTTCCCGAGACTAATCATAGACACTTTCTATCAAACTAAGACCATCCACCAGAAAATGGACGAACTTTATTTTTTTATATGAAAAAAAAACCCACTTAGATTCAAAATTTGAACTATAGAAAGATACAGATCTCGCGTACCAGGGAGAAGCAAAGAATAAAGGAAATATACACTTTACAACAGGTAACAGTGACCAGAGGAACATAACGGTTACGAGTATATCATCATCATCGTCATCGTCATCATCATCATCATCATCATCATCATCGCCTTTCACTCCCATGGGAGCATAAGCCACAGATAAAGCCTCTCCAGTCATCCCTGATCTTGGAATTATTCTCTGCTTCCTTCCATGTGTATCCCTTGTCTCTGGGCACTGCTATAATTTCCCTTCTCCAAGTAAGTCTAGTTCTTCCTCGATTTCCATTTCCCAGACGATTCCACGCCAGAGCCTGTAAACGTTTTATCACCTCTCCATATATTTTCCAGATGGATCGATGCACTTCTTGTATTGTTTATTCATTCTTTAGGGGAAGAATCTTTTGGCCTGATTTTGAATCCAGGTCTGCATTGGCTCACTAACCCTCATCCACAGAGGTGACCCTGCGATCGAGTAAAGCTGAAGTGGACCAAAGACGTGATAATCGCACGGCGCCAGATCAAGGCAGTAAGGGGGAACGAGGAAAACGTTCAAACCGCAGCTGCTGCATTGGCTCCACTGTTGTAGACGCTTCATTGGGATGTGCGTTGTCACAGTTCATCAGATCCAGCTTGGCTGGTTGAACATGTTCTTCCCCCTCTAAATGTGTCTATCCATTCACCATTCATGAAGTTTTGCTCAGTCATGCTGAGCCAACATCCTATCATGAATTTCACCAAGTTTTCATTCTTTCTGCCCGAAGAAATCTGACTAATGTAAAATATGAGTTAACTACTTATTACTTTGTGTTTTTTTACTTTTAAATCTACTTTATGTCCTTTATCCGTCTTCTTTGGTCTTCTTTTATCATTGTAGGGACATTTCCCTGGTGCTTGTGGCTTAAATCGCTAGAGTTTATATAATGAGTTTATGTAATGAGTTTATGTAATGAGTTTATGTAATGAGTTTTATCCCCAATGAAGTACAGCTGTGCCTGGAAAACCTCTCAGTTACTGCACCTCTCCAGACCATCCACAACCAGGCTCTTGCCCTCTCAGTGGCTGTCTATATAAGCTCCTCAAAATGACTTTGTTGGCTGGAAAATAAGTTAACATCTCATTCAGTTCCCCAAACGCCACCAACAACAAATAACTACTCCAAAGGCATAAACTGATCAAGGCAAAATAAAGGTTAGGCTTAATAACAACACCAGACACCACACACGTTTACACCGAATAACATATAAACACACACGCAACATGTATTTCCACAGCAGTTAACAACAACATGGAGAGTATGAGCATGCTCACTGAGATCTGTATGTTCACACAAAAGGCTACTTAATTCACATCTCTTGCAAATCTCTGGGTCTTCTTTAACAACATATAAATGCATATCCACATATGTCAAGAGTTAGCCATACTCCTTTACACATATAGGAGTTTGTTGCCAACTCAAACATATAACACACATACCTAGTGCTCTGCCTATGCCAATATCAACAAAATAAGTGCAATAATGAAATGATCAATGACAAATTTATGGCAATAATGACTCATATGATGAAACATAGCATAACATTATAAGTCATGGGTGAAATTTGATAATGAATACAAATACACGCGTGCACACACACAACACATCAAGGAAACATATGAGAGTCTATGAATCAGAAGGGAAAAACCTGCCAATGTCTATGACACAAAATGACGGAATGTAAAGGTATGCAGCCATAGTGATGAAAAATATCACAGTGATGAACATTATCCACCATTAATCATAATCTTAATGAACAAACCATTTGACACTGAACACTTCTCACGATACATACATACAGAACTCGACATCCGACACACAACAACGTACATACAGAACTTACACAACAACGAAGCGGCATAGGCACACTTTGGGTTCATAGCTTAACAGTCCATTTATCCAACACCACCATGTATATGATAGCTGTAGTAGACACATCCAGATATACCAACAACCACTGCTCCCTCGTGTGTACCCCGCCAAAGCCTCGGACAGACTGAGCTAGCTAACACATTACACTTTACATCAAGTGACCAGGTAGCGCCGCGGGGTCCCCCCCCCCCCAGAAAACCACGAGGTAGGTTGACCTTTGATCTTCCGAACGGGCGATTTCGAAGAACCAAGCTCAGCCAACCTCATACTACAGTGGGTAGTTCACCAACGGCGCAATCCTCCTAGGAGAATGTCCATGTTTATTTGAACCTAATTTAAACAAGACTAAGGCCAGAGCGCTGCGCTTGTCGTGTTTGAACTACCCATCAGCCTCTGCGAGCGTGTTGTGTTGCGTCAGAGTCTGTCCGTTGTGGTTGACGTAGGGAAAATTTTTACTGCAAAAATAAGAGAGGATGGGGTCTCGAGTATAAAACAAGTGTTGGGAAACTTTGTTCTAGGGGATACTGAGATGGGCAACACTGCATTAGACGCTCCAAAAATAAGGTAAAGATGTTATATATTCTATTCATTTTAAAACTTGCTTGCTATTCTGAGAAGGAAAATATATTTGTCCTTCTTTGGCCATATCAGAATTGATTGATATGATTGTCTGGAGTGGACGGGTTCTTAACTACGAATATCTGTACCATTTAGGGGTAACAAATATGGGGGTCTGGATACCAAATGAGGAGAGTATGATAACCAAATGATGAGGCTATAGGAAACAACTGATGAGGAATTAGGAACCAGGTGATGAGAATATAGGAAACAAATTTTGGAGGCATGGTGAACAAATGATGAGGGTATATGAACCAAATGATAGAGATATGTGAACCAAATGATAGAGGTGTATGGACCAAATGATGTGGGTATAAAAACAAAATGATGGAGGTATATGAATCAAATAATGAGAGAATAAGAACCAAATGATAGGGCTAAGGGACTAAATCTATAGACAGTTTGTTTTTTAAAATTTTTTGACAGACTACAATTGTCTAACTGCTGCTCTGGTCATAGCTTTCAGCACGTAGAGTAAAGCCAAGATACTGAAATCTTTAGAAGTTATACTAGTACCAAACGTGGCTGGGGATTATGATTGTTGGCAGTTTGGTGGAAGAGTTTTGAGACATATAGAACAAACCATAGAGACTAAGGAGGACAGCAACCGCCAAAGCACCATATTAATCAATAAATAAAACTTTCAAGCAGAAACAACAAAGTGGAAATACTTCAGATATTTGTATTTTTGTTGTCACAGTTTATGCTCTCATCATAGGTCTCATGTTTTGACTTGACTTTGGACATTTCTTCTTTACTGTAGAGAGCTCGTTACTTCGCCGACATAAGCAACGGCCTGGAGTGGGCCCTGTACATCACGTCCCTTGTGTTTGCTATCCCGTTTCTCTTTAACGTGTCCACGCATTGGCAGTGGGAGTCTGGGGCAATCGCCGTGTTCCTTGCCTGGTTCAACTGCCTGGTCTTTCTGCAAAGGTGGATGTTTCATGTGTGGTGTCCCTTTTATAAAGTATCCGAGACGTTTCCTGTGTGGTGTCTCATTTAGAAAGTCCCTGAGATGTTTCTTGTTGTGTTGTCCTGTTTAGAAAGTATTCGAGATGTTTCCTGTGTGATGTCCCGTTTATAAAGTCCCCGAGATGTTTCCTATTGTGTTGTCCTGTTTAGAAACTATTCGAGCTGTTTCATATGTGTGTTGTCCTATTTAGAAAGTATTCGAGATGTTTTATGTGTGTGCTGTCCTATTTAGAAAGTATTCGAGATGTTTTATGTGTGTGGTGTCCTGTTTAGAAAGTATTCGAGATGTTTTATGTGTGTGTAGTCTTTTTTAGAAAGAACCCTAGGTGTGATAGGGAATCACACAGTAGACTGGTCCTGTAAATAAGTAAAAACATCATTTATACCGGTAAAAAAAAATGTCAGTTCAAGCACTTAAAGCAAAATAAAATGATAGTTTGGACATCATAATACTGTCTAGCAGTAAATACTAGCATGTATCTATAAGAACTCACTATATCTTTGTATTACTGTCAAGAGATACTAGCCTGTAGCTATAAAAAAATAATATATTACTGTCAAGAGATACTAGCCTGTAGCTATAAGAAAACACTTGCATCTTATGGTTCTAAGGACTGTTATTGCCGGAGGTGGGGTGGAGGATACGCTCTCTACTCCAATGGCATGCGTCTCAAATAGCCTCTGACAGTCAAGTCCAGCTCCTGGCCTTCTCGTGGCAGAACTGTTTAAACTGACAGGAGAAAGGGCGAAGGCGAATATCTGGCGCCTGAAAACCAGACGCTTCGAGTAGATGAGAGTCATGCTTAGTAGCTCATCTACCGCTTCTGACGAGATTCTTCAGCTGCCGTGCGTGGAGTGGGGCTCCTCTCGGCCAGTGAAGAAAGGTGCAAATGAGGTTGCCGTGCGGCACCACTGTGGAAAAGGCGAAAGAAAGGAGTAAGCGAAGTAAACAGTAGAAAAATCACGGCACCTCTGGTTTGGGGGTCGGCCAACTGATATCGGGCGAAATGCTTGAGCCGGCTGTTAACCAGATGTTAAGATACAGCTGGCAAGATTCTTCGGATGCCGCACGTGGAGTGAAGCTCCTCCAGGCCAAGGAAGAAAATGCGGAAAAGCAATCAGGGTTGCTGTGTGGCGCCGATGTGAAAAGGTGATGGAAAGGATAAAATGAAGCCTAATCGGTATGTCCAGTAGTATCGCTGCGAGAGCTACCCATACCACGGCGCCTCTGGTCTAGAGGCCGGCCACGTCCGAAAAACACACATACTGGTGAAATATACCTAAACCGGCTTACACCAGGGGTGAAACCTGATGACTAAGCATGTCACGGTACCTCTGTTCTAGAGGTCGGTCACGTCCTAAACACGCCCATACTGGGATAATATGCCTAAACCGGCTCAACCCAGGGGTGGAAGTTACTAGTGGCGAGGATTCGTCCTCCTGGACAAAAGCTCCATCCTGGTCACAACTAGGAAGGGTAGCGGCCACGACCACAAAATGCTGAAGTCGGAGACACTGGACCAGGGCAGTCTAGATAGGCAACCACCTCTCACCCGGCAGGGATGTTTGCGTATCCTAATCACGCTGTGGTTTTCCGTTGAGAAAGTCCAACGCTGGACTGGGTGGGCAACCACCTCTCACCCGGCGGTGATACACAGGTATCTCAAAACACGTCGAGGTTTTCTGGTGAGAAAGTCCAACTCTAGGCTGGATGAGCTACCACCTCTCACCCAGCGGGGATATACTGATATCCAAAACACGCCGAGGTTTTCCGGTGAGAAAGTCCAACTCTAGACTAAACTGGTGCAACGAAAACCATTGTGTCACGCAATCCCGCTTCTGAGATCCACCAAGAATACAGGCCCAAGCCCTGCGATACTCTGAACCTCGTGTGGTCCTCTCGGGGATCTCGTGGGGACCACACGGGGAACCACGGGACCTATCGAGGGCCACAGGCGTAAATTCAGTAGGATCACAGGGTGGTCTTGGTGGTAGAAGCGAACGAAAAAGAAGAAGAGGAAGAAGAAGAGATTTGCATCTTATAAGAAAACACTATATCTTTGTAATACTTTCCAATAGATAACTAGGTTGTAGCTATAGGAATATCCTACAGTATCACCATGAAAAACAACGGCCTGAAGAAAGTAAGGCATCTACTTGTTTTCCAGGTTTGACTTCTTTGGTATTTACGTGGTCATGTTCCTGGAGATCCTGCGTACCTTGGTCCAGGTTCTCCTCATCTTCTCGATCCTCATCATCGCCTTCGGCCTCTCTTTCTACATGCTGATGTTTAAAGAGGTAAGAGTTTCCTCATCTTCTACATGCTGGTGTTTAAAGAGGTAAGAGTTGCCTCATCTTCTACATGCTGGTGTTTAAAGAGGTAAGAGTTGCCTCATCTTCTACATGCTGGTGTTTAAAGAGGTAAGAGTTGCCTCATCTTCTACATGCTGGTGTTTAAAGAGGTAAGAGTTGCCTCATCTTCTACATGCTGATGTTTAAAGAGGTAAGAGTTGCCTCATCTTCTACATGCTGATGTTTAAAGAGGTAAGAGTTGCCTCATCTTCTACATGCTGATGTTTAAAGAGGTAAGAGTTTCCTCATCTTCTACATGCTGGTGTTTAAAGAGGTAAGAGTTGCCTCATCTTCTACATGCTGATGTTTAAAGAGGTAGGAGTTGCCTCATCTTCTACATGCTGATGTTTAAAGAGGTAAGAGTTGCCTCATCTTCTACATGCTGATGTTTAAAGAGGTAAGAGTTTCCTCATCTTCTACATGCTGGTGTTTAAAGAGGTAAGAGTTGCCTTATCTTCTGTATTCCAATGTTAGTCACTGCTGTATTTATACAGTCTTTTCCTTAGTTGTTTTCTAGCAAAGACTAGCATAATAAAAGCTAATATAGTTTTAATCCTGCATTTGATGTGACGCGGTCTTACAAAATGTAACTTATGTCAACAAAACTATTTTCGAAGCAACTCCTAAATAAAACTATTTTTTTTTAATAAACAGAATACAACGAGGCTTTCACACAGTAAGGAACAGAAAAAAAGTGTTGTATGGCTGGACTTTGTAAAATTATAGATTGTAGACGTGAGAGAAAAGATAAAATGAATTTTTGGACATCATATTTACCTGCCAGTAAATACTAGCATGTAGCTATAAGAACGCACTATATTTGTGTATTAGTGTCAGGAGATACTAGCATGTAGCTATAAGAACGCACTATATTTGTGTATTAGTGTCAGGAGATACTAGCATGTAGCGTTAAGAATGCACTATATTTGTGTATTAGTGTCAGGAGATACTAGCATGTAGCTATAAGAACGCACTATATTTGTGTATTAGTGTCAGGAGATACTAGCATGTAGCTATAAGAACCAAATGATAGAGATATGTGAACCAAATGATAGAGGTGTATGGACCAAATGATGTGGGTATAAAAACAAAATGATGGAGGTATATGAATCAAATAATGAGAGAATAAGAACCAAATGATAGGGCTAAGGGACTAAATCTATAGACAGTTTGTTTTTTAAAATTTTTTGACAGACTACAATTGTCTAACTGCTGCTCTGGTCATAGCTTTCAGCACGTAGAGTAAAGCCAAGATACTGAAATCTTTAGAAGTTATACTAGTACCAAACGTGGCTGGGGATTATGATTGTTGGCAGTTTGGTGGAAGAGTTTTGAGACATATAGAACAAACCATAGAGACTAAGGAGGACAGCAACCGCCAAAGCACCATATTAATCAATAAATAAAACTTTCAAGCAGAAACAACAAAGTGGAAATACTTCAGATATTTGTATTTTTGTTGTCACAGTTTATGCTCTCATCATAGGTCTCATGTTTTGACTTGACTTTGGACATTTCTTCTTTACTGTAGAGAGCTCGTTACTTCGCCGACATAAGCAACGGCCTGGAGTGGGCCCTGTACATCACGTCCCTTGTGTTTGCTATCCCGTTTCTCTTTAACGTGTCCACGCATTGGCAGTGGGAGTCTGGGGCAATCGCCGTGTTCCTTGCCTGGTTCAACTGCCTGGTCTTTCTGCAAAGGTGGATGTTTCATGTGTGGTGTCCCTTTTATAAAGTATCCGAGACGTTTCCTGTGTGGTGTCTCATTTAGAAAGTCCCTGAGATGTTTCTTGTTGTGTTGTCCTGTTTAGAAAGTATTCGAGATGTTTTATGTGTGTGGTGTCCTGTTTAGAAAGTATTCGAGATGTTTCCTATTGTGTTGTCCTGTTTAGAAAGTATTCGAGATGTTTTATGTGTGTGCTGTCCTATTTAGAAAGTATTCGAGATGTTTTATGTGTGTGCTGTCCTATTTAGAAAGTATTCGAGATGTTTTATGTGTGTGGTGTCCTGTTTAGAAAGTATTCGAGATGTTTTATGTGTGTGTAGTCTTTTTTAGAAAGAACCCTAGGTGTGATAGGGAATCACACAGTAGACTGGTCCTGTAAATAAGTAAAAACATCATTTATACCGGTAAAAAAAAATGTCAGTTCAAGCACTTAAAGCAAAATAAAATGATAGTTTGGACATCATAATACTGTCTAGCAGTAAATACTAGCATGTAGCTATAAGAACGCACTATATTTGTGTATTAGTGTCAGGAGATACTAGCCTGTAGCTATAAGAACGCACTATATTTGTATTAGTGTCAGGAGATACTAGCCTGTAGCTATAAGAACGCACTATTTGTGTATTAGTGTCAGGATACTAGCATGTAGCTATAGAACGCACTATATTGTGTATTAGTGTCAGGAGATACTAGCTGTAGCTATAAGAACGCACTATATTGTGTATTAGTGTCAGGAGATACTAGCCTGTAGCTATAAGAACGCACTATTTGTGTATTAGTGTCAGAGATACTAGCATGTAGCGTTAAGAACGCACTATTTGTGTATTAGTGTCAGGAGATACTAGCATGTAGCGTTAAGAACGCACTATATTTGTATTAGTGTCAGAGATACTAGCATGTAGCTTAAGAACGCACTATATTTGTATTAGTGTCAGGATACTAGCATGTAGCTATAGAACGCACTATATTGTGTATTAGTGTCAGGAGATACTACACTGTAGCTATAAGACGCACTATATTTGTGTATTAGTGTCAGGAGATACTAGCATGTAGCTTAAGAACGCACTATTTGTGTATTAGTGTCAGGATACTAGCATGTAGCGTTAAGAACGCACTATTTGTGTATTAGTGTCAGGAGATACTAGCATGTAGCTATAAGACGCACTATATTTGTATTAGTGTCAGGAGATACTAGCATGTAGCTTAAGAACGCACTATTTGTGTATTAGTGTCAGGAGATACTACACTGTAGCTATAAGACGCACTATATTTGTATTAGTGTCAGGATACTAGCATGTAGCGTTAAGAACGCACTATATTTGTATTAGTGTCAGGAGATACTAGCTGTAGCTATAAGACGCACTATATTTGTATTAGTGTCAGGATACTAGCATGTAGCGTTAAGAACGCACTATATTTGTATTAGTGTCAGGATACTAGCATGTAGCTTAAGAATGCACTATATTTGTATTAGTGTCAGGAGATACTAGCTGTAGCTATAAGACGCACTATATTTGTGTATTAGTGTCAGGATACTAGCATGTAGCTATAGAACGCACTATATTGTGTATTAGTGTCAGGATACTAGCATGTAGCTATAAGAACGCACTATTTGTGTATTAGTGTCAGGAGATACTACACTGTAGCTATAAGAACGCACTATTTGTGTATTAGTGTCAGGAGATACTACACTGTAGCTATAAGACGCACTATATTTGTATTAGTGTCAGGATACTAGCATGTAGCGTTAAGAACGCACTATATTTGTATTAGTGTCAGGAGATACTAGCTGTAGCTATAAGAAGCACTATATTTGTATTAGTGTCAGGATACTAGCATGTAGCTAAGAACGCACTATTTGTGTATTAGTGTCAGGAGATACTAGCCTGTAGCTATAAGAAGCACTATATTTGTGTATTAGTGTCAGGAGATACTAGCTGTAGCTATAAGACGCACTATATTTGTGTATTAGTGTCAGGAGATACTAGCATGTAGCTATAAGAAGCACTATATTTGTATTAGTGTCAGGATACTAGCATGTAGCTATAAGAACGCACTATTTGTGTATTAGTGTCAGAGATACTAGCATGTAGCTATAAGACGCACTATATTTGTGTATTAGTGTCAGGATACTAGCATGTAGCGATAAGAACGCACTATATTTGTGTATTAGTGTCAGGAGATACTACACTGTAGCTATAAGAAGCACTATATTTGTATTAGTGTCAGGATACTAGCATGTAGCTAAGAATGCACTATATTTGTGTATTAGTGTCAGGAGATACTACACTGTAGCTATAAGACGCACTATATTTGTGTATTAGTGTCAGGAGATACTACACTGTAGCTATAAGAACGCACTATTTGTGTATTAGTGTCAGGAGATACTAGCATGTAGCGATAAGAACGCACTATATTTGTATTAGTGTCAGGAGATACTAGCCTGTAGCTATAAGAAGCACTATATTTGTATTAGTGTCAGAGATACTAGCATGTAGCGATAAGAACGCACTATATTGTGTATTAGTGTCAGGAGATACTACACTGTAGCTATAAGACGCACTATATTTGTATTAGTGTCAGGAGATACTACACTGTAGCTATAAGAAGCACTATATTTGTATTAGTGTCAGGAGATACTAGCATGTAGCTTAAGAACGCACTATTTGTGTATTAGTGTCAGGAGATACTAGCCTGTAGCTATAAGAACGCACTATATTTGTATTAGTGTCAGGAGATACTACACTGTAGCTATAAGAAGCACTATATTTGTATTAGTGTCAGGAGATACTAGCATGTAGCTTAAGAACGCACTATATTTGTATTAGTGTCAGAGATACTAGCATGTAGCTATAGAACGCACTATATTTGTATTAGTGTCAGGAGATACTACACTGTAGCTATAAGAACGCACTATTTGTGTATTAGTGTCAGGAGATACTAGCATGTAGCTATAAGACGCACTATATTTGTATTAGTGTCAGAGATACTAGCATGTAGCTATAGAACGCACTATATTGTGTATTAGTGTCAGGATACTAGCATGTAGCTAAGAACGCACTATTTGTGTATTAGTGTCAGGAGATACTAGCATGTAGCTAAGAACGCACTATTTGTGTATTAGTGTCAGGAGATACTAGCCTGTAGCTATAAGAAGCACTATATTTGTATTAGTGTCAGAGATACTAGCATGTAGCTAAGAACGCACTATTTGTGTATTAGTGTCAGGAGATACTAGCATGGCGCCTCTGGTCTAGAGGCCGGCCACGTCCGAAAAACACACATACTGGTGAAATATACCTAAACCGGCTTACACCAGGGGTGAAACCTGATGACTAAGCATGTCACGGTACCTCTGTTCTAGAGGTCGGTCACGTCCTAAACACGCCCATACTGGGATAATATGCCTAAACCGGCTCAACCCAGGGGTGGAAGTTACTAGTGGCGAGGATTCGTCCTCCTGGACAAAAGCTCCATCCTGGTCACAACTAGGAAGGGTAGCGGCCACGACCACAAAATGCTGAAGTCGGAGACACTGGACCAGGGCAGTCTAGATAGGCAACCACCTCTCACCCGGCAGGGATGTTTGCGTATCCTAATCACGCTGTGGTTTTCCGTTGAGAAAGTCCAACGCTGGACTGGGTGGGCAACCACCTCTCACCCGGCGGTGATACACAGGTATCTCAAAACACGTCGAGGTTTTCTGGTGAGAAAGTCCAACTCTAGGCTGGATGAGCTACCACCTCTCACCCAGCGGGGATATACTGATATCCAAAACACGCCGAGGTTTTCCGGTGAGAAAGTCCAACTCTAGACTAAACTGGTGCAACGAAAACCATTGTGTCACGCAATCCCGCTTCTGAGATCCACCAAGAATACAGGCCCAAGCCCTGCGATACTCTGAACCTCGTGTGGTCCTCTCGGGGATCTCGTGGGGACCACACGGGGAACCACGGGACCTATCGAGGGCCACAGGCGTAAATTCAGTAGGATCACAGGGTGGTCTTGGTGGTAGAAGCGAACGAAAAAGAAGAAGAGGAAGAAGAAGAGATTTGCATCTTATAAGAAAACACTATATCTTTGTAATACTTTCCAATAGATAACTAGGTTGTAGCTATAGGAATATCCTACAGTATCACCATGAAAAACAACGGCCTGAAGAAAGTAAGGCATCTACTTGTTTTCCAGGTTTGACTTCTTTGGTATTTACGTGGTCATGTTCCTGGAGATCCTGCGTACCTTGGTCCAGGTTCTCCTCATCTTCTCGATCCTCATCATCGCCTTCGGCCTCTCTTTCTACATGCTGATGTTTAAAGAGGTAAGAGTTTCCTCATCTTCTACATGCTGGTGTTTAAAGAGGTAAGAGTTGCCTCATCTTCTACATGCTGGTGTTTAAAGAGGTAAGAGTTGCCTCATCTTCTACATGCTGGTGTTTAAAGAGGTAAGAGTTGCCTCATCTTCTACATGCTGGTGTTTAAAGAGGTAAGAGTTGCCTCATCTTCTACATGCTGATGTTTAAAGAGGTAAGAGTTGCCTCATCTTCTACATGCTGATGTTTAAAGAGGTAAGAGTTGCCTCATCTTCTACATGCTGATGTTTAAAGAGGTAAGAGTTTCCTCATCTTCTACATGCTGGTGTTTAAAGAGGTAAGAGTTGCCTCATCTTCTACATGCTGATGTTTAAAGAGGTAAGAGTTGCCTCATCTTCTACATGCTGATGTTTAAAGAGGTAAGAGTTGCCTCATCTTCTACATGCTGATGTTTAAAGAGGTAAGAGTTTCCTCATCTTCTACATGCTGGTGTTTAAAGAGGTAAGAGTTGCCTCATCTTCTACATGCTGATGTTTAAAGAGGTAAGAGTTGCCTCATCTTCTACATGCTGGTGTTTAAAGAGGTAAGAGTTTCCTCATCTTCTACATGCTGGTGTTTAAAGAGGTAAGAGTTGCCTCATCTTCTACATGCTGATGTTTAAAGAGGTAAGAGTTTCCTCATCTTCTACATGCTGATGTTTAAAGAGGTAAGAGTTGCCTCATCTTCTACATGCTGATGTTTAAAGAGGTAAGAGTTGCCTCATCTTCTACATGCTGATGTTTAAAGAGGTAAGAGTTGCCTCATCTTCTACATGCTGATGTTTAAAGAGGTAAGAGTTTCCTCATCTTCTACATGCTGGTGTTTAAAGAGGTAAGAGTTTCCTCATCTTCTACATGCTGGTGTTTAAAGAGGTAAGAGTTTCCTCATCTTCTACATGCTGATGTTTAAAGAGGTAAGAGTTGCCTCATCTTCTACATGCTGGTGTTTAAAGAGGTAAGAGTTGCCTCATCTTCTACATGCTGGTGTTTAAAGAGGTAAGAGTTGCCTCATCTTCTACATGCTGATGTTTAAAGAGGTAAGAGTTGCCTCATCTTCTACATGCTGGTGTTTAAAGAGGTAAGAGTTTCCTCATCTTCTACATGCTGATGTTTAAAGAGGTAAGAGTTGCCTCATCTTCTACATGCTGGTGTTTAAAGAGGTAAGAGTTTCCTCATCTTCTACATGCTGATGTTTAAAGAGGTAAGAGTTGCCTCATCTTCTACATGCTGGTGTTTAAAGAGGTAAGAGTTTCCTCATCTTCTACATGCTGATGTTTAAAGAGGTAAGAGTTGCCTCATCTTCTACATGCTGGTGTTTAAAGAGGTAAGAGTTGCCTCATCTTCTACATGCTGATGTTTAAAGAGGTAAGAGTTTCCTCATCTTCTACATGCTGGTGTTTAAAGAGGTAAGAGTTGCCTCATCTTCTACATGCTGATGTTTAAAGAGGTAAGAGTTGCCTCATCTTCTACATGCTGATGTTTAAAGAGGTAAGAGTTGCCTCATCTTCTACATGCTGATGTTTAAAGAGGTAAGAGTTTCCTCATCTTCTACATGCTGGTGTTTAAAGAGGTAAGAGTTGCCTCATCTTCTACATGCTGATGTTTAAAGAGGTAAGAGTTTCCTCATCTTCTACATGCTGATGTTTAAAGAGGTAAGAGTTTCCTCATCTTCTACATGCTGGTGTTTAAAGAGGTAAGAGTTGCCTCATCTTCTACATGCTGATGTTTAAAGAGGTAAGAGTTTCCTCATCTTCTACATGCTGATGTTTAAAGAGGTAAGAGTTGCCTCATCTTCTACATGCTGGTGTTTAAAGAGGTAAGAGTTTCCTCATCTTCTACATGCTGATGTTTAAAGAGGTAAGAGTTTCCTCATCTTCTACATGCTGGTGTTTAAAGAGGTAAGAGTTTCCTCATCTTCTACATGCTGATGTTTAAAGAGGTAAGAGTTTCCTCATCTTCTACATGCTGGTGTTTAAAGAGGTAAGAGTTGCCTCATCTTCTACATGCTGATGTTTAAAGAGGTAAGAGTTGCCTCATCTTCTACATGCTGGTGTTTAAAGAGGTAAGAGTTTCCTCATCTTCTACATGCTGGTGTTTAAAGAGGTAAGAGTTTCCTCATCTTCTACATGCTGATGTTTAAAGAGGTAAGAGTTGCCTCATCTTCTACATGCTGGTGTTTAAAGAGGTAAGAGTTGCCTCATCTTCTACATGCTGATGTTTAAAGAGGTAAGAGTTTCCTCATCTTCTACATGCTGGTGTTTAAAGAGGTAAGAGTTTCCTCATCTTCTACATGCTGATGTTTAAAGAGGTAAGAGTTGCCTCATCTTCTACATGCTGGTGTTTAAAGAGGTAAGAGTTTCCTCATCTTCTACATGCTGATGTTTAAAGAGGTAAGAGTTGCCTCATCTTCTACATGCTGGTGTTTAAAGAGGTAAGAGTTTCCTCATCTTCTACATGCTGATGTTTAAAGAGGTAAGAGTTGCCTCATCTTCTACATGCTGGTGTTTAAAGAGGTAAGAGTTTCCTCATCTTCTACATGCTGATGTTTAAAGAGGTACTAGCATGTAGCTATAAGAATGCACTATATTTGTGTATTAGTGTCAGGAGATACTAGCATGTAGCGTTAAGAACGCACTATATTTGTGTATTAGTGTCAGGAGATACTAGCATGTAGCTATAAGAACGCACTATATTTGTGTATTAGTGTCAGGAGATACTAGCATGTAGCGTTAAGAACGCACTATATTTGTGTATTAGTGTCAGGAGATACTAGCATGTAGCTATAAGAACGCACTATATTTGTGTATTAGTGTCAGGAGATACTAGCATGTAGCGTTAAGAACGCACTATATTTGTGTATTAGTGTCAGGAGATACTAGCATGTAGCTATAAGAACGCACTATATTTGTGTATTAGTGTCACTGGAGATACTAGCATGTAGCTATAAGAACGCACTATATTTGTATTAGTGTCAGGAGATACTAGCATGTAGCTATAAGAACGCACTATATTTGTGTATTAGTGTCAGGAGATACTAGCCTGTAGCTATAAGAAGCACTATATTTGTATTAGTGTCAGGAGATACTAGCATGTAGCTAAGAACGCACTATATTTGTGTATTAGTGTCAGGAGATACTAGCATGTAGCTATAAGAACGCACTATATTTGTGTATTAGTGTCAGGAGATACTAGCATGTAGCTATAAGAACGCACTATATTTGTGTATTAGTGTCAGGAGATACTAGCCTGTAGCTATAAGAACGCACTATATTTGTGTATTAGTGTCAGGAGATACTAGCATGTAGCCGCACTATATTTGTGTATTAGTGTCAGGAGATACTAGCATGTAGCGTTAAGAATGCACTATATTTGTGTATTAGTGTCAGAGATACTAGCATGTAGCTATAAGAACGCACTATATTTGTGTATTAGTGTCAGAGATACTAGCATGTAGCGTTAAGAACGCACTATTTGTGTATTAGTGTCAGGAGATACTAGCATGTAGCTATAAGAACGCACTATATTTGTGTATTAGTGTCAGGAGATACTAGCATGTAGCGTTAAGAACGCACTATATTTGTGTATTAGTGTCAGGAGATACTAGCATGTAGCTATAAGAATGCACTATATTTGTGTATTAGTGTCAGGAGATACTAGCATGTAGCTATAGAACGCACTATATTGTGTATTAGTGTCAGGAGATACTAGCATGTAGCTAAGAACGCACTATATTGTGTATTAGTGTCAGGAGATACTAGCCTGTAGCTATAAGAACGCACTATATTTGTGTATTAGTGTCAGAGATACTAGCATGTAGCTATAAGAATGCACTATATTTGTGTATTAGTGTCAGGAGATACTAGCCTGTAGCTATAAGAACGCACTATATTTGTGTATTAGTGTCAGGAGATACTAGCATGTAGCGTTAAGAACGCACTATATTTGTGTATTAGTGTCAGGAGATACTAGCATGTAGCTATAAGAACGCACTATATTTGTGTATTAGTGTCAGGAGATACTAGCATGTAGCTATAAGAACGCACTATATTTGTGTATTAGTGTCAGGAGATACTAGCATGTAGCTATAAGAACGCACTATATTTGTGTATTAGTGTCAGGAGATACTAGCATGTAGCTATAAGAACGCACTATATTTGTGTATTAGTGTCAGGAGATACTAGCATGTAGCTATAAGAACGCACTATATTTGTGTATTAGTGTCAGGAGATACTAGCATGTAGCTATAAGAACGCACTATATTTGTGTATTAGTGTCAGGAGATACTAGCATGTAGCTATAAGAACGCACTATATTTGTGTATTAGTGTCAGGAGATACTAGCATGTAGCTATAAGAACGCACTATATTTGTGTATTAGTGTCAGGAGATACTAGCATGTAGCTATAAGAATGCACTATATTTGTGTATTAGTGTCAGGAGATACTAGCATGTAGCTATAAGAACGCACTATATTTGTGTATTAGTGTCAGGAGATACTAGCATGTAGCGTTAAGAATGCACTATATTTGTGTATTAGTGTCAGGAGATACTAGCATGTAGCTATAAGAACGCACTATATTTGTGTATTAGTGTCAGGAGATACTAGCATGTAGCGTTAAGAATGCACTATATTTGTGTATTAGTGTCAGGAGATACTAGCCTGTAGCTATAAGAACGCACTATATTTGTGTATTAGTGTCAGGAGATACTAGCATGTAGCTATAAGAACGCACTATATTTGTGTATTAGTGTCAGGAGATACTAGCTGTAGCTATAAGAACGCACTATATTTGTGTATTAGTGTCAGGAGATACTAGCCTGTAGCTATAAGAACGCACTATATTTGTGTATTAGTGTCAGGAGATACTACACTGTAGCTATAAGAACGCACTATATTTGTGTATTAGTGTCAGGAGATACTAGCATGTAGCGTTAAGAACGCACTATATTTGTGTATTAGTGTCAGGAGATACTAGCCTGTAGCTATAAGAACGCACTATATTTGTGTATTAGTGTCAGGAGATACTAGCATGTAGCTATAAGAACGCACTATATTTGTGTATTAGTGTCAGGAGATACTAGCATGTAGCGTTAAGAACGCACTATATTTGTGTATTAGTGTCAGGAGATACTAGCATGTAGCTATAAGAACGCACTATATTTGTGTATTAGTGTCAGGAGATACTAGCTGTAGCTATAAGAACGCACTATATTTGTGTATTAGTGTCAGGAGATACTAGCCTGTAGCTATAAGAACGCACTATATTTGTGTATTAGTGTCAGGAGATACTAGCCTGTAGCTATAAGAACGCACTATATTTGTGTATTAGTGTCAGGAGATACTAGCATGTAGCTATAAGAACGCACTATATTTGTGTATTAGTGTCAGGAGATACTAGCCTGTAGCTATAAGAACGCACTATATTTGTGTATTAGTGTCAGGAGATACTAGCATGTAGCTATAAGAATGCACTATATTTGTGTATTAGTGTCAGGAGATACTAGCATGTAGCTATAAGAACGCACTATATTTGTGTATTAGTGTCAGGAGATACTAGCATGTAGCGTTAAGAACGCACTATATTTGTGTATTAGTGTCAGGAGATACTAGCATGTAGCTATAAGAACGCACTATATTTGTGTATTAGTGTCAGGAGATACTAGCATGTAGCGTTAAGAACGCACTATATTTGTGTATTAGTGTCAGGAGATACTAGCATGTAGCTATAAGAATGCACTATATTTGTGTATTAGTGTCAGGAGATACTAGCATGTAGCGTTAAGAACGCACTATATTTGTGTATTAGTGTCAGGAGATACTAGCCTGTAGCTATAAGAATGCACTATATTGTGTATTAGTGTCAGGAGATACTAGCATGTAGCGTTAAGAACGCACTATATTTGTGTATTAGTGTCAGGAGATACTAGCATGTAGCTAAGAACGCACTATATTTGTGTATTAGTGTCAGGAGATACTAGCATGTAGCGTTAAGAATGCACTATATTTGTGTATTAGTGTCAGGAGATACTAGCATGTAGCTATAAGAATGCACTATATTTGTGTATTAGTGTCAGGAGATACTAGCATGTAGCTATAAGAACGCACTATATTTGTGTATTAGTGTCAGGAGATACTAGCATGTAGCTATAAGAACGCACTATATTTGTGTATTAGTGTCAGGAGATACTAGCATGTAGCTATAAGAACGCACTATTTGTGTATTAGTGTCAGGAGATACTAGCATGTAGCGATAAGAACGCACTATTTGTGTATTAGTGTCAGAGATACTAGCATGTAGCTATAGAACGCACTATATTGTGTATTAGTGTCAGAGATACTAGCATGTAGCGTAAGAACGCACTATATTGTGTATTAGTGTCAGAGATACTAGCATGTAGCTATAAGAAGCACTATATTTGTGTATTAGTGTCAGGAGATACTAGCTGTAGCTATAAGAAGCACTATATTTGTGTATTAGTGTCAGAGATACTAGCATGTAGCTAAGAACGCACTATATTTGTGTATTAGTGTCAGGAGATACTAGCATGTAGCGTAAGAACGCACTATTTGTGTATTAGTGTCAGAGATACTAGCATGTAGCTTAAGAACGCACTATATTTGTGTATTAGTGTCAGAGATACTAGCATGTAGCGTTAAGAATGCACTATATTTGTGTATTAGTGTCAGGAGATACTAGCATGTAGCGTAAGAACGCACTATTTGTGTATTAGTGTCAGGAGATACTAGCATGTAGCGTAAGAACGCACTATTTGTGTATTAGTGTCAGGAGATACTACACTGTAGCTATAAGAATGCACTATATTTGTGTATTAGTGTCAGGAGATACTACACTGTAGCTATAAGAACGCACTATATTTGTGTATTAGTGTCAGGAGATACTAGCATGTAGCGTTAAGAACGCACTATATTTGTGTATTAGTGTCAGGAGATACTACACTGTAGCTATAAGAATGCACTATATTTGTGTATTAGTGTCAGAGATACTAGCATGTAGCTAAGAACGCACTATTTGTGTATTAGTGTCAGAGATACTAGCATGTAGCTAAGAACGCACTATATTGTGTATTAGTGTCAGAGATACTAGCATGTAGCTTAAGAACGCACTATTTGTGTATTAGTGTCAGGAGATACTAGCCTGTAGCTATAAGAACGCACTATTTGTGTATTAGTGTCAGGAGATACTAGCTGTAGCTATAAGAACGCACTATATTGTGTATTAGTGTCAGAGATACTAGCATGTAGCTAAGAACGCACTATATTTGTGTATTAGTGTCAGGAGATACTAGCTGTAGCTATAAGAACGCACTATTTGTGTATTAGTGTCAGAGATACTAGCATGTAGCTTAAGAATGCACTATATTTGTGTATTAGTGTCAGAGATACTAGCATGTAGCTAAGAACGCACTATTTGTGTATTAGTGTCAGAGATACTAGCATGTAGCTAAGAACGCACTATTTGTGTATTAGTGTCAGAGATACTAGCATGTAGCTAAGAACGCACTATTTGTGTATTAGTGTCAGAGATACTAGCATGTAGCTAAGAACGCACTATTTGTGTATTAGTGTCAGAGATACTAGCATGTAGCTAAGAACGCACTATTTGTGTATTAGTGTCAGGAGATACTACATGTAGCTATAAGAAGCACTATATTTGTATTAGTGTCAGAGATACTAGCATGTAGCTTAAGAACGCACTATTTGTGTATTAGTGTCAGGAGATACTAGCCTGTAGCTATAAGAACGCACTATTTGTGTATTAGTGTCAGGAGATACTAGCTGTAGCTATAAGAACGCACTATATTGTGTATTAGTGTCAGGAGATACTACATGTAGCTATAAGAATGCACTATATTTGTATTAGTGTCAGGAGATACTAGCTGTAGCTATAAGAACGCACTATTTGTGTATTAGTGTCAGAGATACTAGCATGTAGCTTAAGAATGCACTATATTTGTATTAGTGTCAGAGATACTAGCATGTAGCTAAGAACGCACTATTTGTGTATTAGTGTCAGAGATACTAGCATGTAGCTATAAGACGCACTATATTTGTATTAGTGTCAGAGATACTAGCATGTAGCTATAAGACGCACTATATTTGTATTAGTGTCAGAGATACTAGCATGTAGCTATAAGACGCACTATATTTGTATTAGTGTCAGAGATACTAGCATGTAGCTATAAGACGCACTATATTTGTATTAGTGTCAGAGATACTAGCATGTAGCTATAAGACGCACTATATTTGTATTAGTGTCAGAGATACTAGCATGTAGCTATAAGACGCACTATATTTGTATTAGTGTCAGAGATACTAGCATGTAGCTATAAGACGCACTATATTTGTATTAGTGTCAGAGATACTAGCATGTAGCTATAAGACGCACTATATTTGTATTAGTGTCAGAGATACTAGCATGTAGCTTAAGAATGCACTATATTTGTATTAGTGTCAGAGATACTAGCATGTAGCTATAAGAAGCACTATATTTGTATTAGTGTCAGAGATACTAGCATGTAGCTTAAGAACGCACTATTTGTGTATTAGTGTCAGGAGATACTACATGTAGCTATAAGAACGCACTAATTTGTGTATTAGTGTCAGAGATACTAGCATGTAGCTAAGAACGCACTATTTGTGTATTAGTGTCAGAGATACTAGCATGTAGCTATAGAACGCACTATATTTGTATTAGTGTCAGAGATACTAGCATGTAGCTATAAGAAGCACTATATTTGTATTAGTGTCAGAGATACTAGCATGTAGCTAAGAACGCACTATATTTGTATTAGTGTCAGGAGATACTAGCATGTAGCGTAAGAACGCACTATATTTGTATTAGTGTCAGGAGATACTAGCTGTAGCTATAAGACGCACTATATTTGTATTAGTGTCAGAGATACTAGCATGTAGCGTTAAGAATGCACTATATTTGTATTAGTGTCAGGAGATACTAGCTGTAGCTATAAGAATGCACTATATTTGTATTAGTGTCAGAGATACTAGCATGTAGCTTAAGAATGCACTATATTTGTATTAGTGTCAGGAGATACTAGCATGTAGCGTAAGAACGCACTATTTGTGTATTAGTGTCAGGAGATACTACACTGTAGCTATAAGAATGCACTATATTTGTATTAGTGTCAGGAGATACTACACTGTAGCTATAAGAATGCACTATATTTGTATTAGTGTCAGGAGATACTAGCATGTAGCTTAAGAACGCACTATATTTGTATTAGTGTCAGGAGATACTACACTGTAGCTATAAGAATGCACTATATTTGTATTAGTGTCAGAGATACTAGCATGTAGCTAAGAACGCACTATTTGTGTATTAGTGTCAGGAGATACTACATGTAGCTATAAGACGCACTATATTTGTATTAGTGTCAGAGATACTAGCATGTAGCTTAAGAACGCACTATTTGTGTATTAGTGTCAGGAGATACTAGCCTGTAGCTATAAGAACGCACTATTTGTGTATTAGTGTCAGGAGATACTAGCTGTAGCTATAAGAACGCACTATATTGTGTATTAGTGTCAGAGATACTAGCATGTAGCTAAGAACGCACTATATTTGTATTAGTGTCAGGAGATACTAGCTGTAGCTATAAGAACGCACTATTTGTGTATTAGTGTCAGAGATACTAGCATGTAGCTTAAGAATGCACTATATTTGTATTAGTGTCAGAGATACTAGCATGTAGCTAAGAACGCACTATTTGTGTATTAGTGTCAGAGATACTAGCATGTAGCTATAAGACGCACTATATTTGTATTAGTGTCAGAGATACTAGCATGTAGCTATAAGACGCACTATATTTGTATTAGTGTCAGAGATACTAGCATGTAGCTATAAGACGCACTATATTTGTATTAGTGTCAGAGATACTAGCATGTAGCTATAAGACGCACTATATTTGTATTAGTGTCAGAGATACTAGCATGTAGCTATAAGACGCACTATATTTGTATTAGTGTCAGAGATACTAGCATGTAGCTATAAGACGCACTATATTTGTATTAGTGTCAGAGATACTAGCATGTAGCTATAAGACGCACTATATTTGTATTAGTGTCAGAGATACTAGCATGTAGCTATAAGACGCACTATATTTGTATTAGTGTCAGAGATACTAGCATGTAGCTTAAGAATGCACTATATTTGTATTAGTGTCAGAGATACTAGCATGTAGCGATAAGAACGCACTATATTGTGTATTAGTGTCAGGAGATACTACATGTAGCTATAAGACGCACTATATTTGTATTAGTGTCAGGATACTAGCATGTAGCTATAAGAAGCACTATATTTGTATTAGTGTCAGGATACTAGCATGTAGCTAAGAACGCACTATATTTGTATTAGTGTCAGGAGATACTAGCATGTAGCGTAAGAACGCACTATATTTGTATTAGTGTCAGGAGATACTAGCTGTAGCTATAAGAAGCACTATATTTGTATTAGTGTCAGGATACTAGCATGTAGCTATAAAACGCACTATATTTGTATTAGTGTCAGGAGATACTAGCTGTAGCTATAAGAATGCACTATATTTGTATTAGTGTCAGGAGATACTACATGTAGCTATAAGAAGCACTATATTTGTATTAGTGTCAGGAGATACTAGCATGTAGCGTAAGAACGCACTATTTGTGTATTAGTGTCAGGAGATACTACACTGTAGCTATAAGAATGCACTATATTTGTATTAGTGTCAGGAGATACTACACTGTAGCTATAAGAATGCACTATATTTGTATTAGTGTCAGGAGATACTAGCATGTAGCTTAAGAACGCACTATATTTGTATTAGTGTCAGGAGATACTACACTGTAGCTATAAGAATGCACTATATTTGTATTAGTGTCAGGATACTAGCATGTAGCTAAGAACGCACTATTTGTGTATTAGTGTCAGGAGATACTACATGTAGCTATAAAACGCACTATATTTGTATTAGTGTCAGGATACTAGCATGTAGCTTAAGAACGCACTATTTGTGTATTAGTGTCAGGAGATACTAGCCTGTAGCTATAAGAACGCACTATATTTGTATTAGTGTCAGGATACTAGCATGTAGCTAAGAACGCACTATTTGTGTATTAGTGTCAGGAGATACTAGCTGTAGCTATAAGAACGCACTATATTGTGTATTAGTGTCAGGAGATACTACATGTAGCTATAAGAATGCACTATATTTGTATTAGTGTCAGGAGATACTAGCTGTAGCTATAAGAACGCACTATTTGTGTATTAGTGTCAGGATACTAGCATGTAGCTTAAGAATGCACTATATTTGTATTAGTGTCAGGAGATACTAGCATGTAGCTAAGAACGCACTATATTTGTATTAGTGTCAGGAGATACTAGCATGTAGCTAAGAACGCACTATTTGTGTATTAGTGTCAGGAGATACTAGCATGTAGCTAAGAACGCACTATATTTGTATTAGTGTCAGGAGATACTAGCATGTAGCTAAGAACGCACTATTTGTGTATTAGTGTCAGGATACTAGCATGTAGCTAAGAACGCACTATATTTGTATTAGTGTCAGGAGATACTAGCATGTAGCTAAGAACGCACTATATTTGTATTAGTGTCAGGAGATACTAGCATGTAGCTAAGAACGCACTATATTTGTATTAGTGTCAGGAGATACTAGCATGTAGCTAAGAACGCACTATATTTGTATTAGTGTCAGGAGATACTAGCATGTAGCTAAGAACGCACTATTTGTGTATTAGTGTCAGGATACTAGCATGTAGCTAAGAACGCACTATTTGTGTATTAGTGTCAGGATACTAGCATGTAGCTTAAGAACGCACTATTTGTGTATTAGTGTCAGGAGATACTACACTGTAGCTATAAGAAGCACTATATTTGTATTAGTGTCAGGATACTAGCATGTAGCGAACGCACTATATTGTGTATTAGTGTCAGGAGATACTAGCATGTAGCTATAAGAACGCACTATATTGTGTATTAGTGTCAGGAGATACTACATGTAGCTATAAGAACGCACTATATTTGTGTATTAGTGTCAGGAGATACTAGCATGTAGCTATAAGAACGCACTATATTTGTGTATTAGTGTCAGGAGATACTAGCATGTAGCTATAAGAACGCACTATATTTGTGTATTAGTGTCAGGAGATACTAGCCTGTAGCTATAAGAACGCACTATATTTGTGTATTAGTGTCAGGAGATACTAGCCTGTAGCTATAAGAACGCACTATATTTGTGTATTAGTGTCAGGAGATACTAGCATGTAGCTTAAGAACGCACTATATTTGTGTATTAGTGTCAGGAGATACTAGCATGTAGCTATAAGAACGCACTATATTGTGTATTAGTGTCAGGAGATACTAGCATGTAGCTATAAGAATGCACTATATTTGTGTATTAGTGTCAGGAGATACTAGCATGTAGCTATAAGAACGCACTATATTTGTGTATTAGTGTCAGGAGATACTAGCATGTAGCTATAAGAACGCACTATATCTTTGTATTATTGTAAAGAGATATTACCTTGTAGCTATAGGAACGCACGTTGCTCTTCGTTACATTAGAGAGAAGGAATGCGAAAAGAGAATTATCTGGGAAGTGAAACACAGACTTCATTATGTCGAGCAAATGTCTAGCCACAATAGTACCGTCCACTAATCGACTTGGCTATCTTACTTGAAGGTGCGGGATATATGGGAAGCATCAGTGGAAACTGAAATATATTTGTATGATTAAGGTGTACGCCGAAACGTGACAGCTCGTTAATGAGAACAGTTGTTTCTTCTTTTGTATTAGTCGTAATGGAGTTTTAAAATTGCAAGGAAGTTGGGGGATGATGTTTTTTTTCGTCAGACATCTTTATCTGGAAGGAGAGAAATGTGCGTCAGACGAACCGGGCCCATCAGTACACACAGTCTCTAGATCATGTTGACACTTTCACAATGGGAATCATTGCATCACGACGTTATATCAGTTTAAACCTTCGTTGATTACAGATAACTGCAGAAAATGTTTGGATAACTTTTCTGATAATTCTAAAACTTGTGGGTTTTTAAAAAAAATAAATGTAAAACTTATTATTTATCCTTGTCTTACAGAAGTCCTTGGCATACTCCACGCCCTGCCTGTCAATTCTTCGAACGTTCATGATGATGTTGGAGCTGGACTATATGAACTCCTTCAACGATCAGTTCGTGAACTACAAGTCTGAGACACTGCACTTTGGGAACCTGACGCTTGTGTTTCTCACCATCTTTGTCCTTCTCATGCCTATTCTTCTTATGAACTTACTGGTAGGTCGCAACCCAGTGTCAGTGACATATAGTAAGCCAGTGTCAGTGACATATAGTAAGCCAGTGTCAGTGACATATAGTAAGCCAGTGTCAGTGACATATAGTAAGCCAGTGTCAGTGACATATAGTAAGCCAGTGTCAGTGACATATAGTAAGCCAGTGTCAGTGACATATAGTAAGCCAGTGTCAGTGACATATAGTAAGCCAGTGTCAGTGACATATAGTAAGCCAGTGTCAGTGACATATAGTAAGCCAGTGTCAGTGACATATAGTAAGCCAGTGTCAGTGACATATAGTAAGCCAGTGTCAGTGACATATAGTAAGCCAGTGTCAGTGACATATAGTAAGCCAGTGTCAGTGACATATAGTAAGCCAGTGTCAGTGACATATAGTAAGCCAGTGTCAGTGACATATAGTAAGCCAGTGTCAGTGACATATAGTAAGCCAGTGTCAGTGACATATAGTAAGCCAGTGTCAGTGACATATAGTAAGCCAGTGTCAGTGACATATAGTAAGCCAGTGTCAGTGACATATAGTAAGCCAGTGTCAGTGACATATAGTAAGCCAGTGTCAGTGACATATAGTAAGCCAGTGTCAGTGACATATAGTAAGCCAGTGTCAGTGACATATAGTAAGCCAGTGTCAGTGACATATAGTAAGCCAGTGTCAGTGACATATAGTAAGCCAGTGTCAGTGACATATAGTAAGCCAGTGTCAGTGACATATAGTAAGCCAGTGTCAGTGACATATAGTAAGCATCAGTGGAAACTGAAATATATTTGTATGATTAAGGTGTACGCCGAAACGTGACAGCTCGTTAATGAGAACAGTTGTTTCTTCTTTTGTATTAGTCGTAATGGAGTTTTAAAATTGCAAGGAAGTTGGGGGATGATGTTTTTTTTCGTCAGACATCTTTATCTGGAAGGAGAGAAATGTGCGTCAGACGAACCGGGCCCATCAGTACACACAGTCTCTAGATCATGTTGACACTTTCACAATGGGAATCATTGCATCACGACGTTATATCAGTTTAAACCTTCGTTGATTACAGATAACTGCAGAAAATGTTTGGATAACTTTTCTGATAATTCTAAAACTTGTGGGTTTTTAAAAAAAATAAATGTAAAACTTATTATTTATCCTTGTCTTACAGAAGTCCTTGGCATACTCCACGCCCTGCCTGTCAATTCTTCGAACGTTCATGATGATGTTGGAGCTGGACTATATGAACTCCTTCAACGATCAGTTCGTGAACTACAAGTCTGAGACACTGCACTTTGGGAACCTGACGCTTGTGTTTCTCACCATCTTTGTCCTTCTCATGCCTATTCTTCTTATGAACTTACTGGTAGGTCGCAACCCAGTGTCAGTGACATATAGTAAGCCAGTGTCAGTGACATATAGTAAGCCAGTGTCAGTGACATATAGTAAGCCAGTGTCAGTGACATATAGTAAGCCAGTGTCAGTGACATATAGTAAGCCAGTGTCAGTGACATATAGTAAGCCAGTGTCAGTGACATATAGTAAGCCAGTGTCAGTGACATATAGTAAGCCAGTGTCAGTGACATATAGTAAGTCAGTCACCGCGCAGTAGAAAGCTCAGCAAAATATTATGTCTTAGAAACACATTAGACCATCATCGAGACTAAATAGTAGACCACAGAAACATGTTAGGTCGTAGAGAATTGTTAGGTCATAAAAATGTGGTAGGTCATAGAAACATGTTAGATCACAGAGAACTGTTAGATAAGAGAAATTAATATTCAGAAGGGCCGCGAATATGGGGATTGGGAAAAATGGGACAGCTGAAGTGTGGGTTCAAGATTTCATCCAGTGTCAATGTAGTTGTTCAGATACGTTAGAAAGGTAAAAGGTAAAATTCCCGTTTCCATGGCAATAAGGCATATTGGGGAATACAGTGTTAGGCCCGTATATCCAAGACCATCTTCAGATACGTTAACACACACACACACAATACGGCTCAGTGACTCGGAAGAGCACGAGTATCTGGGGGGGGGGGGGGTTGTTGCCTGTCGAGATGGAAGAGAAGTAGCACAGGGTACGGGAACTTTTGAAGTCACTACATCAAGCATGCCAGTGGAGATCGAGGCTGTCTGCGGCAATGGAGTGGCTAGCTTCTCCCAGACAAGGCCCCAAGATGCTGATCACCGTGGCGAACTTTGTAGTCCCTCTCAGAGCTGAATATGGGGGCCCCCGAGCTGGCTCCAATGTCGTGGATTAACAGATGTTAGATCGTAGTTACATTGCGAAGTTCAGCCTCAATAGTACCGTCCACTAATCGACTTGGCTATCTTACTTGAAGGTGCGGGATATATGGGAAGCATCAGTGGAAACTGAAATATATTTGTATGATTAAGGTGTACGCCGAAACGTGACAGCTCGTTAATGAGAACAGTTGTTTCTTCTTTTGTATTAGTCGTAATGGAGTTTTAAAATTGCAAGGAAGTTGGGGGATGATGTTTTTTTTCGTCAGACATCTTTATCTGGAAGGAGAGAAATGTGCGTCAGACGAACCGGGCCCATCAGTACACACAGTCTCTAGATCATGTTGACACTTTCACAATGGGAATCATTGCATCACGACGTTATATCAGTTTAAACCTTCGTTGATTACAGATAACTGCAGAAAATGTTTGGATAACTTTTCTGATAATTCTAAAACTTGTGGGTTTTTAAAAAAAATAAATGTAAAACTTATTATTTATCCTTGTCTTACAGAAGTCCTTGGCATACTCCACGCCCTGCCTGTCAATTCTTCGAACGTTCATGATGATGTTGGAGCTGGACTATATGAACTCCTTCAACGATCAGTTCGTGAACTACAAGTCTGAGACACTGCACTTTGGGAACCTGACGCTTGTGTTTCTCACCATCTTTGTCCTTCTCATGCCTATTCTTCTTATGAACTTACTGGTAGGTCGCAACCCAGTGTCAGTGACATATAGTAAGCCAGTGTCAGTGACATATAGTAAGCCAGTGTCAGTGACATATAGTAAGCCAGTGTCAGTGACATATAGTAAGCCAGTGTCAGTGACATATAGTAAGCCAGTGTCAGTGACATATAGTAAGCCAGTGTCAGTGACATATAGTAAGCCAGTGTCAGTGACATATAGTAAGCCAGTGTCAGTGACATATAGTAAGTCAGTCACCGCGCAGTAGAAAGCTCAGCAAAATATTATGTCTTAGAAACACATTAGACCATCATCGAGACTAAATAGTAGACCACAGAAACATGTTAGGTCGTAGAGAATTGTTAGGTCATAAAAATGTGGTAGGTCATAGAAACATGTTAGATCACAGAGAACTGTTAGATAAGAGAAATTAATATTCAGAAGGGCCGCGAATATGGGGATTGGGAAAAATGGGACAGCTGAAGTGTGGGTTCAAGATTTCATCCAGTGTCAATGTAGTTGTTCAGATACGTTAGAAAGGTAAAAGGTAAAATTCCCGTTTCCATGGCAATAAGGCATATTGGGGAATACAGTGTTAGGCCCGTATATCCAAGACCATCTTCAGATACGTTAACACACACACACACAATACGGCTCAGTGACTCGGAAGAGCACGAGTATCTGGGGGGGGGGGGGGGTTGTTGCCTGTCGAGATGGAAGAGAAGTAGCACAGGGTACGGGAACTTTTGAAGTCACTACATCAAGCATGCCAGTGGAGATCGAGGCTGTCTGCGGCAATGGAGTGGCTAGCTTCTCCCAGACAAGGCCCCAAGATGCTGATCACCGTGGCGAACTTTGTAGTCCCTCTCAGAGCTGAATATGGGGGCCCCCGAGCTGGCTCCAATGTCGTGGATTAACAGATGTTAGATCGTAGTTACATTGCGAAGTTCAGCCTCTTCGTGCCCGCTGACCTGTATAATGATAACACTTGAGGATCAAGACACCCCCCCCCCCCAACCCCTCAAGATCGTGGCCCATTGCAATTGTGTACCTAGCTACAATGTTAAACCGATGCTACCCACTAAGTTGTAATACAGTAACATAGCTTCTGAAGCTAAGCAAATGGTACAGCAGAATCAAGCCATTTTTTGTTTTGATTGACATCACTTCTACCACGTCCACAGATCGGTCTTGCCGTTGGCGACATAGAGTCCGTACAGAGGGATGCAAGACTCAAACGCCTGGCCATGCAGGTCAGTGTCCAGTTGTCTGCCTACTGTTGTCTATGCCTTTTTTTTTAATCTATGGTAATAATTTCTGATTAAGCTGATCATTTATTTGTTTCATGAAAGAAAAAAAAATTAAGCAGAAGATTATGAGATGACTAACAGTGTGACACGGGCTTTTGGGTATACAAGATGTTGCCAAGAAAGGAGAAGAAGAGACATGTTTGTCCTACTTTTCTCAGTTTCTCATAGAGTTACTCTGTGATTATTACTACTTACCTACTTGGTTACAGGAGCAGTGGAGTGGTTAGAACGGTAGTTTATCGTTCTAGAATCAGTGGTTCAAGTCCCGTCAGATGTACCCCAGTTACTAGGCTCTAGAAACCATGTACCTGAGTTATAAGGTTCTGGAAATGATGTACCTGAGTTACTAGGTTCTGGAAATGATGTACCTAAGTTACTAGGTTCTGGAAATGATGTACATGAGTTACTAGGTTCTAGAAATGATGTACCTGAGCTACTAGGTTCTAGAAATGATGTACCTGAGTTACTAGGCTCTAGAAATGATGTACTTGAGTTACTAGGCTCTAGAAATGATGTACTTGAGTTACTAGGCTCTAGAAATGATGTACCTGAGTTACTAAGCTCTAGAAATGATGTACCTTAGTTACTAGGCTCTAGAAATGATGTACCTGAGTTACTAGGTTCTGGAAATGATGTGATCCAGTTTCTAGGTTCTAGAAATGATGTACCGGAATTACTAGGCTCTAGAAATGATGCTCCCGAATTACTAGGCTATTGAAATGATGTACTAAAGTTACTAGGTTTTAGAAATAATGTACCCCAGTTATTAGGCTCTAGAAATGGTGTGCCTCGCTTTGAAAGTCCATTTAGTTAGGTTTTGTCCTGCCCATTCGTGTTTGTTATCCTGGCAACTAATATCTTCTTTAGCCAAGGTCAGCTGCACTTTGGTAGTGGAAAACGAGAAAGTTGCCTGATATATTGGAATCCCAGCAACATATTAAAACACGCTGTTGTTTAAGTGTGACAGCCATTCTAAAATTATAGACAGCTAACACATTCTTCCGTTTCTTCTTTCTTTGCTGGTGGCAGGTTGAGCTGCACATCAACATGGAGAGAAAGATGCCAAGGTTCCTCCTCAAACATGTCCAGCTAACGGAGTACAAGCACTTTCCAAACAAGTGCAAGACAGCAATGACCAGCGTGAGCATGAGTTCGTTCTGTTTCTGTTGAGAAGTTTCAGGAGATAAAGAGCTCAAAGTAAACTGGTAAACTATAAGGGGCCTAGCTCCGTTGTTAGTCCTGGGGAGCTATCTCATTACACACGGGGGCATGGCCATACTTGTTCCGTGGAAGTTACTGTGTAATTTTTTTGTAAAAGTTAATCTGCAGTTAGAAAAGTTACTCTGTAATTTACAAAGAAAACATGACTACTTTTAGAAATGTTCTGTGTTTTCATTTTAATTAGACTGTCACTTTAAGAGTTGGTTATCAGAGACGTGCTAGATCATCCGCTCTGTTAGAGTTGTTTTGTTTGGAGTTGAAGAGTTAAGCGTTGGTTAACAGAGACCTTTGAACTCAAGCTCTGCGCTAAAACTTCCAGGTGTTTTCTTTGATCACCAAGACCAGCGCGGACTCTGAAGCCTACCTGTACTCTGACATGTATTCTTACAGACCATCCTACGTGTGTCAGGAAATGTACAAGCAAAAAGTCAGGTAAGTCGAGTAGTCAGGAAATGTACAAGCAAAAAGTCAGGTAAGTCATGAAATGTACATGCAAAAAAAGTCAGGTAAGTCGAGTAGTCATGAAACGTACAAGCAAAAAAGTCAGGTAAGTCGAGTAGTCATGAAATTTACAAGCAAAAAAGTCAGGTAAGTCGAGTAGTCATGAAATGTACAAGCAAAAAAGTCAGGTATGTCGAGTAGTCATGAAATGTACAAGCAAAAAAGTCAGGTAAGTCGAGTAGTCATGAAACGTACAAGCAAAAAAGTCAGGTAAGTCGAGTAGTCATGAAATTTACAAGTAAAAAAGTCAGGTAAGTCGAGTAGTCATGAAATGTACAAGCAAAAAAGTCAGGTAAGTCGAGTAATGATACATTCTCACACTTAAACATATATTTAAACACAATGTGCCTAAGTTGTGCGTTATCCTACTCCTCTATGGAATCTGGAAAACAACTGAGAAGAAATTGGGCACTTTAACATCAGTTCCCATAAACTGTCTTAGAAATGTTTGTAATATTTACTGGCACAAACAAGAAATAAAAAGAGATCTAATTACCAAGTCTAAACAAGAAGGCTGGTCACGCGCTCCGAAGAAGGCTCAGAAACATCCCTGAGACAGCCATGAGATGGACGGCCAAGGCAAAACAGAAAGCGGGGCCGACCAAAAGCTACCTGACGAATAACTGTAGAAGCAGACATGGGGAGCATGGAGCACAGCGGAGACACAGTACTAAGGTTGGCTGCAGACTGTGAGAGGTGGAGGGAATTTGCTTCTGCCCTGCTAGACGCCACAGGGCGTACTGATTGCCTAGCTCAGTGGTTCCCATGTAACAACATTCCACGGACTCCCTTCTGTTTCACAATCCAGGCCGCAGACCTCCATATTCTGGAAACTTGTCATACCTGTATGGCAGCTCTGTGCTTTGAATGTAGAAGAAACGATACCGTAACCGCAGCACAAACTTGGCGAATTTTCAAAATGACAGTAATGTAGTTAAGAAAAAATAGACAGCGATTAACATTCCTACTTGTTCTGACAAATGAAAAGAATGAGATATGTGTGACAGATAATCATGTGGAGAGGAACACATAGACCTACAAAAATAACATTTTTAAGGGCATGTATCTTTCCCATAGCAACCTGGACACTTAAGAAAACAGCTGAGAAACACCATAAAAACCTTTGAATATAAATGCTACAGAAAAGTCCTTCAAATATCATGGACACAAAAAAGAACAAATATATCCATACTACAAGAACTTAATATTGAAGAAGTTTGGCTAGTAAAGACGATTTAACAAAGAAACTTAAATATTTTGGACATATTAAATGTCATGAGAATTCAGAAGATGGCCGCAAGACATTGTTGATCTGCGAATGGATGCAGCATCATCAGCAGGAGCAGGCCGTCTTGCTTACAACCGAGAGGCCTACATGAGAGCTGTTAGGGAGGCAAAGTTCCGCAAGGGGCATGCAGATGCCTGACTGACAGCTAACCAACCTTATTATAGCGAGAGAAGCCACGCCTCTTTGTATTCCGAACATTCGCTTCCACATCGTGAAAAAAAAAATCACCGAAACTCGGTTAGTTCAGTGAAAATAAGAAAGAAGGACTTTGAGTTTTTTTTCTTTTTTTTTTTCACGGACCCAAACGGGCAGGGTCTGTGGACCCCGGGGGTAAGCAAACCACAAGTTGGGAACCACTGGCTTAACTGATTGCTGACCCAGAACATTAGATAAATGGACATAGTTGTATGAGTGACTTTACACGTGCTGTATATTCTGAGAGTTAACCAACAAATATGCGCATTAAAATGTTAAGGGAAGTGAGTTCATGTTTCTGTTTCCTAATGCTTCAATGTTGAGCCAGAGAGCCAGGTAACTTTCGAATGTATATGCAAAAATGTGAACAAATGTACAAGTATTAGAAAAACATTCAGGTGAAACGTGAACACCTCTGAGAAATAGCGATCAAGACAAGAAAATGCTTTGGCCACATCAGAAGACGCAACAGTATGCTGAAGACCATGCTAGAAGGAAAGGTGGGGGGGGGGGGGGAACAGAGAGAGACAGAGATGTCGATAGGAAGATGACATAGTGGGCAGGATATAGCCCGGCTGGGGGCACCATCAAGGCGAGGGACCACGGAGACTGGAGATTCATTACCGCCTACCTTGCTACCGGAGACGGCGAAAGATGATGATGTAACTATGATATATAATCTTACTCCCAGTGAGTTAAATAAGATGGCATTGTTAACATTAAAAAGATAAGACATTGTGTAGCACGGCCTTGTAAGTAATGATTATAGTTGTTATTATTATTATTAATGAATATGGCTATGAAACAGTACTGTAAACAAAATAGTAACATCGAATAGTGACAGAGAAAAGTAGGTAGGAAAGGAAGAGAAAGGTATAGAACTTCCATGACACTAGAACAAGACGCGGACAAAAGTAAACAGTGGAAACAGTGAATAGAAAAAGATGAGACTCAGTGACGCCGACATATAGGAAATACAAAAGAAGGACGCCAGAAAGTAGGATGGTCCAGCGATAAAAAAGCAGTGACTGGACGTTGGCACGTGCAAACAAAATAGAAAAGGCAGACACAATGAAAAAGCGAGGACACAATAAAACCTCCGACATGAAAGAGCAAGATAATGACTTAGGTAAATAACAACTGTATAGACGAAATTGACATAAGAATTGAATAGACGAAATTGACATAGACTGACGCGCATGACACCTGTTAGATGACAAGCGTTAGGACGCTTTTATG
Organism: Achatina immaculata; assembly: GCA_009760885.1. Taxonomy (NCBI): domain Eukaryota; kingdom Metazoa; phylum Mollusca; class Gastropoda; order Stylommatophora; family Achatinidae; genus Lissachatina; species Lissachatina immaculata. The sequence goes on along the minus strand of CM019705.1, from coordinate 36,042,662 downwards.
ACGCTATTGCATACGAGTTTTAAAGAAAGGAGTGACCTACTCGGCCAGCTGACCAATTAAATATTTAGAGGCGTGGCCTATTGGGCAATTGACTTACGACATAATTCACGGGGCAGTTTGAATGAGGGACAATCAGAACGGACACAGGAACCAGAGGACATCTGAAGGGTCGAGCCAAAATACTTATCTGTTAATCCGTCAAGCTGGACTTGAAGATAAAAAGGCGAGCGGAGAGACAGGAGAGGACCAAGAAGTACGGAAGTAGATGAGAGGAGACGGAGGACGGTGCCCGAAGACGGAGGAACAAGGACGGTCAGTGAATAGAGACCAGTCTATACAAGAGAAGAACAGCAGGATAGACAATCAGAGAAAAACAGCAGAAGAAGAACACACTCCAGAGAAGACACGAGAGAGAAATAAGACGTATGTAACGACACATGACACATAGACCAATAGATACTCAGGAAAAGCAGTTTTGAAGTAGTAGTTTTAGGACTGAAGCTGTGTTTCAAGTGATTCAAGTGATTATATTTGTTACTTTGAAACTTCGAGTACAGTGATTTAGTTGTGTAACTGATAGACCACGTGTTGCAGATCTGATATAATACTGAGTTAGAAAATGTTCTCGTATCACGTGTAAAATATCGTGAAGTTGAGAACATTGAGAATTGCTGTCTGTAGAATATGATAGAGTTTGATATTTTGAACAAATGATTAAGAGATTCAATCCAAGTGATGTTGTCGACAATACATCTTGAAATTATTTGTTAAAATAAATTAATTCAGTGAACTTTTCATCGGACTTGTTCTGATTTAGTGAAATGGTAAAGTTTGTGAAACCTCCATGTGTAATGTGTTGATTAAAGAACATCTTCTTCAGTATTATGATAGTAAAGAACACTAATGTCTTAAGTCATCAAGAATAAGAATTCACACCTTTACATTGTTATAATCAGTGTTAACATTGGTAAGATAAGATGGCAATGTTAACATTAACAAGATAAAATAGCAATATTAACATTAACACGATAAGATGGCAGTGTAATATTAATAAGATAAGATTGGCAGTGTTAACAGTAATAAGATAAGTTGGCAGCTTAACATTAATAAGGTAATATGACATTTGTAACATTAATAAGATAATACTACAATGTTAACTTTATAAAATAATATGGCAGTGTTAACATTTATAAGATAATATGGCAGTGTTAACATTTATAAGATAATATGGCAGTGTTAACATTAATAAGATAAGATGGCAGTGTTAACCTTACTAAATTGTAGACTTGGTAAGTTGATAATAATTGTTAAATCTTCTGAACACTTGCAAGAAATGATCACATCACAGAAGCATGTTCATTATAGATTAGCACATGTCATATATGTAGGCAGGTGACAAATTCAACAGGTAGCTAAATGTACAGACCATTCGCTTCTCCTGGCGAAGGTAAGAGGTTCTAATTCAGGTGAAGACGCCCTCAGGTGAAGTGGGCTTCGTTCATGCTACCTGGTGAAGGTAAGAGGTTATAATTCAGGTGAAGACGCACTCAGGTGAAATGGGCTTCGTTCATGCTACCTGATGAAGGTAGACCTGTCGTATCACAGAGGCATTTAGACTGTTGTACTGAAGTTTTTGTGGACCTGTCCACACGCTACAAGATGATGTGGGCAGCATCATGCCAGGCCGTCTTTCCTTCCCCACCTCCAGAAGGAGCCAGGTACCCATTTCTACAGCTGGGTAACTGCGGCCCTCAGGACCAGATCCGAACCAAACACTTTTGCTATGAGAAGCTAATGCACTAGCCACTTCGCCACTTATGCGCCCATTTTTGCACCACGGTTTGCCTAAAAGTTATTCACTTTCCACATCTTTGTCCAGACGAAAATGTGAAGTTTTTAAATATCTACACCGTGTTTTATGTTTAAAGAGGTGGACATTTTTTCCCCTCGTCAGTCAAAGACTTTGATTATACAAACATCACAATCATCTTTATCTCTTTTTACACACATTACAATCATCGTTGTCACTTATCACATACATCAGTCATCTTTGTCACTTATCACACACATCACTGTCATCTTTGTCACTTTTCACACACACACATACCACAGTCATCTTTGTATTTTATTATACAAATCATAATCATCTTTTGTCTTTTATAACACATATCACAGTCATCTTTGTCACTTTTCATACATATCAAAGTCATCTTTGTCACTTGTCACACACATCACTGTCATCTTTGTATCTTATAACACACATCACAATCATCTGATTTTGGAAAAAGAAATAATGTGTATGTAAGTGAGTTAAGAAACAATCTACGTGATACGATGTGGCCATCATCTGTTTGTTGACATGTTTTGAATTCGTTTTGATAATTCGTTTTATTTCGAAATTCATATTAGTATAAGCAAAAATTGATATTTCTATGTGATTTCCCTTGTGTGTTTTTCCTATCTTGTAGTATTCCTCGGTGGTTTCCCTTGTTTTTACCTGTGTTTTACTTTCTTGTACGTATTCTTCGGTAATGATGCAGATGATGATGTGAAAGACGACTTCTATCACCAACTACAACAAATCATCAACAAAGTCCCTAAACACGACATCCTAATTGCTATGGGGGACTTCAATGCTAAGGTAGGGAAGGATAATACCGACGTTGAAAAAGTGATGGGGACAGAAGGAATTGACATGGTTAATCAGAATGGAGAAAGATTAATTGAAATATGTCTAACAGAGGGCATGGTCATTGGAGGCACAATATTCCCACACAAAGAGATACATAAAACAACGTGGATATCTCCAGATGATAGAACTAGAAACCAGATAGACCATTTTTGTATTAGAAAGCAATACAGAACATCTCTCATGGATGTAAGGGCTTATAGGGGTGCAGATGTCAACAGTGATCACAACCTGTGCATAGGGAAAATAAAACTAAAATTGAAAAGTCAACACAAGAAATCAGTACACAGAAAGATAAACATCCACAGCCTACAAGAAGAAAATACTAACATTAATTTCAATCAGGAACTTGCCAATCATTCCAAAACACCCAGTGAAGTTGAGGAGATAGGTATAGATGAGTTATGGAATTCGTACAGCACAGCCATAATCACAGCAGCAAAAGTAAGCGCTGGATTGGAAAAACCAAATAGAAAAGCATGGATATCAGATAAAACATGGAAGTATATACATGAAAGACGAGCAGCCAAATTAAACATGTTGAATGCAAAAGCAGATCATGAAAGAGATTCGTCAAAAGCAAAATACAAAGACATAGACAGGAAAGTAAAAAGTTCAGCTAGAAGGGATAAAAGAGAATACATAGACAATATGGCGAAAGAGGCAGAAAAAGCAGCAAAAACAGGAGACAGCAAAACTTTATATAACATACAAAAGAGGCTAACAGGTACTACTACATCTAAAGAAAGACCAATCCTTAGCAAAACTGGAACACTATTAACATCAAATAAAGACCAAAAGCAAAGATGGGCTGAACACTTCCAAGAAATACTCAATCGACCACACCCAAAAGAATTGTTAAACCTTGAAACTGACTTACCAGCCCCACAACTAAATGTCAATCTAGATGAAATTAAATTGCATGAAATTGAAGCAGCAGTGAATTTAATGGCTAACAACAAAGCTGCAGGTGAAGATGAAATAACAGCCGAGATGCTAAAAGCTATCAATAGTGACAACATGAGACAACTACAGAGAATGTTTAACAAGATTTGGAAAGAAGAAAAGGTCCCTTCTAATTGGAAGAAGGGAATCATTGTTAAAATACCAAAAAAGGGCAACCTTAGTGACTGTAACAACTGGAGAGGAGTAACCTTAATATCAGTTGTGTCAAAAGTATTTTGCAAGGTCATTTTGAATAGACTCAAAGATATAGTGGATACTGCAATGAGAGAAGAACAAGCAGGATTTCGAAAAGGGAGAAGCTGTCTCGACCAGATCTTTACTCTCAGAATAATACTTGAAGAACATATTGAAAAGCAAAACCATTAATACTGAATTTCATAGATTTTAAGAAGGCATTTGATAGCATACACAGAGATTCATTATGGAGAATTTTATGTCTATATGGAATACCATCTAAAATTGTCAACATCATTAAGGACTTATACAATGGATATGGTTGTGCAGTCAAGACAGAAGAAGGGATGAGTGAATGGTTCCAGATTGAAACAGGCGTGAAACAAGGATGTATACTGTCTCCTTTACTTTTTGGGATTACAATAGACTTCATAATGACAAAATGCTGCACAGGTAACACAGGTATTGACTGGGTACATGGGACCCAACTAGAAGATCTTGATTTTGCTGATGACATAACTCTTATCAGTAATAATGTGAATTCCATGCAAGAAAAAACAGATAGCCTATCTTCAGTGGCTAGCAAAATAGGACTTGAAATTAACAAGGACAAAACAAAGATAATGAAAATTCCCATCAATCAAAATGGAAAAATACACATAGAAGGGACAGATATTGAAGAAGTCAATCAATTTGCATACCTTGGCAGCTACATAGACAAGGATGGTGACACTAGAAAGGAAGTTAGGATCAGAATTGCAAAAGCAGCATCAATCTTCAAGAATCTTGAGAACATATGGAATTCAAAAGTTATAAGCACAAAAACTAAGTTAAGACTATTCAATTCAAATGTAATATCCACCCTCATTTATGCATGCGAAAGCTGGAAAACAACTAAAGAAATAGAAAAGAAATTAGACTCTTTTGAAAACAAATGCCTAAGGAAAATACTCGGCATCAAGTGGAATGAATTCAAGAACAATGCAGAGATAAGACAGATGACTGAACAACAACCAGTCTCACGGGTGATCAGGAAAAGGAGATGGACACATGTTGGTCACTTGATGAGAAGAAATGATCAGAGAATCCCAAAACAAGCTATCAAGTGGAACACAACAGGCCGAAGAAAAAGGGGCAGACCGCGTGAAACTCTAAAGAGGACATTATTAAGAGAGGCCAAGTTAACAGGCATAACATCCTTTGATGAGGTTGAAAGACTCGCCGAAGACAGGAAAAATTGGCGAACTACTTTGCGAGCCCTATGTGACGTCTAACGGCACGGGAAGGATATAAGATATAAGATAAGATTCTTCGGTAGTTTCCCTTGTTTTTACTGGACCTGTGTTTTACTTTCTTGTACGTATTCTTCGGTGGTTTCCCTTGTTTTTACTGGCCCTGTGTTTTACTTTCTTGTACATATTCATCGGTGGTTTCCCTTGTTTTTACTGGCCCTGTGTTTTACTTTCTTGTACATATTCATCGGTGGTTTCCCTTGTTTTTACTGGCCCTGTGTTTTACTTTCTTGTACGTTTTCTTCGGTGGTTTCCCTTGTTTTTACTGGCCCTGTGTTCTCCTTTGTTCTAGGATGAGGGACATGGGGACAATGCTAGAGAAGAACAACCATCTGCTGAGGAAGATAATGGAAAAGATGGAGATCCACACCGAGGAGGAGGCGTGGGATGAGGGCGGCGGTCTCACAAGTGACGAGAGCGAAAATGAGGTCAAGCTTGTGTCAAGACCCTTCCAGGGCAGGTCTGCGAAGCGCGAGGCGTACCTGAAGTCGGCAGTGGTTGACATGTGGAAAGGCGGGAAGAAATGAAAAAAAAATGTGCTCAACTGCGCATGTCTGAACTACCAGCACGTGCTATCTGGGTATTTAAAAGCAATGAGTCATAATTTTTGTTTGTTTCGTTTCATATCTTACAGGAGCGAAAAAAATCAGTTCTTTTAAAGTGGTTTTTATTAAAATAAATCTAAACAGAAAACTGTTATCTAGCCCCACTAACATTTGTCTCCCTTTTATCAAGCACAGACAAAAGCAGTTTCTTGTATTTATTATTATTATTATTATTATTATTACATGTTGTGAAATAAACGGGTAAACTTTTCCTGATCAAAATTACAACCTGTTAAATGATCAGCCGTTCCGATAAACCGGACATCAGTTTAAGCGTTATTTTCTATACCGGTATGTGGGACTGTTTTTATCTGATGTTGCAGTAAAAAGTTCAGGAATTTCACCATTCTTTTGATACTGTAAACTGTTTTTCCCTGTGGGTAAGAAAATGTAAGAAAATACTTTGCCACACTCAACAGAGAAGAAGGAGATGTACACATACATTTTGTAAGATTTCATGAATATATTTATTTTAATTCTCATTGATTTGTTCAATGTTTTATGTGTTTTTTTTATATTTCAACCAAACGCAGAACTATAAATAAGACTTCAGCCGTGTAAACCAGGATCCTCCCTTCTGCTCTTCTGCTTATGTGTAGATGTAAACTTGTGGCTTATAATTGTGCATCTCTCTGTATATTTCAACTATTAAAAAAAAAGTAAAGGTAACCCTGTCATGCCTTAGAGGCACATAGGGATATGGTGTTAGTGCCCATATTTTCCTTGACCTGTCAGCACACTAGAGGGTGATATGGTCAGTATCACGCCTGGCTGCCTTTTCCTTCCCCAACTCCAGAAGAAGTCGGGTACCCATTTCTACAGCTGGGTGACTGGGGTGCCGCCGGCCGGATTCCACCCCCCCCCCCGACCTTCGCCATGAGAGACCAGTGCACTAACCACTTCGCCACTCAGACACCCATTTCCACTATTGCCTACTGTTATTATGTTCTTTCCATTAACCACAGCCTGTGTTTGACTGTCTTATATTACTGTTACACTTTATCTCATTTTTACTTCACGACTGTTCTACACCTGTCTTATATCTGTTTTGCACCTCACAGACTTACGTGCTCACAGGAACGTTCATTCTCTCTCAGTGGAAATAGTAATACAGAAGCAGCAACTTTGCACTTGAAATGACTTTAATGATGCACGGGGTGACGATGAGCAATATGACGAGAACGACAAAAGGCATCAACAAAATCCGTGGACACAAGACTGGACGGAATTTCCATATCCACGACATTATATATGTTCCCGGCAGATTACTGGCGCCATCAGAACATCATAATACACGCTTTTCTACATCTGTGTCAATAAACAGCTACATTTCTAACAGACTAATCCCTGCCTTTCCCAGACGATACACAAAACACAACTGTCCCTCACTCATATGATTTCTCTCTCACCTGACCATTTTCCCGTCATACCTTAACCGTGATCCACGTGAAAACTGAGACAAAGCAAATAGACTTTTCTCACAAACAGCTGATTACTTTAGAAGATAACTCATTTTATACAAATTTTTCCACTTCTCGGATGAGTTATCTACCTTACATTCTAACAGTCTATATACTACTATATTTGTTAAATCAGTTCAGCTACAGCATTTAACAGTAACGGAGATAAGGAACTTCTAAGTGCCGAAATGGTGGGTCAGCAGGCTTCAACATCCTTGAGAATTATCACTTCGGTATCTGATTTTGTATCTGATACCTTGAAACACAATGTCATTTACTCAGATAATCATATCTGAGCTTCTGTTCTATTTAACATGTTGAGCTATTTCAAAGATTTCTACCAAATACTGAAACTATACTTTCTCGAACACATGTCTCTTTTCGGATTGTATACTTTTGGTTATTTCCCTTGTAGTGCTAGTTTTTCCAGAAATAGCAAGTTTGAAACGGCAGAAAACTTCGGGTCATCGATGACGTAATTCAGATTTTTTTAAAAAGCAGAAACAAGGGAAGTAATCAGTAGAAACGACGAAAAGATGATTTGTAAAGTTTAATGTGTGGGAAGGATTGTCGAACTTTAGTGTAGCTAAATGGTTTATTTCACCTAGAATTAGTTCATAGCTCAAGATATCCAGTTTGATAACAGTATCATGAAATATTACAAGGATATCTATCACTCACAATATATTTAAACATTATCAAAAGGAAGTTTACCAGTCACAGCCTTGTCAAACATCGTTAGAATGATGTACAAGTATAACCTACTCTAGCCCCTTCACCTTGTTCCTTGTGTGTGTATCCTCAGTTCTGATCGGAAGAATCTCCATAAACCATAATATCCTGAAATATTGTCGGAATGATATCTCTCAATCACCAACAAATGTGGACGTAGTATAGTGTGAAATGACAATCCTATCACATCTTAAAACTGTAAGTTACATCCAAGTATTTGGCAGAGGCAGCCATCCTGTCTTCTGAGAAGAATTTATGGACTGCCAAGAGACCTTATAACACAACAGTGGAAGATAAGAAGAAAGAAAGAAATCTACACGTTGTTTAACTCTCCGCTTTTAACAGCCATTATGAAAAAAACAACAGACCGGGCACTCAGAGAGAATGGAAGAGGATAGACAGATAAAGATGGCCTAAACAGAAGTGATGAAAGGGGATAGAACAAGAGGTAGACATAAACGATGACAGCGAGACAGACTAGAAGAAGAAGATATACGCGCTCTTAGAATCAACAACTGGCAAGAAAAGATCAAGAACAGAGAGGAGTAGAGACGTGTCTTGTCTGCAGCAGTGAACCTCAGTGGGCCACAAAAGCTGCTGAATTCAGCAGCTGCTCAGAGAAAAAGAAGATCATTCATTTGGGGCACTTTAACTTCCAGGTATGCAGGCACCAAGTCCCATCGAGGAAGTCCATTTTTCTTGTCTTTATTACTGAAATAGTTTGAACCATTTGTTCTCTGTGTTTTTTTTATTTATTTAACCATGTCAGTATTTAGCTCCGTTTTTCGTTGTTACTTTACATTAGATGATGTTGTAGCCGTTGTTTGCTGTTGTTTTAATTAATTCTTTTATGGAATTCTCTATGCTTCAGAGAACCATAACATTGACCATGATTGTTGCACTGTGTCTTATAGACATGACGAACATAAACACATGAACTGTTTGGAAAATCTTGATGTAACTACTGATATAACAACCAGCTTTCCGTTTCCAGCATGTCTTTCAGACATTGTTTTTTTATTTTTGTTATTTTGATTTCTAGACCAACATATTTTGACTTGCCATGCGTACAAAGATCTTGTCTAGTTACAGATCTGAAAACAAAGGTCTTGAATATACCAGCAACCTGTTGTTTTCTTAAGAAGCACTGGTACTATTCCAGTGAATCTCAGAACTCCACTATATTCCAGAATTGCACTAGATCGCAGAATTCCACTGGATCCCAGAATGCCACAGAATCCTAGAATTCTACGATATTCTATACATCCACTAGGTCATATAATTCCAGTGGAGACCAGAATTGCAGAATTCAACTAGATCCCACAATTTTGCTACAGACCAGAATCACAGAATTCCACTGGATCCTTGAATTAAACTGGATCATAAAATTCCACTGAAACCAATAGTTTAACTGGATCTCAGATTTGGAAAAATCAAGAACGAAGTAAAGAAGATAAAAAGAAGATTCATCCAATTCTCAAAAAGCGCTGATTCACCCTAATTAAAGCCGTGCTTCCTACAGGTAGTCGACCATTTTTAGAAACTGGTATATAAGTACTTATCTGAAAAATGTAAAGCCGCTACTTCCATAAAGATACCATTCTTTTACTCCATTACTGGGACAACATCTTCATCTTGATATTACCTGATGAAGAAGAAAACCACACACTCCAGGATGATCCACCATAATTACTAGCAACCGTAACTCCTCTTATACTTCCATTGAAATTTTGTTAGAAAACACAACCACAAAGTTGTTCAGAAAGAGGGACACGTGATGATAGTTGCTGGTAATTATCAATGGTGTATCAGCATACAGTGTCTCTGTATGGGAAAATCCCTATGAGAAGATAGTAAATGTGTTTCAAAAAAGTGCAATAAAAATTAAACATGGCGGAGAAGAGAACATCTGACGCTATTTGTTCTTGTGTGTGAGTTTATGTGTGTGAGTATTTGACAGAGAGAGAGAGAGAGAGAGAGAGAGACAGAGAGAGAAAGAGAGAGTACAACAAAGAATAAAATGTGGCTTTCATGATAACCAGTCGAGTAACATAACGATAACTCACAGCTGTTTATTGGCATGAGACCCACACAAGCAGTGATATAGTCGCGCCTACACACAGCGACGGACTTGGTGACAGATGTAAGCTTTGAAGTATCAGACATGGGTCACTGATGTAAGCTTTGAAGTATCAGACATGGGTCACTGATGTAAGCTTTGAAGTATCAGACATAGGTCACTGATGTAAGCTTTGAAGTATCAGACATGGGTCACTGATGTAAGCTTTGAAGTATCAGACATGGGTCACTGATGTAAGCTTTGAAGTATCAGACATAGGTCACTGATGTAAGCTTTGAAGTATCAGACATGGGTCACTGATGTAAGCTTTGAAGTATCAGACATGGGTCATGATGTAAGCTTTGAAGTATCAGACATGGGTCACTCTCTCTCTCTCTCTGACTCTGTCTTTCTGTATGTCTCTGGCTCACTCTGTGTGAATCTCTCTCCTCTCACTCTCTCTCAGCTAGCTTACACTCTCCATCTCTGATTCTATCTTTCCTCTGCCTCTCTCTTTTCTCTCTGATTCTTTTCTCTCTCCCTCTTCTCTCCTCTGACTCTCTCCCTGTATACCTCTGACTCACACATTGTGAACCTCTCTGCTCTCTCTCTCTCTCCTGCTCACACTCACTAATATTTCTCTATGATATATTACTGTACATAAAATCATTCTCCAACGGTCTTTGTCTTCTCCACTACTTTTGCCTCCCTCACTCCACTTTAGTGCTGCGCTACCCTTTCGCCTTGTTCCTCCTGTATACATCTTTGTCTAGTTGTTTTTCTAGAACTTTCACAGATCTAAGCCAAGTTTGAAAGATCTGAGAAGAATTCCTGTTACGCCCGTGATCCCTCAAATCCACCTTCTGTGCGGAAAAAGAAACTCCGACAGAATTTTATTTAAGGACAGAAGATGCCCTAATAAGGTGGGAGCCGAAAATTGGGGTATCTAAAAGAGACCTGAACGATCGAGCACACATCCAAAATCCCCGGAGACGCTATATTGCTGTTGGCCCTCGACTGATATACGTCCCTGGTTGTCCACTCTTGGAGACGAACAGAAACTTTCATCAGAGAGAAGAGAGAAGCCGTCATTAACTACGAGAAAATGTTAAAGATAAGAACAAAGAAGACAGGAACTAACCAAACAGATAAGATCAGACAAGCAACGGATTGTAAAATTTACTTACGTTATTTTATAGATGGATGTTTATTACATCATTTTTTCCTCTTGTTTTACATCAGCTTATGTCACTACCTAAGCATTCTTTTAATCCGCTATGTAACTCTTCTTCATCTCCGTGATCTTCTAGTGCTTCCGTCCTCCACGGTGCATCTCTGGTACTCTGGTTTAGCTAGCCTTTCCCTACCGGGTATTGGTGCCCAAAGATTACAGCTGTGCCTGGAACACCCCGGGTAGCGGTATCCACCTGACTATCTTCTACCCCGGGTTCTCCCTCTTCCAGTCGTCGTCCAGCAAGGTCCCCCCCCCCCCAGCTCAGATGTCAAGGAAAGTAATCATCAGTTTTACTTTACTCTCTCTTTCTCTCTCTCTCTCTCTCTCTGTCTGTCTGTCTCCTCCAACAAGTAATGATCACTCCGAAAAATCAGACATTTTGGTATCAAGGAAAAAAATGAAATATTTATTAACTTCCCAAGATGTCTCCCTCGACTACACCATATAGCACCATAACACAGTACAGTCTCTTCCATAGCAACGTATAAGTTATACGAAATACTCACTCATAACACAACTGATAGAACGCACATAAAGTACAACAAAAGCTGCACGTGATGAGGCTTATCTTCTAATACTACTTGAAGTCACAACTTCCAAGTTTTTATTCCAGTCCTGTGATAACTGCTTCTTCTTACAATCTCCTAATCACGCCTTCTATACATTCCATATACTCTTGGCACGCTTTACCTAAGCTCACAAAATCCTCGTGCCCACACACACACACACACACACACACACACACACACACACATACACACACAAGAACACTTAATGACGCAACGCATTGAACCGCGTCAACACATAACACTTAACAATGAAGAGCAATATTAATGACAAATGAAAATCAGATGAATGCACTGCAAAATAACATATGAAATGTGCATCAAATATAATAGCTACCCTTTCCACTAACTTCATCTGTGCACTTACAACACACTGAACTCTACTCCCCACGTATACTTACAGAACACTCCACGCCTGACATATGAAAACTTACAAGAAATATACATTACCACAAATAACTACGAGTAGTCAGCAATCTGGGTTCGAGACAATCCATTCACCCGACATAATGGCAAGGTGATGACACATATAATAAATGAAACCACGAATACATCAGATACATGCCAGGACTCGCTCCCCCATGCTGCCGCCACAAGCGTAACACACAAGACTGAAAAAAAAACTCAACACATTCCACTCTTTACCTGACGCACAACCACGTGAGCAGGACACGCCCCAGTCTCCCTTGCATTCACTGAGACAATGTGAAGGTGGATGAGGACTTGACCACTCAAACCGGGCGCGTTTAATTAAACAGTCAAGCCAACCCTCGTCACAAGATATTACTGTGTCACATTATCACCTCCAGGCATGGAACGCCATGGCCAGGCGCTCCTAGTTTTTTCCCTTCTGTTCTTTGCTATGAATTCCAATAGACCACTTTTCTTTCCAAACCGTGTGACAGTTATGTGGGCTCCAGTCAGTGTCCTCACAAAACTGACAATAAAAGACACACGAGGCGCGTCACGCAACTAAAAAGGTCTTTATTTTCTCATGTCCAGGCCTTGATGTAACGAAAATAATGACATGATAAAAAGGTTTAAAATGATGACATGATAAAAAGGTTTAAAATTATGACACGATAGAAAGGTTTAAAATGACGACATGATATAAAGTTTTAAAATGATCATATGAGAACATGTTTTAAAATGATAATAAAAGTTTAAAATTATTAAATAATAAAAGTTTAAAATGCTTGAAGACATCAATATAGATGGCAAAGAACTGAGGATTGTAAAACATCTATACTGGCAGCACAAAGCAGCAATTCGAGTTGAAAATAGAACTAAAAAGTATCAATCTATAAAACAAGGGGTGCGACAAGGATATGTACTATCTCCAGACCTTTTTTCTCTGTACAGCGAGAATATTCTAAGAACGATCATCATAGAACCAGGCAGAAAAATTGGAGGATACAATATTAACAACCTTCGGTATGCTGATGACACAGTACTGATAGCTGAGAACCAACAAGACTTGCAAAATCTCTTGGATAAAGTCGCCAAAGAAAGTGAACAGAAAGGATATACTTTGAACATCAAAAAGACAGAGACTATGGTTGTATCTAAGAAACAGAATCCACCAACATGCAGTATAAAATTAAACAACTATTCTAAAGCAGGTGCAGAAATTCAAATACCTTGGAGCAGTAATAACTTCAGATGCGAAATGCAGAACAGAAATTAGGAACAGAATAGGCCAAGCAAAGACTGCATTTCAGAGAATGAGAAACATATTAACCAACACATCCTTATCAATGAATGTTAGAAAACGAGTCCTAAAATGCTATATTGAACCTATCTTCTTATATGGAAGTGAATCATGGACAATAGGCAAGTCTGCACAAAAATCATTGGAAGCAGCAGAAATGTGGTTTATTAGAAGAATGTTGCGAATCTCCTGGACAGCAAAAATAACTAATGAAGAATGTATGAGAAGAGCTGGAGAGACAAAAAACCTTGTTAGAAAGATAAGAGAGAGACAATGTACTTTCATAGGACATGCAATGAGAAGAGGGGGCATTGAAAATATTATAACAACAGGAAAAATAGAAGGAAGAAGATCAAGAGGAAGACCAAGAGAAATGATACTGGACAGTCTGACGGGATGGTGTGAGAGGAGATCACCAACTGAGCTGATGGCCTGCATGAAGGATCGGGTACTCTGGAGAAGCATAATAGCCAACGCCAGTCGACAGGGCACCTGATGATGAAAAGTTTAAAAAGGTGACATGATAAAAGTTTAAAATAGTGACAAGATAAAAGTTGAAAATGATGACATGATAAAAATTTTAAAAGAATTTCCTTCAGACTGGTCAGAATCTTACTGTAGTGTAGGCGAAACGTTGAAAAATGGCTTCACTTCCTGGTCGCTATCTCTGGTTCTTGGCCAGGCGGACAAGGTGGATTATTTTTCCTCTTTTCTTTTCTGTTAATTTCTTTTCTTTTCCACAGCCACTTGGCTTTTTAGACTTCCCTCCCTTTCTCCTATGGTGTTCTATGTCTTCCATCTCCATGAAGTAAACAGTGCTTCGTACTGTTGTAAGGGAACCAGCTTTTAATGTGCCTGTTTAAACCGTGGGCGGTTCGTGGCTGGAAGAGAAGTAACCGTAAAATAACAAGCACAGCTTTTCTAGCTTCATTACTTGCCCCTCGTTGAACAGCAAACCTTTCATTCTCTGGTTATAATTACTACAATCCTTATGGCTATGTGGCTGTCCTTAAATGCTTCAGTTTTTAATCTTTAAAATTAAGTTTTAACTGACATCTATGCTAACTACTTGGTGTATTGGTAAAGTGCATACAGAGCGATGCAGATATTTCAGAATTAATCCTAATTATAATCACTATTATTATTAATTTTTAATCGGAAATGGTTTGAGAAGTTAAAATAAAAATCATAAATTCATTTACTTTCCTGTCATTTTTACCCCTGGATGTTTCATCAATGCAAACGTTAAAACTCTTTCGTTCATAATAACGAAATATGATATATATATATATACATATATATATATATATATATATAAAAGTAAAAGTAAAGGTAACCCTGTCATGCCTTAGAGCCACATAGGGATATGGTGTTAGTGCCCATATTTTCCTTGACCTGTCAGCACACTAGAGGGTGATATGGTCAGTATCACGCCTGGCCGCCTTTCCTTCCCCAACTCCAGAAGAAGTCGGGTACCCATTTCTACAGCTGGGTGACTGGGGTGCCGCCGGCCGGATTCGAACCCCCGACCTTCGCCATGAGAGACCAGTGCACTAACCACTTCGCCACTCAGACACCCTATATATATATACATATATATATATATATATATATATATATAAGTACTCGTAAGATCACTGAAGACGGAATCTTCTTCTGCGTTCGAAATTGTTGGTAACATCAGATCCTGATCCATGTGGAAATTGCAAAGCCTGCAGTCCTCTTCACATTCTGATCCCTGTGGACATGGCAAAGCTCGCAGTCCTCTCCACAATCTGATCCCTGTGGACATGGCAAAGCCCGCAGTCCTCTCCACAATCTGATCCCTGTGGACATGGCAAAGCTCGCAGTCCTCTCCACAATCTGATCCCTGTGGACATGGCAAAGCCCACAGTCCTCTCCACAATCTGATCCCTGTGGACATGGCAAAGCCCGCAGTCCTCTCCAGATCCTGATAGGAGCCCCCAAGCTTGTGTACTCTGGCCGTACCTCAGGTGTGCTGGTTTGGGCGCTCTTAAAGGACATGTCTGGACTCCGCTGCCAAATGGACACTCGTCTGTGTGAGACATTTTGAGTCGATGTAGATGGCTCAGCAGCTGTAGTGGCCTGTCTGTAGGTGAAAGAGGATGGTTTGCTGCTGTTTTTTTTAGCTGGAATACTGAATACAGGTGAGGTCATTAATGCCTACAGAACAAAAGGGCTCCAACAGGCTGAGGGTCGGGATGCTCTGGGCTGTGGGGGCCCCCGACGGTGTCACACACAAAGATGAAACATTGTTTATGTGTTTGTGAGGTTAACGTTTTCGTGCGTTTCATGTGTTTGTCACGTGACTGCGTTTAAAGGCGTGTGTGCCCATATGGCAGCAGTAAAGAAGTCTCCTAAGAGTCCAGAGGAGCAACTAGTTGATAAAAGTTAACTCTCTCCCAGGATCAGACTTGACAGATTCATTTGAGAGACTTCAGTTGTGTTCTGCAATACATTCAGAGAACACTACACCCAGGCACTCTCTCTCTCTCTTCCACTTGACAACAACAGAACATCTGGACTCCATATTGCAAGCTTACAACACAACAGTAAAACAATCGTAGGAGCAGTCAAGAGTGTAGATAAATTTAACAGACATCAAATTTATTGATGCAGAAGATGAGAATGGTGGAAATGACGATGATAGGAAAAACTGCTATCATACAGCAATGACAAAACGTGTAACATGAAAAACTTCCCGGGCACGCTGTCCATCTCATAAGGAAGAAACATTCTGTCACAAAGAAGTTGTAAAAAGACGTACTACTTACAAATGTCTCGAATGAGTAACAACTTCCAGAATAACACTTTATCTTTCAAGAATAAGGAAATACACAACAGTACACTCTGGTCGCTACAACATAATTCCTACATACTAACACAGAAAAACTATGTCCTAAAGAGGACAACACAAGGGTTACTACACTCAAACTATGACATGGATGATCTCACTACAAAACTGCTACTCACTGCTACGAAAACTCAGACAAGAGTGATGCTCGACCAAAAATCAGCTGTTTAAAAAACTCTTCCTCTGAACTTTACTCACCCTTCCTAAAATCTACCCTAACCGGTAAAATCCAGAGAATTCATAATTCCTATGAGCCAAAGTTACATTACACACACACATCCAGTAAAGTTAACTGTCTGTGACATCTGTTTGTCTCCTGTCTAAACAAACAGACAGCCTACTACAAAACCCACGTGCAACTTCACATAACAGTCAAGATTCTGCTGATGGTTAACTTTCTTCTCACGTAAAATTTGACATAATAGTCAAGATTCTGCTGATGGTTAACTTTCTTCTCACGTAAAACTTTACATAATAGTCAAGATTCTGCTGATGGTTAACTTTCTTCTCATGTAAAACTTTACATTACAGCCAGGTTTCTGCTGATGCTTAACTTTCTTCTCACGTAAAACTTTACATAACAGCCAAGATTCTGCTGATGGTTAACTTTCTTCTCATGTAAAACTTTACATTACAGCCAGGTTTCTGCTGATGCTTAACTTTCTTCTCATGTAAAACTTTATACAACAGTCAAGATTTTGCTGATGGTTAACTTTCTTCTCACGTAAAACTTTACACAACAGTCAAGATTTTGCTGATGGTTAACTTTCTTCACACGAAAAATATGAGCTGATGAAAAACAAATCAATATTTAACCAAGGGACTGAACAAATCACCATAACTTTTATAATTGATTACGCCCCTTGTACTACAAAAAATCGATCATTAATGATCTCAGCCGGTTCTGTTACACATTTAACCTGAGTTATCACATGTGTCCTGTGCTTGTGTTTAACCATCATTGCGTTTTCATGTGCGTAGTGTGTTAGTGTATAATCAGAATTTTCATATGTGTGTGTGATGTTTGTGTTTAACCTGAGATTTCGTGTGTGTATTGTGCTTGCGTTTAACCTGAATTATCATGTGTGTAATGTGTTAAGTGTTAACCTGAATTATCATGTAGGTCATATATTGTGTTTAGCCTACGTCATCCTGTGTGCCACTTTGCTTATGTTAAACCCAAGTTTTTTTATGCATTTCAAACATAGATATTGCATTTTTAAAGTTTTCCTTCAGCGGTTATCAAATTCTTGAGTATTGTGGCCCAGTCAAGGAATGCGTACAAGCGTGGCAACTCTGTGTCAAGGAATGTGTTCAAGCGTGGCAACTCTGTAATCTGGTGCGCATCGCCTTGTAGGCAGACATTCCTAAACGTTAAAGCTAGTATAGCCTAGCATATGTATGCCAGGTACTTAGTTTATATAGTTTGACTGACTTGGTATGAGAATGTAGTTTACTATTGATTCAGTTACGCCTGCGCCCATGTGGAAGGAAGTCCTCCTGAATTTTGGCGCCAAAGGCGTCCTTTAAATTTAAAGTGCACACAACCTTTTATATTAAAGTGGAAAATTGAAAGAGAAAGAACTTATTCGTCATAAAATCATCCACCATTGTAAATTTTTTTCTCTGCAAAGAGCGATGCATTTGAAAGATTGAGGTAATTTCTCTTGAATGAAAAAAAATAAATTGAAAAGAATTTCTTTTCTGAAGGCCATTTTTTTGTTAGGGGGCGGGGGGGGGGGGGGGGGAATTTGAGTGTTAATTTTATAAACTTTTATTCTTTTCATTTTCTACAATGTTTTACTGTATGTTGTATGCTGATATGTTGATAAACTCAGCTTAGATTCAATCAATACTATCAATTTCTCATCGAAATGACCGAACTAGTTTGTTTATTTAGTTTGTGGGTATTTGTAAGAACTTTTATAAATCACAGGTATCCAGGTAGAACTGGTTGTTTCAGCGTGTCCATTTGATTTATCATTAATAATAAACTGTTCGATCATTTATTTGTACTTTTTCTTTTTTTGTTTTTGTTTTTGTTTTTATGTGAAGCTGGCTGGGGATCGTGAGAGCTGGAGATAATTTATTTATAACGAGAATGACAACACGTATCACACTGAACGATGATTACATTATCAGTGATGATCTGTGGATATGAGCTGATGGTTATATTCTGGTTAACTCAATTCATAAATTCTAGAGGCAGAAATGGCTGCAAGACGTCGTCGATGATCTGCGAATGGATTCATCAGCAGCAGGGGCATCTTGCTTACAGCGGAGAGGCCTACAGGAGAGCTGTTAGGGAGGAAAAGTTTCGCAAGGGACATGCAAATGACCGACTGACTGTCTCTCGATTATAATGAGATAAATCATGTACATTATTTCTGTTGCAGCACTTTTTATGATTAACTGCAGCCATTTGATGCTAGCAGATGTTGAAGATTTTCACTCTGGACTGATTCTACCAATGTTTAACTTAAAAAGTTGGCCACGTGGGGCGGGGGGGGGGGGGGGGAAACAATTGTTCTATGTTGCAATCTGCATTCCCCATTAGCATGATTTTGGGTCTATAATTGAACTCTTGTTTTCCTTAAATGGTAACCCACTCTCCGTGTGACCTTGCCTTTCTCCAGTTCATCTTAGGCAACTGATTCTAATGTCCCTGTGTACTTTGCGATTATGGTGTAAAATAGCCGATAGACCGTTTAATTAACATACAAGAAGATGCGAGGTTATTTTCTCAGTTACTTCCCTTTTTTGCCCAATCTCTGTTACAACCTTGTTTTCTTCTTTATGACAGAGCTTTCACAGGAAGAAGAACTTCGCATGTTTCCCACAACACTTACAAAAAAAAAAAAAAAACAAAGAAAAAGGTCAAGAATATCAGGAAGATAATGCACATAAAATCATTTATTACAAAAGAACAAACAAATTCGGAGAATCTCAGAGCGTAGAAAGAAAACGGTAATTATAATTTTTCTTAAGCATTGCTCTTCTAATAAAATCCGATTTTGTTTTATTCTCCGCTCTAAATGACTTTCTTGAAATATTTTCTTGTATAAATTGGGAACTGAAAGAACAGAGCATATGAAAGTGGGAGGTGTTAAATTAAAACAAAAAAAAAAAAAAACCTTAATACGGGCCCAAGGCTGGTAGAATTTATTGAAATCTATTTCGATTTCTACTCATTTCTTTTCCGTGGACAGCCAAGAAGGCGACGTCTACGCTGACAAAATTAGCAAACTCGTGTAGGCTGTTAATTAAAACATTAATTTATAGAAAAGATTAACTTCTCCACATTGTGCAAGGAATTGACACAGTTACTCCATTTTCTTTTTCTCCTCTCTTGAATTCTGCTCACAATCTTCTTGAAAAAATACCAGGAATATAAGGATACTGTGATAAATAACGTCTGATATTTCATTCTATTGTTACATTTCTATTTTTCATCCGCCCCCCCCACCCCACCCCCACCCATTTCGTGAGATAATAGGACGTTATTTTTGGGTAATGATGCAAGATAAAGATGAAAATGTTGGAAGATGAAGACATCTCTCTTTTCTCTGAGAAACTGGTAGGTTGTGTAATTTAGATGAAAGTGATCCGAATATGATTTGTGAGAAGAGCTAAGAATTAAAATTATGAGAAGATAAAACCCACCATTCATTTTAGATGTGTTTGATGGTCTAAGAGCAGGATAGAAAGTTGTAGAAAGTCAAGTCAAACCAAGTCTTCGGAAAAAAAAGAAAACGTTTGCTGTGATTGAGTGATATAATGCTAAAGTCTGATTGATTGATTGATTGATTGATCTTTATTTCAAAAGGGTTAAGAATTGGGCACGCAGGCCCGTCTGACATTCTGCCCTTTATCATACATCTTTCACTCTATTCCAGACATTCTACAAATATGCTGTTCATATAACAAACATAACTAACATTGAAGCTGAGAGACATAAAATAAAATATAACATTTACGTTTCGTTCTTAAACATTCACTCAGTACAGAAGTAACTACATACATTATAAATGACTATCTACTAAACAAAATTTTCGGGACTATTCAGAAAACAATTAATTGTATTCGGTGTCTGTAAGAGCAGCTTAAGATAGCTTTTAAGTTTTATAACTCATGGAGGCATGTAGTCGACATCAAATAGATATTGGGAAAGCTTGTAGTTGTAGGAAGGAGTATAATTTATATTTTTTATATAGGATGGGAGGGTATTCCAAAGATGAGCAGCAGAATAACTAAAGCTTTTCTTGTAAAGATCAAGTCTAGGTTTTGGAAGACATATGTTGTTCAAGCGTTGGCTGCACTTTGGGCTAAATTTAAACAGGTTTCATAGATAAGGCGGGGCATGTCGTGAAAGAATTTGATGTACTAACTTGGCTTTGTTGAAGAGGAACCTGTTCTTAAGAGGTTGTATTTTGATACGTTTGTGATGATTAGTTGTTCGTGCTTGATCTTTGTCTGAGGTGACAGAGCTATATAATGCTAGAATCTGAGGTGATGGAGTGATATAATGGAACAATCTGAGGTGATGGAGTGATATACTGCTACAATTTGAGGTGATGGAATGATATAATGCTACAATCTGAGGTGATGGAGTTATATAATGTTGCAGTTTGAGATGATGGAGTGATATAATGCCATCATCTGATGTGATTGAGTGATATAATGCTACATTCTGAGGTGATGGAGTGTTTTGGTACATCTGAGGTGATGGAGTGAGTGATATAACGCTTAAATCTGAGGTGATTGAGTGATATAATGCTAGAATCTGAGGTGATGGAGTGATATAATCCTACAATCTGAGGTTATGGAGTGATATAATGTTGCTATCTTAGGTGATGGAGTGATTTAAAGCTCTACTCTGAGGTGATGGAGTGATATAATGCTACAATATGATTGATGGAGTGATATAATCCTACAATCTGAGGTTATGGAGTGATATAATGTTGCTATCTTAGGTGATGGAGTGATATTAAGCTCTACTCTGAGGTGATGGAGTGATATAATGCTACAATATGATTGATGGAGTGATATAATGCCACAATCTGAGGCGATGGAGTGATGGAATGGCACTGTGTGAGGCGATAGAATGATATAATGCCACCATATAAGGTGATGGAGTGATAGAATGCCACAATTTGAGGTGATGTAGTGATGGAATGGCACTGTCTAAAGCTATGGAGTGACAGAAAGGCACTGTGTGAGGTGATGCATAGAACTGCACTACCTGAAGTAATGGAGTGATACAATACCACTGTCCGAGGTGATGGATGATATCATGTCAATGTGCGAAGAAAATGAGTGATAGAATGGTACTATGTGAAGTGACTGAGTGATAGAATGGTACTATGTGAAGTGACTGAGTGATAGAATGGCACTATGTGAAGTGACTGAGTGATAGAATGGCACTATGTGAAGTGACTGAGTGATAGAATGGCACTATGTGAAGTGACTGAGTGATAGAATGGCATTATGTGAAGTGACTGAGTGATAGAATGGTACTATGTGAAGTGACTGAGTGATAGAATGGTATTACTGGAATGTTATAAAAGTGATGTAATACTACCAGCTGATGCGATGGATTGAATGAATGCCACCAGTTGATGTGATGGAGGAGGTGAATGCAGCCGGCAGAGTGGATGGAGACCTTTACTGCTATCTGTGGTGATAAATTGATAGAATAAAATAATCTGAGTTGATGGATTTATATTGATGAATGACTACACACGATCCTGCCCAGGCACCAAGTGATGTCGAAAACGACGATAGTTTTCTCTCCCACATAAAGTTCTTTATGTCTGGTATTCCTTTCATTAATCAGCCAAATCATTGCTACATATTGACTGTTCTTGGTACATGCCACACCGTAAGAACGTGGCCATCCTACACTTGTTTCATCATACACTTTGATTATAAGATACCACACAAGTTTGAGAGGGAGATGGAGGGGAGAAAGAGAGAGAGGGAGGGAGAAAGAGACAGAGAGAGGGAGGGAGAGAGAAGGAGAGAGAGGGTGGGATGGAGACAGAGATAGAGGGAGCGAGAAAGAGAAGGAGTTAGGGAAATAGAGAGAGGAGGAGGAGGAATAGGAAGGAAAGAGAGATGAGAGAGAGAGAGAGAGAGAGAGAGAGAGAGAGAGAGAACTGAAATGGTGACGATTCTTGGCCGAAATAATTTTTTTTCATAATACAATTAGTCCTCGAGTTACGAACGCGTTCTTTTCTTAAGTATGTTCTTCAAGTGAATTTGTACGTAAGTAGGAACAGTTAGGTACATTTCATATCTAACATCAGCTATACAGCATATAGCGTCTACAGTGGACCTTTCTGTGCTTAAAAAAAACATTAAAGAAACCAACGAACCGCTAGAGTGGCGGAATGTTTTGATGCGCGAAGCAAAATAGCGCCCATTTGCTTTCAACTGGACTTTTTATTTCCTCTTTTAATAAGTAGGCTTCACGGCGCTAGTTCGTAACTTCGAGCTGTACGTAAATCGGACGTTCGTGAAGCGGGGGCCGCCTGTAACCCTGACCTTTGTACCTCTCTCCTTGTGTCGGTAGCTCAAACGTCCGGCCTTGCAGCAAGTCAAAGCCCGAGTTTTCTAACGAGAGATTAAGAATTTCGATAAAATCCTGCGATCTCCCCTGGCAACCGGCAATAATCCTCAAAGATTTAAACATAGATTAAAGTGAAGATTTCCTATCCTGTCATTTTCTGTTACGTTTAATGTTTGTCTACAAATCACGTTTAAAAAACAGTTAATATGATTAATGGCTTGCGTCAGGTAAACACGCTCTTCGGTTTCCTGTGGTCTTCTGTGTATCCATTTAACTCGATTGCCTCCCTTTTTCTTTGCACGTGATCAGATGTTCCCCATCTCTTACCTTTGAAGCTCCTCACAGAATATTACAATAACCTCACTCTTTTCATCTTCTCTAATTGGAAATGGAGCTGATCTCTCACAGTGTAAATTGTTCTAATGTGCGAACTTTACGTAAGCCAAGGGTTTTTCCTTACATCGTAAATTAGCAACACATATGAAGCGTAACATGAGTTATTCACGGCTTTACGCTCACATTCTGTCTCAGTTTTGCTACCTTTGATGTCAGCGGTTCTCACGATATCTGAGCTTTACTCCTTTCCCTGTTCTCCTATAACAGTCAAAATCTGGAATGTTTTGAAATTTATTCTTTAGATAGGTAGCGTGCACTTTCTGTCTGCAGAGAAAGTTCAGATTGTAACAGTATGAGGTACAGTTAAAATATATAGAGGGGAGGGACTTACACGGCATAAAGATGACAGAAGGAGGTGTGTAAGGCCATGAAAAAACCAGGATATAAGGCCAGGAGGCAAAAGGGACCTCTTGTCCCATTGTTTAAGGCCAGAGTTAGTTTTGCCAGTCTAAAGGTTAGAAGCAAAAAGCCATGGAAGTGGAGATGCCTAGCTCCAACACATGATTTATGCATGACTAGAGTACAGTAAGTGTCCGATCAGTTTGAGGGAAGCTCTGTTAAGTTTTAATTTCTGTAGCTCCCACCACATCATTTTTCTAGCTCCCACCACATCATTTTTCTAGCTCCCACCACATCATTTTTCTAGCTCCCACTACATCATTTTTCTAGCTCCCACCACATCATTTTTCTAGCTCCCACCACATCATTTTTCTAGCTCCCACCACATCATTTCTGTAGCTCCCACCACATCATTTCTGTAGCTCCCACCACATCATTTTTCTAGCTCCCACCACATCATTTTTCTAGCTCCCACCACATCATTTCTGTAGCTCCCACCACATCATTTCTGTAGCTCCCACCACATCATTTCTGTAGCTCCCACCACATCATTTCTGTAGCTCCCACCACATCATTTTTCTAGCTCCTACCACATCATTTCTGTAGCTCCCACCACATCATTTCTGTAGCTCCCACCACATCATTTCTATAGCTCTTACGACATCATTTCTGTAGCTCCCACCACATCATTTCTGTAGCTCCCACCACATCATTTCTATAGCTCTTACGACATCATTTCTGTAGCTCCCACCACATCATTTTTCTAGCTCCTACCACATCATTTCTGTAGCTCCCACCACATCATTTCTGTAGCTCCCACCACATCATTTCTATAGCTCTTACGACATCATTTCTGTAGCTCCCATCACATCATTTCTGTAGCTCCCACCACATCATTTCTGTAGCTCCCACCACATCATTTCTGTAGCTCCCACCACATCATTTCTATAGCTCTTACGACATCATTTCTGTAGCTCCCACTACATCATTTCTATAGCTGTCACGACATCATTTCTGTAGCTCCCACTACATCATTTCTATAGCTGTCACTACATCATTTCTGCAGCTCTAATGACATCATTTCTGTACCTGTGACCACATCATTTCTGTAGCTATCACAACAGCAATGAGGTCTGAGGTTTTGAAAATGCTAAGATCATTTCGATGACTTAACGAATCTGATATTTCTTACATTCAGAACACATACAAGACAGACTTGACCTCACTTACAGGTATAAAATATTGACACCAAACACACCATTTCTTTTCTCTCTACATAAAAAAACACCCAATGCATACTATACAGTATATATGGTAAATACTCATAGACGTTGTATATATTTGCATAGTTCATCTGATTTCTTTTCCTTGCACACAAAATCCCCTCATTTTGTCAAGCAAAACATCTTGGAGTAGGAGATAAAAGGCAATGAAGAGGCAAAACTCAGTCTCCGGCAGTAAAATCCATTGTCCTCTAATCCCACGGCAAGCAAGTCCAGAACTTTCCACACTTCAGACATTTACCCCGTCAAACAACTCTTTACCCCTGCCTTCACCTCTCTTTACAGCGGGGCCTACGAAGAATCACGGTGGCTAATCTATAAAACAATGAGCCTACGAAGAATCACGGTGGCTAATCTATAAAACAATGAGCCTACGAAGAATCACGGTGGCTAATCTATAAAACAATGAGCCTACGAAGAATCACGGTGGCTAATCTATAAAACAATGAGCCTACGAAGAATCACGGTGGCTAATCTATAAAACATAACAGGAAATAGAAACAGCTAGCGAAAAGTAAAGAGAAAAAAAAACAGTCGTGGAAATTTTATAGAAGAGAAAGTTATTAAACAAAAAGAAAACATCACACAGAGAACTAGAAAGCTCAAACACATCACACAGAGAACTAAAAAGCCCACCAAACACATCACCCAGAGAACTATAAAACCTAGCAAACATACCACACAGAAAACTAGAAAACCCAATAAGCACATCACACAGAAAACTAGAAAACCCACTAAACACATCGCACAGAAAACTAGAAAACCCAATAAACACACTACACAGAAAACTTGAAACCCAATAAATACATCACATAAAAAACTAGAAAACCCAATAAACACATCACACAGAAAACTAGAAAAACCAGCAAACACATCACTACACATAAAACTAGAAAACTCAATAAACACATCACACAGAGAACTAGAAAATCCAACAGGCATCACAAAGAGAACTAGAAAATCCAGCCATAACATCACACAGAGAACTAGAAAACTCAATAGGCATCACAAAGAGAACTAGAAAACCCAGCCATAACATCACACAGAGAACTAGAAAACCCACTGAACACATCACACAGAGAGCTAGAAAACCCTACGGACATCAAAACCCGCTGAACTTTGCTCCTGTACATATGACCTATGAAAGACTTGTAGCGTCATAGAAATTATAGGAACACAAATTTTTGAACATGCAAGAAAAGTTCAGTAAACCTTCTTCCAACATTCTCACAACCAGCAAGATTACCTCAGCTCGTATGCTTCGCTCTAAGATAGATTATTTCAGGCTAAACTCATTATTTGGGGGAGGGGGTCCAATCAATGCATCGCTCCCAGATCCAGATGACTCCCTGTGAAGGGAAGAGAGTTTTAACGGGGATTGTTATGGATGAAAACTAATAAGTAAGGTAAACGTGAGGGAGTTCGGGGTGAATAGTTTTTTGCACCAAGATACAAAACTCCTCCCGGAAGCTTGCTTTAGGATATCATGATATATCATCTTCTCTTGATAGCTTATGATATATCATCACCTCCTGATACCTTATGATGTATCATCAGCTCTTGATACTTTATGATATATCATCACTTCTTGATACCTTATGATATATCATCACCCCCCCCCTTATAGATTACCTCATGATATATCCCCACCTCTTGATAGATTATTTCATTATATGTATCCGCTTCATTACAGACTACTTCATTATATATCTCCACTTCTTGATAAGATTGGCTCATGATATATATCCACTTCCTGATTGATTACCTTAAATATACCATCACTTCCTGATACACTAAATCAGATATATCATCACCTCCTGATATATTACATCAAATATATCATTACTTCTTGATATATTGCCTCAGATATATCATCACTTCTTGATATATTATCTCAGATATATCATTACTTATTGATATATTAGCTCAGATATATCATCACTTCTTGATAGATCACCTCAGATATATCATCACTTCTTGATAAATTACCTCAGATATATCATCACTTCTTGATATATTACCTCAGATATATCATAAATTATTGATAAATTACCTCAGATATATCATCACTTCTTGATATATTACCTCAGATATATCATCACTTATTGATATATTACCTCAGATATATCATAAATTATTGATATATTACCTCAGATATATCATCACTTCTTGATATATTACCTCAGATATATCATCACTTCTTGATATATTACCTCAGATATATCATCACTTCTTGATATATTACCTCAGATATATCATCACTTCTTGATAAATTACCTCAGATATATCATCACTTCTTGATAAATTACCTCCGATATATCATCACTTCTTGATATATTACCTCAGATATATCATCACTTCTTGATATATTATCTCAGATATATCATAAATTATTGATATATTACCTCAGATATATCATCACTTCTTGATATATTACCTCAGATATATCATCACTTCTTGATATATTACCTCAGATATATCATCACTTCTTGATAAATTACCTCAGATATATCATCACTTCTTGATATATTACCTCAGATATATCATAAATTATTGATAAATTACCTCAGATATATCATCACTTCTTGATATATTACCTCAGATATATCATCACTTCTTGATATATTACCTCAGATATATCATCACTTCTTGATATATTACCTCAGATATATCATCACTTATTGATATATTACCTCAGATATACCATCACTTATTGATATATTACCTCAGATATATCATCACTTTTTGATATATTACCTCAGATATATCATCACTTCTTGATATATTACCTCAGATATATCATCACTTCTTGATATATCACCTCAGATATATCATCACTTATTGATATATTACCTTAGATATATCATCACTTATTGATATATTACCTCAGATATATCATCACTTCTTGATATATTACCTCAGATATATCATAAATTATTGATATATTACCTCAGATATATCATCACTTCTTGATATATTACCTCAGATATATCATCACTTCTTGATATATTACCTCAGATATATCATCACTTCTTGATATATTACCTCAGATATATCATCACTTATTGATATATTACCTCAGATATATCAACACTTCTTGCTATATCCCTCAGATATATCATCACTTATTGATATATTACCTCAGATATATCATCACTTCTTCATATATTACCTCAGATATATCATCACTTATTGATATATTATCTCAGATATATCATCACTTACTGATATATTATCTCAGATATATCACTTATATATTACCTCAGATATATCACTTATATATTATCTCAGATATATCATCACTTATTGATATATTATCTCAGATATATCACTTATATATTATCTCAGATATATCATCACTTACTGATATATTATCTCAGATATATCACTTATATATTACCTCAGATATATCACTTATATATTATCTCAGATATATCATCACTTATTGATATATTACCTCAGATATATCACTTATATATTATCTCAGATATATCATCACTTACTGATATATTATCTCAGATATATCACTTATATATTACCTCAGATATATCACTTATATATTACCTCAGATATATCATCACTTATTGATATATTATCTCAGATATATCATCACTTACTGATATATTATCTCAGATATATCACTTATATATTACCTCAGATATATCACTTATATATTATCTCAGATATATCACTTATATATTATCTAAGATATATCACTTATATATTATCTCAGATATATCACTTATATATTATCTCAGATATATCATCACTTACTGATATATTATCTCAGATATATCACTTATATATTATCTCAGATATATCACTTTACCCGTGTGGTACCCGGGATCTGCAAAGAATAGGACCACTGTACCCTACCATGCATGATCGTAAAAGGCCACTAAGGAGGGTTCAGCATAGGGCCAGCAACCCTATCTGGTAAAAAACTATCAGACTGCTACAGAAACAGAAGCAAGGGAAAAAGCAAATGCAGGTGGAAGGAGAAATGCGTATCAGGAAACTGAGCCCATGAAGGTTGTGGATGAAAGCCAGCCACTGGAAGTCCCCAGCCCGACTGCAGACCTCCTGGAACCTAAACAAAAGATGCATATAGGCAGCTGGAATGTAAGAACACTAAACCAGACTGGAAAACTAGCACAAACCATCAAGGAAATGCACAGATACAAACTAGACATACTAGGAATACAAGAAGCAAGATGGACAGGACAAGGCAGAAGGAAATTAACAACACAGCACACAGAAGATACAATAATATGGTCAGGTAAAGAAGATCTTCATGAAGGAGGAGTAGCATTGATTATAACAAAAGAAGCATCAAGAGCATTGCTGAAATGGACCCCAATAAATGAGAGATTATTATATGCACGGTTCAACTCAAGATTCACGAAGCTGTCTATTATAGTTTGTTATGCACCAACAGAAGCAGCTGAAGAGGAATTAAAAGAAGATTTTTACAACAGCCTCCAAGCCACAGTAGAAACAATACCCAAGCATGATATGCTACTCATCTTGGGCGACTTCAATGCAAAAGTAGGTAAGGAAATGAAGATAGAAGAAGAATCATGGGAAGAGAAGGAATCGGAGAAATAAATGAAAATGGAGAAAGACTGTGCAGTTTCTGTGAAGAAAACATGATGACCATCGGAGGGACAATTTTCCAACACAAAAACATCCATAAGGTGACTTGGAGGTCACCAGATAAAACCACAGAAAACCAAATCGATCACATACTAATAAACAACAAGTGGAAACGGTCACTACAAGATGTGCGAGCAAGGAAAGGAGCAGATATAGGAAGTGATCACAACCTTCTGGTAGCAAAAATAAAACTAAAATTAAGGAAAGCCAGAATCGGAGAACACAGAAGATACATTTTGATACAAGAAAACTGATAGACCAGCAAACAAGAAATGAATTCTCAATAATACTTAAGAACCGCTTCAGTGTCCTACAAGACGAAACAGAAATGTCCATATTAGAGTTCAATAAAACACTACAGGAAACAGCAAAAGAGGTGCTGGGATATCGGAAAAGGAGAAAAGAGGAATGGATAAGTGAGACCACATGGGAAAAGATAGAGCAAAGAAAAGAAATCAAGAAAAAATTACTGAACACCAAATCACAACGGCTTAAAGAACGAGTTTTAAGTAATTATGCACAAAAAGACAAAGAAGTGAAGGAATCATGCCGTCAAGATAAACGTCAGTATTATGACAACTTAGCAGAGACAGCAGAGAAAGCAGCATATACAAATGACATGAAAACCATATATAAAATCACAAAGCAGATGACAGGTAACTTCAATACAAGATGTGAAAGTGCAGTAAGAACACAAAATGGACAACTGGTCAGTGGAGAAAGAGAAAAAATTGAAAGATGGAGGGAACACTTTAACACCCTACTAAACAGAACACAAGCAGCACAAGCAATAGATATGCCTGAAGCAAAAGCGGAACTAAACATCAATACAGGACCAATAACAATAAATGAAGTAAAGAGGCGATAAAGATGCTAAAATCAGACAGGGCACCAGGTGAAGATGAAGTGACTGCTGAGATGTTGAAAGCAGAAGAAACAGAAACACCAAAACAACTTTGCCGGATATTACAACAAATTTGGGATTTAGAAAAAGCCCCAGAGGAGTGGAAAACTGGTCTTATAGTAAAACTACCAAAGAAGGGTGACCTCAGAGATTGCGGGAACTGGAGAGGCATTACCCTACTGCCACTCACTAGTAAAGTATTTTGCAGAATAATCATCAACAGAATTGTACCAACACTTGAGGAAAAACTTCGGAAAGAGCAGGCAGGATTTAGGAAAGGAAGATCATGTATAGACCATATATTTGTACTTAGACAAATATTAGAACAGGCAAATGAATGGCATAGCACAACATATGCATTATTCATAGATTATCTCAGATATATCATCACTTACTGATATATTATCTCAGATATCACTTATATATTACCTCAGATATATCACTTATATATTATCTCAGATATATCACTTATATATTATCTAAGATATATCACTTATATATTATCTCAGATATATCACTTATATATATCTCAGATATATCATCACTTACTGATATATTATCTCAGATATATCACTTATATATTATCTCAGATATATCACTTTACCCGTGTGGTACCCGGGATCTGCAAAGAATAGGACCACTGTACCCTACCATGCATGATCGTAAAAGGCCACTAAGGAGGGTTCAGCATAGGGCCAGCAACCCTATCTGGTAAAAAACTATCAGACTGCTACAGAAACAGAAGCAAGGGAAAAAGCAAATGCAGGTGGAAGGAGAAATGCGTATCAGGAAACTGAGCCCATGAAGGTTGTGGATGAAAGCCAGCCACTGGAAGTCCCCAGCCCGACTGCAGACCTCCTGGAACCTAAACAAAAGATGCATATAGGCAGCTGGAATGTAAGAACACTAAACCAGACTGGAAAACTAGCACAAACCATCAAGGAAATGCACAGATACAAACTAGACATACTAGGAATACAAGAAGCAAGATGGACAGGACAAGGCAGAAGGAAATTAACAACACAGCACACAGAAGATACAATAATATGGTCAGGTAAAGAAGATCTTCATGAAGGAGGAGTAGCATTGATTATAACAAAAGAAGCATCAAGAGCATTGCTGAAATGGACCCCAATAAATGAGAGATTATTATATGCACGGTTCAACTCAAGATTCACGAAGCTGTCTATTATAGTTTGTTATGCACCAACAGAAGCAGCTGAAGAGGAATTAAAAGAAGATTTTTACAACAGCCTCCAAGCCACAGTAGAAACAATACCCAAGCATGATATGCTACTCATCTTGGGCGACTTCAATGCAAAAGTAGGTAAAGGAAATGAAGATAGAAGAAGAATCATGGGAAGAGAAGGAATCGGAGAAATAAATGAAAATGGAGAAAGACTGTGCAGTTTCTGTGAAGAAAACATGATGACCATCGGAGGGACAATTTTCCAACACAAAAACATCCATAAGGTGACTTGGAGGTCACCAGATAAAACCACAGAAAACCAAATCGATCACATACTAATAAACAACAAGTGGAAACGGTCACTACAAGATGTGCGAGCAAGGAAAGGAGCAGATATAGGAAGTGATCACAACCTTCTGGTAGCAAAAATAAAACTAAAATTAAGGAAAGCCAGAATCGGAGAACACAGAAGATACATTTTGATACAAGAAAACTGATAGACCAGCAAACAAGAAATGAATTCTCAATAATACTTAAGAACCGCTTCAGTGTCCTACAAGACGAAACAGAAATGTCCATATTAGAGTTCAATAAAACACTACAGGAAACAGCAAAAGAGGTGCTGGGATATCGGAAAAGGAGAAAAGAGGAATGGATAAGTGAGACCACATGGGAAAAGATAGAGCAAAGAAAAGAAATCAAGAAAAAATTACTGAACACCAAATCACAACGGCTTAAAGAACGAGTTTTAAGTAATTATGCACAAAAAGACAAAGAAGTGAAGGAATCATGCCGTCAAGATAAACGTCAGTATTATGACAACTTAGCAGAGACAGCAGAGAAAGCAGCATATACAAATGACATGAAAACCATATATAAAATCACAAAGCAGATGACAGGTAACTTCAATACAAGATGTGAAAGTGCAGTAAGAACACAAAATGGACAACTGGTCAGTGGAGAAAGAGAAAAAATTGAAAGATGGAGGGAACACTTTAACACCCTACTAAACAGAACACAAGCAGCACAAGCAATAGATATGCCTGAAGCAAAAGCGGAACTAAACATCAATACAGGACCAATAACAATAAATGAAGTAAAAGAGGCGATAAAGATGCTAAAATCAGACAGGGCACCAGGTGAAGATGAAGTGACTGCTGAGATGTTGAAAGCAGAAGAAACAGAAACACCAAAACAACTTTGCCGGATATTACAACAAATTTGGGATTTAGAAAAAGCCCCAGAGGAGTGGAAAACTGGTCTTATAGTAAAACTACCAAAGAAGGGTGACCTCAGAGATTGCGGGAACTGGAGAGGCATTACCCTACTGCCACTCACTAGTAAAGTATTTTGCAGAATAATCATCAACAGAATTGTACCAACACTTGAGGAAAAACTTCGGAAAGAGCAGGCAGGATTTAGGAAAGGAAGATCATGTATAGACCATATATTTGTACTTAGACAAATATTAGAACAGGCAAATGAATGGCATAGCACAACATATGCATTATTCATAGATTTTGAGAAAGCCTTTGACAGTGTCAACAGAGATGCACTGTGGAAAATCCTAAGATGGCATGGCCTCCCCCATAAAATAGTTAATGTAATCAAAGCCCTATACGAGGGTTTTCAGTGCAAAGTTATCTGTGGAGAACATACCTCCAGCAGCTTTAGGGTACAAACAGGAGTGAAACAGGGATGTGTACTATCACCAACATTATTTATCTTGGCAGTAGACTGGTTAATGAAGGAGGCAACATCAGACAAACGCAGAGGATTACAATGGACCCTTAACACAGTGCTGGAGGACCTTGACTTTGCGGACGACATTTGTCTATTATCAAGCAGTCACAAAGATATGCAAGATAAAATAAACAAGTTAACCCAGAATGCAAACAACATAGGACTAAAGATCAACGTAGGAAAGACAAAGTTAATGAAGCAAAATGTGAACAACAGAAATGTACTCAGAGTAGATAACAAGTTAGTGGAGGAGGTCAACGAATTTGTATACCTTGGCAGCAGAGTAGTAGAAAATGGAGACAGCACAGAGGACATCAACAGCAGACTTACTAAAGCAAACCAGGCTTTTGCAATGCTGCAGAATATATGGAAATCAAATAAACTAAGCATAAATATGAAAATCAGGTATTTAAGAGTAATGTTCTAAGTGTACTACTCTATGGAAGTGAATGCTGGAAAATCACCAAAACCATAGAAAACAAGTTGAATTCTTTCCAGACTAAATGTTTACGTAGAATTAAAAAAATATTTTGGCCAAACACCATAAGAAATAACATCTTATTGGCAGAAATGCAGATGAAACCACTGACAACAATTATTGAGGAAAGACGATGGCGATGGTTGGGACATGTGCTCCGAATGACTGACAACTCACTACCAAAAATAGCACTAAGATGGACACCACAGGGGAGCAGAAGTAAGGGTAGACCAAAAGAGACATGGAGAAGAACAACAGAAAGGATGTTGAGCAATAGAGGGCTCACCTGGGCAAGAGCAGAAAAAAAGGCGAAAGACAGGCATTTGTGGAAAACCCTTGCGGAAGCCCCATGTGCCCTGGGCACTTAAGGTTCAGAGTTCACTTATATATTACCTCAGATATATCATCACTTACTGATATATTATCTCAGATATATCTCCGTTTCTGCGTAAATTATCTAGGGAGTTCTTAATGTCCAGCGACCAGATCCAATGCAGCAGAAAATATTGCAGGAAGGCCCTGTTATGCCAGAAAATGTCTGGCGAATGGCGAACTACCTGCAGGGTTATGGAAACTTTCATGTCAAACAAGATGGACATTCCCTATTAGTTTGATTGGTGATTTTCTTTCCTAACATCTTGTTCGTTATCCTCTCTCTCTCTCTCTCTCTCTCTCTCACTCTGTTGCTCTCTCTCTCCGGCCTTACTTCGCATCTCCTCCTATTTATATTTCACTTATATAAGACGCATTCAGTTCCAATTTCCCCTTACATTTCGAGAGAAATAACATTGAAA
The DNA here is from genome assembly GCA_009760885.1 of Achatina immaculata. Lineage (NCBI taxonomy): Eukaryota > Metazoa > Mollusca > Gastropoda > Stylommatophora > Achatinidae > Lissachatina > Lissachatina immaculata. Next base: position 36,007,946 of record CM019705.1, on the reverse strand, counting down.
CTCCCCAAACAAGCTCCCACATATTCATCCGCCTCTGTGGCGTAAACCGTTTCCGAAAGATAAATTATACAAACGAGAACTGACATTTACATATATACGTATCACAAATTTGAACTTCTCGGAGTACAATCACGTTTATCGGATTAGAATTTGAATGTTTTCTCTGTAGAGAGAATTCTTTACGTAGTCACATCGATCTCTCGCAAACTTTGCCGTCACTGAAATCGGAGAAAGACATTGTTTTCTTCTTAATAAAGCTCTTCTACGCTAATGTTCTTTAAAAAGCGTTGCTAGCGATATGTTCTTCTTCATTTAAACTCATCACAAGAACTTTATCCTCATATTTTAAAGAAATCAATGCCCAGAGCTTGTGTGAAATTCGTCTTTATTTTCCCCACAAACTACATTAAATGTCACATATCCATCTTGCTCCTGATGGTACAGAAAGTTTCTCAATGTTTTTTTTTTCTGAAAAAGCTAAGATTCCCCCACCCCTCCCCCAATCCCCCTCCTCTTCCTCCGTTTCTAAGTGCAGCGTTTTCGGCATCATGAATATATCAACAAATAAATGACTTTCATTAAAAAAAAAGGATTTGAATAAAATAAACATTACAGTGATATAGAGAGCCAAATCTATACTACTGGACAAAAGTTAAGGGCCGGTCATTAATTTCAAGCATACGGTTATTTTGGTTGCCGTACTAAAACTGTAAATAAATTTATTGTAGACTCTTGATTAAATCGCATTCTCAGGCAGTCCTCTATGAAGCCGGGGCATAAACAACACTGACTGTTCATCACAACAAGTGTAAAAATCACGTGCAGTAGCATAGTCCTAGATAAAATGTTAGGCCATTTTAAAAAGTATCAGCATGATCTAGCAGGTAATTAAATCGTGCTGATTTGTGCTGCACGTGCAAGAGGCATCCTTAGTGAACATTTCTCACTTTCCAATCATTTTTTTAACTAAAGTGGTTTTTGTCATTTGAAAAACACCATGCTACCGCGAAGGCGTTTTAGCATCTTTGAGCGTCATCGGGTCATAGCCTTGGTTGAAAGCGGTTTATCTGGCCGTGAAGTTGTACGGCGTTCAGGGATGTCCCATTCTACCATCCAAGGGCATTTGGAGCCATTTCTCGCAACCGGAGGAATAGAAGACAGGCATCGTTCAGGCCGACCTCGTTGCACGAGTAGACAAGATGACAGATACCTGCAGCTGTCAACACTTCGCAACCGGACAGTAACGTCTTCCACTCTCAGAAACCAGCTAATGAATACGGCAAACGTCAGTGTTAGCGGCAGAACAATTTGCAGGCGTTTAAGAGAATCTGGGCTGGCTTCACGACGATCAGCAATAAGAATACCTCTTACTCCAGCTCAGAGTTGGCTGGTGCCGGCAGCACATCCGTTGGACGAGGTGCCAGTGGGGTGAAATTCTTTTCAGGGACGAATCCCGCTTCAGTATGTCCTTCAATGATGGCAGAATCCGTGTTTGGAGAAGGCCAGGGGAATGGTTCCATGACGCCACTATCCAAGAAGTGGATCGTTACGGAGGGGGATCAATCATGGTCTGGGGTGGCATCAGCAGGCACGGCAGGACTCCCCTCCATGTCATTCATGGCAGCCTAACCGCCCAGCGATACCTGAATGAAATTCTGCAACCCATTGTCCAGCCTACCTTGCAAGCCATGGGTGCAGGGGCAATCCTACAAGATGATAACACAAGACCACACCGGGGTCGTGTCGTAAAAGAGTTTATTCAACAGCAATGGATCATTAGAATCAATTGGCCAGCTCGGTCGCCCGATCTGGCACCCATTGAGTACATATGGGATGTCCTAGGCAGACGGGTTTCGACAAATCATCCTCCACCTGTTGATGCCACCCAGCTGACCCTTTTCCTTCAACAAGAGTGGCAGGTCACTCCACAGAATGTCCTAACAACCCTGGTTAACTCGATGAGGCAACAGTGCATCGAATATCTGGCAGCGAAAGGTGGCCCCACGTGATACTGAGAGAGAGAGAGAAGGAGGAAGAGGGAGAGAGGGAAAGGGAGAGAGAGAGAGAAAAAAGAGGGAGAGAGGGAAAAGGAGAGAGAGAAGAAGGGGGGAGAGAGAGAAGGAGTGAGAGAGAAAAGGAAAAGGAGAGAGAGAATGAGGGTGAGAGAGAGAGAGAAGAAGGAGGAATGAATGAATGAATGATCTTTATTTTGAAAGGGTGAAGAATTGGGCGCGCAGGCCCATCCTACATTCTGCCCTTTATCACTCCATCTTTCATTCTTCATACACAATAGATTTAATAAGAAGACCACTCTTGTGAATTTTTGGACAAGGGGTGAGTGATTTCGCCAGCTTGCTGTATGTGTATTTCGCCAACTTGCTGTATGTGTATTTCGCCAACTTGCTGTATGTGTATTCCTATTCCGATCTAGAAATGAAATGATTGAATTTGTTCAGTTTTAAATGCTGTTTTCTTTGGTACTAATGGCTTGTTTGTTAGTCAGTTGATTTTGTTTTTGTAAGAACTGAAAAAAACCGGCCCTTAACTTTTGTCCGGTAGTATATCTAATTTATGGTTGTGATGTTTGAACAATAAATAGATAAAGCAATTATTGAACCAGATAAACGTCAGTTTGTAGACAGATAAAATATATATATATAGGACGTGCTGGAAAAGAGATAAATTCTTAGAAAAAAAATCACACCTTTGGGAACCACTTAAAGGCATGTAGGGAGAGTCAGTCGAAAGAGATCGGTTGGGAACATTGACATTTGTTTGGGAACATTGACACTTGTTTGGGAACATTGACACTTGGTTGGGAATACTGACATTTGGTTAGGAACACTGACACTTGTTTGGGAACATTGACACTTGGTTGGGAACATTGACACTTGGTTAGGAACACTGACACTTGTTTGGGAACATTGACACTTGGTTGGGAACACTGACACTTGTTTGGGAACATTGACACTTGGTTGGAAACATTGACACTTGCTGGAAATTTGACAAGAAATCAAGCGAGGCCGAAAAATAAATATCTGGAGATGTGACCAGAGGGACAGGAAAGAAACACAACAACAACAACAACAACAACAAACCAAACAAATAAACAAAGTAAGCACCAAAACAGAGATTAGTGCAAACCAAGATCTTGTCTCACGGCGGCTGAGAATGACAATTATTCTTTGTCAGCTTCAGAACTTCCTGAAGGGCGATAACCCAGACGTAGAGTCTTGTATACTGTCCGGGTCATGAAAGACTATTTTAGTCCAGATTGTACACTGTCCGGGTTCTATGTCTGGGTGCCGCCTTGACAGCTTGTTAGCCTTGACAAGTGTCGGTCACAGAGCTTTCATTGACACACTTTGTGAAGACCCCGGAAATAGTTTCTTCTACTTCCTGTGGTGCTAGTTTACGTCCCCGGCCACCTGCTGTTACTACATCCAGAAATAAATATTCGGTTAGCTTCCGGGACTTGTGCTTACACCCACAGTACATTGTTAGTATACGTTAATTTTCCTGTTTATGAAAGAAAAATTTAAGTGGACGCGTCTAACTATATGGGCGTGATTAGCCATGTAGGCGTGGCTGCCTATGTTGGCGTGGCTGCCTATGTTGGCGTGGCTGCCTATGTAGGCGTGGCTGCCTATGTTGGCGTGGCTGCCTATGTTGGCGTGGCTGCCTATGTTGGCGTGGCTGCCTATGTTGGCGTGGCTGCCTATGTTGGCGTGGCTGTTTGCACGGCGTGGTTACCCACATGGAACTTGCTACCTACTTGGGCTTTGGTATCCACATGGGCTTGGCTGCCTGTACTGGAGTGGCTGTCTGCATGGGCGTGGTTACTTATATGGGAATGGCTACCAATTTGGGCGTGTACATGCACGAAGACAACTTTCAGCTATAATCGTTCAATTATAATCGTTCAACTATAATCGTTCAGTCCAGAGATAAGACAGATGACTGAACAACAACCAGTCTCATGGGTGATCAGGAAAAGGAGATGGACATATGTTGGTCACTTGATGAGAAGAAACGATCAGAGAATCCCAAAACAAGCTATCAAGTGGAACACAAAAGGCCGAAGAAAAAGAGGTCAACCACGTGAAACTCTGAAGAGGACATTGTTAAGAGAGGCCAAATTAACAGGCGTAAAATCCTTTGATGAGGTTGAAAGACTCGCCGAAGACAGGAAAAATTGGCGAACTACTTTACGAGCCCTATGTGACGTTTAACGGCACGGGAAGGATATAAGATATAAGATAAGATATAATCGTTCAACTATAATCGTTCACCTATAATCGAACTTTGGTTTCATTTTTCTTTTTTTCTACCTATTCATCATACAAACTTTTCTGTTTTCTGGCGACGGTAATTAAACGAAATTGATCTTCTAATACTACCTGCTCATGATTTGATTAGTTTCCAGTGTTTTCTTGATATCTCTGAGAAACTTGTTTCCTTGATTTCTCTGAGAAACTTGTTTCCTTTATTTCTCTGAGAACCTATATATTTGCTTTTCACGCATTTTGGGGTATTTATTAACTTAAAAAAAAATATCCAATCTCTCATCTCTGTTGCTTCCAAGCTCGGCTTAATCTGTTAGTTCACTGTCAGAATCTCACGACATGCTGCTACAAGTTCGTGGAGTTGCTGAAGTTTATTTTTAAACACAGTAGTTCCCTTATGACTGATTTTTGTAAGTTATTTTTTACATCACTAATGGCCTTAGTAGCTAAATAAACCATATTTGTTCTACAAGACAAGGTATGACTGGTTTATGCTTCAAGACAAAGTAAGATCAGTATGTGCTACAAGACAAAGTAAGACTGTTTTGTGCTACATGACAAAGTAAGACCGGTTTGTGCTACATGATAAAGTAAGATTGGGTCTTGCTACATGACAAAGTAAGATTGGTATGTGCCACAAGACAAAGTACAAGAGGATATAACAGAAACCACACAATTTAGAATTAGCTAGAGAGTTGTAAACTATTTTTAAATTCTCAACAAATTTTTGCACCTGGAATAGAGGAACTTTCTCTTCTTGCTACACCTGTTTAGCTAAGGTATTAAAAAATCAAAATGATCAAAGAGAAAATTACAGTTCAACAATTGAAGTGTTTTAGTGAAGTGTGGTAAAGTATGGAAAAAAGTTGATGGTTGGAGCTAGGGAGAGGGATAAAGAGAGGAGAGAAGGGGAGGAGCGAAAGAGAGAGGGAGGGAGAGGGAGAGAGAGAGAAAGGGAGAGAGAGAGGGAGGAGAGGGAGAGAGAAGGGGAGAGGGAGAGAGAGAAAGGCAGAGAGAGAACGAGGGAGACGGAGAAAGAAGGGGGAGAGGGAGAAAGGCAGAGAGAGAAGGAGGGAGAGAGAGAAGGAGGGAGAGGGAGAGAGAGAAAGGCAGAGAGAGAAGGAGAGGGAGAGAGAGAAAGGCAGAGAAGAGAAGGAGGGAGAGGGAGAGAGAAGAGGGAGAGGGAGAGAGAAAGAAGGAAGAAAAGAGAGAATGAGGGAGAGGGAGAGAAGGGGGAGAGAGATAAAGGCAGAGAGAGAAGAGGGAGAGGGAGAGAGAGAAAGGCAGAGAAGAGAAGGAGGGAGAGGGAGAGAGAAGGGGGAGAGAGAGAGAGAAGGAGGGAGAGGGAGAGAGAAGGGGGAGAGGGAAAGGCAGAGAAGAGAAGGAGGGAGAGGGAAAGAGAAGGGGGAGAGGGAGAGAGAGAGAAAGGCAGAGAGAGAAGGAGGGAGAGGGAGAAAGGCAGAGAAAGAAGGAGGGGGAGAGAGAAAGGCAGAGAGAGAACGAGGGAGGGGGAGAGAGAGAAAGGCAGAGAATGAAGGAGGAAGAGAGAATGAGGGAGAAGGAGAGAGGGAAAGGCAGAGAAAGAAGGAGGGAGAGAGAATGAGGGAGAGGGAGAGAGAAAGGAGGAGGGAGAGGGAGAGAGAGAAAGGCAGAGAAAGAACGAGGGAGAGGGAGAGAGAGAAAGGCAGAGAAAGAAGGAGGGGGAGAGAAGGAGGGAGAGGGACAGAAAGAAAGGCAGAGAAAGAAGGAAGAAAAGAGAGAATGAGGGACAGGGAGAGAGAAAGGCAGAGAAAGAAGGAGGAAGAGAGAAAATGAGGGAGAGGGAGAGAGAAAGAAGGAGGAAGAGAGAAGAACAGGGCGTCCTACATTCTGCTCTTTATCACTCCATCTTTCATTCTTCATACATAATCGATTTATTAAGATATGCAAAATTACATGAACACAGACACACACATATATAAATCTATACACACACAAGGTCTGAAAATTAAGTAATGAGACTAATTACATAAAAAATAAAATAAACAACAGTTGAAGATATAACCTGTATTTTATTCAAAGTAAGCCCCTTGTGTATTGATACAGCGAGTAGCACGATCACTGGAACGACCTACCCAGTTCTTCTGTTGGTATGGCCCTTAAACTCTTTGTTACGGCCCTTGTAGCATAGCCTTGTAAGTAATGATTATGATTATTATTATTCTTATTATTATTGTTATTATTATTATTAGTGACATGATCGGGAATGTGGTTAGGAGGGTATTGAGGGCGGACTAGTGGATGAACGACTGAACAGAGAACGGACTAGGTCCCGAAGCAGATATCATGAAAGAGATGGTGGCCTTATTTAAATAAAAATAACAATTGGACAGACGGAATGAAAGCGACTAACGCGTTGACGCTAGTTGCGACCGGTTTTGGGCGACAAAGGATGACCCGATGACCCAGTGACCAATGACCCGATGACCTAATGACTAATACAACAATTGGAGGCGTGGTAATTTTAATGGAACTTACGAATATAAAAGGAGATGCAGGCAGGGAGATGCATGCAGATTCAGGTAGAGAGAGGTTCTGATAGAGGAGGAGGCAGATTCAGGTAGAGAGAGGTTCTGACAGAGGAGGACCAAAAGGTCCTAAACTAGTAGAAGAACAAAAAAAAAAGATAGAGAAGTAGCGTTAGACTGAACCAGTGTATCAAGAGATTGTGCAGTAATTTTTACCACGAGCTTTTGTATTAAAGTATGAAGTATTGAATATTGTGAACCAGAGAACGCTGCTTAAATACTGCATTTAGAGAATGAGAAATATGATATTGTGATATTTGTAGGTTACGTGTTACAACGATGAAATTTGTAAAGTTCACGTCGTAAGATATCTTCCTACAAGGGATGTTGTCAATTATATGGCTTAGATATATTTGTCAAAATAAAAGTTATTCAGTGAACTGCATCAGACTTCTGTGGTCCAGCGAATGATGTAATATGTTGTGCAACATCAATGTGTGAGATGATGATTAAAGAGAAACGTACTGAATAATAAGATAGGACAAAGAACATCTTCTTGAACAACAAAATAGAACATATAAGTGTTATACCCTTTGAATGTCATCAGTATCGTCAAAGAAGCGTCCTTTCAATGTTAGCTTTCATTTTGAGAACACCAAAAAAATCACAGGGAGACAAGCATATTGTTTGTGCTCGGTGCGATATACTTGCGATTGTAATTCTGTGCTGTTCCAAGACTTAAGATAAGTCATTTACAATTTTTCGTTACTTTTTTCATTTGTTATTGTTTCGTTAACACAAAATCCATGTGAATATATACTTTGGCTGCTCTCTCTCTCTCTCTCTCTCTCTCTCTCTCTCTCTCTCTCTCTGATTCTTCGTCCTGTTTGTTTTTGTTTGATGAAGGCTCACGCCGAAACGTCACATGTGTGTTATCGTTAAATAATAAAGCTGCTCCTACTTTTTTCCTGGTTTATTCATTCCTTTGCATGTCCCTTGCGGAACTTTGCCTCCCAAACAGCACTCCTGTAGGCCTCTCGGTTGTGAGCAAGATGGCCTGCTGCTGCTGCATCCATTTCCAGATCATCAACGATGTCTTGCAGCCATCTTCGTTTCGGTCTTCCTCTTTTTCTTTTTCCCATTATGTATCCTTCCAATACGGTCTTCTCTAAATTATCATGACGTTTAATGTGGCCAAAATATTTAAGTTTTCTCTCTTTAATCCTCTTTACTAGCCAGCCTTCTTCAATATTAAGCTCTTGTAGTATAGATATATTTGTTCTTTTTTGTGTCCACGATATTTGGAGAACTCTTCTATAGCATTTACATTCAAAGGCATTTATGTGTTTCTCAGCTGTTTTGTTAAGTGTCCAGGTCTCACAGGCATATGTTGCGATGGGAAAGATGCATGCCATTAAAAATCTTATTTTTGTGGTTCTGTCTGCTCCTCTCCACAGATTCTTTATTTGTTTTACTTTCTGAAGAGCAATAGATGTCCTCCTTTTAATTTCTCTCATTGTATCTCCATTATTAGTTAGTAGTGATCCAAGATATCAAAAACTCTCCACTTCTTCCAGTTTTTCCTCATTGATACATATTTCAGTTGCCTTGTTTGTTTTGTCAGTTGTCATCACTTTAATTTTCTTTGCATTAAGATATAGGTTCTGCTCTTCGCTGTTCTTGCGGACTGACATAATTAGTTTTTCCATTCCTTCTTGTGTTGTGGACAGCAATACTGTGTCATCAGCATATATAATCTCTGGTATTTCATAACCTCCAACTGTTAAGGGATAGTAATATTCTTTGTCTACATCTTCTCTAACATTCCTCATTATATTTTCAGTATACAAGTTAAATAAGTAGGGTGACAATATGCATCCCTGACGGACCCCTTGTTTTATGTCAAACCAAGTTGTTGTTTCACCATTTATTCTTACTGCTGCTTGTTGGTCTAGATACAGCAGTGATGTTAATTGTATCAAATGTGTTGGAAATCCCATTTTTTCCATTATTTCCCACAGTTTCTGGTGTTGTACACAATCAAATGCCTTTGAGTAGTCTATAAAGGATAAATATAGATTCACATTAAACTCCCTGCATTTCTCTATTATTAATCTTAGATTGAATATATGATCTCTTGATCCTTTTCCTTGCCTGAAGCCAGCTTGGACCATATTGACTTCTTCTTCTATTTTCTTTCGAAGTCTACCCATTATGATTTTTAACAGAATTTTACTGGCATGACTAATCAGGGCAACAGTTCTGTAGTTGGTGCATAATTTCAGGTTACCCTTTTTTGGCAGTGGTATGAATACAGTTCTTTTCCATTCTTTTGGCCAAATACCTGAATGCCATATCTTTTTACATAGTGCATGATAGATTGTTGCACACTCCTTTCCTCCAGCTTTAATAAATTCAGCGGTTATCTCATCACATCCTGGTGATTTACCATTTTTCAGATTCTTTATTGCCCATAAAACTTCTTCCATTGTCGGCTCGGGTTCTTTCTCCTCCAATAATAATTCACACTGTTGATTTCTGCTTCCACAGTCGGTTGTTTCATACATTCTTTTGCAATATTCCTTCCATCTTTCTAGAATTTCCTCTGTCTCTGTCAGGGTATTCCCCATCTCATCACAAATCACATTTAGCTTAGGTGTGACATTTCTCGTCAATGTCTTCATTTCTTTAAACATTTCACTATCTCTTCCACACCTCTGATGTTCTTCTATTCTTTCACAACAATCTTGTATGTATTGTTTTTTGTCTTTTCTTATGTTTCTTCGTACTTCTTTTGTTAAAGTTTTATATTTATTTTTGTTGTTGTTTGTCACTCTCCATTGCGTCTTCATTTCTCTATATTGTTTTATCAGTTCTAGTGTACCTGCTGTGATCCATCTATTCTTTTGTGTTTTCTTTACTGGAACCATGTCTTTAGCTGTTGTTACTAAGATATCTTTGGCCTGCGTAGCCAATTCATCTGGTGTCATCTCTTTATGTACAGCCATCAGGATTTCGAAACGGTTCTTCACTTCTATACCGTATTGTTCTGGTATATTTGTAAGGTCAAAGCGGAGTGGTCTTGATCCCATAACTATCTTTTTTATCTTTATCTTCATGTCTGCTATTAATAACTCATGGTCCGTGTCACAATCAGCACCTGGTAAAGTTTTTGTTGATGTTATGCTTGACCTCCACCTTCTCTGCACTAAAATGTAATCTATTTGATTCCTGGTTTTCCCATCAGGTGATGTCCATGTGTAAAGTCTTCTTAGATGTTGTTTAAAAAGTGTGTTAGCGATCATTAGCTCATTTTCCATGCAAAACGACATTAGATTGTCACCTGCCTCATTTCTGTGTCCTATGCTAAATTTCCCTACAACATGTCCTTCATCTTCTGCTCTTTCTGTACCAATTTTTGCATTAAAATCACCCATTATAAATACAATATCATTTTTCCGTACCTGGTCTATTGTCGTTTGCAGTGTGTTATAAAAATGTTCTACTTCATCTTCTTCTGCTGCTGATGTAGGTGCATATACCTGGATGACTGTTACATTTCTAGGAATGCCCTTAAGTCTGATTGTTAGGATTCTATCACTTACTGGATTGTAGCCTAGTAATGCTTTTGATGTTGATTTATCCAAATAAAAAGCCACTCCATTCTTTCCTCCTACTTCTCCGCCAGAATATATAAAGATATTATCATTCTCGCTCTTAAAGTGTCCTGATCCTTTCCATCGATGTTCGCAGATTCCCAAAATGTGTATCCGCGTTCTTTTCATCTCGTCACTTATTACTTGATATTTTCCCTCATACATACTTCTTACATTCCATGTTCCTACTCTTATTTTTCTTTTTAGTTTGATGCAGGTGTTTTCCTTAGTAACACCGTCAGGATTTTGTCCGTCATCAGAATTACTAGTACTGACCTCTGTCTCACACTCTTCCCCAGTGTTAAAATTAGATCTATCTGGCCTGGGGGACTCACTACCAGATCTTTTTCCTATCTGACCTTCCATGTTGCTGTTTGGGTTTCTTGGTATGTTTCCAGAAGGTAGTTTACCATTGCTTTCCTTCCGGGCAGTGACTGTACTAGTCAGTGATCGTAGCCATTGTCCCTACAATTGAGATCATCTGCCTACCATCATAGAATGGTGACCATAACCAACATTATCTGTCGGCTGTTCTCCCATTCCATCCACCACCTGCTCCCATGGCTTCACGTCACCCTGATCGGGGGGCTATACGGGTACTCCACCTTGCCCAAGGGTGTCCCGTAGACTGACGGAGGTAAGGAGGCGTCTTACTTCTCCTTTGATAGGGGATACCCCTACCCCGCTAACCGCTCCTGGTTTATACAGACAGAAATCGGCCACGGTGGACACTCTGAGACTCGGAGTTTGAGACACATGGTTATACAAGCAGCCAACACTTCCATGGGGAAGTGAGAAGGAATGATGATGTGAATGATGATGATGATGATTCTGATGACAATGATGATGGTGTAGGTGAAAAGAAGAATGAACATCCACTGAAAATATAAACTTAAAAATTCTAATTAACTGATAATGGAAAATACGAGAATATCTTTTTTCAATTTATAACTAGTAATGAATACAACAAGCAGATTTTTATCTCTAAGACAAAGAAAGGTCAAAACACTGAAAAGGGGCTGACAGAAACACGTGTACAATTTAGTTAGACTTATACACATTATTTTAAAATCAGTATTAACTGGGGATACGTTCTGAGACGAAACATCTTCTTTAAGCATATGAAAAGAGAACCTACTTTCGAAAATGTCTGACACTCATAGAGTCTAGTACAAGCAGTATAATCTCTCTGGACTGCAAGATAATGGCAAGAGCAACTTCCCTATAATACACAAGCATTGAAAAGAGGTCACCATGCACATTCAGGAGCCAATAAAACAGCAGAATATGAGATAATCTGTCAGATTATACTGACTGTTAAAATAAAAAAAAGATCATTTACTAAAGTGAAAACGTGATGACTGCCTCGGAAATCACAGCTCCACGGAAAGAGAAAAAGGGACGTAACAATGAATTATAGATAACGAGTTTGTCACAACCTGGAGATTGTCAGCTGCGACACAATCCAGAAACGCTGAACAGTCCAGAGGACCTCGATGTGACGCTTCAGCAGGAGCTAATCTTTGTTCGTGACATTTTCCACGAAACCGGCTTTCAGAAAAGCTACAGCTAACCTAGACACACACAGCAGGGTGACGGAGAGCTGGCTAATACGATTTGGAATTTCTCCCATGAGCTGTACCAAACATGTAAATGAAATAATATTGTCTGCTTTGTCATATTCTAAGACCTTGGACTTGTCACGTGAGGAAAACTTGGCGCGGCGGATGAATTTGAAATTAAGATATGATAACTGACGTTTCTCTGGGGGATATACTGCGTTATTTAGAAGGTTAGCAGCATTCCCAAGGACGCCTCAAGAAAGGAGTGAGACGTTATGATTGAATACTGTGGTATTGTAAAGCTTTATTATCTCTCTATTATCCTCACTAGCTTACATATGATTACAGAATTGCAAAATCTACAAACGTGATTACAAAATAAAGATGAAAACATTATAAGGTGAAGGAAATCAGAGGACCCACAAGGGAGACAAGCGAACTTTTGGGCAGAACGAAGGGAGAAAACCCGTGCCATGTGATCAGGTGCAGGATCGATGGGTCATTCAGAGAGGAAATTAAAGCTAAACTTCCACAAGCTAGACGCCTGAAACTTCAACAAATCTTGCACCAGATAAAAGTGGCTTTTTCTTACTGCTTCCAAATATGCCACTTAGATACTGACTGAATTTTGCCACAAAGGAAACTGTTTAAAATTATGAATCTTGGTTATTTTCCGCAAACAGCAAACACTGACCTACTTCAAGCCCGTCTTGTCCAGTTTGTGGAATGTGTTTCGCCAATGGCTGTGGAAATCTGATACAAATGTGAAAGAAATGAAGAGTTTTCTCTTTGAAGTCACGACAGCACACTGAAGGTCCAGTATGGAGCCTTAACAGCAGCATCTTCTGACAGCATCAGCTCACAACATCTTCTAGTTATCAGGTTATGGAATAGCATTACAACAGGAAGAGCAATTAGAAAGTAGTATATACTTACATACCATAGAAAACAAGTTGAATTCTTTCCAGACTAAATGTTTACGAAGAATTAGACAAATATTTTGGCCAAACACCATAAGAAATAACATCTTATTAGCAGAAATGCAGATGAAACCACTGACAACAATTATTGAGGAAAGACGCTGGCGATGGTTGGGACACGTGCTCCGAATGACTGACAACTCACTACCAAAAATAGCACTAAGATGGACACCACAGGGGAACAGAAGTAAGAGTAGACCAAAAGAGACATGGAGAAGAACAACAGAAAGGATGTTGAGCAATAGAGGGCTCACCTGGGCAAGAGCAGAAAAAAAGGCGAAGGACAGGCATTTGTGGAAAACCCTTGCGGAAACCCCATGTGCCCTGGGCACTTAAGGTTCAGATATATATATATATATATATATATATATATATATATATATATATATATATATATATATACTTACATGAAATGTAGTGCACTTTCCTCAGATACAAATTTGTCAAATAGAAAACAAAGGGGCTTTCTCATAGTACAGTGATTTAGAACAATATTGTACCGGTTATCGTTCTAAAAATAGTAGACAAAACACGTTAGACGAGAGGAGGAAAATTGTAGACAAAACACATTAGACGAGAGGAAAAATAGTAGACAAAACACACTAGACGAGAAGAAAAATAGTAGACAAAAAACGTTAGACGAGAAGAGGAAAAATAGTAGACAAAACACATTAGACGTGAGAGAAATAAACATAATTAGAGAATGAGCGTGACTTGAACCACATACTTCTGTAGGGAGTGTAGCAGTCTAGCCATGACAGCCCTATCCTCTAGGCCATCTAGCCTAGCTTTTAATACGTATGACTGAAATCGTGACACCTTAAATGAAATGAGGCCCATTTCACAAGACTTCTTAGGTTTAAAATCAGTCACTCGTAGGCACTCGGTCTCAGACAAGAACATGGTCTCCTGCAAATGTCCAGTGCTGCAATCCTGCAAATGTAGAGTGCTATTTTCCTACAAGTGTCCAGTGCTGCCTTCCTACAAATGTCCAGTGCTACTTTCCTGCAAGTGTCCAGTGCTACTTTCCTGCAAATGCAGAGTGCTACTTTCCTACAAGTGTCCAGTGCTGCCTCAACAACGATAGCAATAAATAAACAATAATTTCTCTTTTTTTCTCACTATTGTAGTTTCAAGACGTCGTCTTACAGGGTCTGTGGTTCGAGTCTTGGGCATTCTCCAGGTGTTTTTTTATTTCTCTCACATCTAAAGTCTTCTGTCTACTATTTTTATTTCTCTCACATCTAATGTGTTCTGTCTACTATTTTTATTTCTCTCACATCTAATGTGTTCTGTCTACTATTTTTATTTCTCTCACATCTAATGTGTTCTGTCTACTATTTTTATTTCTCTCACATCTAATGTGTTCTGTCTACTATTTTTATTTCTTTCACATCTAATGTGTTCTGTCTACTATTTTTATTTCTCTCACATCTAAAGTCTTCTGTCTACTATTTTTATTTCTCTCACATCTAATGTGTTCTGTCTACTATTTTTATTTCTCTCACATCTAATGTGTTCTGTCTACTATTTTTATTTCTCTCACATCTAATGTGTTCTGTCTACTATTTTTATTTCTCTCACATCTAATGTGTTCTGTCTACTATTTTTATTTCTCTCACATCTAAAGTCTTCTGCCTACTATTTTTATTTCTCTCACATCTAAAGTCTTCTGCCTACTATTTTTATTTCTCTCACATCTAAAGTCTTCTGTCTACTATTTTTATTTCTCTCACATCTAAAGTCTTCTGCCTACTATTTTTATTTCTCTTACATCTAAAGTGTTTTCTCTACTATTTTAATTTTCGCACATCTAAATGTGTTTTGTCTACTATTTTTATTTCTCTCACATCTAAAGTCTTCTGTCTACTATTTTTATTTCTCTCACATCTAAATGTATTTTGTCTACTATTTTTCTTTCTCTCACATCTAAAGTGTTCTGTCTACTATTTTTATTTCTCTCACATCTAAAGTCTTCTGTCTACTGTTTTTATTTCTCTCACGCCTAAAGTCTACTGTCTACTATTTTTATTTCTCTCACATTTAAAGTCTTCTGTCTACTATTTTTATTTCTCTCACATCTAATGTGTTATGTCTACTATTTTTATTTCTCTCACATCTAATGTGTTCTGTCTACTATTTTTATTTCTCTCACATCTAATGTGTTCTGTCTACTATTTTTATTTCTCTCACATCTAAAGTCTTCTGTCTACTATTTTTATTTCTCTCACATCGAATGTGTTCTGTCTACTATTTTTATTTCTCTCACATCTAATGTGTTCTGTCTACTATTTTTATTTCTCTCACATCTAAAGTCTTCTGTCTACTATTTTTATTTCTCTCACATCTAAAGTCTTCTGTCTACTATTTTTATTTCTCTCACATCTAAATGTGTTTTGTCTACTATTTTTATTTCTCTCACATATAATGTGTTCTGTCTACTATTTTTATTTCTCTCACATCTAAAGTCTTCTGTCTACTATTTTTATTTCTTTCACATCTAATGTGTTATGTCTACTATTTTTATTTCTCGCACATCTAAAGTGTTTTGTCTACTATTTTTATTTCTCTCACATCTAAAGTCTTCTGTCTACTATTTTTATTTCTCTCACATCTAAATGTGTTTTGTCTACTATTTTTATTTCTCTCACATCTAAAGTCTTCTGTCTACTATTTTTATTTCTCTCACATCTAAAGTCTTCTGTCTACTATTTTTATTTCTCTCACATCTAAATGTGTTTTGTCTACTATTTTTATTTCTCTCACATCTAAAGTGTTTTGTCTACTATTTTTATTTCTCTCACATCTAAAGTGTTTTGCATTATTTTTATTTCTCTCACATCTAAAGTGTTTTCTCTACTATTTTTATTTCTCGCACATCTAAAGTGTTTTGTCTACTATTTTTATTTCTCTCACATCTAAAGTGTTTTGTTTACTATTTTTATTTCTCTCTCGTTAAAGTATTTTGTCTACTATTTTTATTTCTCTCACATCTAAAGTCTTCTGTCTACTATTTTTATTTCTCTCACATCTAAAGTATTTTGTCTACTATTTTTATTTCTCTCACATCTAAAGTCTTCTGTCTACTATTTTTTTTCTCTCACATCTAAATGTATTTTGTCTACTATTTTTCTTTCTCTCACATCTAAAGTGTTCTGTCTACTATTTTTATTTCTCTCACATCTAAAGTCTTCTGTCTACTGTTTTTCTTTCTCTCACGCCTAAAGTCTACTGTCTACTATTTTTATTTCTCTCACATTTAAAGTCTTCTGTCTACTATTTTTATTTCTCTCACATCTAATGTGTTATGTCTACTATTTTTATTTCTCTCACATCTAATGTGTTCTGTCTACTATTTTTATTTCTCTCACATCTAATGTGTTCTGTCTACTATTTTTATTTCTCTCACATCTAAAGTCTTCTGTCTACTATTTTTATTTCTCTCACATCGAATGTGTTCTGTCTACTATTTTTATTTCTCTCACATCTAATGTGTTCTGTCTACTATTTTTATTTCTCTCACATCTAAAGTCTTCTGTCTACTATTTTTTTTCTCTCACATCTAAAGTCTTCTGTCTACTATTTTTATTTCTCTCACATCTAAATGTGTTTTGTCTACTATTTTTATTTCTCTCACATATAATGTGTTCTGTCTACTATTTTTATTTCTCTCACATCTAAAGTCTTCTGTCTACTATTTTTATTTCTCTTACATCTAAAGTGTTTTCTCTACTATTTTTATTTCTCGCACATCTAAAGTGTTTTGTCTACTATTTTTATTTCTCTCACATCTAAAGTCTTCTGTCTACTATTTTTATTTCTCTCACATCTAAATGTGTTTTGTCTACTATTTTTATTTCTCTCACATCTAAAGTCTTCTGTCTACTATTTTTATTTCTCTCACATCTAAAGTCTTCTGTCTACTATTTTTATTTCTCTCACATCTAAATGTGTTTTGTCTACTATTTTTATTTCTCTCACATCTAAAGTGTTTTGTCTACTATTTTTATTTCTCTCACATCTAAAGTGTTTTGCATTATTTTTATTTCTCTCACATCTAAAGTGTTTTCTCTACTATTTTTATTTCTCGCACATCTAAAGTGTTTTGTCTACTATTTTTATTTCTCTCACATCTAAAGTGTTTTGTTTACTATTTTTATTTCTCTCTCGTTAAAGTATTTTGTCTACTATTTTTATTTCTCTCACATCTAAAGTCTTCTGTCTACTATTTTTATTTCTCTCACATCTAAAGTATTTTGTCTACTATTTTTATTTCTCTCACATCTAAAGTCTTCTGTCTACTATTTTTATTTCTCTCACATCTAAATGTATTTTGTCTACTATTTTTCTTTCTCTCACATCTAAAGTGTTCTGTCTACTATTTTTATTTCTCTCACATCTAAAGTCTTCTGTCTACTGTTTTTCTTTCTCTCACGCCTAAAGTCTACTGTCTACTATTTTTATTTCTCTCACATTTAAAGTCTTCTGTCTACTATTTTTATTTCTCTCACATCTAATGTGTTATGTCTACTATTTTTATTTCTCTCACATCTAATGTGTTCTGTCTACTATTTTTATTTCTCTCACATCTAATGTGTTCTGTCTACTATTTTTATTTCCTTGACGTCTAAACTGTTTTGTCCAATATTTTTATTTCTCTCGAATCCAAAATATTTTGTTTGCTATTTTTATTTCTCTCACTACTAAAGTGTTTTGTCTACAATTTTTATTTCTCTAACATCTAAAGTTTTTTTTAATACTATTTTCCGAATGCTAAGCAATCATCATCACGATCATGTGGCGTTTTCAGAAAGAAGTTTGGTGGTAATGAATCTCCAGTTCCCTGGCACCTAGCCTTGATGAGTCACTAGCCAGGGTGTGTCCTGTTTCCTGTTGTATGTTGTCTTCTCATCTGCATCTGTGTGTGCATCTCCTTCTTGCTGTACCTCCCACCTTTCCTTCTAGCATATACTTCAGTATGTTATTATGTCTTTTGATATGGCCAACTGATTTTTGTTTTCTTGATCCTTATTTCTTTTAGAAGTTCACATCACACTTGGAATTTCTCTAGAACCTGTGCGTTTGTTCTTTCCACTTTGTATGATATATGGCCTAATTTTCTGTAGATCAACATTTCTGCATCATTTCTCTCTCTCTCTCTCTCTCTCTCTCTCTCTCTCTCTCTCTCTCTCTCTCTCTCTCTCTCTCTCTCAGACTTAAGCATACAAGTCTGTGATCAACCATTTTTCTGTGTGAAAACTTCGTTATTTTCTTCTTTCATAGATATATTTGTGCTTAAAATCATACTATAAAACTCTTTTAGATTTATTCGTGAAATCATACTCTGAAACTACCTTTTTAGATTTATGCCTGAAATCATACTCTGAATCTACCTTTTAGATCTGTGCTTGAAATCCTACTTTGAATCTACCTTTTAGATTTGTGCATGAAATTCTACTTTGAATCTACCTTTTAGATTTGTGCTTGAAATCCTACTCTGAATCTACCTTTGTGAAAAAATGTGCACATTTGTTCAACCCATGTTTTGTCAAGAAGCTATGCCATTTTTGTTCGGTATCAGATATGTGTACGTGCTTCATGTACAACATTCTGCATATTTTTTGCACGAACAACACACAATCACAAAACTGATGATTGTGTCTGTATGTTATATTTTGTATGAAACACGTGTTAAATATGTATATTATATTTTGTATGATACATCATTTGTTAAATCTGTATATTATATTTTGTATGAAACATCATTTGTTAAATCTGTATATTATATTTTGTATGAGACATCATTTGTTAAATCTACATATTATATTTTGTATGAGACATCATTTGTTAAATCTACATATTATATTTTGTATGAAACATCATTTGTTAAATCTGTATATTATATTTTGTATGAAACATCATTTGTTAAATATTATATTGTGTATGATGTTTTCTAAATGTTTACGAAGAATTAGAAAAATATTTTGACCAAACACCATAAGAAATAACATCTTGTTGGCAGAAATGCAGATGAAGACAGTGACAGCAGTTATTGAGGAAAGACGCTGGCGATGGTTGGGACATGTGCTCCGAATGACTGACAACTCACTACCAAAAATAGCACTAAGATGGAGACCGCAGGGGAACAGAAGTAAGCGTAGACCAGAAGAGAACATGGAGAAGAACAACAGAAAGGATGTTGAGCAATAGAGGGCTCACCTGGGCAAGAGCAGAAAAACCCTTGCGGAAGTCCCATGTGCCCTGGGCACTCAAGGTTCAGAGAGAGAGAGAGAGAGAGAGAGAGAGAGAGAGAGAATGAATGAATGAATGAATGAATAATCTTTATTTTTAAAGGGTAAAGAATTGGGCACGCAGGCCCGTCTTACATTCTGTCTACTATTTTTATTTCCTTGACGTCTAAACTGTTTTGTCCAATATTTTTATTTCTCTCGAATCCAAAATATTTTGTTTGCTATTTTTATTTCTCTCACTACTAAAGTGTTTTGTCTACAATTTTTATTTCTCTAACATCTAAAGTTTTTTTTAATACTATTTTCCGAATGCTAAGCAATCATCATCACGATCATGTGGCGTTTTCAGAAAGAAGTTTGGTGGTAATGAATCTCCAGTTCCCTGGCACCTAGCCTTGATGAGTCACTAGCCAGGGTGTGTCCTGTTTCCTGTTGTATGTTGTCTTCTCATCTGCATCTGTGTGTGCATCTCCTTCTTGCTGTACCTCCCACCTTTCCTTCTAGCATATACTTCAGTATGTTATTATGTCTTTTGATATGGCCAACTGATTTTTGTTTTCTTGATCCTTATTTCTTTTAGAAGTTCACATCACACTTGGAATTTCTCTAGAACCTGTGCGTTTGTTCTTTCCACTTTGTATGATATATGGCCTAATTTTCTGTAGATCAACATTCTGCATCATTTCTCTCTCTCTCTCTCTCTCTCTCTCTCTCTCTCTCTCTCTCTCTCTCTCTCTCTCTCTCTCTCTCTCTCAGACTTAAGCATACAAGTCTGTGATCAACCATTTTTCTGTGTGAAAACTTCGTTATTTTCTTCTTTCATAGATATATTTGTGCTTAAAATCATACTATAAAACTCTTTTAGATTTATTCGTGAAATCATACTCTGAAACTACCTTTTTAGATTTATGCCTGAAATCATACTCTGAATCTACCTTTTAGATCTGTGCTTGAAATCCTACTTTGAATCTACCTTTTAGATTTGTGCATGAAATTCTACTTTGAATCTACCTTTTAGATTTGTGCTTGAAATCCTACTCTGAATCTACCTTTGTGAAAAAATGTGCACATTTGTTCAACCCATGTTTTGTCAAGAAGCTATGCCATTTTTGTTCGGTATCAGATATGTGTACGTGCTTCATGTACAACATTCTGCATATTTTTTGCACGAACAACACACAATCACAAAACTGATGATTGTGTCTGTATGTTATATTTTGTATGAAACACGTGTTAAATATGTATATTATATTTTGTATGATACATCATTTGTTAAATCTGTATATTATATTTTGTATGAAACATCATTTGTTAAATCTGTATATTATATTTTGTATGAGACATCATTTGTTAAATCTACATATTATATTTTGTATGAGACATCATTTGTTAAATCTACATATTATATTTTGTATGAAACATCATTTGTTAAATCTGTATATTATATTTTGTATGAAACATCATTTGTTAAATATTATATTGTGTATGATGTTTTCTAAATGTTTACGAAGAATTAGAAAAATATTTTGACCAAACACCATAAGAAATAACATCTTGTTGGCAGAAATGCAGATGAAGACAGTGACAGCAGTTATTGAGGAAAGACGCTGGCGATGGTTGGGACATGTGCTCCGAATGACTGACAACTCACTACCAAAAATAGCACTAAGATGGAGACCGCAGGGGAACAGAAGTAAGCGTAGACCAGAAGAGAACATGGAGAAGAACAACAGAAAGGATGTTGAGCAATAGAGGGCTCACCTGGGCAAGAGCAGAAAAACCCTTGCGGAAGTCCCATGTGCCCTGGGCACTCAAGGTTCAGAGAGAGAGAGAGAGAGAGAGAGAGAGAGAGAGAGAGAGAATGAATGAATGAATGAATGAATAATCTTTATTTTTAAAGGGTAAAGAATTGGGCACGCAGGCCCGTCTTACATTCTGCCCTTCATCACTCTATCTTTCATTCTTCCCACACACTTGATTTAGTACAAATATACAAATTAAATTAAGAAACAAAAACATATCAAAAGAGTGTAAGATTAAACTATTACTTTCAAAGTAAAAGAGAAGAAGTCATTAACCTAATAAAATAGCACTCACGCACACATACACCCGCAGACATATACATAAATAAAAATACATTGTAAATACAGATCTTCTAACATATGTTTTTTAACAAACATTAAAATAAGTTCTAACAATATCTAACAAGTTGCTTTTCTAACTAAGTCACTGAAGTACTTGATGGTTTACGAGCCATGTGTTGAGAGAGTGCTAGTTCTTTTATGGAGGCATATAATTACAAGCAAGTAAATAATGAAACAGGTTTGAGTTAAAGGATGAAGTATTACCAACGGATTTTAAATGGTAGGGGAAGGTGTTCCAGAGCTGTACTGCAGAGTATGCAAGGCTTTTCTTGTACAGATCAATCCTGGGTTTAGGAAGAAGACAGTTTTTTAAACGCTGGCTATGTTTAGTGTTATACGTAAACAGTGACCAAATGTAAGGCGGAGCATTGTGCGACAGAATTCTCTGAACAAACTTAATGACAAAACTGCAGACAATTTTGAGTTGTTTGTGCTGATCTACAGTCTGTACTGGGTGTTTGTCACAAATAAGATTTAATGCTCGCTTGTGAAGTGAGTGGAGCCTTTATGTGTTTGAGACTGAGCATCCATCCCAGATTGTGGAACAGTAATCTAAGTGTGTTTGTATGTGTGATATGTAGTATATCTTTCTTGTGTCTTTGTCGATAGAGAGAGAGAGAGAGAGAGATAGAGAGAGAGAGAGAGAGAGAGAGAGATTTTTTTATGAAACTTCATTTGTTAAATCTGTATATTATATTTTGTGTGAAACATCATTTGTGAAATCTGTATATTACATTTTTTGTGAAAAATCATTTGTTAACAGTTGAGATCGAACGTATTTGTAGAATGTTCTCTTGATTTTATATCAAATGTTTTGTAGGATTACATAAAGCTATTATCGTTTGATTTTCTCGAAAAAGAAAATATTCCACGAGTTTATAACCCACACTTTCATCTTGTTTCTATTTATATTAATTCGTGATAATCTGAAGGATTATCTTTATTCATTATTTCCCGCTCTTTTATCTTCTTGACCCTTTTATTATGATTGTCATTAAATACCAATATTAATTTATTTTTGTTTTTTTTATGAACATAAATGTAAGACAATTGTATGACTCAACATATGTTTATTTTTCTTTTCAGTAATCCTACCACAAACCCTTGTGGTTCATAATGTAAGGGAAAGAGCGATGGGGAGTGACCTAAGTTGTGGTGGCTTCTAGGTGTCTGATAACTGTTGAGTTCTAAGTCTCTGGTAACTATTGAGTTCTAGGTCTCTGATAACTGTTGAGTTCTAGGTGTCTGATAACTGTTGAGTTTTAGGTGTCTGATAACTGTTGAGTTCTAGGTGTCTGATAACTGTTGAGTTCTAGGTGCCTGATAACTGTGGAGTTCTAGTTGTCTGATAAGTGTTGAGTTCTAGGTGTCTGATAACTGTTGAGTTTTAGGTGTCTGATAACTGTTGAGTTCTAGGTGTCTGATAACTGTTGAGTTTTAGGTGTCAGATAACTGTTGAGTTCTAGGTGTCTGATAACTGTTGAGTTCTTGGTGCCTGATAAGTGTTGAGTTCTAGGTGTCAGATAACTGTTGAGTTCTAGGTGTCTGATAACAGTTGAGTTCTAGGTGTCTGATAATTGTTGAGTTCTTGGTGCCTGATAAGTGTTGAGTTCTAGGTGTCAGATAACTGTTGAGTTCTAGGTGTCTGATAACTGTTGAGTTCTAGGTGTCAGATAACTATTGAGTTCTAAGTGTCAGATAACTGTTGAGTTCTAGGTGTCTGATAACTGTTGAGTTCTAGGTGTCTGATAACTGTTGAGTTCTTGGTGCCTGATAAGTGTTGGGTCTTGTTACCTGATAATTTTTGAGTTCTTGGTATCTGATAATTGTTGGTTTCTTGGTACCTGGTAATTGGTGGGTTTTTGGTACCTCATAATTGTTGGGTCATGTTACCTGATAATTTTTGAGTTCTTGGTATCTGGTAATTGTTAGGTTCTTGATACTTGATAGTTATTGGATTCTTGATACCTAAAAATTTTTGTGTTCTTAGTGACTGATAATTTCTGGGATCTGGTACCTGATAATTGTTGGTTTGTTGGTGCCTGATAATTGTAGGGTTCTTGGTGCTTGATAATTTTTTGGCTTCCTGGTACTTGATAATCGTTTGTTTCCTGGTAAGCGATAATTGTAGGGTTCCTGGTGCCTGATCATTGTTGGTGTCTTGGTGCCTGATGATTATAGCGTTACTGGTGCCTGATAATTGTTGTGTTCTTGGTGCTTGATGATTGTAGGGGTATTATCGCCTGATAATTGTTGGCTTCTTGGTGCCTGATAATTTGTTGGGTTCATGGCGCCTGATAATTGTAGGGTTCTTGATGCCTGATAATTTGTTGGGTTCATGGCGCCTGATAATTGTAGTGTTCTTGATGCTTGATAATTGTTGGGATGTTGGTGCCTGATAATTTTTGGCTTCTTGGTGCGTGGTAATTGTTGGCTTGTTGGTGCCTGATAATTGTTGGGTTCTTGGTGCCTGATAATTGTTGGGTTCTTGGTGCCTGATACTTTATGCCTTCTTGGTGTTGATAATCTTTGCTTCTTGGTGCCTGTTAATTGTTTTGGTGTTGGTGCGTAATAATTGTTGAGGTGTTGGTGGCTGATAATTTTTGGCTTCTTGGTGCCTGATAATTTTTGGCTTCCTGGTACCTGATAATTGTTGGGATGTTGGTGCCTGATAATGTTTGGCTTCTTGGTGCCTAATAATTGTTGGAGTGTGTGCTGCTAATTGTTGGGGTGTTGGTGCGTGATAATTGTTGGGGTGATTGTGCCTGATAATTTTTGGCTTCTTGGTACCTGATAACTATTGGAGTGTTGGTGAGTGACAATTGTTGGGTTTTTGGTGTCTGATAATTTTGTGGTTGTTGGTGCCTGATACTGTTGGGGTTCTTGGAGCGTGATAATTTTTGGCTTCTTGGTGCCTGATAATTTTTGGCTTCTTAGTGCCTGATAATTGTTACGGTGTTGCTTCTTGATAATTTTTGTTTTCTTGGTGCCTGATAATTGTTCGGAGTTTGATGTCTGATAATTTTTGGCTTCTTGGTGCCTGATAATTGTTCGGGGTTTGATGTCTGATAATTTTTGGCATCTTGGTGCCTGATAACTGTTGGGGTGTTGGTGCATGATAATTGTTGGGTTCTTGGTGCCTGATAATTGTTGGGTTCTTGATGCCTGATAATTGTTGGGTTCTAGATGTCTGATAACTGTTTGGTTCTAGGTGTCCGATAACTGTTGGGTTCTAGGTGTCAGATAAATGTTGAGTTCTAGGTGTCTGATAACTGTTGGGTTCCATGTATCTGATAACTGTTGAATTCTAGGTGTCTGATAAGTTTTGGGTTCTAGGTGTCAGATAACTTTTGGGTTCTAGGTGTCTGAAAATTGTTGGGTTCTAGTTGTCTGATAAACGTAGAGATCTAGCTGTCTGATAACTGTTGAGTTCTAGGTGCCTGATAACTGTTGAGTTCTAGGTGTCTGATAACTGTTGATTTCTAGGTGTCTGATAACAGTTGAGTTCTAGGTGTCTGATATCTGTTGAGATCTAGGTGTCTGATAAGTGTTGAGTTCTAGGTGTCTGATAACTGCTTAGTTCTATGTGTCTGATGACTGTTGGGTTCTAGGTGTCTGATAACTGTTGAGTTCTAGGTGTCTGATAACTGCTGAGTTCTAGGTGTCAGATAACTGTTGAGTTCTAAGTGTCTGAAAATTGTTGGGTTCTAGTTGTCTGATAAACGTAGAGATCTAGCTGTCTGATAACTGTTGAGTTCTAGGTGCCTGATAACTGTTGAGTTCTAGGTGTCTGATAACTGTTGATTTCTAGGTGTCTGATAACAGTTGAGTTCTAGGTGTCTGATATCTGTTGAGATCTAGGTGTCTGATAAGTGTTGAGTTCTAGGTGTCTGATAACTGCTTAGTTCTATGTGTCTGATGACTGTTGGGTTCTAGGTGTCTGATAACTGTTGAGTTCTAGGTGTCTGATAACTGCTGAGTTCTAGGTGTCAGATAACTGTTGAGTTCTAAGTGTCTGATAAATGTTGAGTTTTAGTTGTCTGATAACTGTTGAGTTCTAGGTGTCTGATAAGTGTTGAGTTCTAGGTGTCTGATAACTGCTTAGTTCTAGGTGTCGGATAACTATTGAGTTCTAGGTGTCTGATAACTGTTGAGTTCTAGGTGTCTGATAACTGTTGAGTTCTAGGTGTCAGATAACTGTTGATTTCTGGATGTCTGATAACTGTTGAGATCTTGGTGCCTGATAAGTGTTGGGTTTTGGTACCTGACAATTGTTGGGTTCTTGGTACTTGATAATTGTTGAGTCATGTTTCCTGATAATTTTGGAGTTCGTGGTACCTGGTAATTGTTGGGTTCTTGATACCTGAAAATTTTTTGTTCTTAGTGACTGATAATTCCTGGGATCTGGTACCTGATAATTGTTGGTTTCTTGGTCCTTGATATTTGTAGGGTTCTTGGTGCCTGATTTTTGTTGGTTTCTTGGTGCCTGATGATTACAGCGATATTGGTGCCTGATAATTGTTGTGTTCTTGGTGCTTGATGATTGTAGGGTTATTAGTGCCTGATAATTGTAGGGTTCGTGGTGACTGATTATTGTTGGCTTGTTGGAGTCTGATAATATGTTGGGTTCATGGCGCCTGATAATTGTAGTGTTCTTGATGCTTGATAATTGTTGGCTTGTTTGTGCCTGATAATTGTGGGTTATAAGTGACTTATAATTGTAGGTTTCTTGGTGACTGACAATTGTTGGCTTCTTGGTGCCTGATAACTGTTGGGGTGTTGGTGCCTGATAATATTTGTCTTCTTGGTGCCTGATAATTGTTGGGGTGTTGGTGCCTGATAATTTTTGGCTCCTTATTGTTTGATAATTGTTGGAGTGTCCTGCCTGCTAAGTGCTGGGGTGTTGGTGCCTGATAATGTTTGGCTTCTTGGCGCCTGATAATTGTTGGAGTGTGTGCCTGCTAATTGTTGGGGTGTTGGTGCCTGATAATATTTGGCTTCTTGGTGCCAGATAATATTTGGCTTCTTGGTGCCTGTTAATGTTTGGCTTCTTGGTGCCTGATAATTTTTCCTTCTTGGTGCCTGATAATTGTTGGGGTGTTGGTGCGTGATAATTGTTGGGGTGTTTATGCCTGATAATTGTTGGGGTGCTGGTTCCTGATAATTTTTGGCTTCTTGGTGCCTGATAATTTTTTGGTTGTTGGTGCCTGATAATTTTTGACTTCTTGGTGGCTGATAACTTTTGCTTCTTGGTGCGTGATAATTGTTGGGGTGTTGGTGCCTGATAATTTTTGGCTTCTTAGTTCCTGATAATTTTTGGAGTGTCGGTGCCTGATAATTGTTGTGATGTTGGTGCGTGATAATTTTTGGCTTTTTGGTGCCTGATTATTGTTGTGGTGTTGGTGCCTGATAATTTTTGGCTTCTTGGTGCGTGATAATTTCTGGGATGTTAGTGCCTGATAATTTTGGCTTCTTGGTGCATGATAAGTGTTAGTCTCTTGGTACCTGATAATTTTTGGCTTCTTGGTGCGTGATAATTTTTCTCTTCTTTGTGCCTGATAAGTGTTAGTCTCTTGGTACCTGATAATTTTTGGCTTCTTGGTGCCTGATAATTTTTGGCTTCTTGATGCCTCATAATTGTTGGGGTGTTGGTGAGTGACAATTGTTGGGTTCTTGGTGCCTGATAATGTTTGGGGTGTTGGTTCGTGATGCTTTTTTTCTTCTTTGGGCCTGATAATTTTTTGGGTGTTAGTGCGTGATAATTTTTGGGTTCTTGGTGCCTGATAATTTTTGCTTCCTGGTGCCTGATAATTTTTGGGGTGTTGGTGCGTGATAATTGTTGGGGTGTTGGTGCGTGATAATTTTTGCTTCTTGGTGCCCTATAATTTTTCGCTTCTTGGTACCTGATAATTGTTGGAGTTTTGGTGCCTGATAATGTTTGGCTTCTTGGTTCCTGATAATTGTTGGAGTGTGTACCTGTTAATTGTTAGGGTGTTGTTGCGTGATAATTTTTGGCTTCTTGGTGCCTGATAATTGTTGGTGTGTTGGTGACTGACAGTTGTTGGGTTCTTGGTGGTTGATAATTGTTGGGGTGTTGGTTCCTGATAATTTTTGGCTTCTTCGTGCCTGATAATTTTTGGCTTCTTCGTGCCTGATAATTTTTGGGTTCTTGGTGCCTGATAATTTTTGGCTTCTTAGTGGCTGATAATTGTTACGGTGTTGGTGCCTGATAATTATTTGCTTCCTGGTGTCTGATAATGTTTACTTCTTTGTGCCTTATAATTGTTGGGGTGTTGGTGCGTGATAATTGTTGAAGTGTTGGTGCCTGATAATTGTTGGCTTCTTGGTGCCTGATAATTGTTGAGGTTTTAGGGCCTGATAATGTTTGGCTTCTTGGTGCCTGATAACTGTTGGGGTGTTGGTGCCTGATAATTGTTGTTGTTTTGGTGTCTGATAATTTTTGGCTTATTGGTGCGTGATAATTGTTGGGTTCTTGGTGCCTGATAATTGTTGGATTCTTGGTGCCTGATAATTGTTGGGTTCTTGGTGCCTGATAATTGTTAGGTTATTGGTACCTGATAATTGTTGCGTTCTTGGTGCCTGATAATTGTTGGGTTCTAGGTGCCTGATAATTGTTGGATTCTTGGTGCCTGATAATTGACTGAACTAAATTTCTGCAATTTTCATTGATTGCTGCAGAGAAACGTCCCATGAATCCCAAAGTTTACATACGTCAGTACTTGAGGGAAACCAGTCTGCACCCCTTATAGTTACACAGACTCAACCTTCTAGCTTCTCATTCCAACATGCCAAGTAAAAGGGGAAATCACTATCAGATTCTGTACTCAACACACATAAGACACGACACCATGATAGTGATGAAATAGCCACGTGAACCAAATATACTGTGTTTAATTCAAACAAAACCTGACCAGAACGTCGACATACAATAAACTGACATGTCACCAGTAATATTAACCAGCGTGGCATGGAACAAAGACTAGCACAAACCAGTAAGCACGGTTACAGTACAATAGAATCTCAGGCCTTCTGTACCATCAAAATATAATGGTCTGAAACACACAACAAGAGCAAACTCGTGGCTATCTCAGCATCTTGTGTCTCCCTTAAACCAATAATGCAGTAACACTCTATCTTCAATAGATTCTCTTCACATTATAGTACCTTAGCCATGATACTTACAAACACATATCAATTGTAGCTACACAACTGCCAATAACACACTTCGATGAATTTTCATATTAAACATGACAAGCTTAAGCAATGCAATAATCAATGGCCATTTCGATCCACAAAAATAAAGTATTGAATGTGAAACCAACACATTTGAATCATCAATGAAAGCACATGAACTATGAAGCATGTTAATAAAACATCAATTAAATCTTAAACAAACTCAGACACATCAAAATATCAATGAAAAATGATTGCAATCAAGAATAGCACTAACTCATACATATAAAAATATAATTCGTCTAAAAAGAAAACTTAAATCACTACATGATAACATCCTATATTGTCTTCAGCTCACGAATTCATCAGACACTTGGAGACGTAATTAACCGTGTCACATTACATATAATTCACACTAAAGCAATTACAAACATAGAACTCACAAGACATGAGGTGGGCACGGGTAGGGCGGGACTGGAACGACGTAACAAACTATCACACACCGAAGAAGGAACCACGTAACAAACTATCACACACCGAGGAAGGAACGACTCACGACCACAGTCCGCCACGAACGACAACGGCCCTTCTTAGCTCGTACCTCGGCCATGCCCCGAACACAAACAGACCAAGACCTGGCTACACGTTTAACACGCTAGCTCAGTGAAACGTTTAGCATGAACTTCCAGGACGGCCGCGCCACAGACCAGACACTGACACCCAGTCCGGCAATAACAAAGGCCTGCATGGACAGCTGGAGATATGAGGCAGGATCTTAAGAGATGCCCATTAACGTTGTGTCTGAATCGTTGCGAATAGGCTGTGTTCATTCCAACCAGGCAAACGCCCGTTCACAGCAGTTCTGGCAGTAGTTAGAAAGTAATGATATCAGAGCACTTCTGACAGAAGTTAGAAAGTAATGATATCAGAGCAGTTCTGACAGAAGTTAGAAAGTAATGATATCAGAGCACTTCTGACAGTAGTTAAAAAGTAATGATATCAGAGCAGTTCTGACAGAAGTTAGAAAGTAATGATATCAGAGCACTTCTGACAGAAGTTAGAAAGTAATGATATCAGAGCAGTTCTGATAGAAGTTAGAAAGTAATGATATCAGAGCAGTTCTGACAGTAGTTAGAAAGTAATGATATCAGAGCAGTTCTGACAGAAGTTAGAAAGTAATGATATCAGAGCAGTTCTGACAGAAGTTAGAAAGTAATGATATCAGAGCAGTTCTGACAGAAGTTAGAAAGTAATGATATCAGATCAGTTCTGACAGAAGTTAGAAAGTAATGATATCAGATCAGTTCTGACAGAAGTTAGAAAGTAATGATATCAGAGCAGTTCTGACAAAAGTTAGAAAGTAATGATATTAGAGCAGTTCTGACAGTAGTTAGAAAGTAATGATATCAGAGCAGTTCTGGCAGTAGTTAGATAGTAATGATATCAGATCAATTCTGACAGAAGTTAGGAAGTAATGATATCAGAGCAGTTCTGGCAGTAGTTAGAAAGTAATGATATCAGATCAATTCTGACAGAAGTTAGGAAGTAATGATATCAGAGCAGTTCTGGCAGTAGTTAGAAAGTAATGATATCAGAGCAGTTCTGGCAGTAGTTAGAAAGTAATGATATCAGAGCAGTTCTGACATTAGTTAGAAAACAATGATACCAGAGCAGTTCTGACAGTAGTGAGAAAGTAATGATAGCAGAGCAGTTCTGACAGTATTCAGAAAGTAATTATATCAGAGCAGTTCTGACAGTATTTAGAAAGTAATTATATCAGAGCAATTCTGACAATAGTCAGGAAGTAATGGTATGAAAGCAGTTCTGACAGTAGCCAGGAAGTAATGGTATGAGAGCAGTTCTGACAATAGCCAGGAAGTAGTGATATCAGAGCAGTTCTGACAGTTGTCAGAAAGTAGTAGTGTCACATTAGGAACTTGTTCTTCAAATGGGAAACAAGGAGACTTCTCTCACAGTTAAATGACAGAGCGCAGTGTTGCGTGGTTAAGCGTCGAAAAATTGTAGACTAAATCGTCTAAAATGCTTTGCCTAAAACGAGAGATATTTGTTTCAGGACATTTATGCTGGCACCAGCACCCGGGCCATGATCTAAAGGCGCGCTAAGGAGTACAGGTTGTCCCCAAGGAGTTTTGGGGGGCAAAGATGAGCTTCTTAGTGAATGATACATTCATCAAAGCCGTCAAGTCTGATTTCCCCTAAAACTATCCAACCAGATCTGTGGAGCGCCTAGAGACAGGGCGATGTGCTCCATCTGACTAGTTAATAATGGAAGGAGCGATGTGGTCCCATATAATGGCCTTGATTACGTCATTAAGTCCGTTTCTGGGCTTCAGGAAATCTACTGTACACATTTCATTCCGGAAAGGAAATCTATGTTTCAAGAAGATTACACTGACTGAGAAGATTTTTTTTTCGTTTTGTCATGAGACTGCAGACATAAGATTACAGTCACTAGACTACAGTCACAATACTACGCTCACCAGTCTACAGTCACAAGACTAGACTCGCCAGACTACAGTCACAAGACTAGACTAACCAGACTACAGTCACAAGACTAGACTAACCAGACTACAGTCACAAGACTACAGACACAAGACGGCACTCACCAGACTACAGTTACAAGACTACAGACACAAGACTGCAGTCACCAGACTACAGACACAAGACTACAGACACAAGACTACAGACACAAGACATATTTCTTGGTCACATAGAGTCCTATAAAAAGATAGAAGCTGAACCAAATTTCTTGTTCATCTATGCCGTTTTATATCAGTTTCCTTATATGTAGCTTATTCTATACTTTTAACCATCCATCCATCCATCCATCCATCCATCCATAGGTTTTTATCAAATCGTGACCTGATTTCACGTAAAAAATGTAAGTGCACGTAACAATGTGTTGTTAACTTATCCCGAGGTATTAGTTATTTAGATAAGAGGATAATTGTTTCGTTGTTTTACATTTTATTCCTTCTTCTAATTTTTTATATACTTCAATTAAACTGAATGATTGGGAAGAGTTAATGGTTGGGAAGAGTGAATGATTGAGAAGAGTGAATGATTGAGAAGAGTGAATGGTTGGGAAGAGTGAATGATTGAGAAGAGTGAATGGTTGAGAAGAGTGAATGATTGAGAAGAGTGAATGATTGAGAAGAGTGAATGGTTGGGAAGAGTGAATGGTTGGGAAGAGTGAATGATTGAGAAGAGTGAATGGTTGGGAAGAGTGAATGGTTGAGAAGAGTGAATGATTGAGAAGAGTGAATGATTGAGAAGAGTGAATGGTTGGGAAGAGTGAATGGTTGGGAAGAGTGAATGGTTGAGAAGAGTGAATGATTGAGAAGAGTGAATGGTTGAGAAGAGTGAACGGTGAGAGACAAATGGCAGAATGTCAGATGGGCCTGCCTGCCCAATTTTTCATCCTTTGTAAAGTACGTTCACTCAACTTCTCTCCCTCCCCTCTCTTCCTCTCTCTCCCTCCCTCATCCCCCCCTCTCTCTCTCTCTCTCTCTCTCTCTCTCTCTACAAATGTAAATTACTGTTTCATATGACCATTATTTATTATTCATATTGCTACACTAACACGTTACTCATAAAAAACAGCTAAGAAACACATAAATGCCTTTGAATGCAAATGCTACAGAAGAGTTCTTCAAATATCATGGGCACAAAAAAGGAACAAATATATCTATACTACAAGAACTGAATATTGAAAAAAAAAGATTGGCTTGTGCAAAACATTAAAGAGAGAAAACTTAAGTATTTTGGACATATTAAAAGTCATGAGAATTTAGAGAAGACAGACTTTGAAGGATACAGAAAAGGCAAAAAAAGAAAGAGAGGAAGACGAAGGTGAAGGTGGTAACAAGACATCGTTGATGAGTTGCAGATGGATGCATCAGCAGCAGAGCATATTGCTTACAACCGAGTGGCCTTCAAGAGATGGACCAGGGCATATATATATATATATATATATCACATACATAGACAACATACCCACAGCTCTGGATATCACAGAAATAAGAAGGTAAAAGGTAACATTCCCGTTTTCCTGCCTTTAAGGCATATTGGGGAATACGGTGTTAGGCCCGTATTTTTCTATTTTTCCATGACTTTCGGCACATGAACGTGTGATGTGGTCAGTATCACGACTGGCCGCCTTACCTTCCAAGATTTATCTGCTACCCGTATTTAGAGGCTGGGTGAACCCCAGGACCTTTTTGGTGTTCACCAGAACAAAAAATCCCACTGCTGGGACTGAACCCGGAATTAAGAAGAGAAACGAACAATCCAATAATCAATGCATTAGGAATAAGCAAACGTTATCTAATTTATAGACGAAAAAAACAGGTCATTTATCGTACGACCTCCAGATCTTTTTCGCTATCATTGTGCTTTTAATCAACAAGCCGCATCATCAGTCAGTCATTTGCATGTCACTCGCGGAACTTTGCCTCCCTAACAGCTCTCCTGTAGGCCTCCCTAACAGCTCTCCTGTAGGCCTCCCTAACAGTTCTCCTGTAGGCCTCCCTAACAGCTCTCCTGTAGTCCTCCCTAACAGCTCTCCTGTAGGCCTCTCTAACAGCTCTCCTGTAGGCCTCCCTAACAGCTCTCCTGTAGGCCTCCCAAACAGCTCTCCTGTAGTCCTCCCAAACAGCTCTCCTGTAGTCCTCCCAAACAGCTCTCCTGTAGGCCTCCCTAACAACTCTCCTGTAGGCCTCCCTAACAGCTCTCCTGTAGGCCTCCCTAACAGCTCTCCTGTAGTCCTCCCAAACAGCTCTCCTGTAGTCCTCCCTAACAGCTCTCTTGTAGTCCTCCCTAACAGCTCTCATGTAGTCCTCTCGTTTTAAGCAAGATGCCCTGCTTATGTTCATTTGCAGATTATCAAATACAACCGCTTCATAATAAACGAAAACGAAACTTTCCCGTTTAAGAGGATATTACTTCTTGTAAATAATCTCACATTTCATATTTCCGACCAGGATGTCAAGATTATTATGTCAATAATGTGTTAATCTTTCTGATATATTATTATTCATCCGCGCGCGTACTTAAGTATGAAGAATAATAATAATATATCAGAAAAAAAATGGCCGCGGACTTAATCAGGCAATCAAAAATATTACCTGGAGATAGAATTCTTAGATTCCGATATATCTTGATAAGCCTTTTTCAAAACCAGGTCGTGGCACAGCTTAGGGTAGGGGGATTTCAGAGAAGATGTGGGGAACTGATGTAATTAAAATGTTCAAACTATTCAGGAAGTCTCGTAACATATGTCTGAAAACAGGTAGAAAAAAGTAACCTTAATTTTGCTGTAACAAGTTTAAATCGATAGTAGACACTTTGTGGTGGGGACATATTATGTCATCCCTCCCTAGATGTATGTGAGCAGAGGCACGTCGGCCATTTTAAAACTATGACGTCATCAGTCAGGATCAAAGATGGCCGCTCACTTGGAAGCGTTCACGAGAGAGGAACAGCGGGCAGGTATTCGTTTCTTGGGTGGTGACAGCCAGGAACCTGCAGATAGTCGCCACAGGTGAAGTGGCTGTAATGAAGGGGGGCGGGCACGTGGGTATCGGTTCAGATGATATATGAATGACGCAGGAACTTTAAAAATGAAGAGTTAAGACTGGCGGGTACAGGTCGCTAAATCAAGTGTCTCGTGTACATATAAGATCTTTTTCTCTCTCACTCTCTCTTACACTCTCTCTCACTTACTCTCTCTCACTTACTCTCTCTCACTCTCTCTTACACTCTCTCACTTACTCTCTCTCTCACTCCCTCTCTTACTTACTCTCTCTCTCACTTACTCTCTCTCACTCTCTCAATTACTCTCTCTCACCCTCTCTCACTCTCTCTCACTTACTCTCTCACTCTCTCTCATTCTCTCTCTTACTCTCTCTCATCCTCTATCTCACTCTCTCTCACTTACACTCTCTCACTTACTCTCTTACCCTCTCTCACTTTCTCTCTCATTTACTCTCTCTCACTCTCTCTCTCACGTACTCTCTCAACTCTCTCTCGCTATCTCTCACTTACTCTCTCTCACACTTTCTCTCACTTACTCTCACACTCTCTTATTCTCTTTCACTCTCTCTCACTCTCTCTCTTACTATCTCTCTTACGCTCTCTCTTACTTTCTCAGTCTCTTTCACCCTCTATCTCACTCTCTCTCTCTCTCTCTCTCTCTCACCCTCTCTCTCTCTCTCACGTACATAAATGTACACATAGATTGTTTTTTTTAAGACCTTCACCTTCCTTAAGGTGCTTTATTCAATAATTGTCTCTCTCTCTCTTATTCTCTCTCTCTTACTCTCTCTCTCTCTCTTACTCACCCTCTATCTCTCACTCCCTCTCTCACTCCCTCTCTCTCACTCCCTCTCTCTCTCTCTCACGTACATAAATGTACACATAGATTGTTTTTTATGAATTTAACCTTCTTTAAAGTGTTTTATTAAATAATTGTCTCTCACTCTCTCTCTCGTCAATCTTTCTCACTTTCTCTCTCACTCTCTCTATCTCACTCTCTCTCAATCTCTCTCACTTTCTCTCTCTCTCTCTGTATCTCACTCTCTCTCAATCTCTCTCTTATTCTTTCTCAATCACTCTGTCTCTCACACTCTCTCACTCTCTCTCACTCTCTCTCTTATTCTCTCTCAATCACTCTCACTCTCTCACACTCTCTCACTCCTCTCTCACACTCTCTCATTCTCTCTCACTCTCTCACTCCTCTCTCACACTCTCTCATTCTCTCTCACTCCTCTCTCACTCTCTCTCACTATCGCTCTATTTCACTCTCTCTATCTCACTCTCTCTCTCTTATTCTATCTCTTTCTCACTATCTCATTCTCTCTCATTCTCTCTCATTCTCTCACTCTCTCTCATTCTCTCACACACTCTCTCTCTCACTTTCTCCTCTCTCTTAATCTCTCTCAATCTCTCCCTCACTCTCACACTCTCTTACTCTCTTTCTCATTCTATCTCTCTCTCACTCACTCCTTCTCTCACTCCTTCTTTCACTATCTCTCACCCTCTCTCTAACTTCTCTCTCACTCTCTCTCTCTCTCTCTCACGTACATTAATGCTCACATATATTGTTATTTAAGATCTTAACTTTCCTTAAAGTGCTATATTCAACAATTCTCTCTCTCTCTCTTTCACTCCTACTCTTTCTCTCTCACTCTCACTCTCTCTCTCTCTTTCTCTCTCTTTCTCACTCTCTCTCTCACTCTCTCTTATTCTCTCTCTATCTCTCTTTACCTTACTCTCACCCTCTCTCTCACTCTCTCTCTTACTCTCTCTCACCATTTCTCTCTCTCACTCTCTCCCTTACTCTCTCTCACTTTCTCTCTTACTCTCTCTCTTACTCTTACTCTCTCTCACCATATCTCTCACTCTCTCTCACACCCTCTCTCTCTTACTCTCTCTCTCTCACCATTTCTCTCACTCTCTCGCTTTCTCTCATTCTCTCTCTTACTCACTCTCTTACTCTCTCTCTCTTTCTCACTCTCTTTTTGAGTGTCTGCCTCTCTTTCTGCATGTCTGCCTCTCTTTTTTTCTCTCTTTCTGCTTGTGTGAGTGTGGAGTGTATGGACAAGAAATAAGTTTATTATTTATTTATGTAATCATTTAATTGTGTCTTCATGATTATTATGCTCATTAACAAATGCTGAATGATTGTGACTGAGTGAAAGCTGTATGATAAAGAGCAGAATGTCAGACGGGCCTGCGTGCCCAATTCTTAACCCTTTGAAAATAAAGTATGTTCGTTCGTTCGTTCATTCGCTTGTTCTCTTTCTCTCTTTCTGTATGTCTGCCTCTCTCTCTGTATCTGTCTCTCTGTCTCTGTCTCTCTCTGTGTCTCTCTGTCTCTCTGTGTCTCTCTGTCTCTGTCTCTCTCTGTGTCTCTGTCTCTCTCTGTCTCTCTCTGTTTATCTCTCTGTCTCTCTCTGTGTCTCTCTGTGTCTCTCTGTGTCTCTCTCTGTCTCTGTCTCTCTCTGTCTCTCTCTGTCTGTCTCTCTCTGTCTCTCTCTCTGCCTGTCAGCCTCTTTCTCTTTCACTTACAGACTGTATTCATTTATTCCTAGTTCTCTGCCCCACCCCCACCCCCTCATTTCCCCACTCTCACACCCACACACACACTCCCACACACGCCCACACTCATCCTTACATAAGGACCGCAGTGCTAGAGCCCAAATATCGTGACACAGTGTGATTACCTTCTCATGAAACAGCCGTACTTAAGACAGAACAATCTTCAGACGGGGTTACCAGAACTTAATTACATCTGGTAGCCAGTCAGCCGATGGTGGCTGTTGGCAAGAATCTCCTGCTTGACGCTGAAACCTGATAGTTTTGATTTGAAGGACACTGCCCGTGGCCTCGTGTTGCTTTCAAATTACGTGTACTTCAGTCCTGAACCCTTATCTTAAGTAATGTCCTTGCTCTGTCGTTCAGAAAATCGTTTGGGCTATAAAATTACTAACCTTGAATTTGACTGGCTACGAATGATTACTTCAGTGCGTTAAGTTAAAATGAGAGAGTTACTGTCTTTGTCAGAATGTCTGTCTGTTTGTCTGTCTGTCTTTCTGTTAAAAATAATAAATATAGGAAGAGCGATAGATAAAGACCAGAAACAGGAGATAAAGACACCCTGTTATAGATAAACACCATCAGACAGCTCAGTGAAACTCTGAAATTTTGTAAAAATATGTGATTTTCCACGTCATCTGGAACAACTACTTTTGTTGTCATTTTGGCTGTTGTTGTTATGTTGTTGATTATTATTATTATTATTATTAGTACTAGTATTAGTATTATTATTATCAATGTTAAGGCCACTTGAATGGTGACATTTCTTTTTTTTTTAAATAATAACCTAACAGTGTACTGAAGAAAGTGTTCTGGTCCTGGAATTGATAGTGGTGTGTTCCAGGAACGTGAAACTTATAACTGATGTTATTCTGTCTCTCTAGAACTGTCAGCTGATGTGGTGAAAGTGTTTTATATCACCAGAACTGTCAGCTGATGTGGTGAACGTGTTCTATGTCACCAGAACTGTCAGCTGATGTGGTGAAAGTGTTCTATGTCACCAGAACTGTCAGCTGATGTGGTGAAAGTGTTCTATGTCACCAGAACTGTCAGCTGATGTGGTGAAAGTGTTCTATGTCATTAGAACTGCCAGGCGATGTGGTGAAAGTGTTCTATGTCATTAGAACTGTCAGCTGATGTGGTGAAAGTGTTCTATGTCATTAGAACTGTCAGCTGATGTGGTGAAAGTGTTCTATGTCATTAGAACTGTCAGCTGATGTGGTGAAGGTGTTCTATGTCATTAGAACTGCCAGGCGATGTGGTGAAAGTGTTCTATGTCATTAGAACTGTCAGCTGATGTGGTGAATGTGTGCTATGTTTTTATAACAGCAAGGTAATGTGGTGATGGTGTTTTGTGCTTCTATAACTGCCAGTCTGAAACTGTCAGGCGATGTCGTGAAGGTGTTCTTTGTCACTAGAACTGTCTCTGGAAATACTAGCCGATGTGGTGAAGGTGTTCTGCCTCTCTAGAAATATCGGCCGATTTGGTGAAGGTGTTCTATATCTCTAGAAATGCCAGCTGATGTGGTAAGGGTGTTCTGTCTGTCCGGAACTGCCCAATGATGTGGTGAATGTGCTCTATGTTTATAGAACTGCTAGCAGATGTGATGAAGGTGTTCTGTGTCTCTAGAACTGCTAGACGATGAGGTGAAGGTGTTCTATCAGTCTGAAACTGTCAGCTGATGTTGAGATTGTGATATTTGTCTCTGTAGCTGCCAGGGGATATGGTAAGGGTGTTCTATGTCTCTGGAACTGCCAGCAGATGTGGTGAAGGTGTTCTATGTCTCTGGAACTGCCAGCAGATGTGGTGAAGGTGTTCTATGTCTCTGGAACTGCCAGCAGATGTGGTGAAGGTGGTAAATGGGAGTATGACACGGCAGAGATTTGTTGTCAGCCTTTGAGTGAAGCTAAAAAGCAAGACGTGGGGGTGGGATGGTATTTTTCCTTCTATTTAGAAAGGAAAATAACTATACTTTGTATTTTTAATATCTACTATTACAAACTGAGCATCGCTAATCCGAAAATCCGAAATTCATAACTCTTTCAGCACCGACATGACGTCACGAGCGAAAAATGTCACACGTGACCGGATGTGATGGATCGCACTCGCAAACATTCTCTTTACTCAGCCTTCCCGAGGAGGGAAAAAAAGGACTTCTAACCTGCAACTAAGTTCAGTGATGATGATGATGATGATGATGATGGTGACCTAGAACTATTCCGTGTGTCAGCTTGACTTAAAAGAATGATGTCTGGCTTCTTTAGATATGAAAAAAATGGACATTCAAAGTCCATCAGTGGCCTGGAAGATGTGGATATCTAAAAAGTTTTTTTTTATCATCGATGATAAGGCTTCAGAAGTTCTTTCACTGACTGATGGTGAAACTATAGTAAACTCGGGGGGGGGGGGGGGGAAGAGGGTCCCTTAAATCTCTTAACTTAATTCTGTTAAAAGTACTCTAATACCTACTCTTTTCATGCTCATTGCTCACGAGCACGTAAACAAGTGTTCAGCTCTCTCTCTAATTTCTCCCAAAGTACAGCAATACTGAGAGTCAGTCTGTCATTTCTCCCGTCCTTTCCTTCGACATCTCGATATAATGTTTACGTATTTCCTTCGCGTGAGCAACAGATCAGGGCCCTGACTTGGCTGTAAGTGGGCCTCACCGGCTGTCACTCACTCTTACTACCACCACAGACATAAAGGTTCAACTCTACAAGTACACCTGAGAAAGAAGGCAGTGCCGTGTTTAATCAAAAAATATCTAACACAATAACAGGCCTACCCAACATAGTGACCATTACGTCATAGTCATTATAAGGTAACAGGCCTACCCAACATAGTGACCATTACGTCATAGTCATTATAAGGTAACAGGCCTACCCAACATAGTGACCATTACGTCATAGTTATTATAAGGTAACAGGCCTACCCAACATAGTGACCATTACGTCATAGTTATTATAAGGTAACAGGCCTACCCAACATAGTGACCATTACGTCATAGTTATTATAAGGTAACAGGCCTACCCAACATAGTGACCATTACGTCATAGTTATTATAAGGTAACAGGCTTACCCAACATAGTGACCATTACGTCATAGTTATTATAAGGTAACAGGCCTACCCAACATAGTGACCATTACGTCATAGTCATTATAAGGTAACAGGCCTACCCAACATAGTGACCATTACGTCATAGTTATTATAAGGTAACAGGCCTACCCAACATAGTGACCATTACGTCATAGTTATTATAAGGTAACAGGCCTACCCAACATAGTGACCATTACGTCATAGTTATTATAAGGTAACAGGCCTACCCAACATAGTGACCATTACGTCATAGTCATTATAAGGTAACAGGCCTACCCAACATAGTGACCATTACGTCATAGTCATTATAAGGTAACAGGCCTATCCAACATAGTGACCATTACGTCATAGTCATTATAAGGTAACAGGCCTATCCAACATAGTGACCATTACGTCATAGTC
Source organism: Achatina immaculata (assembly GCA_009760885.1). Classification (NCBI taxonomy): domain Eukaryota; kingdom Metazoa; phylum Mollusca; class Gastropoda; order Stylommatophora; family Achatinidae; genus Lissachatina; species Lissachatina immaculata. The sequence continues at coordinate 35,967,748 of CM019705.1, read as the reverse complement.
ATTATAAGGTAACAGGCCTACCTAATATAGTGACCATTACGTCATAGTCATTACAAGGTAACAGGCCTACCTAATATAGTGACCATTACGTCATAGTCATTACAAGGTAACAGGCCTACCCAATATAGTGACCATTACGTCATAGTCATTATAAGGTAACAGGCCTATCCAACATAGTGACCATTACGTCATAGTCATTATAAGGTAACAGGCCTACCTAATATAGTGACCATTACGTCATAGTCATTACAAGGTAACAGGCCTACCCAATATAGTGACCATTACGTCATAGTCATTATAAGGTAACAGGCCTATCCAACATAGTGACCATTACGTCATAGTCATTATAAGGTAACAGGCCTATCCAACATAGTGACCATTACGTCATAGTCATTATAAGGTAACAGGCCTATCCAACATAGTGACCATTACGTCATAGTCATTATAAGGTAACAGGCCTACCCAACATAGTGACCATTACGTCATAGTCATTATAAGGTAACAGGCCTACCCAACATAGTGACCATTACGTCATAGTCATTATAAGGTAAAAGGCCTACCTAATATAGTGACCATTACGTCATAGTCATTATAAGGTAACAGGCCTACCCAACATAGTGACCATTACGTCATAGTCATTATAAGGTAACAGGCCTATCCAACATAGTGACCATTACGTCATAGTCATTACAAGGTAACAGGCCTACCCAATATAGTGACCATTACGTCATAGTCATTATAAGGTAACAGGCCTACCCAATATAGTGACCATTACGTCATAGTCATTATAAGGTAACAGGCCTATCCAACATAGTGACCATTACGTCATAGTCATTATAAGGTAACAGGCCTACCCAATATAGTGACCATTACGTCATAGTCATTATAAGGTAACAGGCCTATCCAACATAGTGACCATTACGTCATAGTCATTATAAGGTAACAGGCCTACCCAATATAGTGACCATTACGTCATAGTCATTATAAGGTAACAGGCCTACCCAATATAGTGACCATTACGTCATAGTCATTATAAGGTAACAGGCCTACCTAATATAGTGACCGTTACGCCATAGTCATTACAAGGTAACAGGCCTACCCAACATAGTGATCATCCTGTCGTTCTTACATGGAAGTCTGGGATTGATTTCCACCGCCAACATCTTTCATTCTGTGTTAGGAATTGATCTAACAGAAAATACAGGATCCGAGCATCGCACACAAAACAAGATATCCAGTCAGTCAAAAATATACCACCAACAGAGTTTCTGGTGGCCAGATCAAAGACAAAACACGCATAAACTATTCGTTTCTGCGCACTCTCTATAACAGCAGCAAAAGTTACACACATCGGAATACTTTTTTATTTCAAAATACAGTCAGCCACTTGCATGTCCCTTGCGAAACTCTGCCTCCCTAACAGCTCTCCTGAAGGCCTCTAAGTTGTGAGCAAGATACCCTGCTGCTGATGCATCCATTTGCAGATCATCAACCATGTCTCGCAACCACTTTCGCCTTGGTCTTCCTCTCTTTCTTTTTCCCGTTATGTACCCTTCCAAGACAGCCTTTTCTAAATTCTAATGACGTTAAATGTACCCAAAATATTTAAGTTTTCTCTGTTTAATCCTCTTTACTAGCCAGCCTTCTTCAATATTGAGTTTTTGTAGTATAGGTATATTTGTTTTGTTTTTTTGGTTTTTTTGTGTGTCCATGATATTTGAAGAACTCTTCTATAGAATTCAGGTTCAGAGGCATTTATGTATTTCTCAGCTGTTTTGTTAAGTGTTCAGGTCTCACAGGCATATGTTGCAATGGGAAAGATGCATGCCCTTAAAAATATTATTTTTGTAGTTCTGTCTGCTCCTCTCTACAGCTTCTTTAGTTGTTTTACTTTCTGAACAGTGATAGATGTCCTCCTTTTAATTTCCTTCATTCTATCTCCATTATCAGTTAGTAATGATCCAAGACATGCAAAACTCTCCACCTCTTCCAATTTTTACTCATTTATAAATATTTCAGCTGCCTTATTTGTTCTGTATTTGTTTAAATACACCTTTTAACAAATAAGAAACGAGAGTTTCGCACAGTAAAGCAAAGAGCACAATGTTGTGTGATTAGAAAATCTAGGGAAAAAAAAACAATATACAAATCACTTGTAAACGTGAGGAAAAGACAAATAACAGAATTAATTCGGACTTGAACCATGGTCTAGCCACTACAGAGCAGCGTATTAACCAATTTGGCTATCTTCCACCCCACACATTCGTTTCTCCGCCCTATCTTTAAAGGTGGTAAAACATTTACACAAATTATAATAATGCATTGACAAATGTCTGCCATCCGGCCTCACGAAGTACACGACATGAAAGACTAGAACATCTTTTTAAGGGTACACCCTGAAAGAGTTAAACACGCCACACCCAAATCCCTTTCATATTTCCCATGGGACAAACTGTCCCTGTAAGTGTCCAGCTCGAACACAATAGATCTCACTCACTCACTCACTCACTCACTCACTCACGCACTCACTCACTCACTCACTCACTCACTCACTCACTCACTCAAGTGAGCCGATGATTGCTCTACCCCCAAACTGTTTACGACACACTCAAATTTATCTGCTGTGTTGAAAGCCTGCTGTTGTTTATAGTTGCTGTTGTTAGCTTTTGCTGTTATTTGTTCTTGCTGCTGTTTATTTTTGCTGTTGTTTATTTTGCTGTTGTTTATTGTTACTGTTGTTTATTATTGCTTTTGTTTACTGTTGCTGTTGTTATTTTTGCTGTTGGTATTGTTGCCATTGTTTATTTTTGCTGTTGTTTATTTTGCTGCTGTATATTTTGCTGTTGTTTATTTTGCTGTTGTATATTTTGATGTTGTTTATTTTGCTGTTGTTTATTTTGCTGTTGCATATTTTGATGTTGTTTATTTTGCTGTTTTATATTTTGATGCTGTTTATTTTGCTGTTGTTGATTTTGCTGTTGTATATTTTGATGTTCTTTATTTTGCTGTTGTTTAGTGTTCCTTTTGTTTATTGTTACCGCTGTTTATTGTTTCTGTTTATTTTTGCCGCTGTTTATTGTGCTGTTGTTTATTTTTGCCGCTGTTTATTGTTGCTGTTGTTTATTTTTGTCGCTTTTTATTGTTACTGTTGTTTAGTGTTGCTGTTTTTTTTATGTTTGCTGCTGTTTACTGTTACTGTTGTGTATGGTCGCTATTGTTTATTTTTGCCGCTGTTTATTGTTATTATTGTTTATTTTCTCTGCTGTTTACTGTTACTGTTGTTTATATTTTTCATGCTGTTTATTGTTACTGTTGTTTACTGTTGCTGTTGTTTACTTGTGCTGCTGTTTATTGTTACTTTTGTTTGCTTTTGCTGTTTAACAGCTGATGCAAATATCTTGCTGATGCTGTTGTGCTGTTAGTTACTTTGAACAAATTATTTTTTCCACTATGTTAGTGTGCCAACAATTTTAACTGTTAATTATTTATTTATTTGTGAATAAATGTATAAACAAGATAAGACAATGATTGATTGTTCTTAGCACATAACTTCAGAGCATGGAATGATGATGATGATGATGATGATGATGATGATGATGATGTTGATGATGATGCCACGTTACTACAGACTGTACACACCGATGGCTCAGATAACGACAGCTTTGCTTTCTGACAGTTCAATGTACACAGTTTCATGCGCATAATTATTTAAGATATTGAATAAAATTACATTCAGAAATATTCAAATGTTCAAAGTCAGACTCCAGCGTCACTGCATTCAGGACAGCCACCATATATATGCCCCGCCGCATGCCGCAGCATACGTCCAAGAGTAAGTTTGCTAATAGTCTCTGTCAAACGTTAGTTCTTTACGATGCGTTTTCTTTCATACAGATTTCCTACCAGCGTCCTCAGTTTGTCCTAGCTCCAGCAATCTCTTCACGGCCACATTGTTCTTCTATTCCCGCTCTTCATTTTCCTGCAGTCGATCAAATGCGACTTTAGCAATGTCGTCCTCGTCCATTCTCAGCCTGCCATTTATTTTAGCCTCTCAAGCCAGTCTATCTGCCATATCATTGCCATGTACTCCCGCATGTCCTGGACAGCAAAGCCAGGTTAGTACCTTCTTTTCTTTCTCCTAACTTCAGGGAATGTGTATGAAACATAGTTTTTTTATGTTTAGGGTTTAAGTCCCGAGAGAGAAGACTCTGCAATATTTGGTGATCCACGACCCACAGCTGAGATACTGGGGTCAGGGTTGACGAATCACAGCTGAGATACTGGGGTCAGGGTTGACGAGTCATAGCTGAGATACTGGGGTCAGGGTTGACGAATCACAGCTGAGATACTGGGGTCAGGGTTGACGAATCACAGCTGAGATACTGGGGTCAGGGTTGACGAATCACAGCTGAGATACTGGGGTCAGGGTTGACGAATCACAGCTGAGATACTGGGGTCAGGGTTGACGAATCATAGCTGATCAAGACCCCCGCCAGACCTCTCCCCAGTAACACGCCTAACCTGGCTAACGGGACGGGGATTGCCATAGTCCCTATGGTGGTGGAGCCTGCGAAAGAAGCATACCACATCTCTATTTCAGCTCCACCCAAGGACTTAAAAAGTAGCCCACTCATAACCCGACATGGTACACTGCCTCAACAACTTCACCGCATCGGGCCGAAGAGCACCAGATCGCTGTTCCAGAAAATGGACGAAGAAGAAGAAGAAAGCGTGGGTCTCATCCTCAAGGCAACTCACCATGTTTGTGCACAAAGTCCAGACCCAGTCAACCCAAGCACTTTGGTCTCAGGCAAGTCGGGTAAGGGACACTCAGCTCAGAATAACAACTAATAACAAGCAACAAACACATGTCTTAATGACAACTAATAACAAGCAACAAACACATGTCTTAATGACAACTAATAACAAGCAACAAACACATGTCTTAATAACAACTAATAACAAGCAACAAACACATGTCTTAATAACAACTAATAACAAGCAACAAACACATGTCTTAATAACAACTAATAACAAGCAACAAACACATGTCTTAATGACAACTAATAACAAGCAACAAACACATGTCTTAATGACAACTAATAACAAGCAACAAACACATGTCTTAATAACAACTAATAACAAGCAACAAACACATGTCTTAATAACAACTAATAACAAGCAACAAACACATGTCTTAATGACAACTAATAACAAGCAACAAACACATGTCTTAATAACAACTAATAACAAGCAACAAACACATGTCTTAATAACAACTAATAACAAGCAACAAACACATGTCTTAATAACAACTAATAACAAGCAACAAACACATGTCTTAATAACAACTAATAACAAGCAACAAACACATGTCTTAATAACAACTAATAACAAGCAACAAACACATGTCTTAATAACAACTAATAACAAGCAACAAACACATGTCTCAATGACAACTAATAACGAACAAGAAACACATCTCGCAATGACAACAAATAACAAGCAACAAAGGCATATCTCAATGACAACAACGACCAACAGACACATTTCTCAATGACAACTAATAACGACCAACAGACACATTTCTCAATGACAACTAATAACGACCAACAGACACATTTCTCAATGACAACTAATAACGATCAACAGACACATTTCTCAATGACAACTAATAACGACCAACAGACACATTTCTCAATGACAACTAATAACGACCAACAGACACATTTCTCAATGACAACTAATAACGATCAACAGACACATTTCTCAATGACAACTAATAACGACCAATAGACATATGTCGCAATAACAACTAGAGCAACAAACTCACCTCCCATTGACAACTAATATCGAACAACCAACGTCTCAGACACAGAAAGACTCCAAAAAACTTCTGATGTCTGAAAGATCTTTATTGAAAACAATGAAAAAAAAAGAACTTACTAAAAGCTTAAACTGAGAAGCTAACCTTTGCTTAAAGCGTGTTGAAAGATACCGCTTATGGCTAAAAATACGTTGGAAATCTTGACAATAATGTCCGTGCCTAGACAAATGTCAAGTTTTCAAGCAATGATTTGTACATTTTTTTAATACCCACAAAAAAGTCGTTTCTCTGTGATATCATTTGTGTCTGTAAGAGAAACGACAGAGTGAATTATTAGATACAAAATTAGTCGTTTATAACAAGATGAAGGATAACACTATGATTAGGGCAGGACAGTTCTATAATGAGACCATTATAGCACCACAACTAGACCATGTTCATATTAATTTTAAACTTGCAAATTGTACTGTATAATTAAACCATGATAATACTATCATTATACCATGGTAGTATTATAATTTGAATTTGATAGTACTACAATTATCATGATAATACTACAATTAGACCATGATGGCACTATAATTATATCATGATAATATTATAATTAGACCATGGTAGTAATACAATTATATCATGAGACTATTATAATGAGATCATGGTAGTAATATAAGTATATCATGAGACTACTATAATTAGATCATGGTAGTAATACAATTATATCATGAGACCTATTATAATTAGATCATAGTAGTAATATAATTATATCACGATAATACCATAATAGAACATGATAGTACTATAAATCGACCGTGAGAATTCTTAAGTAGACCATGGTAGTACTATAACTGGGTCATATAGTACTATATTTTGACCATTCTTCTTCTTCTTCTTCTTCAGCTTTCCGAGCCTTTAAAGCTCGTAGCTGTGATAAAGTTCGCCTCCATTCCTCTCTATTCCTAATCTTCTCTCTCCAGTTGGTGACACCAGTTTCTTTTATATCCTCTTCTATGTTGTCTTTCCTTTTCTGTCGTGGTCTTGTTTCCCTCATCTCTTGTGCATACATCATTTTCGTTTGTCTGTTCTCTTCCATTCTTTCTACATGGCCCAGCCAGCGTAGTCTGTTCAGTTTCAATACATTTATAATTTGCTGGGATTTAAATAAGCTGTTCAGTTCAGTGTTCTTTCTCGCTCTCCATTCTCCACTGTTGGTGTCCTTTATCGGCCCAAAAGATTCTTATTAGGATTTTGTTCTCAAAGATCTGCAATTGTTGTTCATGTTTCTTTCTTGATTTTTTTTCATTATTTTAAATAAGGAGAAAAATATTTTGACTGTTATTACTAATGAAAATTTACACTTGGATAATATTATTCATTCATTCATTCGTTTGCATGTCCCTTGAGCTTTGCCTCCCTAACAGCTCTCCTGTAGGCCTCTCGGTTGTGAGCAAGATGCCCTGCTGCTGATGCATTCATTTGCAGATCATCAACGATGTCTTGCAGTCATCTTCGCCTTGGTCTTCCTCTCTTTCTTTTTCCCATTATGTACCCTTCCAAGACGGCCTTCTCTAGATTATCATGATATTGATTTATGTGTCCAAAATATTTAAATTTTCTCTCTTTAATCTTTATTAGCCTGCCTAAATCAATATTAAGTTCCTGTAATATGGATATATTTGTTCTTTTTATGTTCATGATATTTGAAGAACTCTTCTGTAGCATTTATATTCAAAGGCATTTATGTGTTTCTCAGCTGTTTTGTTAAGTCTCACAGGCATATGTTGCGATGGGAAAGATACATGCCCTTAAAAATCTTATTTTTGTAGTTCAGTCTGTTCCTTTCCACAGATTCTTTATTTATTTTTCTTTCTGAAAAGCGATAGATGTCCTCCTTTTAATTTCCCTCATTGTATCTCCATTATTAGTTATTAGTGATCCAAGATATTCAAAACTCTCCACTTCTTTCAGTTTTTCCTCATTGATACATATTTCAGTTGCCTTGTTTGTTTTGTCAGTTGTCATCAATTTAGTTTTTTTTTCGCATTAAGATAGAAGTTTTGCTCTTCACTATTCTCACGGATTAGCATAATTAGTTTTTCCATTCCTTTTTGTGTTGTGGATAGTAATACTGTGTCATCAACATATATAATCTCTGGTATTTCATAACCTCCAATTTGTGGCATTGTAATATTCTTTGTCTACATCTTCTCTAGCATTCCTCATTATATTTTCAGTATACAAGTTAAATAAGTAAGGCGACAATATGTACCCCTGACGGACCCCTTGTTTTATGTCAAACCAAGTTGTTGTTTCACCATTTATTCTTACTGCTGCTTGTTGGTCTAGATACAGCAGTGATGTTAATTGTATCAAATGTGTTGGAAATCCCATTTTTTTCCATTATTTCCCAATGTTTCTGGTGTTGTACACAATCAAAAATGCCTTTGAGTAGTCTATAAAAAATAAATATAGATTCACATTAAACTCTCTGCATTTATCTATTATTAATCGTATATTGAATATTTGATGTCTTGATCCTCTTTTTTTGCCTGAAACTAGCTTGGACCATATTGACTTCTTCTGATAATATCATAATGATAATAACAGTACTACATTTAGACTGTGATGACACTGTAATTAGACAAGGGATTTGTAAAATTCATCTCCCACTGCTGGATAAAGTGTGGAATTTTAATTTTAAACGAAGCGACCAAATTTGGCGAAACACAAAAGGAAAAATTAAATTACAGTATTGATTTATTTGGAAAGAAAAAAAAAGACCAATGTATGACTCGGATGCGCCTACAAAATTGGATAAAACTGCTATATTCCTTGAACTGTTATGTTCTTCGTCAGCCAAAACTTGGCACCAAGGCGTCAGTAGATAACATTTCAAGGCGTCAGCAGATAACATTTCAAGGCGTCAGTAGATAATATTTCTCTGGTATAAAATCAGAAGATTTATCATCATCAGGTGCTGGAGTGATAGTCTTATCTAATTTGATATTTTAAATGTGACTTTTTTCAGTCGTAATTAATTGGGAGTGAGTTATGATGGGTGGTTTGTAGAACCTGAAGTGGACCCAAAAAAGAAGCCAGCTTCTTCGCAGGCTCCACTTTCATGTGGCGGATCCAATACAAGCCCAGGCCTTGTTTGCCAGGCTAAACGTAGCTACTGGTAGCATGACCGTAGAACTAGGACCGCGGGCCTGGGACGCTCCATTTCCTGGGCCTTGAGAACAGGACCGTAGACTGCCCCACTCTTCAGTTCCTAGGCTCTGAGAACAGGACCATCAGACTGCCTCACTCATCGTTCAGTTCCTAAGCTCTGAGAACAGGACCGCCAGACTGCCTCACTCTTCAGTTCCTAGGCTCTGAGAACAGGACCGTAGACTGCCTCACTCTTCAGTTCCTAGGCTCTGAGAACAGGACCGTCAGACTGCCTCACTCTTCAGTTCCTAGGCTCTGAGAACAGGACCGTAGACTGCCTCACTCTTCAGTTCCTAGGCTCTGAGAACAGGACCGTAGACTGCCTCACTCTTCAGTTCCTAGGCTCTGAGAACAAGACCGTAGACTGCCTCACTCATCACTTCCTAGGCTCTGAGAACAAGACCGTCAGACTGCCTCACTCATCAGTTCCTAGGCTCTGAGAACAGGACCGTAGACTGCCTCACTCATCGTAGTCTACAAAGATAGTTTGACATGAACAATTTATTTACCTATGTATATAAGACACTCTGTAACGAAACTGAACATGGCAGAATTCAAAACATATAAGCGTAAACAATTGAAGACAATAAAATAATCAGACATTTAAATGTTTTATGTGTACGTACACAAGGATAAGATTACTTTATTATCTGCTCTTGTCTTGATGCACTGCTCCACATACATACAAACACACGCACAGTAAAATAAAACTTACCAAACAATGACAGCGATGGGGAGGTGGGCGTGGGGGGGGGGCGCTTCTGAAAACGCAAAATGTCAGCCTGCAGGTCGAGGCATACTGGTTTAGACTCTATACACGCGGTTCTAGAAAAAGCAAGGATGGCTGCGAACTCTCGGACAGAACAAGAAGTCGGCGCTTCCAGTCCAAGGCGATTATTTACAGACAGACACTCACCGGGGTCTTGATCTTGAGGTAATTAGTAGCATCATGATCAGTAATGCTGTAGTAATGCTCAGTAGGATTTGCAAATATTTGCCAGGATAACCAGGCATTATCCAGTAGAGCTCCCAGGTAATTAGCAAGATCCAGGAATTGTTACACAGCAGAATCTTATAAAAATATAGGAGGATCACCGGATTATCACTGGGTAGAATTTTCTAATAATTAACAGGATCACAAGGTAATAAACAATTAAGCCGAATCTCTGCATAATTAACATGATTATATGGAAATTAACCAGCAGGACGCAAAGAAACAGGTTAGGATTACAAAGCAATCAGTTAGCAGAATGCCCAGTATTAAAATGATGTGAATATCTCGATCGAAACTAGGAAGCCGGGATAACGTAAACAAATCAAACAGACTAAGAATATTCGTGCTATATATACTTGTACTTGTATGAATCCGGATCTTTTCGCACATTTTGCTGCTGTGAAAGCGGGTTGACATGCGAGAAGGACACAGCCAGAACAGTTTTTCAATCTCCAACTGGAGAGCACTTTCAAAGAAGTCCAGCAAATTGTCCTTGTGTGCTCTTTAAAGACGTGAGGCAGACTCCACCTACAAATTGTCCTTGTGTGCTCTTTAAAGACGTGAGGCAGACTCCATCTACACATTGTCCTTGTGTGCTCTTTAAAGACGCGCGACAGACTGCATCCGCCCTTACCTATGGCCACCACAAAAGTTCCTGTTTCATGGCCAATGAATGTCCATTTCGTGATGACATGACATATGACATATTCTATTAAACAGGGACCATGTGGGTTGCCATGACGACTGAGCTCCGGTCGGTTCTGAACATGGATTACTACAAACAGTGTAAACCAGGGATATATATATATATATATATATATATATATATATATATATATATATATATATATATATATATCTTATACTTTTTTTTTTCACGTTAGAGACAACAGTGCTTTTCACCTGCTACCATCATTCAAGCAGAAATACATAGGAAATATAGAAAATGCAACAGCAATATTGACAATGATGACGAGTAGTATGATATCAATAATGGAAACCAATAGCTGCGATCCTTTCCTGCGGTATCCTCTTTTTCATGAAATTACATAGAAAACTTATGCTATTTCCAGCTCCTCAAAGGGGCAGAAGATTGTAGATGTTTTAGTGGGGTGGGGGAGTTCTTCCTCCTGAGGGTCAAACTGTGGAAATGCAACAACTTGTTTATCAAACTTGGCTAACTAGACTTGACGGACCAGCCAGGCTCACTACACTTGGCTCACCAGCCTTGGATCACGGATCTAGACTCATTAGACTTGACTCATAAGAACTATCTCAACAGTCTTGGCTTATCAAACTAGGGTCCTTGGACATGGTTCGCCAGAACTGTTTTATTAGCTTTAGTATAGGTTCACAATATTGAAAATATTATAACAACAGGAAAAATAGAAGGAAGAAGATCAAGAGGAAGACCAAGAGAAATGATACTGGACAGTCTGACGGGATGGTGTGAGAGGAGATCACCAACTGAACTGATGGCCTGCATGAAGGATCGTGTACTGTGGAGAAGCATAATAGCCAACGCCAGTCGGCACGGCACCTGATGATGATGATGATAAGTTCACAAAGTTTGGCTCACCGTCCCAGACGCCCAGACCTTGGCTCCTTAGTCATAGCTCACTTCCCTAGACTCCTTAGACTTGACTTACCAGTCAAGGCTCACTAGACTTGTCATACTCACACTTGGTTTGCTATAACTGTCTAATGAGCCATGGTTTACCCCTTAAATCTCACTAGACTTGGCTCGCCAGACTTGACTCACTATACATGCTCACCAAACTTGGCTTCTCGGCCTTGGCTCACTAGACATGTTTATCAGCCTTACTTCACCGGTCTATGCTGACCAGACTTGGTTCAACAGCCTTGGCTCACTACGCCTGACTATTTGACCTGGCTCATCAGTCTTGACTCATTATCCTTGACTAATTAGTCTTGGCTCATCACATTTGGCTCATTAGACTTGCAAAGAAACAGGTTAGGATTACAAAGCAATCAGTTAGCAGAATGCCCAGTATTAAAATGATGTGAATATCTCGATCGAAACTAGGAAGCCGGGATAACGTAAACAAATCAAACAGACTAAGAATATTCGTGCTATATATACTTGTACTTGTATGAATCCGGATCTTTTCGCACATTTTGCTGCTGTGAAAGCGGGTTGACATGCGAGAAGGACACAGCCAGAACAGTTTTTCAATCTCCAACTGGAGAGCACTTTCAAAGAAGTCCAGCAAATTGTCCTTGTGTGCTCTTTAAAGACGTGAGGCAGACTCCACCTACAAATTGTCCTTGTGTGCTCTTTAAAGACGTGAGGCAGACTCCATCTACACATTGTCCTTGTGTGCTCTTTAAAGACGCGCGACAGACTGCATCCGCCCTTACCTATGGCCACCACAAAAGTTCCTGTTTCATGGCCAATGAATGTCCATTTCGTGATGACATGACATATGACATATTCTATTAAACAGGGACCATGTGGGTTGCCATGACGACTGAGCTCCGGTCGGTTCTGAACATGGATTACTACAAACAGTGTAAACCAGGGATATATATATATATATATATATATATATATATATATATATATATATATATATATATATATCTTATACTTTTTTTTTTCACGTTAGAGACAACAGTGCTTTTCACCTGCTACCATCATTCAAGCAGAAATACATAGGAAATATAGAAAATGCAACAGCAATATTGACAATGATGACGAGTAGTATGATATCAATAATGGAAACCAATAGCTGCGATCCTTTCCTGCGGTATCCTCTTTTTCATGAAATTACATAGAAAACTTATGCTATTTCCAGCTCCTCAAAGGGGCAGAAGATTGTAGATGTTTTAGTGGGGTGGGGGAGTTCTTCCTCCTGAGGGTCAAACTGTGGAAATGCAACAACTTGTTTATCAAACTTGGCTAACTAGACTTGACGGACCAGCCAGGCTCACTACACTTGGCTCACCAGCCTTGGATCACGGATCTAGACTCATTAGACTTGACTCATAAGAACTATCTCAACAGTCTTGGCTTATCAAACTAGGGTCCTTGGACATGGTTCGCCAGAACTGTTTTATTAGCTTTAGTATAGGTTCACAATATTGAAAATATTATAACAACAGGAAAAATAGAAGGAAGAAGATCAAGAGGAAGACCAAGAGAAATGATACTGGACAGTCTGACGGGATGGTGTGAGAGGAGATCACCAACTGAACTGATGGCCTGCATGAAGGATCGTGTACTGTGGAGAAGCATAATAGCCAACGCCAGTCGGCACGGCACCTGATGATGATGATGATAAGTTCACAAAGTTTGGCTCACCGTCCCAGACGCCCAGACCTTGGCTCCTTAGTCATAGCTCACTTCCCTAGACTCCTTAGACTTGACTTACCAGTCAAGGCTCACTAGACTTGTCATACTCACACTTGGTTTGCTATAACTGTCTAATGAGCCATGGTTTACCCCTTAAATCTCACTAGACTTGGCTCGCCAGACTTGACTCACTATACATGCTCACCAAACTTGGCTTCTCGGCCTTGGCTCACTAGACATGTTTATCAGCCTTACTTCACCGGTCTATGCTGACCAGACTTGGTTCAACAGCCTTGGCTCACTACGCCTGACTATTTGACCTGGCTCATCAGTCTTGACTCATTATCCTTGACTAATTAGTCTTGGCTCATCACATTTGGCTCATTAGACTTGACTTGGCAGACTTTTCTCTCCAGTCTTGACTCTTCAGCCTTGCTCTCTAGTCTTGGCTGAGCAGACTTGGCTCACCAAGTCTTGGCTCACTAGATTTGGCTTGGCAGACTTGTCTCTACAGTACTGACTCTTCGGCCTTGGCTTTCTAGTCTTGGCGGACAGACTTGGCTCACTAGACTTGGCTTAGCAGACTTAAAGGTTCAGTATATGTGGTTTCAAAGTAGAAAAGAATAAGGAAAAACATTCACACATTGTAGTCCGCAATAAAATATTCTTCACACAGGAATCTCAAGAAATACTTCTTCACTTCACGCAGTCTGGATATGAAGAACAAATCTTTAAAAATGAGCATGAACTTATTCAGAATGTGTATATTTTACGATGAACGCTTTCAAAATGAATAAATATATTTGAAATCCATTCATTTTAGCCTGGATGAAATGGAAGAACAAATATGTGAATGTGAAGATCAAATATACCCACATATATGAATAAGGTTCAAGAAAAAAAAAACTAACATGAGCTGACCGCTTCCAAGAAAACAACATAATTCTCACAATAGATCACCGGAGATCTTGACCCCCCCCCCCCCCCAGTTCTTACACTACCTGCAAGGAAAGACCAGAAACGACTTAACTACCTGCAAGGAAAGACCAGAAACAACGTACACTACCTGCAAGGAAAGACCAGAAACGACTTAACTACCTGCAAGGAAAGACCAGAAACAACATACACTACATACAAGGAAAGACCATAAACAACGTACACCACCTGCAAGGAAAGACCAGAAATGACTTACACCACCTGCAAGGAAAGACCATAAACAACGTACACCACCTGCAAGGAAAGACCATAAACAACGTACACCACCTGCAAGGAAAGACCAGAAACAACTTACACCACCTGCAAGGAAAAACCAGAAACGACTTACACCACCTGCAAGGAAAGACCAGAAACAACTTACTCTACATACAAGGAAAGACCAGAAATGACTTAACTACCTGCAAGGAAAGACCAGAAACGACTTACACTACCTGCAAGGAAAGACCAGAAACAACTTACACTACATACAAGGAAAGACCAGAAACAACTTACACTACATACAAGGAAAGACCAGAAACAATTTACACTACCTGCAAGGAAAGACCAGAAACGACTTACACCACCTGCAAGGAAAGACCAGAAACAACTTACACTACATACAAGGAAAGACCAGAAATGACTTAACTACCTGCAAGGAAAGACCATAAACAACGTACACCACCTGCAAGGAAAGACCAGAAACAACTTACACCACGTGCAAAGAAAGACCAGAAACAACTTACACGACCTGCAAGGAAAGACCAGAAACGACTTACACTACCTACAAGGAAAGACCAGAAACGACTTACACTACCTACAAGGAAAGACCAGAAACGATGTAACTATCTGCAAGGAAAGACCAGAAACAACTTACACCACCTGCAAGGAAAGACCAGAAACGACGTAACTATCTGCAAGGAAAGACCATAAACAATTTCCCCCACCTGCAAGGAAAGACCAGAAACGACTTACACTACCGGCAAGGAAAGACCAGAAACGACTTAACTACCTACAAGGAAAGACCAGAAACGATTTAACTACCTGCAAGGAAAGACCAGAAACAACTTACACTACCTACAAGTAAAGACCAGAAACAACTTACACTACCTACAAGGAAAGACCAGAAACGACTTACACTACCTACAAGTAAAGACCAGAAACAACTTACACTACCTACAAGGAAAGACCAGAAACGACTTACACTACCTACAAGAAAAGACCAGAAACGACTTACACTACCTACAAGGAAAGACCAGAAACGACTTACACTACCTACAAGGAAAGACCAGAAACGACTTACACTACCTAAAAGGAAAGACCAGAAACGACTTAACTACCTGCAAGGAAAGACCAGAAACGCCTTACACTACTTGCAAGGAAAGACCATAAACAACGTACACCACCTGCAAGGAAAGACCAGAAACAACTTACACGACCTGCAGGGAAAGACCAGAAACAACTTACACGACCTGCAAGGAAAGACCAGAAACGACTTACACTACCTATAAGGAAAGACCAGAAACGACTTACACTACCTACAAGGAAAGACCAGAAACGACTTACACTATCTACAAGGAAAGACCAGAAACGACGTAACTATCTGCAAGGAAAGACCAGAAACAACTTACTCCACCTGCAAGGAAAGACCAGAAACGACTTACACTACCTGCAAGGAAAGACCAGAAACGACTTAACTACCTACAAGAAAAGACCAGAGACTATTTAACTACCTGCAAGGAAAGACCCGAAACAACTTACACTACCTACAAGGAAAGACCATAAACAACTTACACTACCTACAAGGAAAGACCAGAAACGACTTACACTACCTACAAGGAAAGACCAGAAACGACTTACACTACCTACAAGGAAAGACCAGAAACAACTTACACTACCTACAAGGAAAGACCAGAAACGACTTACACCACCTACAAGGAAAGACCAGAAACAACTTACGCTACCTACAAGGAAAGACCAGAAAAGACTTAACTTCCTACAAGGAAAGACCAGAAACGATATAAATTTTGTTTCATCATTTTTGTGTGTGTTCATCCAATCTTAACATCATCAGTTCAGACATGACCCGCATGCTCCACGCTTATTCCACTCTGCCCCTGCGGGTCCAGAAATTAGTTCACGTTTCCAATCATGTTCAAGCACGCAAGTCTGGGGGGGGAGGGGGAGATAGGGGTGGGTAGGGGGGGTGGGGTTCCTGCGTTCTCTACAGCATCAAAGACCTGTCTTCTCATGTTTCTATTCACGGCAGTATTGTCACGAGATAGGAACAACTGGCTCTCGTCGAGTCTGAGTGGCCTGGTTTATAAATAGTCGGGCTGTCAGGGCAGACTTATCTCCTTCGAACAGTCCTCTTCATGGCCGTCCGTCTTTGTGCATGCCTACTCCAGTTCTATTCTGAGACGTTTTTCCAACTAAATGAGTTTTCCTAATCCAGTTCCCATGAGAAAAACATTTGATTCTCTTGAACTTCTGTATTCTCAACATTCTAAATGAAGAGTCTCCGCCCTTTTCATTTCTCGAATTTCTTATCAATATTATCATATTACACACATTGTACTTTAGTTTTTATAGAATAATCTCTAATCTGGTTTTAATTTCCAATCCAGCAACAGTATTATAACGGTGAGGACGTCCTTGGCACATGTGGTCAATACACTAGAGGGTAATGTGATCAGTACACTAGAGGGTAATGTGATCAGTACACTAGAGGGTGATGTGATCAGTACACTAGAGGGTAATGTGATCAGTACACTAGAGGGTAATGTGATCAGTACACTAGAGGGTAATGTGATCAGTACACTAGAGGGTAATGTGATCAGTACACTAGAGGGTAATGTGATCAGTACACTAGAGGGTAATGTGATCAGTACACTAGAGGGTGATGTGATCAGTACACTAGAGGGTAATGTGATCAGTACACTAGAGGGTGATGTGGTCAGAAAACTAGAGGGTGATGTGGTCAGTACACTAGAGGGTGATGTGGTCAGTACACTAGAGGGTAATGTGGTCAGTACACTAGAGGGTGATGTGGTCAGAACACTAGAGGGTGATGTGGTCAGTACACTAGAGGGTGATGTGGTCAGTACACTAGAGGGTGATGTGGTCAGTACACTAGAGGGTGATGTGGTCAGTACACTAGAGGGTGATGTGGTCAGTACACTAGAGGGTGATGTGGTCAGTACACTAGAGGGTGATGTGGTCAGTACACTAGAGGGTGATGTGGTCAGAACACTAGAGTGTGATGTGGTCAGTACACTAGAGGGTGATGTGGTCAGAACACTAGAGGGTGATGTGGTCAGTACACTAGAGGGTGATGTGGTCAGTACACTAGAGGGTGATGTGGTCAGTACACTAGAGGGTAATGTGATCAGTACACTAGAGGGTGATGTGGTCAGTACACTAGAGGGTGATGTGGTCAGAACACTAGAGGGTGATGTGGTCAGAACACTAGAGGGTGATGTCGTTAGAACACTAGAGGGTGATGTGGTCAGTACACTAGAGGGTGATGTGGTCAGTACACTAGAGGGTGATGTGGTCAGAACACTAGAGGGTGATGTCGTCAGAACACTAGAGGGTGATGTCGTTAGAACACTAGAGGGTGATGTGGTTAGAACACTAGAGGGTGATGTCGTTAGAACACTAGAGGGTGATGTTGTTAGAACACTAGAGGGTGATGTCGTTAGAACACTAGAGGGCGATGTGGTCAGTACACTAGAGGGTGATGTGGTCAGAACACTAGAGGGTGATGTGGTCAGAACACTAGAGGGCGATGTGGTTAGAACACTAGAGGGTGATGTGGTCAGTACACTAGAGGGTGATGTCGTTAGAACACTAGAGGGCGATGTGGTCAGAACACTAGAGGGTGATGTGGTCAGTACACTAGAGGGTGATGTCGTTAGAACACTAGAGGGTGATGTGGTTAGAACACTAGAGGGTGATGTCGTTAGAACACTAGAGGGTGATGTTGTTAGAACACTAGAGGGTGATGTCGTTAGAACACTAGAGGGCGATGTGGTCAGTACACTAGAGGGTGATGTGGTCAGAACACTAGAGGGTGATGTGGTCAGAACACTAGAGGGCGATGTGGTTAGAACACTAGAGGGTGATGTGGTCAGTACACTAGAGGGTGATGTCGTTAGAACACTAGAGGGCGATGTGGTCAGAACACTAGAGGGTGATGTGGTCAGTACACTAGAGGGTGATGTCGTTAGAACACTAGAGGGTGATGTGGTCAGAACACTAGAGGGTGATGTCGTTAGAACACTAGAGGGCGATGTGGTCAGTACACTAGAGGGTGATGTGGTCAGTACACTAGAGGGTGATGTGGTCAGTACACTAGAGGGTGTTGTATTCAGTACACAAGAGGGTGACGCGGCTAGTACACTATCGGATGATGTGGTCAGTACATTAGGGGGTGTTGTCAGTACAGTAGAAGGTGATGTGGTCAGTCTACTACCACTAGGTGATGTGTTCAGTACACTAGAATGTGATGTGATCAGTACACTAGAAAAATTATGTGGTCAGTACACTAGAAAAACGATGTAGTCAGTACACTAGTAAAATTATCAGATCAGTACATTAGAGTTGGTGTGGTCAGTACACTAGAGGGAGATGTGGTCAGTATATTAGAGTTAGTTATGTCAGTACATTAGAGCTGGTGTAGTGAATACATTAGAGATGGTGTAGTGAGTACATTAAAGCTAGTGTAGCCAGTAAATTAAAGCTGGTGTAGTCATTATATTAAAGTTGGTGTAGTCTGTACATTAGAGTTGGAGTAGTCAGTATATTAAAGCTGGTGTAGTCAGTACATTAAGGCTAGTGTAGTCAATACATTAAAGCTGATGTAGTAAGTACATTAAAGCTGATGTAGTGAGTACATTAAAGCTGGTGTAGTAAGTACATTAAAGCTGATGTAGTCAGTACATTAGAGTTGGTGTAGTCAGTATATTAAAGCTGGTGTAGTCAGTACATTAAAGCTGGTGTAGTCAGTACACTAGAGCTGGTGTAGTCAGTACATTAAAGCTGATGTAGTCAGTACACTACAGTTGGTGTAGTCAGTACATTACAGTTGGTGTAGTCAGTACACTAAAGCTGGTGTAGTGAGTACATTAAAGCTGGTGTAGTCAGTACATTAAAATTGGTGTAGTCAGTACATTAGAGTTGGTGTAGTCAGTACATTAAGCTGGTGTAGTCAGTATATTAAAGCTGGTGTAATCAGTACATTAAAGCTGGTGTGGTCAGTACATTAAAGCTGATGTAGTCAGTACATTAGAGCTGGTGTAGCCAGTATATTAACGCTGGTGTAGTCAGTACATTAAAGCTGGTGTGGTCAGTACATTAAAGCTGGTGTAGTCAGTACATTAGAGTTGGTGTAGTCAGTACATTAAAGCTGGTGTAGTCAGTACATTAGAGATTATGTAGTCAGTACATTAAAGCTGGTGTAGTCAGTACATTAGAGTTGGTGTAGTCAGTACATTAAAGCTGATGTAGTCAGTACAGTAGAACTGGTGTAGTCAGTACATTAAAGCTGGTGTAGTCAGTACATTAGAGTTGGTGTAGTCAGTACATTAAAGCTGATGTAGTCAGTACACTAGAACTGGTGTAGTCAGTACATTAAAGCTGGTGTAGTCAGTACATTAGAGTTGGTGTAGTCAGTACATTACAGTTGGTGTAGTCAGTACACTAAAGCTGGTGTAGTGAGTACATTAAAGCTGGTGTAGTCAGTACATTAAAATTGGTGTAGTCAGTACATTAGAGTTGGTGTAGTCAGTACATTAAGCTGGTGTAGTCAGTATATTAAAGCTGGTGTAATCAGTACATTAAAGCTGGTGTGGTCAGTACATTAAAGCTGATGTAGTCAGTACATTAGAGCTGGTGTAGCCAGTATATTAACGCTGGTGTAGTCAGTACATTAAAGCTGGTGTGGTCAGTACATTAAAGCTGGTGTAGTCAGTACATTAGAGTTGGTGTAGTCAGTACATTAAAGCTGGTGTAGTCAGTACATTAGAGATTATGTAGTCAGTACATTAAAGCTGGTGTAGTCAGTACATTAGAGTTGGTGTAGTCAGTACATTAAAGCTGATGTAGTCAGTACAGTAGAACTGGTGTAGTCAGTACATTAAAGCTGGTGTAGTCAGTACATTAGAGTTGGTGTAGTCAGTACATTAAAGCTGATGTAGTCAGTACACTAGAACTGGTGTAGTCAGTACATTAAAGCTGGTGTAGTCAGTACATTAGAGGGTGATGTCATAACATCACGACGGGCCCACGCGTAATGAAGTATGGGGTGGGGGTCCTGTCGGATGTGCCACTCGAAGACCCTGGCACTTTTCCTGATTTTTAAGGACGGTCCATGAGGCCTTTCGGCTGCAGTGGTTCCGGTGAGTGAAAACATATACAGGTGGGAAGCAGGTAGGAAGCAGGTGTGATGCAGGTGGGAAGCAGGTAGGAAGCAGGTGGGATGCATTTGGGAAGCAGGTGTGATGCAGGTGGGATGCAGGTGTGTTGCAGGTGGGAAGCAGGTGGGAAAGCCTGTAAAGTTCTTCTCGAAGGCCCTAAGTCTGGTATTCAAAACATGGTAAATCACCAGTCAGATGTGATGAGACAGCAGCTAAACTCATTGAAACAGGAATAAAGGAATGTGCCACAATATATCATGTACTACGTAGACAAATTTTTTCAATACAAACGTAAAGACTGTCCTGCTATATGGTTCGGAGACATGGTTTATGACTAAGACAATACAACAGAGAATACAAACATTCATGAATTATTGTTTGAGGAGACTTTTAAACATTAAATGGCAGGACAAGATCAGAAACGAGGGGGTCTGGGAAAGGGCAGGATAAGAACCAATGAACCTACACGTCATGTCTAGGAAGTGAAATTTGATTGGCCACACTCTGGGGAAACTCGACACCAGCATAGCAAGACAGGCACTGACACGGAATTCTCAAGTACATAGAAAACGAGGAAGAACTAGACTTACTTGGAGAAGAGAAATTATGACAGTGCTCAGAGACAAGGGATACACATGGAAGGAAGCAGAGAATAATTCCAAGAACAGGGATGATTGGAGAGCCTTTATCTGTGGCCTATGGTCTGAAGAGGAGGTGAAAGACGACGACTACGACGACGACGACGATGATGATGATGATGTAAAAAGATATTGCATTCAGGTATTCGGCTAAAAGAATGGAAAAGAACTGTATTCATACCACTGCCAAAAAAGGGTAACCTGAAATTATGCACAAACTACAGAACTGTTGCCCTGATTAGTCATGTCAGTAAAATTATGTTAAAAGTCATAATGCGGAGACTTTGAAAGAAAATAAAATGAGAAATCAATTTACTCCAAGCTGGTTTTAGACAAGGAAGTGGAACAAGAGATCACATACTCAATATCAGATTAATAATAGAGAAATGAAGAGAATTTAATGTGAATCTACATTATTTTTTATAGAATCTCCAAAGACATTTGATTGTGTACAACACCAGAAACTTTGAGAAATAATGGGGAAAATGGGATTTCCAATACATTTGATACAATTGACATCACTGCTGTATCTAGACCAACAAGCAGCAGTAAGAATAAATGGCGAAACAACAACGCATCAGCAGCAGGGCATATTGCTTACAACCGAGAGGCCTACGGGAGAGCTGTTATGGAGGCCTACGGGAGAGCTGTTAGGGAGGCCTACAGGAGAACTGTTAGGGAGGCCTACAGGAGAGCTGTTAAGGGGGCCTATGGGTGAGCTGTTAAAGAGGCAAAGTTCCACAAGGGACATGATAATAAATGAGTTACTGAGTTCAGTTTTGATTCTGGTTTTTGTTTTTAATATTTTAATTTTAAGCCAAAGCGAGTATACGTATCTTGCCATTTCTTCATAAAAACATGGCTGATGTGTTTATTACACAGGTGTTTGTGTAGGCCTAGGATGGATTTCTTTTTCATTGGAGAATAAGAGTTATTAACTCACTTGGAACAAAAAGTCCATTAATATCATTGTAAGTCGTCTGTGTAAAATATTACAAAATTAGTATATGACTATACACGAAGCACTGCAGTAAAGCTGTGATACCAGAATGTAAAAAACTAGGAATGAATGAATGAATGAAAGAATGAATTAATGAATAATCTTTATTTTTAAAGGGTAAAGAATTGGGCGCACAGGCCCGTATTACGTTCTGCCCTTCATCGCTACATCCTTCTTTCTTCCCACACACTCGAACAAAGGAAAAAAGTAAGAGCAGCTTTATTACTTAACCACTACAAAGTTGTGACGTTTCGGCGTGAGCCATAATCGTACCAAAACATACAGGACGAAGAAATAGTGAGAGGAAATAAAGTATATATTCAGATGAAAACTACTTTAAAAAATAAATAAATACATTAACTACCTGATGAAATAGATGATTAGGAAAGAGAGGTTGCAGAGTGATGCTGTGAAGAGGTTTTAGACTACATGTGACAAGTAAGAAGGGGATGTGGAGAGGAAGTATACTGATTGAAGAGAATGTTAAGTGTAGCTGAACAGCGAGTTTAACAGGTATGGCTCCAGCGTCCCGTAATTTTGAATGCAGCGGTTCTCTCCGCCTGGCGCTTGAGAACCGCTGCATTCAAAGTTATGGGACGCTGGAGCCACACGTGTTAAACTCGCTGTTCAGCTACACTTAACATTCTCTTCAATCATCATACTACCTCTCCACACCCCCTTCTTACTTGTCACATGTATTCTACAATCTCTTAACAGCATCACTTTGCAACCTCTCTTTCCTAATCATCTATTTCATCTTCTCCTGGCTAGGTCAACAATGTATCACTCTCTCTCCCCTCCACGGTTCTCCATCCACCACCCCCAGTTACAACCCACCAACCACATGTCACAGGTCTCAATTTAGACAGTCTCCACGTTGCAATAAATCCATTTCTGACACAAACACCGCCAGACAAGC
Source organism: Achatina immaculata (assembly GCA_009760885.1). NCBI lineage: Eukaryota > Metazoa > Mollusca > Gastropoda > Stylommatophora > Achatinidae > Lissachatina > Lissachatina immaculata. The sequence goes on along the minus strand of CM019705.1, from coordinate 35,944,456 downwards.
CGCATCTTACAATTTACAGCTAAGTACTCTATTTAATTATTTTTTTAAAAGTAGTATTCATGTGAATCTATAGTTTATTTTCTCTCTCTATTTCTTCGTCCTGTATGTTTTTGTATGATTAAGGCTCACGCCGAAACATCACAACTTTGTAGTGGTTAAGTAATAAAGCTGTTCTTACTTTTTTCCTAGTTTATACATTCTGTGTAAAACATTGTCTGGGCAGAAAATCAAACAGTAATCAAACGCTTCTGATTAATGTCATAAAGTATGTCTCTTCGTTTTAAGCGTATCTTCTTTTTCCTTCTTCTTTATTCTTTTCGTCTGTTCAAATCACCGAAATTACATTCTGTACGGCCGGGTTGTGGCGATTTTGAAATAAAGACAAAAGAATGACTAACAGCAGGTGCCTGCAGGTTAAAGTCTCAGAGAGGACTCTGCAACAAACAGCAGGTTCCTGCAGGTTAAAGTCTCAGAGAGGACTCTGCAACAAACAGCAGGTCCCTGCAGGTTAAAGTCTCAGAGAGGACTCTGCAACAAACAGCTTTCTCAGCAGGCCCCATCACCTTGAGTCCATGTCGACCTCTGCTAAACAAGCTGAAGAAGGACAATAATCTTCCGCTGGGGACGCTAAGAAGAAGGAGGATAGGCTTATTCCGTGGCACTAACGCACGATATTCTCCCAGGGCCATCATCTTTCCTGACCTTTGTCTAAAAATAAAATGCCCGCTCTAACAAACTTTGACTTCTACTCCTTATTTGTTTCTCCACAAATTTGTCTAAGCTAAACTGCGTGCTTTCTTCCACTTTAAAATTTGAACTTTCATTAGTTTTAGTGTCTTTATTTTCCTTCTTTCTTATTAGAACTCCCCCTCCCCTCCTCCCGTGCTTATTATGTACATAACATCTTACATCCTTCCCGAGCCGCTAACGTCACACAGGGCTCGCAAGGTAGTTCGACAAGTTTTCCTGTTCTCGGGCGAGGTTTTCAACCTCGTCAAGGGATTTTATGCCTACTAATTTGTCCTCTTCAACAGTGTCCTCTTTAGACTTTTACGTGGTCGATCTCTCTTTCTTCGGCCTGATGTCTTCCACTTGATAGCTTTATTTTGGGATTCTCTGACTGTTTCTTCTCATCAAGTGCCCGTCTCCTTTTGGACATAGCTTACTTGAACTAAAATGTGGGTGATTGCCTCTGACAGAAAGTCATGAAATAAAGTGAGGAATGCCAGGCAGGTCTGAGTTCAGTAGTTCTTTTGTTAGTTCTCACTTTCTGCTTATTCGTGTAGCATGATGTAGGCGTGAAGACATTGTCCTACCTGGCAGTTATGGACTCCTAGCTGACATATTAGTGTCAGGTTTCGCGAACCATAGCTGACCAAGACCCTGTCCCCTATCTCCCTTGATGCCCCCAGCATCAGGCCTAGCCTGGTTAACGAGGCAGGGATTGCCATTGTCCATTTGGTGGTGGAGTCTGTTAAAGAAGCATTGTACATTCCCCTGCTTGTTGTAGCTTCATTCCGAGACAGAAAAAGTGTAACCAGCTCCCAATCCGACACAGTGCTGCGACTCAATACCTTCATCACATCGTCTGCAGAGAACACCAGCTCTCAGTTCCAGGGAGAATGAAGAAGAAGACAAATAAGAAGAAGAAGATAAAGAAGAAGACAAAGAAGAAGAAGAAGACAAAGAAGAGGACAAAGAAGAAGAAGAAGACAAAGAAGAAAAAGAAAACAAAGAAGAAGAAGAAGACAAAGAAGACGAAGAAGAAGATTGATTGATTGATTGATTGATTGATTGATCTTTATTTCAAAAGGGTTAAGAATTTGGCACGCAGGCCCGTCTGACATTCTGCCCTTTAGAAGACGAAGAAGAAAAGAAGAAGAAGAAGAAGAAAAGAAGAAGAAGAAGACAAAGAAGAAGAAGAAGACGAAGAAGAAGAAGACAAAGAAGAAGAAGAAGAAAGGAAGAAGAAGAAGACGAAGAAGAAGACAAAGAAGAAGAAAAAGTGTTCAGGGTGTCTTCCAAATTATTTCTATGAGCTCTGTATGTAAAGACAGACTTTCTTATGTTCTAAACTGAGTTCTTATGTTGTTGTGTTTAACATATTTCATACGTATGAATATAAACCAGAACTACTTTTATGTTGCTTGTCAGAGTTAGGTTTTCTGAGGCCTCAATCTACGATGCTAGATTTGGATTTGGTGAGGCCTCAATCTATTTAGTGCTAGATTTAGAATTGGAGAGGCCCTAAGCTACAGTGCTAGATTTAGAATTGGAAAGACCCTAAGCTACAGTGCTAGATTTAGAATTGGAAAGACCCTAAGCTACAGTGCTAGATTTAGAATTGGAGAGGCCCTAAGCTACAATGCACGATTTGGATTTGGTGAGGCCTCAATCTACAGTGCTAGATTTGGATTTAGTGAGGCCCCAATATACAGTGCTAGATTTAGAATTAGAGAGGCACTAAGCTACATTGCTAGATTTAGAATATTGGTTAGGCACTAAGCTACAGTGCTAGATGTGGATGTGGGGAGACCCTATGCTACAGTGCTAGATGTGGATTTAGCGAGGCCCTAAGCTATAGTGGCAGATTTAGATTTTGTGAGGCCCTAACCGATGCAAATCTTTCAACCACCAACTTAACGCACGATGCCCTAAGCTGACAGTCCTCTTCGCAGTACAAGAAGTAGCAGCTGCTATTTTTGTGTAGCAGTATTAACTTTGTCTCTCTCTCCGTCGGCCACGAAACAAAAGAGTTTGAATGACTTTTTTGTCTTTCAGAAGAAAAATACAACAACAAAAAAATGGTCCTTTCTTTCTTATATCTTTCATGACATTTGAAAAAAAAATGTGTATATGTCAAATGTTGTTTTGTTTCATATTTCCTTTCATGTTTTATGTTAAGTATAGCGAAACATATTTAACGCATAAATAATGTACTTAATCAAACAAGCTAAATGACCAAGTCTGCTGTTTGTTTATAGGTCCATAATATTGTTATGTACATTGTTTATTATCTGTCAGTTCTGTCATCCGTCATGGTCTCCGTACCATACTGTGGCGGATAATTGAAGTTCTGCCGTTTGTGAAAGGCGCTTGGCTGTACAGATGTGTAGGGTGCTGCGCGAACCGACGCTGTTGTAGCATGGATGTTAGGTACACAAGAAAAATGTCTGTCTTCTGGGTGGTGCACCATTTAAATTGTTCAGTGCACCACTTAAACAACTCGGAGTACCACTTAAACTGCTCGCTGCCCTACTCACCACTCAGATTGCTGCGTGCATCGCTTAAACGTAGATCGCTTAAACTGCTCGATGCACCACTTAAACTGCTCGATACACCACTTAAACTGCTCGATGCACCACTTAAACTGCTCGATGCACCACTTAAACTGCTCTGCTGTACCATGCAAACAACTCGGCTACATGTAACACCGAAATGCGGTTTCTGGTCGCCAGTTCTGTATCCCTTCCGAGCAAACGTTAGATTAATTTGAAAACAATAACTTCTGCGTTGGATACAGCATCAGACAGAGGTGTATGTTGTACATACAGTTAGAAAGTACGAAGAAAGTGGGCAGAAACATGAGTGACAGTATGTAATATGAGCACGCATAAATGAAGAATATACAACCATCAAATATTTCGGCAAATGCCTTTGTCCGGGAGCATATACACAACCAACGCAATCGGATCAGTAAATGAGGGGAAAAAAAAGTGTTTCATATTCAGCACAAAGTACCGTTTTGATATCGCACACCTGAACTGTTACATGACTAGAAGCTTCGGGACATGATCAGGTCAGCTGGTGCTTAAGCCACGAAAGTATCTCTCATAGATTTCTGCAGGATGAAGCGAAGACTCTGGAGACGAAAGATCGTCCTCTGTGACAAGGACGACGCAGGCACTCCCGCAAACTGCGTCTAAAGCTTTCCGAGAACAGGCTGTATAATACTGGGTTCATGGCCGAGTTCAGATACATCGAGATGAAGGCCAGCGGTGGGAAGAAGCTCATTCCGAAGGAAGATTCTGGGTAGATGTTCCAGTAGAACATCAGAAGTCGCACGTGATGTGGAAGCACGCAGACGGCGAAGGTTAGAAGGACAAGTACCAAGAGCCGGACCACTTTCCTTCGCGAGGACAAGACACGAACCGACAGGTTGGGCTGGTAGCGATGAGCGCTCTTTTCATAGATCGAGCCGTGGCCGTGGCTGTACTCGGACGTGGAGACGCTTGCGTATCTTCTTTTGGGCGTGACCATGGCGAGCGTTTGGTTCGTAGCCCCGCTAGTGCGCTTTGACTGGCCGCGCTGGTAGAGCTGAAACGCAGAGCCCAGAGAGTCCGTGTCGTTCGCTGTACCTTTATTACCGTGCCCGCCGAAGATACGACTGGAAAAGGAGTTTTGCCTGAAGTTTCTGATGTCCTCCCCTCTCGTGTGGTCTTGGGCTGATGACCAGGTCCACAGCCCTGGGGCCCCGTAGTCGTGAGAGTGGAACATGAACTGACCCTGGCCAGATACGTCGCTTCTAGAGCCAGAACTTCGAGAAGCTTCGCCTCCGCAGCGCTCACACACCTCCTCAGGGTTTAGAAGTAAACGATCAGACATCTCATCGCTGTAGCCACAGTGACATCGGCACTTGGTGCTGGTGCTGGCATCTCGGCACATGTCACACACCAGGCTCCTCCCACTCTCACGCTGACTAGTTTCACCCACGCTTCCAGTGCCTCCACTCCCGCCCCCGTCGCTGTAGCTGCTGTTAGAGGAGGCCACGCCCGTTGACCTGTGGTCTCTTACAATGGCTGTTATCTTCATCGTTCCGGGGTTGTTGTTTGTCACGATGCCCTTCTGCTGGCCAAATATCTTCCCAGAATGCCACAGCGTCCAGGAGATTATGATGTACACCACGCACATTGTTACGCGGACCACCAGTGGAAACAATCTCGAATGTCCCACATCTGATACCCACGTCAGTGAATATGAGTACTCAAATCTCCCATATAAGTCTCCATGTATGAGTGGATAAACTTGTACTCAAATCTCTCAAATATAAGTCTTCATGTATGAGTGGATAAACTTGTACTCAAATCTCTCAAATATAAGTCTTCATGTATGAGTGGATAAACTTGTACTCAAATCTCCCATATAAGTCTTCATGTATGAGTGGATAAACTTGTACTCAAATCTCTCAAATATAAGTCTTCATGTATGAGTGGATAAACTTGTACTCAAATCTCCCATATAAGTCTTCATGTATGAGTGGATAAACTTGTACTCAAATCTCTCAAATATAAGTCTTCATGTATGAGTGGATAAACTTGTACTCAAATCTCTCAAATATAAGTCTTCATGTATGAGTGGATAAACTTGTACTCAAATCTCTCAAATATAAGTCTTCATGTATGAGTGGATAAACTTGTACTCAAATCTCCCATATAAGTCTCCATGTATGAGTGGATAAACTTGTACTCAAATCTCTCAAATATAAGTCTTCATGTATGAGTGGATAAACCTCTACTCAATCTCTCATGTATAAGTCTCATGTATGAGTGGATAAACTTGTATTTAAATCTCTCAAATATAAGTCTTCACGTATGAGCGGACACACTTGTACTCAAATCTCTCATGTATAAGTCTTCATGTATGAGTGGATAAACTTGTACTCAAATCTCTCATGTATAAGTCTTCATGTATGAGTGGATAAACTTGTACTCAAATATCTCATGTATAAGTCTCCATGGATGAGTGGACAAACTTGTACTCAAATCTCTCATGTATAAGTCTTCATGTATGAATGGACAAACTTGTACTCAAATATCTCATGTATAAGTCTTCATGTATGAGTGGATAAACTTGTACTCAAATCTCTCATGTATAAGTCTCCATGGATGAGTGGATAAACTTGTACTCAAATATCTCATGTATAAGTCTCCATGGATGAGTGGACAAACTTGTACTCAAATCTCTCAAGTATAAGTCTTCATGTATGAATGGACAAACTTGTACTCAAATCTCTCATGTATAAGTCTTCATGTATGAGTGGATAAACTTGTACTCAAATATCTCATGTATAAGTCTCCATGGATGAGTGGACAAACTTGTACTCAAATCTCTCAAGTATAAGTCTTCATGTATGAATGGACAAACTTGTACTCGAAACTCTCAAGTATAAGTCTTCATGTATGAGTGGACAAACTTGTACTCAAATCTGTCATTGTGGTAGTAGAGAGTTCCATTCCAAGGAGAGACGTCCCAGACGACTACAAACATGTTTATGCAGGTTCTCCTAGAGTCAGGAAAGTCATGAGTGTATCCACAGGCCAAAGAAAGTACTGACACAGGCACAAAGATTTCATTTAGATTTAGAAAGGCCCTAAGCTCTAGTGCTAGATTTAGATTTAGTAAGGTCCTAAGCTCTAGTGCTAGATTTAGATTTAGTAAGGCCCTATGCTTTAGTGCTAGATTTAGATTTATTAACTCCCTAAGCTCTAGTGCTAGATTTAGATTTAGTAAGGCCCTAAGCTCTAGTGCTAGATTTAGATTTAGTAAGGCCCTAAGCACTAGTGCTAGATTTAGATTTAGTAAGGCCCTAAGCTACAGTGCTAGATTTAGAATTAGTAAGGCCCTAAGCACTAGTGCTAGAGTTAGATTTAGTAAGGCCCTAAGCTACAGTGCTAGATTTAGAATTAGTGAGGCCCTATGTTGTAATGTCAGATTTAGATTTAGTCAGGCTCTGACCTGCAGCCACCAACAGACACAAGAAACCCTAATCTGTAGCTAGTCAAGTCTAAATCCAGCACTGAGGTCATGGTGTTCCAGGTTACCTACAACCAGGAAACAGATAAGAGCTAACAACGCGAGCCACATATGTCGACAGCGACATGGAACAGAACTCTTCTTCTTACCATATGATTTGTTTCATGGCTGACTTGTAGTCATCATAGACTAGCCGCTTCTCGGATTCCACATCCACGTGCTGTGTGCCATTTTTATGTGTAAATATAGTATCCCCATGTTTTCAGATATCAAGATTCAGGTCAGTGTATTCACTTTTGTGGTTGTTTTAAATGAACTAAACTACATTTTTATCGACACAAAAGTAGATAAGAAATATATTAAACACTATTCGCTGCCATCTGGTACATGGTCTGGATGTGGGTGTGGCAGGTTCCGTGCTCTGATGGCCGCCAGAGCTATACCTGCAGGGAAGTTGCACCTGACAGGTTCTCCAAAACTGTGGAGATGGGAACCGGACGAAAGAAGCACTCTTGTCCTCCTAGTTAGGGGGGGGGGTCTGGTCTTGGGGCCAGCGACCCCATTCCTAGGAAAAGAACAGAAGCTAAAGAAAATGACGCAAGAGATTATGAGAAAAAAGAAGATGAACGACTACAAAGAACAGATTTTATCCACAGGATAAAAGAAGCATGGGACATCGCAAAGAGACATGGAGACGTACAGCAGAGAAACTGCTGATAAACAAATGACAGCCAAGAAGATAGCAAAGGACCAACAAAAGTGGACAACTCTTCCTATAAGAGGATCCTTCTGAAGTGGACAATGAAGAGACGAGAGATACGAGAGAAAGATAAAACATATTCTACTAAGAAGCATTTTCCCAGCACGGCTTCTTGAAACCCGAAGCGACGTTATCTGAAATGTCACGTGTCTTAAAGTGAACATTCCTGATCCAGTTTTCTATTTCAGGACACGCCGGCCACTGTGACAATAGAACGGGAAGCGGGCGGTTTCTTCGTTGACTGACTATCCAGAACATTAGCTTAACCAGTGATACTATTCTGGTTCACTGCCAGGGAATATCAGTGGCTAGTTATCTCAAACAGATGATATTCCTAGCTAGTTACCTTCTCTTTGTAGTGGTCAGTTATCTCAAACAGATGATATTCTTAGCTAGTTACCTTCTCTTTGTAGTGGTCAGTTATCTCAAACAGATGATATTCTTAGCTAGTAATCTTATCTTCGTAGTGGTCAGTTATCTCAAACAGATGATATTCTTAGCTAGTTACCTTCTCTTTGTAGTGGTCAGCTATCTCAAACAGATGATAATCTTAGCTAATTATCTTCTCTCTGTAGTGGTCAGTATGCGTGGGTGCTTTTAGTTTACAATGAGTATTGCAGGATGTTTGAGTGAATTTAATTGTGTGAGTAACATGAATAATAGTGAGCAGAATAGATTTCAGTGAATGAAGTGAAATGTAGTAGATCGAGAAGGATGCTGCGAATAAAATGAAATGAAATGCAGTGAGTGAAATGAAGCGTGACTTACAGAGTGAACTGCAAAAAAACTTTGTTAAAGTAAGTTGTTGTGTTGTAAGTGAATTATAACAAATGTTGTAAACTTTTCTTGTAAATGAAGTTATCTGTAGCAAGCAAAGAAAACAGCTGAGGATGAAGTGAACTGCAATGAGTGACAAGAATTATGAGGAAAGTGTGTTTACTACGGTGAATCACAGTGTGATATGAATTACAAAGCACAGGTAACTGTAATGAAGTGAAATGAGTTGGAATGGGTGAAAATAGACCCGAGATTAATGTGAACGAATGCGAATGAAGAGAAGTTTAACGAATGACGTACGCAGAAATGAATTAAGTGGAGTTGTATGTATCCACTATAATGAAAATAAAAGTGATCTCACACTAGAAGAGGGTATCGGAATGTTCCTAGACTGTACCTGCAGTGACTGTACTGTTCAACAAATTCCAGCGGGACTTTGAAGGTCATTACTTCCAAGCCTAGTGAATCAGTCTGCAACTTGCCGTCGTAATGTCTGTACATGTTTGCTCTGTTCACGCGCTGTTTTGTGACCTTGGGTTCGAACCGTTCCGTGATCGTTACTAAGGCTGAGAAATTCGAACCCCGTGCCCGATTAAAACTTTGCGTGAAGCTCCACAAATCTGCCACCGAGATCTTTTAAATGCTTCTTCAGGTTGTTGCTGAACACTCTTTAGGTCATAAACACGAAACGCGCGTGTCAAAATGACTGTTCAAAGATGGCCAGCGTTAAGGCGATCAATAGTCATCAAAACACCAAAGAATGTACACAAAAATATCTATGAGGGCCGTAGCCGTACAATCTGTAGGCTTCTCGTATGGGTGGACACAATTATGGAGTCTGCCAGGAGATTCTCACTGAAAACATGAAGCGGCGTCTTGACATGTGCTTTACCTGACTTGGACACTCCGTCAGAAGCATCGGCGTCTTGACATGTGCCTTGTCTGACTCTCTACACTGGATCACAAGAAGCGGGGTTTGACATGTGCCTTGTCTGACTCTCTACACTGGATCACAAGAAGCGGGGGTTTGACATGTGCCTTGTCTGACTCTCTACACTGGATCACAAGAAGCGGGGTCTTGACATGTGCCTTGTCTGACTCTCTACACTGGATCACAAGAAGCGGGGTCTTGACATGTGCCTTGCCTGACTCTTTACACTCGATAAGAAGCAGCTGCTTCTTGACATGTGCTTAGAGTTTCTTGAGATGACTGACGACGACCCAGCTTTCATCTCTAGGATCATCACGGAATGTCGGGTTTACGGTTACGATCATGAGAGAAAGCAGCCGTCTCCGCAGTGGAAGGGCACGCAGTCACCAGGACTAAAGAAGGCGCCGCAGGTGTAGAGTTCAACATAAAAGCATGCTCATCGTCCCTTTCCACATCAGGGGCGTTGTTTGCCGAAAAATTTGCGCCCCCCCCCCAGAATTGCTGTGAATTCTGACTTTTACTGGACACGTGGCGCAAGAGAAATTGGCTGTTGCATCACGACAACGTTTTTGCCCACGCCTCCCTCAAGACGACGCTGCTTTTGACAGAAAACAACGTTACGGTCTTTCCACAACCTCCATCCTCGCTTGACCTAGCCCTGTGAGTTCGCCTTGTTCCCCCAAATAAATGGAAGCCGAAGGGATGCCGCTTTGACACTACGGATGGAATCCAAACAGAATCTCTGGCGGTATTGGACGGCCTTCAGGAAAAGGCTTTAAGAGGTTCTTTTGATTCGTGAAATGGCTCTAGGATCGCTGCGTACATCCTACTTTTCTTAGCTTAGGCGACTATTTGGAAGGAAATGGCGATCAAATTTAAATAACGCAAGCATGTGTTTTTCCTTCAGGACCAGTCCGTGAACTTTCCGATACCACCTCATGCTAGCGTAAAATTATCATATTGAACTTTTTCAGTGATTATCTGCTCTCCATTCAACGCTCTCCTTCTCTCGCGCTTCTAAACCCACATTCTGAAAACACATCGATATCCTTAATTGATTAAATAAACATGTCTGCTCACGCATGGCAATATTCTTGCCTTCAAAATGAATAATTCTGCCCCCTTTCCAAAAAAAAAAAAAAAGATCTGAACATAAACTTCTGCTTAGAAAACTTTAAGCCAAAAAAATAAAATAATTATGCAAAGCAAATTTACTTGAGATTAAATGTGCTGACTATTTCATTTTTTTTTTTGTGTGTTTTTTGGAGGGGAGGGGGTGTCTTTTTGAAACATTTATAATTTCTAACATTTTTTAGGCCAACTCTTGAATCTCAATCTGTTCCATATTCATGTTGCCATGTGACCTTTTTAGGATCTCTCGGACGTTTTTTTTTTCCTTTACAGTAAAATGTCTTTTTGGTATCCTTGGATATATGTTCTGTTGCTGAGAAATATACGTTCTGCCGCGGAGGAATATATGTTCTGCCGCGGAGGAATACATATTCTGCCGCGGAGGAATACATGTTCTGCCGCGGAGGAATGCATGTTCTGCCGCGGAGGAATATATGTTCTGCCGCGGAGGAATACATGTTCTGCCGCGAAGGAATACATATTCTGCCGCGGAGGAATATATGTTCTGCCGCGGAGGAATATACGTTCTGCCGCGGAGGACTATGTGTTCCGCCGCGGAGGAATATATGTTCTGCTGCTGCGGAATTGTGTTCTGCCGCGGAGGAATATATGTTCTGCCACGGAGGAATACATGTTCTGCCGCGGAGGAATACATGTTCTGTGGCGGAGGAATACATGTTCTGCCGCGGAGTAATATATGTTCTGCCGCGGAGGACATTGAACTGTTAGGAAAGGTAGAAAGCTTTGAGAAAACTTGGGTTTGATTCTGATGCCATATTTTGTTGTGTCGTTCTGCTGTGTGCACTGTTGCGTGTCGCGTGCAGTAAGATCACTGGTGCGTGATATAAGGTGAGTGACGTGGCCTTTGTTTATCGGAACACCGTTCCTCTTCATAATGTCTGCCTTCAACCGTCAGCACTGACGTGTCTCTGTCTTGAAAGAGAATTCTGCTTCTATGTGTCAGTTCTGACTGTCTATTTCCTGAGAGTTGTATCTACCACCATCTGTCAGTTCTGAGTGTCTACTTCATGAGAGTTGTATATATCACCATCTGTCAGTTCTGACTGTCTATTTCCTGAGAGTTGTATCTATCACCATCTGCCATTTCTGACATGTCTACTTCCTGAGAGTTGTATCTACCACCATCTGTCATTTCTGACATGTCTACTTCCTGATAGTTGTATCTACCACCATATGTCAGTTCTGACATGTCTAAAACTCATATTCTTTCTCTTTAAAGTGTCGACTTGTGAGAGACGTTTGGAAAACACACATTGATAATTTTATAAATAAACTAGCTGATTACCCGGCGTTGTCCGGGTATTTATTTTATTCCAATCTTCTATTAGACAGGAAAAAGAATGATTTCTATCAATAGTGTAAAATGGAAGTAATTTTATCGACAAGTCTTTTACAAATTCACCATAATATTAATTTAACTCAAAATTCGATTATAAACATTTTTAGTTTCACCTCTAGGAGCAACAATAAATAAATTCTTTGGTGAACCCACTCGTGAGCAAGCAATATAAAGTTGTCCCTGGAGTGCAGTAATGGTGATGTTTAAGAAATAGAAGAAACAAGCAATATAACAACTGTAATATAATGATTATAATTGTGAAATGTGAGATAGGGTGATTAAGGTATAGTCATCATCATCATCATCATCACCATCACCATCATCATTATCAGCTGAATGTACTCCCATTGGAGCATAAGGCGTCAATGGAGGTCCCCCAGCCAGTCCTGTCTTGAGGAAGTCGGGTTACCTCAGACTATGTCTTCCCTCCTTCCTTTAGTTCTTCTTCTATTATCCCTCTCCACGTCCACGATGGCCAGCCCCTGTTGCTCCTCCCTTGAGCTGCCCAATTCTGGGCGGTGAATTAATGAACTGAAATGAGCTTTTATTTCATCTCAGAATAAATTCTGCTGAATAGCATCCAAGTTTGTGGAAGCACGGTATATACCCTGTTTATCTGGACGTTGTTTCTGATTTCGTTTCATTAAAGTGAAGGTCACATGCAGATCACCGCTTGTTTTACGTCACGTGCTACAGATTTCCAGGTTGTGCTAGTATTTCCCGGACTTAAAAAAAAGTTTCATTATTGCCTCAAGCGGGATTGTTTGCTTTATTCTGAAGTAAAGCGGTTAGGAGGATGACAGCCACCAAGTGGACCGGTACCAGGGGTCGTGTCTCTCAGCAGATGAGCACTTTTCATGCCTTCCAATGGCTGAGTGAGTTTTCAAGTTTTTGGTTAGGGAGTTGTATTTCTGTTTAGTGTCAGAGACAGTTATAACAGAAGTTGTTCAAAGCGGCGATGATGTCCAGCCTGCCCGAAAGTTTGGGCCACATCTAGTCCTGTGTCCTAGGCAGTGCAGCTACTGACGTTTACCTGTGCCTGCAATCAAGCCCAGTGAGCCTGAGCCTGGGGCCTAGGCAGTGCAGCTACTGACACTTACCTGTGCCTGCAATCAAGTCCAGTGAGCTTGAGCCTGGGGCCTAGGCAGTGCAGCTACTGACACTTACCTGTGCCTGCAATCAAGTCCAGTGAGCCTGAGCCTGGGGCCTAGGCAGTGCAGCTACTGACGTTTACCTGTGCCTGCAATCAAGTCCAGTGAGCTTGAGCCTGGGGCCTAGGCAGTGCAGCTACTGACACTTACCTGTGCCTGCAATCAAGTCCAGTGAGCTTGAGCCTGGGGCCTAGGCAGTGCAGCTACTGACGCTTACCTGTGCCTGCAATCAAGTCCAGTGAGCCAGAGCCTGAACTAGAATCCGGTGAGGAACCAGAGCGGTTTGTTCCCAGCGGCATTTCAACCAGCTCTACCCAGAGAGCCTTGATACTTCTCAACCAGCTCCACCCAGACAGGGGAGGTAACATGTCGTCAAACTAACTGTTTTCTGCATTTTCGGCAGTTACTTTGGGTCTCTAGCTTTACTGCAAGAAGGAACATTCTGAATATCGCTACTTGATGAACTTTTGCTAGGTTTCGCTTAAACGAGATTATTCGGCAGATAGACAGAAGTGGACACGTGTACAATGGACAGTCGTTGGATGTGCTCTTGATTTGTGGTGTAGGATCAAGGACATTTTAGATTCACTTATATTTGGAATAGACATTCTAGGACATTCTTCTCTAGTGTCATTGTTGGACTTTATTGAACATTTAATTTAGTTGTGATATTTGAGATAGTACATAGAATTATTGTTGAATTCCATTTAAGAGAGGATTTAGTTGTAGTTAGTTTAGTTAGTTCGTGGTATTGCATTTCATTGAATTTATTTTCTATGTTTAATAGTTGGAAGGCATTAGTGCATGATAGTGAATAATTGATATGCCATTGTTTTGAAGAATTGTTGACATTACCTTATATGGTGGTATTGTATTGACTCAGGTGTTGTATACTGGCAATAAGTAGGGTGCATTACAGATAGACGCACAATGGCTTCAGCTCCATCCACGTCCAATTTGCTGGGGTTACTGCAAGATACCCTGTCCCAAGTCAGCAATGACTTGAGGTCTTCCCACGTCATGTCAGCTGTAGCAAAGTTCGACGGGGACCCAGCACAACTGAAACCATGGCTGGATGAGATTAATAAGATTATGGACATGCGGAATGCTGATGTGCCCAGTAAGAAGAACTTAGTGTATTTACGCACCACAGGGTCGCTGGCAGAGTTCATCAAACAGCGTCTCCAGATTCAAGAGACATGGGAGGAGTTCGTATCTGTTTTATTGGCACGATATGGGGTGCTGCAGACTCCTCAGGAGGCCTGGCATACGCTAGCCTCTACTCGACAGTCTCCTGGAGAGTCCATTCAAGCGCTGGCTGATCGCATCAGTGAGGCAGCCAGAGTTGCTTACTCTGAGGCGGAATGGGTAACTCCGCTGGCGCAGAGGCAAATGGTGCAGTCGTTTGTAGATGCACTACTTTCTAGATCATTAAAATCAAAATTATTAAGAGGTAAACCTCTTTTGTTTTCACAGGCTGTGGACTTAGCCTTACAAGAAAATGATCTCATGAAGTCGGTGAATCTTAGTTGTAGTTCTCGACAAGCTTTTATTTCAGGTTCTCGACCGACCGGTGAGGTGACGACACATAGAGATTCTCCTTGTATGGATTCGCAGAGAGTACAGTTAGTCTCTCATCAGGAGAACTCTCGACGGACACCTTCACACTTCGAAGAAGGTAGGACAGACCACCAGAGGTCGAATACCAGGAAGGCTAGACCTGCGAGTATACTACCACAAGAAACTAGATCTTGTTATAACTGTGGAAAGAAAGGTCACATAGCCAGATTTTGTAGGCAGAGTGTAAGAAAGGATCGTGCACATTTAAACTGAGAAGTCGGCGCATGAATAGCTCCCATGTGTCCGACAGTATCTTTACACCATCTAGATCTGCCAAACAGTCAGTCTCATTTTCGCATGCTACACCATTACTCTCGGTGGCTGCGAATCCCCCGACTCCTACTTCTGTCCTTGTTTCTATTGGTACTTGTATAATTAGAGCATTCTTAGACACAAGAGCTAGTGTATGTCTTATCAAGGATTCTGTATACAGATCCTTACGTTCTGCTCCTAAGCTCTTGCCCGCTACAATTACTCTGCAGACTGTTACTGCAGCTTCCATGAGAGTAATTGGCAGAGTTTACTTACCTGTCTCTATTGCTGGAGTCACTGTTTCTCATTGCTTTTATGTGGTTCGCAACATGAACCGTTCTGCCATTCTGGGGCGTGATTTTTTGTCTCGTTCTGGTGCTATCATAGATTACAATTCTAATACACTAAACATACATAACAACAAGAAGATTCCTTTAGAGTTAGATGCACACAAAGCTTCTATTCTTCGTGTCCAGCGTTCTTCTCTTCTTCCTCCACGTTCAGTCAATCTTATTCCTCTTAAACTGAAAGCCCAACCACATTTTTCCCCCTGGAACTTCTTATATGGTTCAGGGTATTGAGACACCATTCTTACTGTCACAACCGGAGATAGAGCTGGTAGACTCAGTATGTGAGCTCCACACTAATCACTATCCCGTGTTGACAGTAATCAATCATTCGAGCAAACACATCGAGCTCAAGCGTGGATGTGTTTTAGTAAAATTGACACCACTCACAGAGTCAGTTGACTCTATCCAGCAAGATTCTGGTACTGAGGAGTCAACACCTGAAAGTCGTTCTGAGACTATCGTTCGACAAGTTCAGTGCCCTGATGTGCACAAGGACATAATATCCAGGTTGTTGACACAGAACAAGGATGTCTTTGCCTTGACTGATTCCGAGATTTCGCATACCTCGACAGTGCAGATGGAGATTGATACCAGCGATCATCCGCCAATCTCCAGGAAACCATACCGCACTCCGTTGGCGAGTAGAGAGGTAATAGAGAAGGCCGTCGAGAATATGTTGCGTGACGGAATAATTTCTCGCACGATCTCAGAGTGGTCATCACCAGTTGTCTTGGTGACTAAGAAAGATGGTACACATCGTTTCTGTTGCGACTACCGTGCACTCAATGCTGTGACACGTTCATTGTCATATCCATTGCCACGCATTGAGGACATTTTGAGCACGATAGGAAAAGCCAAATTTTTCAGCACTTTGGATGCTCGATGTGGCTTTTGGTGCATTCCCTTGTCCAAAGACGCTCAGCAGAAGTCAGCTTTTAGCTGTCATCTGGGTTCTTTCTGTTTCAACTACATGAGCTTTGGTTTAAAAGGGGCACCATCTACCTTTGTCGCACTCATGGACACAGTATTACAAGGCTTATGAAAGTTTGCACAAGCCTATATTGACGATATACTGGTGTTCACTGATGGAATGATCGAAGACCATGTTCGCGATCTTCAGGCGGTATTCAACCGATTGCGCGAGCACAAGGTCAAGCTAAAGCCATCAAAATGCCACTTTGCGGCCTCTGAGACAAAGTATCTCGGTTGTGTCATCAGCCAGTCAGGCATATCTCCTGATCCTGAGAAGGTCAGAGCCATTGCCGACATGCCGTCTCCTTTGAATGTGAAGGAGGTGCGCTCTTTTCTGGGGACATGTAGTTACTATCGACGTTTCATTCCCCATTTTTCGGAGATTGTGGCTCCCATAGTAGACCTCACCAAGAAGGGTCATAGGTTCAAATGGTCTCCAGTCTGTCAAATGGCGTTCTAGTCTTTGAAGGATCGCCTTGCGAAGGTACCGCTTCTCTCGCATCCTGACTTGCATAAGCCACTTACATCGTATACAGATGCTTCCAATGTTGCGGTTGGAGCCTGTTTGGTGCAGACAGCCTCCACTTCTGATGGACTCTCAGTTGAAGAGCCATTATATTTCCTTTCGCAGAAGCTGTCGCGCTCTCAGACTAAGTGGTCTACTTTCGAGAGAGAAGCGTATGCTGTCCATTACGCCAAGCAGAAGTTGAGATATTTTCTGGCGAATAGACACTTCGCTGCGAAGACTGGCCATAGATCCTTGGTGGATACATTCCTCAGTCGGCAGGAGATGTCAGACGTCAAGTTGCAGAGGTGGTTTGCTAACCTCCGCACCATGGACCTTCAGATGTTGTTTCATCCAGGTGCGCGGGAGAAAACGTTAGCAAGTTTCGATGGTGCCACTTCTGTAGCAGTGCCAGTTCACGTTCTTGATAGGGACGTCCCTCAGTCACAAGGATCTGAGACATATGTCGTAAAGTCAGTGAGCGTTGTGGAGACCTATTCACCGGCAGAGCCCCCGCTTGTAGTAGATTGCTCTGTGCAGACTGACTTGCCGTGTCCCTGTCAGCAGAAAGAGAGAGTAGAGAGGGCGACTAATACATTGTGTCCTATGGTTCAGGACGTCGCCATTAATGTATCGTTGCCTGGTGGGACCTTTCAGAGGCAGTATCAGCAAGATCGTTGTAGATCTTACCTGCCACGTCCCATTAGACAGAGATTTTCTCTTCCGCCGCCTCCTCGCTTTGTTCCCAGGCTCCCACCCCCCATGGTACCTGAAGGAAACCCAGCAGAGAGTGGTCCCTAGAGCTCCTCCCTCAGACCACTATATGGAGGTGGATGCTTCCGCCTCAGC
Organism: Achatina immaculata; assembly: GCA_009760885.1. NCBI lineage: Eukaryota > Metazoa > Mollusca > Gastropoda > Stylommatophora > Achatinidae > Lissachatina > Lissachatina immaculata. Next base: position 35,927,045 of record CM019705.1, on the reverse strand, counting down.
AGTTCCTATGTCGGTGGATGACCTGCGACCTCGGCATAGGCGGAAGAAACGGAAGAGAGCTGATATCTGCCAACAGTCTCAGAAGGAACACTGTCCTCACAGTGAAGATTATTTCCCTGAAGAGACTTCACCTAGTGCCGACTGCGATACGGAGATTGATCAGTTGTACGTCTCCGATCGTAAGCTCGTTGTGGCAATAGGGCAGATAATGGATGCCGTGGACTTGGAAACGTTCACGATGAAAGATCTCCATAAAGCACTTATGGAAAAGTTCCCACTATTGGAACTGGATGACAGGAAGCAGTTCATAGAACGTGTTGTGATCAACATATTAACTGCGTTTCATTCTACTGTATAGTGTGAAATCTATAGGGATTTCTAAAGAAAAGCACAATAGACACTAGTTGGGTAGTGTTCTTTAAAAAAGGAGTTCATCCTTTGCTCCTGTCCTATTTCTATGGCAGTAGAAATAGATAGTGTAGTTCATAGAACTCATTATTAAAATGTTGTAAATATATGTATATTTATGTTTGCACCACAAAGGTTTAACGTACTTATTTTGTACAAATTGTGCGTGCACGAAATTTTTGTAGCTGCATAATCAGCTTTGATTGATTGTTATAGCTCACATTTAGTGAGAGTTTTCTGTAAAGGTTAGTAATTTTTTGTTTGAAGATATTTGATGGCCAAATATCTACTTTTAGGGGGTGGGGAGATATTCTGTAACAGAATAACAATTCTGTACAGAGTGTATTGTGTATAACCCTGTAGTTGTGGTCTTGTAGACCACAACTCATCACCGTGTGCCAAGCACGTGGTTCGAGAAGATTCGAAGTCACGTGGTTGAGTTGAGCGGGAGGTATGCATGGGCTGAGAAAGTTAGTTTTTGGTCAGAATGTGTTAGAGAAAGGTTGTGTGATTGACTCTAGTATGTGGTAGAGAGAGCCTTACTTGTTTGTTGTAGTAGGAGCTTTATTGGTTTATGATGTAGGAAGAATTTTAGTAGTTTTATTGCAGATTGGAATCTCGTTTAGGAAGAGTTTCTACCATTGGCAATTTGTTGGTAGTGAGATGGAAGAATCAGTTTTTTCCCTGTGTTGGCTGAGGTTTTGTTGGTAATGTTGTAAGTATTGATTTTTGTGTGTGCATAGTACATTGTAAGGTTTTCGCCCATATGGCGTAGTGTTCGCTCACGCCGGGCACTGTTAATGTAATTCTTGTTCAGCCTGATGGCTATGTTTCCATCATTCATGATTTCACCCTCATTTTGTCCATTAATAAATGTGCGTGGTCTGATGAAATACTACACCAATTGGCTTTGTTGGAATTCTCATTGTTGACCAGTTGTTTTGGTTGGAAGACTGCCAAGTTATGTTTAAGCTGTTGTATTTGTATTATTTTGTGGAGTTGGAAGCCTAGGTGTCTTGTTGTATTTTCTCAGTGTATAATATAGAAAATTAGGTGATTGTTAGGACACCAACAACAAGAAGAAATTTATAAGTTCAAACTGTACTCCACAAGTAGACAATGATCAAACCAGTAGAAAACCACTTTAGTTGGCGCCAGGTAGAGTAAAAGTAAAGAATAAACTGTTTCAGTGGTACCTTAAAAATTATAAATAGTCAATCTATTACAGATATGCAAATGACTGAATGACTGACTGACTGGCTGACTGGCTGAAATTTCGGGCCAATACGTTTGACGAGCAAAGGGATTTCTATCCAATAATAGCTTGGACGAAACACACAATATAAACAGGAAAGCATGAACATACCTGACGGAACATGAACTAAGATGTACATAAGCATATTACCTGTGCTGTGTGCATTCTGCAGGTTGTGAAGAGACGCTTGGCCTTGAGGGGATGCATGACAGCAATGTATCGTTCCACGGCTATAACAGTCAGTAATAAAACGGACGCGCACAGGCTGAAACTTTCCGCGAAGTAGTACACCTTGCACATGGCCTGCAAGATTCAACCAAGACATGAAGATGAGTTTTGCATTCATGGAAGATTACATTTTAAAAGTTTATGAGATTTAAAGTTACAGAAATATAACGAGAGAGAAGTTATAATGTAACAGTCTTAAAGACTGTGTCAGAGCACACAGAGAATAAGGGAAGAACAGGTTTTGAGAAATGTGGTTTATTAGAAGAATGTTGCGAATCCCATGGACAGCAAAAATAACTGATGAAGAATGTAGGAGAAGAGCTGGAGAGACAAAAATCCTTGTCAAAAAGATAAGAGAGAGACAATGTACTTTCATAGGGCATGCAATGAGAAGAGGGGGCATAGAAAATATTATAACAACAGGAAAAATAGAAGGAAGAAGATCAAGAGGAAGACCAAGAGAAATGATACTGGACAGTCTGACAGGATGGTGTGAGAGGAGATCACCAACTGAGCTGATGGCCTGCATGAAGGATCGGGTACTCTGGAGAAGCATAATAGCCAACGCCAGTCGGCACGGCACATGATGATGATGATGATGAGGTTTTGAGAAACTATACTCAAATCGTGCGTAATCTGGATATAGTATCTTTACGAGTCCGTCAGTCTTCCAACACAAGGATGTGAGCCGAGTACGGGAATCCCTTCCTGTTTAAGCCAGGTGTCCAGGGCTCGCAAAGGTTTCCACGTGATAGCTTTGAAACATTTAACAGTCTTCCCTTTGGCACTCGCGACACCTTCTCTGATCTGCCCCCTCTATTACCCCACAAACTGGGAACAAAAACTGAAGGCTGTCCACGTTCACAGTGACCTCAGAGAGGGGACCTGGATTTGTTGGTACTAGAAAATTTGACCGCCCTCGCTGTGTCACCTGACCTGTAGTATGGGGAAACCAAATCGATTACTTTTCACAGCACCGTTCTCATACTCCAGGAGGGTTTCACATGGGAGTACCACAACGTAATATATGTCACTGCGTACAAAATAGTGTAAGACAACTTATATTAGAGAAGCTGGAGTCAGATTAGATGATAGGATGCAGAAACATCTTACGAAATGTCCTAAACCAGTCTCTAATCATTTCAGTGGCCACAACCACAGAGACAAGTCATACTTTCTAATAGCAGCCATAAACAATGATACTCTGATGACAGAAGCCGTCTGGCACTTGAGAAATGCTGCATACAGGAAAATGGGACGCTGGAACCACATAGTTTGAGCTCGACATTCAGCGACACTTGACATTCCCTTTTTTCCACAATCATATTCCCTCTCTACCACTTTCGCTCTTTCCTCGCCTGTAACTTATATCCCATAACCCTCCTAGCACTAGACTACAAACCCTCTATCCTAACCACATTTATCTACTCCACCCACCTTTTTATCGGCTAGACTACCAGTGTATTCCTCTCTCTGCTTTCCGCTTTCCCAGCCTTCTCTTTACTATCAACATATCACACCTCACAAGTTGTTATTTAAACATTCACAACACTTCACCACACGCACTCTCGGACGCAGCTTCGTGCAAGTCACACCCACGTGCTTCGCTTTTCGAGACAACAGAAATGGCGACTGCGGTAAAACTCGTTCTAGTAACAAAAGCAGATAGAGATGTATGGTTCAGTTTCAGAAAAAAATAGAAAGAGTGAGTAAAGTGGTCATAAACAAGAATGACTGAAGGTAAAATGAACACATATAAACGAAGAACATATAACAATCCAATATTTCGGCACAAGCCCTTTTCAAGGATCACTTACACAAAAACAACACAACAGATGTTTGAAGAATAGACGAAAAGTTAAACATATTTCTTGTTCTCCTCTTTGTAAGAAGGACGTGCTCGTTAATAAATAAAGCTTCTGCTACTATTGTCTGAAATAGTTTTAACATTTTCTTATCACAGCTTTACCGCAGTATCTTTGTTTATATTTATACTTGTATATATAATTTTATATGTACTTACACTAACCTCCCCCTCCCCCTCCAACAAAAAAAAAACTGTTCGTTGTCTTTCAGACAGTGTGGGAGGGAGTATAAATGAGGGAATATGGAAATGTAAAAGAGAAGATATGAGAAAATGAATGAAAGAAGATACGAATGAACGTGACAGAATGTATTACAGAACATATGAGAGAACACACGGACAGAATGTATTACAGAATATATAAAAGAGATAGTTTTGAAATGTATTTTAAAAAAAGCTGAAAAACTCATTCCTTGACAACCAAAATCTTACGTTTCAGAATTTCCATTTCGTAATGGCGGATTTGACATGTTTCAGACGGTCAGACGTTTTTGATCCTCTTTAAATTTTGACAAAAACAGCAAAGGAATTCATTTTCTTTTTTTTTTGTAGGGGGGAGGGGAGGGAGGGGAGAACCGGAACTAGGTGTCCTTGGCGAATAAAACGAGGAGTAAAAGGACAAACTGTGCAAAAAATACTTAACTCAATCTAAAAGATGTATTCCTAACAAGGTTAGAAAATACAGATGTGGAGTGTATGAGTGATGTACGGCGATGGATGATATAAATGTCAAGGAAAAAAAAGTTTCTAGTTACGCGTGGTAACTAGACTTCATAAGGGGACTATAGAAAAGTAAATGATCTGATAAAATAACAGCGTGGAATGTTCACTTACATTGTTCATAACACAACAGGAGAGAGGCTAACGTGTTCAGCTGACACAGCTGTCAGGACTGGAGAGACCAAGTCTCTGATGTCCCTCTCTGGCGTTGATACAATGTCAGGACCGGAGAGACCAAGTCTCTGATGTCCCTCTCTGGCGTTGATACAATGTCAGGACCGGAGAGACCAAGTCTCTGATGTCCCTCTCTGGCGTTGATACAATGTCAGGACTGGAGAGACCAAGTCTCTGATGTCCCTCTCTGGCTGATTAAAAAAAACAGCCAGATCGACGAGTTCAAGGTCGACGAACTTAGGGTCGACGTGTTTCCCAAGTCAGCACCGCTGATTTAAAAACCTGAATATAACCCCAGCACAGAAAGGTAAAAATAACCCATTCAAACCTGAAACTCAATTTTCATTGGTGCTAGGTTCTACAGTCATCACCGCAACAACTACAACCAGCTTCAAGTTGCCACGCAGAGGAAGATAAAAACCAAGATAAAAACCAAGATAAAAACCAAGATATAAAAGCTGAAGAATTAAACTCTCATCAGACAGGACCACACGGTGCCGCCATTTTAACTTTTTGGTTTGAGAGTAAACGGAGCTAACCACTTTATCAGAGAGTTAGATTTAGAGTAAACAGAGCTAAACACTTTATCAGAGAGTTAGATTTAGAGTAAACAGAGCTAAACACTTGATCAGAGAGTTAGTTTAAGATCAATCAGAGCTAAACACTTGATCATAGAGTTAGTTTTAGAGTAAACACTTGATCAGAGAGTTAGTTTAAGATCAATCAGAGCTAAACACTTGATCAGACAGTAAGAGTGCTGTAGGATCTACTTCTTAATGTCCTCTAAAACAAGTTTCAGCATGAGGTGGTGACCTATTTTTGTGAAAATTCAATTTCCCCTAAATGTTTTATTTGGAAATCGCCATCATAAATATTACATGAAAACAACAAGGTCTACGCACTTATCGACATCAGCTACTTAGTTTGATATTCTGGAGAAAAGTTCTAGAGTTCGATTATATAAAATAAACAAAAAACGACGGAGCTGATAATCCAGATTAATTCTCACCAGATGAAGCTAAAGTACCATAGTACATACAAGGACATCGTGAACTGGCATTGGAATCGGAAAGAAGCCACAGGAAAGAAAAAAACATGGCATACAAGTTGAAACTGAACTGTGTGAAGTACTTCATGCAAGCAACGCAAATTATCTGTGACTCAGCTATAATTGGTTGATTGGTTTTTTTGGTAGATAATGTAGCTCAGCTATGATCGGTTGATTGGTTTGTTGGTAGATAATGTAGCTCAGCTATGATTGGTTGATTGGTTTGTTGGTATATAATGTAGCTCAGCTATGATTGGTTGGCTGGTTTACTAGTAGATGACGTAGCTCAACGATGATTGGTTGGTTGGTTTGTTTGGTGGATAATCTAACTCAGCGATAACTGGTTGATTATTTTGTTGGCAGATGACGTAGTTTAAAGATTGACAGAATATTGGTAGATGATCTTTCCGTGAGATCTTGATTTCATTTCTAAGACGCCTTCTTTTTTTGTAAAAAACTCTGCATCAGTTGCGAATTGATTCCGTGTATTTTTATTATTCATTTCCCTGACATGAAATAAGAGGCCGGTCAGCACAGCAGCCTTCTCAAAGAAGAGTATTCTGACAAACTGCATCCCGCGTTCCCCCCCCCCCCCCCCCCACACACACAGTCCACTGCTAGGAACAACGTGAATAAGCTGAACTGGGTTTGGTAGCTGACATGCTAGTGTCAGGGTTAGCGATCCATTAGCTGACATGCTAGTGTCAGGGTTAGCGATCCATAGCTGACATGCTAGCGTCAGGGTTAGCGATCCATAGCTGACATGCCAGCGTCAGGGTTAGCGATCTATAACTGACATGATAGTGTCAGGGTTAGCGATCCATAACTGACATGCTAGTGTCAGGGTTAGCGATCCATAACTGACATGCTAGTGTCAGGGTTAGCGATCCATAACTGACATGCTAGTGTCAGGGTTAGCGATCCATAACTGACATGCTAGTGTCAGGGTTAGCGATCCATAACTGATATGCTACTGTCAGGGTTAGCGATCCATAGCTGACGTTAGCCTTTAGTAACAGGTTTAGCCGGGCTAACGGGGCAGGGATTGTCATAGTGCTCATGGTAGTGGAGTCTGCTAAAGAAGCATTGCATTGTTCCTGCTCTCTACCTTCACTCAAGGTCTGAATGAAAGGCCGCAGTAACCCGCTTCAAAGCTGTGGTTCAACACCTTCACACCATCAACCGCAAAGAACACCAGCTCGCAACTTCAAGAAGAAGAAGATGTGAGATTTTGAAGAAAAAAATCGTACACAAAAGTGCACAGCACATAAAAACAGAAATCTGCTTGAGACAGACAACAAATATTTATCTCCAGAGCTTGCACTTTGACTGAACTAAAACATTTTAGAAGAAAATGGCAGTTTAACCAAAGAATGTTTATCCCTGTTAAACAAATAACAAAGTAGAAACAGGAATCGATATAAATCTGTTTTTGAAAATCTTTTTTTCTCAAACGAGGACAAAGAACAACTGAACAGTAAACGGCCTCTAAGAGAGCGGAGTTTTTCTGCAAACACTCTGAGACAGAGGCAGTCTTTGTGTGCTTGTACCCAGGCTCGCTAGACCAGATAAAGCACTTGTTCTCGCGTACGCAGCTTAATGAAGACAGCAGGAAGAAAACCAGTTTCCCAAGCTTTCCACGTGGTTACAATTATTAACCATGGTTTTTAAAAAGAATATTATGTTAGAAGTTAAGCAAAGTACATTTTCTGAAGAAATCACTTCATGCGTGTTCTTTCACTGGCAAAGTTTGTTTTTTTCTTAAAATCTTATTCTTTTTTTTCCCTCAAACTTCCTGCACGTTGAAGACAGTCTCAATTACAGGTTCCGGCTTCTGTGTTTTAAATGTCAGGTATATCAGACTCCCAGGTGAAATGTGACCTGCCTTTCTCGGGCCGTGAACTATAACATCATTTCAGTTTGATCGTTTTGTTCTGCTCTCTCATCTTTTCTCAGATTAGGTTCTTTGTAATCCAGGCAATGTCGTAGGTGCTCCCATCAGTGTCTTAACACATCTGTCAGTGCACAAGTGCTTCCATCAGTGTCTTAATATATCTGTCAGTGCACAAGTGCTCCCATCTATGTCCTAATATATCTGTCTGTACACAAGTGCTCCCATCAGTGTCTTAATATATCTGTCAGTACACAAGTGCTTCCATCGGTGTCTTAATATATCTGTCTTAATGTACCTGTCAGTGTACAGGTGCTCCTATCTGTCTTAATATATCTGTCAGTGTACAAGTGCTCTCATCTATGTCATAACATATCTGTCAGTGTACAAGTGCTCTCATCTATGTCTTAATATATCTGTCAATCTACAAGTGCTCTCATCTATGTCTTAATATATCTGTCTGTGTACAAATGCTCCCATCTATGTTTTATATATCTGTCAATGTACAAGTGCTCCCATCTATGTCTTAATATATCTGTCAGTGTATAAATGCTCCCATCTATGTCTTAATATATCTGTCAATGTGCAAGTGCTCTCATCTATGTCTTAATATATCTGTCAATCTACAAGTGCTCTCATCTATGTCTTAATATATCTGTCAGTGTACAAATGCTCCCATCTATGTCTTAATATATCTGTCAGTGTACAAATGCTCCCATCTATGTCTTAATATATCTGTCAGTGTACAAGTGCTCTCATCTATGTCTTAACATATCTGCCAGTGTACAAGTGCTCCCATCTATGTCTTAATATATCTGTCTTTGTACATGTGCTCCCATCTTTTAATATATCTACAGATGCTCCATTTATATCTCAGTGCACTCATGGTGCCATCTGTAGCTGAATATGTCCTCATCAATATTTTGTACAGTCGTCTGTGAGAGATAAGAGAAACGACGATGGCATGTGAGAGATAAGAGAAACGATGATGGCATGTGAGAGATAAGAGAAACGACGATGGCATGTGAGAGATAAGAGTAACGACGATGGCATGTGAGAGATAAGAGAAACGATGATGGCATGTGAGAGATAAGAGAAACGATGATGGCATGTGAGAGATAAGAGAAACGACGATGGCGACAAAAATGTTTCTAGTAACAAAGAAGATGAAGGTGATAGTTTAGTTTTCTAAATTGAAGGACAGAGCATTCTATGTCCTACTTTCTTACCTGGGGGAGATCAAGAATCCAAAGTGTTTAATTTGTCATCTATTTTTTATTTTTTTATCTGTTGTGTTCTTTCTGTAAGAGATCTTTCAGCAAGACGTTTGATGGAAAAATGGATGGTTCTATGTCTTCCCCTTGTATGTCTCATCTTATTTCTTCCATTCTTGTTTCTGCCCGCTTTCCTCACAATTTCCATCTTTTGTAAACTCAATCTACTTTTCAGCCGCCCAGAAGATTGTAGTGTATATTGTGAAGTATCTGTGCACAAGATTTGTATTCTGAAGTGATGTATCCGTCCTGGCCAGCTTTTTTGATTTATCCGTCCTAGCCAGCTTTGTGATGTATCCGTCCTAGCCAGCTTTGTGATGTATCCGTCCTGGCCAGCTTTGTGATGTATCCACTTGGCCATTTTAGTGATGTATCCGTCCTAGCCAGCTTTGTGATGTATCCGTCCTAGCCAGCTTTGTGATGTATCCGTCCTGGCCAGCTTTGTGATGTATCCGTCCTGGCCAGCTTTGTGATGTATCCACTTGGCCATTTTAGTGATGTATCCGTCCTGGTCAGCTTTGTGATGTATCCGTCCTGACCAACTTTGTGATGTATCCGTCCTGGTCAGCTTTGTGATGTATCCGTCCTGGCCAGCTTTGTGTGGTATCGACTTGGCCATTTTAGTGATGTATCCGTCCTGGCCAGCTTTGTGATGTATCCGTCCTGACCAACTTTGTGATGTATCCGTCCTGGCCAGCTTTGTGATGTATCCACTTGGCCATCTTAGTGATGAATCCCTCCTGGTCAGCTTTGTGTGGTATCCACTTGGCCATCTTAGTGATGAATCCCTCCTGGTCAGCTTTGTGTGGTATCCACTTGGCCATCTTAGTGATGTATCCGTCCTGACCAACTTTGTGATGTATCCGTCCTGGCCAGCTTTGTGATGTATCCACTTGGCCATCTTAGTGATGTATCCGTCCTGGTCAGCTTTGTGATGTATCCGTCCTGACCAACTTTGTGTGGTATCCACTTGGCCATCTTAGTGATGTATCCACCCGGCCATCTTAGTGATGTATCCACTTGGCCATCTTAGTGATGTATCCACCCGGCCATCTTAGTGATGTATCCACTTGGCCATCTTAGTGATGTATCCACCCGGCCAGCTTTATGATGTATCCGTCCTGACCAACTTTGTGTGGTATCCACTTGGCCATCTTAGTGATGTATCCACCCGGCCATCTTAGTGATGTATCCGTCCTGACCAACTTTGTGATGTATCCGTCCTGGCCAGCTTTGTGATATATCCGTCCTGACCAGCTTTGTGTGGTATCCACCCGGCCATCTTAGTGATGTATCCACTTGGCCATCTTAGTGATGTATCCACTTGGCCATCTTAGTGATGTATCCACTTGGCCATCTTAGTGATGTATCCGTCCTGGCCAGCTTTGTGATATATCCGTCCTGACCAGCTTTGTGTGGTATCCACCCGGCCATCTTAGTGATGTATCCACCCGGCCATCTTAGTGATGTATCCACCCGACCAGTTTCGTGAAGTATCCGGCCAGTAAGACTACCTTAACACTCTGAATAAAGTCCCCAGAGGTCAGTCAAGGACTTCGTTAAAGAAACCAAAATTGCTAACTAGTAATAAACGTGGGAAATAAATATCTTTTCTTGACCTTTGCCCTGTTACCGATGTTAAGCGTGCGTTAATTATGGGATGATGAACGTGTTTTATGTTTATCTCGTTTTATGTGAGCTTCCATACAATCCTCACTGGTTATGTGAGCTTCCTTCCATACAATCCTCACTGGTTATGTGAGCTTCCTTCCATACAATCCTCGGTGGTTATGTGAGCTTCCTTCCATACAATCCTCGCTGGTTATGTGAGGTTCCTTCCATACAATCCTCACTGGTTATGTGAGCTTCCTTCCATACAATCCTCACTGGTTATGTGAGCTTCCTTCCATACAATCCTCACTGGTTATGTGAGCTTCCTTCCATACAATCCTCGGTGGTTATGTGAGCTTCCTTCCATACAATCCTCACTGGTTATGTGAGCTTCCTTCCATACAATCCTCACTGGTTATGTGAGCTTCCTTCCATACAATCCTCGCTGGTTATGTGAGCTTCCTTCCATACAATCCTCACTGGTTATGTGACGGTTCAAAACCATCTATTCACAGGCTCAGAAACATACAACTGTGGAAAAGGCCCCCCAACCCCCCCCCCCCCCCACCCACACACGCACACACACAAACACACACACAGACACACACACACACACACACACAGACACACAGACACACACACACACACAGACACACACACACAGACACACACACACACGCACACAAACCCTGGAAATATCAACGAAGGACATTCTGTTAATTAACAAAATATTTTTGTTTTTAACTTGTGTGAAAGTGTAATTTTAGTCGTTTTAGAAATAGAAAGTCGTTAATTATAGTGTAATTTTAGTCGTTTTAGAAATAGAAAGTCGTTAATTATCTCCACGAAGTAATGAAGATGAAGGTAGCGAGCGTTTACACAAAAGATGGATGGAACAAGATGTTCTATTCGGAGCCTTTTCAAGCACATAAAAACCCTGAAGTTCAGTTGTTTCATAAAGTTCTAAAGAAAGATAAAGTTTCTTAAGTATAGGTCTCATGAAGTTTACAGCGATAAAACTGCTTTAAGCGAATTTCATGAAGTTTTCACTTGAGAATTGAGTTTTTCAGGAAGTTCTAACTTCAGTCTACTTTAAAAAAAAAAGGTTTCGTAAAGTTCAAGGTATAGACGAAGTTATTTACACCGGTTCAGTAAAGTTATGGGTAGACACTGAGTTACTTTAAAATGGTTCTCGTTAAGTTATAGGTTGAGACTGAATTATTTTAAGAAGGATTTCATAAAGTTATAGGTAGGGATTGAATTATTTTCATAAAGTTATAGGTTGAGACTGGATTACTCTAAGAAGGGTTTCATAATGTTATAGATAGAGATAGAATTACTTTAATAAGTATTTCATAAAAGTTATAGAAATATATTGAATTACTTTAACAAGTGTTTCATAAAGTTATGGATAGTGATTTAATTACTTTAACAAGGATTTCATAAAGTACTGGATGAACTTCTGGGGTGATTTATGCTCCAGGGAGACTGATGGATTTTATAAAAGGTCCTAAACTGATCATATCACAAGCACCACACTTCTGTAAGTAACAGTGATTATAGAACAATGAACGACTAAGATGTCTGTTGTTTGGACTGATGATTATCATATCCGTGTGTAAAAAAAAGCACATGTTGAAGGAAAATCTTCCGCGGAATATCACTCAGGATATACACTACAACTGATATAGATGGATATTTGTAAGGCGTACATAAAAAAAAAAGTTTTTAATCAGTCACGAGAAATGAGATTTGGCGATGGATTGTGACACTTGGAGAAAAAGGGTGCGCTACTATAAAAAAGTGCGCTACTATAAAAATGGTGCGCTACTATAAAAATAGTGCGCTACTATAAAAAAGGTGCGCTACTATAAAAAGGAGCGCTACTATAAAAAAAGGTGCGCTACTATAAAAAGGAGCGCTACTATAAAAAAGGTGCGCTACTATAAAAATAGTGCGCTACTATAAAAAGGAGCGCTACTATAAAAATAGTGCGCTACTATAAAAAAGGTGCGCTACTATAAAAAGGAGCGCTACTATAAAAATGGTGCGCTACTATAAAAATAGTGCGCCACTATAAAAAAGGTGCGCTACTTGGACGATTAAAAAATCATTATTTTCTGCGGTCGGTTCTTAAAGAAAAAACTGTATGTGGCAGTTTCTGAGAAAAGGTGATATCTTCCTTCTTGGTGTGTCCATTCTAAAAGAAAAGAACTAGAGGATAATCATAAAGTCCTTCCATGATTAAGAAAAATAATCTCTTAAAAGAAATGCTAGCTAGAAGCATGAACATTGTGGCAGCGCGGAGGCAGATTCTTGGAATTTGTGGTCATTGTCCTGCCAAGTAACGCTGTGGCCAGATGGGTGACACGACTCACAACCAAAAATTTGCACTGGGATGGACACCACAGGGTGACAGGAGTAAGGGTCAGACCAAAGGAGACATGGAGAAGAACAGAGAGGATGGTGATCTACAGAGTGCTCACCTGGGCAAGAGCGGGGGGGGGGGGGGAATGCTAAAGACAGACGTTTGTTAAAAAACCCTTGCGGAAGCGCCTTGTGTCTTGAGTACTTAATGTCCAAGGAAAGAAAAAGAGAGAGAGAGAAAGAGAGAGAGAGAGAGGGAGAGAATCGTTGAAATCACCGATAGCGAAATGGCGGCTGCGAAGGAGAAAGCTCAGTGAGCTTTGTGGTATCATGGAACAAATTCGTTATTTAAATACCACACCCACCACATTCACCGGACATTACCCTTCCTGATTTTGTTCCTTTTACGGATTTATTAAAAGGACGAAATATTCAGTTCACCAGTTCCTGAGATAGAAACTTTGAAGACAAGGGCAGCGGCCACTTTAGCGACGGTGACTAAGGAGATGTTGAAGAACACATGGAAAGAAATCCAACTTCTCTTGGACCTTCTCTGGCCAAGAAAGGGAGCACATTTTAAAGAGCACAAATATTAGTAAAGTGAAACCAAAACAAAACAAAAAAAAACAGTTTGACTCGAGGTAAAATTGTCGAAACAACCAAACGTCTGTGGCTACCACAGTTTTTGTGTGGTAAATGTTTCCACTTGCGTATAATTCACGTAAAATACACACGAACACATACACACATACGCACAAAGGAATAACTGTTCCCTAATTTCTGCAGTTATCTCCCTTCCTGCCAATTACTAAAATACTTCACTCTCTTCCGGGTACTAACATTTTCGTGACTCGAAATGCTATCCTCTACCACCCCCTCCCCCATCCCCGCCAATTTCTTTTCTTCTATTTCTTTCTCGCTTGCCACAGAATAGTAAATTGTATGCACCACATCTCTCTTTCTCTCTCTCTTATTCGTTGCTTTTAATTTTGTCGATCAGCCATTTTCTGTTTCTATTTATAGCGCACACGGGCTTTCTGTTCTGACCGCTCATTTCCGCCTGGATGGAATTTCCTCTATTGTTTGTTTACTGAGTGACCGAGACTCTGACGTCACTGAAAAGCTGACAGTTGATTGGCTGTTTCGTGCGGAATGCCCTACCTCAATTAGTGGCCGACTGGGTATGAGTATTTTAGTTACAGGAATAATTACTTTTAGAGGAAAGTTAAATCTGGCGTAAGGTCGAAGAATGCAATCTTCTTCCTCGTCAGTTTGATAAAAGATCATACAGTTAACAATAATAATTCAATATTCAGTTGGGAATATTCAACCATACGCCAGATGGAGCCTTCTTAACGCCGTTATACGCCCTGGGCAAAGCAATGTACTGGGGCCCCTGCTTTCCCCTCCCCCCCCCCCCCCATTTCACGGAAATGAAAATGCTGAACTGAAAATATTTAAATCGTGGGGCCCTTGGGCAGCTGTCACTTGGGCGAGGGAGGAGTACTGCCAACAGTTTAGTGTCTTCTATTGCGTATGTTTTGGGATAAAGTTAAAGACCTTCTTCCTGAACGTTTGGCTCGATCCTGGAGCTAAAATGGAGTACTCGGTACAAATTTGTTGGGAAAATGAAATTTGATAACGGAATATCAGCATGCAAGAACAGGCACACCAGAATGCTCTATACATTTTCGGTGCATAAAGATAAAACACAATATCACGTAGAAACCAGTTCTAGAATACGGGACTAAGTTCTAGTTCATTGTTGGTGAACAGGAAAATCAAAAGTAGGGGTACAGTAGTCTCCCTTGATTTACTAAGAGCTTGCCAGATGATGAGGTGATTGATGAAGAAAACAATGTCACACTCGTGACAAACGTTACGGTTCCCTGTGCATTATACGTCAGACAGGATCCAGACTGGACATCTCATAGTTAAACTACACTTAGCCGTGGGACATCTCATATTTAAGCTATACTTAGCGGTTGGACATGTCATAGTTAAACTATGTTTAGTGGTTGGACATTTCACAATCAAACTACACTTTGTGGGTAGACATCTCATAGTTGAACTACATTTAGTGGTTGGACATCTCATAGTTGAACTACATTTAGTGGTTGGACATCTCATACCTGAATTACACTTAGTGGCTGGACATCTAACAAATGACCACATTTATTTACTACCCCATAATTGAAAATACCAAACAGACAAGTTAATAACGTCAACTCAGGGGAAATAACTCCGACAATCTTTATTCTGTTACAAAATGGCATTGATGACGTGAAAGAGATTGCTATGAAATCCGTTTTCCTTGTTTATTTTTAATTTGCTCTATAGAACTTAGATTAAATATTCACGGAACGGAACGGTCTGTGTAAACTGTTATCAGATTTCCCTGATTGATATAACTCTTGTTTCAGTTTTGTCTCTGTAACTCTTTCTGCTTTCTTTTTGTTTGCATCTATGGCACTGTGCTTTATATATATATGTTACCTATGTTTCGTTTTCTATACTATCTTCAGTTGACTGTGTTCTACGCTTGGCTGCTTTCCTCGGTCATCATATTTCAACTTTCGCCTGTGAGTACAATCTGTGGCGAGGTTTCTCACAGATCTGACAGAGAATAAGGATTTAAAAAAACAAACAAAACTTGTATTTATCTGTTTGTTTTATCATCTCCTTTAACCCCTGATACAAGCGTTTTAGCAGAAATATTGTGTTGTTGCTTTTCTACAAGTATTTCGCTGTTATTATCTCTTATTGCTGTTTGTTCCTCATTTCTATCCTCTTTAAACTTTGTTTTAAAGACAGCACTATAAAGTTCCATAATATCTGACTTCAGTAACTGATGTGCACAGTAGACCAAGTTGTAAAAGTAACAAATGTACACATTAGACCAAGTTGTACAAGTAACTGATGTTCACAACAGACCAAATTGTTCAAGTAGCCGAGATGTACACAATAGATCAAGTTGTATAGGTAACCTTAATATACACATTAGACAAAGTTGTACAAGTAAAACAAGATATACACAACAGACCAAACTTTACAAGTAACCGAGATACAGTAACACACTGTAAAATATAAACAAGGTTTTGACATCGTAGATGGGGCTCACAGTTTAAGAATCAGTGGACTGGGGACATACAGTTTGAGAATCAGTGGACTGGGGACATACAGTTTGAGAATCAGTGGACTGGGGACATACATTTTGAGAATCAGTGGACTGGGGACATACATTTTGAGAATCAGTGGACTGGGGACATACAGTTTAAGAATCAGTGGACTAGGGACATACAGTTTGAGAATCAGTGGACTGGGGACATACAGTTTGAGAATCAGTGAACTGGGGACATACAGTTTAAGAATCAGTGGACTAGGGACATACAGTTTGAGAATCAGTGGACTGGGGACATACAGTTTGAGAATCAGTGGACTGGGGACATACAGTTTGAGAATCAGTGGACTGGGGACATACAGTTTGAGAATCAGTGAACTAGGGGCATACAGTCTGAGAATCAGTGGACTGGGGACATACAGTTTGAGAATCAGTGAACTAGGGGCATACAGTCTGAGAATCAGTGGCCTGTTATCCTACACAACAGCTGCAACATTTAAATTAGTGAGAGCACAGCATTGCAGTGGATACCCTCCCGCTGTGGCTACCCTCCCGCTGTGGCTACCCTCCCGCTGTGGCTACTTTCTCACTGTATGCCCCTCCTTTGACTTCAGGCAACCAGTTTTGTGGTATGCCCTTTTGTTTGTTAACTTCTTTATTTGTGTGTACATATCTCTTGCGTTCCATGATGGGGTGTCTCTGTTTCACTACATTTCTTGTTTAGCCACTCTTCTTTAGCTTTATTGCATGTTTCCATCGCTGGAAAAGAAAAAAAAAACTGACGCCCTAGTCAAACAGGGCAGCAGAATGGAACAAAGTAGACATCAAGTCAGTTACAGGGAAGCCAAGCCCATCATACGAAGCCGCTACATTCAACTGTGGGCCAAGAGGTTGTGGACCGGATCCAGTCCACCAGTTGCAGAGGAAGCAACAAACGGTCCGCTTCGATTAAAGAACTGGCCAGTGCGGGCTGCTGGGCCGTCTCTACCAGCTCAAGATCTCACATACAAGATCTCACATACAAGATCTCACATACAGACGAATGCCTATGCGGGGGCGGGGAACAGACTCCAGAACATGTCCTCCCAAAATTTTAAGGATCTACGAAGTCAGACATGGCCTCGGGGCGCGGACCTAAGGGAGAAGCTATTAGGCTACCGCAAGGACCTGGAGAAGACTGTGGGTTTCATCCTGGAAATCGGGCTTTTGATTTAGCGTGACCTAGAAGAAGAAATAAACATCTATCGAAATCCTACTTCCAAATAAGAGACAGGCTAAACAGGGGAGATGACATGAGAAATATTGCAACTAATGGATCAGAGAAGTCTAAAAATGAATATGACAAAATAAATAAAGAAATAAGACACACATGCAATAAAGGTAAAGAAGAGTGGCTAAATAAGAAATGTAGTGAAACAGAGACACCCCATCATGGAACGCAAGAGATATGTACACACAAATAAAGAAGTTAACAAAAAAAAGGGCATACCACAAAACTGGTTGCCTGAAGTCAAAGGAGGGGCATACAGTAATGGACAGAGATGATATAATGGCAAGATGGTGCGAATACATTAGAGAACTCTATGAGGACAACAGAAGCAAAACAGATATACAAAATAATATTGAAGGGAATCACATATTAAAAGCAGAAGTGGATGAAACCATCAAACACATGAAGAACAACAAAGCACTAGGACCAGATAAAATCACTAAGGAAGAATTGGAAGCATTATGAAACCTTGGCATAGAAATAAGTACCTGATTGCTCAATGACATCTGTAACAGTAACTATGTCCCATCAGACCTTTTGCAGTCAGTTTTCATTGCCCTACCTAAGAAACAAGGTGCAGTTGAATGTGAAGCCCATCGAACTAGTAGTCTTATGAGCCATGTTACCAAAATCCTACTTCGTATTGTTATGAGAAGAATCAGGGGTAAAATAAAACCAGAAATCACTGAAGAACAGTGTGGTTTTGTCAAAGGAAAAGGTACAAGTAATGCTATATATATAATAAGAAGATTGATGGAAAGATCAATAGAAGTAAAGACGGACCTGTATTTACGCTTCATGGACTGCTGTAAAGCATTCGATAAAGTGAGACACACAGAAATTATAAGAATGCTGGAAGACATCAACATAGATGGGAAAGATCTGAAACTCATCAAACACATATACTGGCAGCAATCAGCAGCAATGAAGGTTGAGAACCAAATAGAAGCATTCCAAGACATAAAATTAGGAGTTAGACAAGCATGTGTTCTATCTCCTGACCTCTTCTCCTTGTACAGCGAAAACATAATGAGAAATATAGAGAGCTTGCCAGGAATATCAAATGGCGGGTACAACCTTAACAACTTAAGGTATGCAGACGACACAGTCCTGATTGCTAAAAGTGAAGGGGAACGACAGGCTCTTCTGGACATCGTGGGTCGTGAAAGTAAAAGTAAAGGTCTCAGCCTGAATAAAAAGAAGACTGAAGTGATGGTCATCTCAAAGAAAAAATACCACCAAAAGGTAGGTTTATCATCAATGGCACAGAACTGAAACAAGTTGATAGATTCAAGTACTAAGGAACAATTATAACAACTGACGGGAAATGTCACAACGAAATAAAAAGCAAACTTGCTCAGGCCAGGTCAGCATTCCAGAAAATGAGAAACACCTTGTGCAACAGATCCATATCAAAGGAAACAAGATTCCGAGTACTTAAATGTTACATCAAGCCCATTTTGTTTTATGGATGTGAAGTATGGTCCATGAATAAGAGAGTACAGCGAGAAATCGAGGCCATAGAGATATGGTTTGTAAGAAGGATGTTGAAGGTACCATGGACAGCTAAGAAAACCAATGAAGAAGTCTTAAGAGAGGCTGGAGTTAAAGAGCAAATTACAGCAAAGATCAAGAGGCGGACAAGCGAGATTTGTAGGACATTTTTTGAGAAGAGGAAAATTGGAACACACTGTGGCAACTGGAAAAATTGAAGGAAGAAGAGACAGAGGAAGACAGAGAGAGAAGTTACTGGATGGGCTGTAAGTATAGCTAGGAAGGAAGTCACCGGCGGATCTCATAATCAAGTCTAAAGACAAGGAATTGTGGAGAGAAATGATCGCCTACGCCACGCGGCACGGCTCTTGATTGATTGAGAAAGAGAAGAAGAAGAAGAAGAGAAGAAGGAGAAGAAGCATAAGAAGAAGAAGAAGAAGCAGAAGAGAGAACGATAAAGGACAAAAATGCTAAAATAGTGGACAAAAAAGATAATAAAGGTAAACTATAAAAATAATAAAGCTAATTAATGGTAAGCTTAAAGAAAAATGAAGCTAAGAATAAAAATTAATTAAAACAGTAAGCTTAATCTTAATACAACTGGGCTTAAACATACTAACGCTAACATCAGGCTTAATGATAATAAAACTAAGCAATCGACCTCAAGATATTAAAGTCAAGCACTGGACCTCACGATATTAAAGTCAAGCAATGAACCTCAAAATATTAAAGTCAAGCAATGGACCTCAAGATATTAAAATCAAGCACTGGACTTCAAAATATTGAAGTCAAGCAATGGACCTCAAGATATTAAAGTCAAGCAATGGACCTCAAGATATTAAAGTCAAGCAATGGACCTCAAGATATTAAAGTTAAGCAATGGACCTCAAGATATTAAAGTTAAGTAATGGACCTCAAGATATTAAAGTCAAGCAACGGACCTCAAGATAATAAAACTAAGACAATGGGACCTAAAATATTAATGCAAAGAAAACATACACACAAAACAGAGAGACATAAAGATACAAAAGCTCAAACAGTTGGGCGTAAGGATATTTCAGGACATAAGATCTCGAAACATTTCACAATTTCAAACGATACTTGAAAACTATATTATACAGAACATGATTTGTTTCGCTTCTTTTTTTTAAATACCGTCAAATAATCGACTTTGTTATCAAATATTCTCGCTTAGTAATCTTTCTTGGATCAGTTTCTAAGACGTCATGCCAAATAATCGACTTCTCTTATCAAGAAATAAGACGACTATATAACAATATACAAATGAACATCTTTTTTTTAATTACGCCTAAAATCTGCAAACGCAAGCAGATTCACAAAAGTATTACATTTTATAATACATAAAATTACTGCATACACCGAACATGGTCAGAGTTTCAAACTTCCGTTTTGCGTTAATATGTTTCTGGTAAACTGAAGACATGTGTCGGAATACACTTTATCCAAAATTTCGTTTGGCCGTTTCATGTTCGTTACATTTGATTTTTCTTCTATCTCTCTTTGTCCATTGCACTTTCTCGAAGAATTCTGTTAAAGTACTAACAAAAATGAGTGTAAAATTGAATTAATTAGTGATATAAATGAGATTTTGTTTTTATCTGGTTAGAATTAATATTACATTTTTTTTTTGTCGCAGAGTGCACGAGAAAACTTGGACACAAAATGGAGCAGTTTTCTGTGTAACAATTATTCAAGGACGCAAAAAAACTCTTACAGAAAGGAAAAAAAAATAAATGTATATATATATACATAAATTTACGCCTTCTTATCAAATCAGACATTACGTCGCAGGACCCACATTTTGTTCACCTTTCTGTTTTTGTCAGTTTGTGCATGCACACTTAAACTTTAACCCTTTCACCGCCGGTGGTTAGCTTGTGTATTCAGGGCCTTTGCGGAAATAAAAACAAAAAGAAACCAAGATCTCTGTCTTACCTTGCCAAGTAACCAGCTAAAGTAAAGATAGGTCTGTAGGTTTGGCAGAATGCACAGAACTCCCACACACAGATCCGCCGCTGCCAAATTGGCCAGGAAAAAATTGGTTCTAGTCTTCATCCGAGCACTCTTGGCAGTAACAATAAGGACGAGGGTGTTACCTGGAATACAGAGAGTAATAGAGTTAATGTGGACGACAAGAAGCAATAGAGTTAATGTGGAGGACATGGAATAATAGAATTAATGTGGAAGATATGCAGTAATAGAGTTAATGTGGAGGACGTGGAACAACAGAGTTAATGCAAAGGACGTGGAGTAATAGAGTTAATGCAGAAGACGCGGAGTGGAAGTAATTAATGCGGAGGACGTGGAGTAATAAAGTTAATGTGGAAGACATGGAGTAATAGAGTTAATGTGGAAGACATGGAGTAAGTAGAATTAATGCGGGGAAATGGAGTAATAGAGTTAATGCGGAAGACATGGAGTAATAGAGTTAATGCGGAAGACATGGGGGAATAGCATTAATGCGGAGGATATGAAATTGCTACCAATTAACGCGACATTGAATAGAGTCTTACAGCATACAGAGTGACGTTGTTACTAGGGGAACTAAAGGCAGCGAAAGACCGTGAACATGGACACCAAATGTTATGGAGATACCTGACTAACTAGCAGAGATGCCATATTGTCATGATATGTTGAGAGAGAGATACCTGACTAACTAGCAGAGATGCCGTGCTGTCATGATATGTTGAGAGAGAGATACCTGACTAACTAGCAGAGATGCCATGTTCAGCAGTTATTGCTGTTAGATCACTGTACGAAGTCTGTACCTATCTGTCTGTCTTTCAATATGTCTGGTTGTCTGTCTGTCTTGTTTTGTTTTTCGTCTGGTTGTCTATTTGATTATTTGTCTCTGTCTGTCTGGCTATACGTCTGGTTATTTGTCTGGATGATTGTCTGGTTTCTTGCCTGTCTATTTTGGTTGTCTATCTGCATGTCTGTCTCTGTCTGAGTGTATGTCTGATTATCTGTCTGTCGGGCTATCTGTTTGGTTATCTCTCTGGGCGATTGTCTGTCCGGTTTTCTGCCTGTCGATTTATTTGCTTGTTTGCACGTCTCTCTCTGTCTGTCTGAGTGTCCGTTTGTTTGTCTGAGTGTCTGTTTGTCTGTCTGTCAATCTATGTAGCTATGTGCATTATCTATTGTCCGTCTATACGTCATTCTCTCCTGATTCTCTGTATATCTGTCTCGTTTAGTCTGTTTAAATGGTTGTTTGCATGTTTATTTATGTCTGAGTATATCTGTACGTTTTTGAATCAAATATTTTCCCAATGGCTCAAGGTGCATTAACTTTTTAGCCACAGAGAAAGATTTTCCCACTCTAAACACACGATACTTCACACCTCAGATTATATGAACATGACATTTCACACTTTAGATGACATGCACATGACACTTCATACTTTAGTTTACATCCACATGACATTACTTTAGATTACATACTTATGATACTTCTTCATACTTTAGATTACATACTTATGATACTTTTTCATACTTTAGATTACATACATATGATACTTTTTCATACTTTAGATTACACACACATAACACTTCTTCATACTTTAAATGACATACACATGACACTTCTTCATACTTTAGATGACATACACATGACACTTCTTCATACTTTAAATGACATACACATGACACTTCTTCATACTTTAGATGACATGCACATGACACTTCTTCACAAATTATAGTGTAATTTGTTTAAAATAAACCATGTGAACTAGGTACGCTACTGTGGACTCTTCGACCATGGGATGTCAAGCGACAAAATGTAGACAAGAATAACCTCCGTGTCTCAGGCACACGTCAGTGCACTTTTACTTCTTCTTCTTCTTCTTCTTTCTGAGCCATTATAATTGCTGCAGATAAAGTTCGCCTCCATTCCACTCTATTCCTAATATTCTTCTTCTAGTTGGCGACACCAATTCTTTTACATCCTCTTCTCTGCTGTCTTTCCATTTCTGTCTTTTATTTTAGTATCTTAACACCCTCCGGCTTCATATTTCAAGGTCGAAATCATTTTACCCGCCATTCCCCTTTGGCACCGCCCACCCCAACCGCCAAAAAGTACTATAAAGAGCAGTCTGGCCTCAGGTGTTTGAGATGTGCTGACCTATGCTCACCTTGTAGGGTCAGTTTCTCATACTTCTGCCTCGGATTATCCTCATTTTTCATATTTGCTTCTGGTAAAATTCGTCTTTCTTCTCCTTCCTGGTTAAAGCCATCTTCTCGCTGTCTCCTGTGTTCTAGGTCTTAATTTATCTCCCTTGCTTAAAGCCATCTTCTCGCTCTTCTAGATCTTAGTTTATCTCCCTTGCTTAAAGCCATCTCTTCGCTCTGTTCTAGGTCTCAGTTATCTCCTTTGCTTAAAGCCATCTCCTCGTTTAGTCTCCTCTGTTCTAGATATTAGTTTATCGCCCTTGCTTCTCGCAGAGAAATGTGATACACCGTGTCCTTACAGATAGTTGCAAATGTTCGTGGAGCATTCTAGAACCCTTCATTCGCTGTAAGATCCGTTCATCTCATCTGTTCATCTCATCCATTCATCTCATCTGTTCATCTCATCTGTTCATCTCATCCGTTCATCTCATCCGTTCATCTCATCGGTTCATCTCATCCGTTCATCTCATCTGTTCATCTCATCTGTTCATCTCATCTGTTCATCTCATCCGTTCATCTCATCCGTTCACCTAAAACTCGTCTGTATTCTTTCTTTTTCATTTCAGACTTCTCCAATACCTACTTGTCTTTGATTACACGTCCCTTTACAAAGATCTACTTTCACTACAGAACAACAAAGAGGATATTGACCAATAGAGCTTCACCTGGGCAAGAGTGGGAGAAACGACAAAGGTCAGGAATTTGTGGAAAACTCTTGCGAAGCCCCCTGTGTATTGGGCACTTACAGGTTCAAAGAGAGAGAGAGAGAGAGAGAGAGAGAGAGAGAGAGAGACTGATTGATTGATTGATTGACTGATCTTTATTTCAAAAGGGTTAAGAATTGGGCACGCAGCCCCCTCTAACATTCTGCCCTTTATCATACATCTTTCACTCTATTCCAGACATTCTACAAATATGCTGTTCATGTAACAAACATAACTAACATTGAAGCTGAGAGACATAAAATAAAATATAACATTTACGTTTCGTTCTTAAACATTCACTCAGTACAGAAGTAACTACATACATTATAAATGACTATCTACTAAACAAAATTTTCGGGACTATTCAGAAAACAAATAATTGTATTCGGTGTCTGTAAGAGCAGTTTAAGATAACTTTTAAGTTTTATAATTCATGGAGGCATGTAGTCGACATCAAATAGATATTGGGAAAGATTGTAGTTGTAGAAAGGAGTATAATTTATATTTTTTATATAGGATGGGAGGGTATTCCAAAGATGAACAGCAGAATAACTAAAGCTTTTTTTGTAAAGATCAAGTCTAGGGTTTGGAAGACATATGTTGTTCAAGCGTTGGCGAGAGAGAGAGAGAGAGAGAGAGAGAGAGAGAGAGAGAGAGAGAGAGAGAGTTTCATTATAGCTTTATTAACTTAGCAATCAGTGTAAGCTTACAAAGTTGCTGAAATAACAATTCTTGTACATGAATTGTTCATGAATTTGGCTGTAGTTAAGGTGTGAAAGTGGGATATAACTTCATAGTAATTTATTAGAATATATTGTTGAATGTGTGAGAAACAGCTTACATGTTTACAATTCATATTTTGTATTGTTGTTATACGGTTGTAATGTTGGTATTAAACTGATGATAAATGACAAGGTTTGTCGGAAAGCGGAGAGATAAATGGCAGACTGTCAGACACGTGCCTAGTTTGTCATCCTTGTTCGTTCGTTCGGAAGAAAATTGTCTGTTTTTGTTGCTACAAAACCGCGTCTGTTAGCTTCTGATTTATATTCTATTTTCTCATTTCTTGTTCATTTCTCTGTGATCAAAAAGAAAGATCGACCCCACATTAATATGACACATTTAGCACTTACATGTTAAAACACCGATTTATATCTTATATGTTAAAACATGGATTCTTATCTTACATGTTAAAACACAATAATTCTGCCATGCCATTACAGATATCTAAAGGATATGATGTTAGCGGCCATATTTTCCTTGACATGTTGACACGCTAGAGAATTATGTGCTTCAGAATCACGACTGTCCGGCCTTTCTTCTCCAGTTGTGGACGGGATCAAGCGCCCATTTTCTACAACTGGGTGACTAAGCACCCATTTCCTCAGCCGAGGTGACCTGGCTCCCTTCGATTAGACTTAAACCTGAACCTCCACCCTCCCCCACCAAGTATACTAACCAGTATGCCAGGAAGATGCTCCCAGTGTAAAGTGAAGCGCTTATTTGTGAAGATTTCTCCTTTCACCAAACAAGGAGCTGCTTCCGCCTCTCTCCATGGAGAGCCAAGTGCACGAACCGCTGCGCTACACAAACGCTCTGCTGGCAGCCACTGCCTTGTGGGTGACTCTGAAGAGTCAGCAGCCAAGGGAGGAAACCGAGACAGGAAAATTCATCACTGGAGTACTCTTTGTTGGTGGCTGGTTAGTTCTTCCGCATCAATCTTTCACAAGCTCTCCTGGATGTTCAGACGTGGACCATCCTCTTTCTTTGGAGATATTCATCAGTGTAGTTTCGTGTATGTCGACATGGCTGGCTGCTAATCCTCTGGGCAGTGAGTTCTACTCCTGCTACCGTCGCCCCCCCCCACAGTGAACTAATATGTGAACGCTCTGAGAAATGTGTTTAGGAGAACTTCTCAGATAAGGAGCCTCGATGCTCACACACTCACGCGAGTAAAAGCTTCTGTCGTGAAGGTTTTATGAGGAGAAGATCAAGAACGTTCGGTCAGAAGAGTAAGGATGATGTTCCTTAAACACTTCGACATTTATCTGTGCAGCTGTCACTGGGCTACTTTTGGAATAACAGAAATGTCCGGGTCAAATGAAGAGAAAGGAGGAAAATAAGACACACATGTACAACATTATCGTGGAGACTGAAGAGAAGAGGAATGATGGTGAAAAGAGTCTATAAACAACCGAATTTTCTAGTCCGAGATTAGAATAAAAACCCTCAAGTCTTTCTATTTCAACCACGCCTAAAGCTAGCGTAAATTATCCGATCTTTCTTCGGATTGGCTGGTAGTCGAACGATGAAAACAAACCAGGCGTCTGATTGGTCAGTCAGTGTCTTTGACCAGACGCACTTGATCATGATTGGTAGATCTGTTATCACGTCAGAGAAAGTTGGAGGCTCACGAAGGGGAACTTGAACAGAGCTGCTAAGAGGGAGAAGGATGTAACACAAATTGTATAACTGTAAGACCTGCCTTGGACAGATCACCGGGACCATGTCTTCTCTCAGTGTGTGTTATGTTTTCATTGGAATCATTATATAAAAGTAGCTTATGAGTCTTCTTCGTCAGTGATTCCCAAACATCGCCGAGGGTTGCCACCTCCTCCCTGTATCTCAGAGATCATTCTTTTGGTCACAGAAAATTTCTTCGCTGAATTAGTTCAGATCTTCTCCTGATGCTCCCTTATTTCTAAACGTTCCTCCCCCCCTTTTTCCTTAGATCTTCCAACCTTTCTTTCTTCCCTCCTCCCCAATTTCTCCTTAGATCTTCCAACCTTTCTTTCTTCCCTCCTCCCCAATTTCTCCTTAGATCTTCCAACCTTTCTTTCTTCCCTCCCCTCCAAATTCTCCTTAGATCGTCAAACTTTTCTCCCCCCCCCCCACTCCAAATTCTCCTTAGATCTTCCAAGTTTTCTTCCCCTCCCCTCCAAATTCTCCTTAGATCTTCCAACTTTTCTCCCACCCCACCTCCAAATTCTCCTTAGATCTTTCAATTTTCTTCTCCCCACCCCCCTCCAAATTCTCCTGAGATCTTCCAACTTTCTTCCCCCCCCTCCAATTCTCCTGAGATCTTCCAACTTTCTTCCCCCCCCCCCCTCCAAATTCTCCTTAGATCTTCTAACTTTTCTTCCTCCCCCCTCTCCAAATTCTCTTGAAATCTTCCAACTCCCCACCCCCCAACAAATTCTCCTTACATCTTACAACTTTCCTCCCCCCCTTCCAAATTCTCCTTGATCTTCTAACTCTTCTCTCCTCCCCCCAACAAATTCTCCTTAGATCTTCCAACTTCTCTCCCCCCCCCCCCACACAATTCTCCTTAGATCTTCCAACTTTTCTCCCCCCCCACCCAAAAAAAATTCTCAGATCTTCCAACTTTTCTCTCCCCCCCCCCCCCCCACACAAATTCTCCTTAGATCTTCCAACTTTTATTCTCCCCTCCAATTTTTCCTTAGATCTTACAACTTTTCTCCCTCCCCCCCCCCCCCCCCCCCCAAATTCTCCTTAGATCTTCCAACTTTTCTCCCCCCCCCCTCCAACAAATTCTCCTTATATCTTCCAACTTTCCCCCCCCCCCCCAACAAATTCTCCTTAGATCTTACAACTTTTCTCCCCCCCCCCCCCCCCAACAAATTCTCCTTAGATCTTCCAACTTTTCTCCCACCTCCCCCCCAACAATTCTCCTTAGATCTTCCAACTTTTCTCCCCTCCTCCCAAATTCTCCTTAGATCTTCCAACTTTTCTCCCCCCTCCTCCAATTTTTCCTTAGATCTTCCAACTCCCCCCCCCCCAACAAATTCTCCTTAGATCTTCCAACTTTTCTCCCTCCCCCCCTCCAACTGTTCCTTAGATCTTCCAACTTTTCTCCCCCCTCCTCCAACAAATTCTCCTTATATCTTCCAACTTTTCTCCCCCCCCCCCCCCCAACAAATTCTCCTTAGATCTTACAACTTTTCTCCCCCCCCCCCCCAACAAATTCTCCTTAGATCTTCCAACTTTTCTCCCACCTCCCCCCCCCCAATTCTCCTTAGATCTTCCAACTTTTCTCCCTCCCCCCCCCCAACTGTTCCTTAGATCTTCCAACTTTTCTCCCCCCTCCTCCAACAAATTCTCCTTATATCTTCCAACTTTTCTCCCCCCCCCCCCCCCCCCAACAAATTCTCCTTAGATCTTACAACTTTTCTCCCCCCCCCCCCAACAAATTCTCCTTAGATCTTCCAACTTTTCTCCCACCTCCCCCCCCCCCCAACAAATTCTCCTTAGATCTTCCAACTTTTCTCCCCCTCCCCCCAAATTCTCCTTAGATCTTCCAACTTTTCTCCCCCCTCCTCCAATTTTTCCTTAGATCTTCCAACTCTTCTCCCCCCCCCCCCCCAACAAATTCTAATTAGATCTTCCAACTTTTCTCCCCCCTCTCCAACTTTTCCTTATATCTTCCAACTTTTCTCCCCCATCCCAACAAATTCTCCTTAGATCTTGCAACTCTTCTCCCCCACCCCCCCCCCCAACAAATTCTCCTTAGATCTTCCAACTTTTCTCCCCCCCCCCCCCCAAACAAATTCTCCTTAGATCTCCCAACTTTCCCCCCCCCCCCCAACAAATTCTCATTAGATCTTCCAACTTCTCTTCCCCCCCCCCCCCACAAATTCTCCTTATATCTTCAAACTTTTCTCCCCCCCCCCCACTCCAATTTTTCCTTAGACCTTCCAACTTTTCTCTCCCCCCCCCCCCCCACAAATTCTCCTTAGATCTTCAAACTTTTCTCCCCCCCCCCCCCCCAACAAATTCTCCTTAGATCTTCCCACCTTTGTCCCCAACCCCAAAAAATTCTCCTTATATCTTCCAACCTTTCTTCCCCCCCCCCCCCCCCAACAAATGCTCCTTACATCTTCCAACTCTTCTCCCCCCCCCCAACAAATTCTCCTTAGATCTTACAACTTTTCTCCCCCCCCCCAACAAATTCTCCTTAGATCTTCCAACTTTTATTCTCCCCTCCAATTTTTCATTAGATCTTCCAACTTTTCTCCCCCACCCCAACAAATTCTCCTTATATCTTCCAACCTTTCTTCCCCCCCAACAAATTCTCTTAGATCTTACAACTTTTCTCTCCCCCCCCCCAACAAATTCTCCTTAGATCTTCCAACTTCTCTCCCCCCCCCCCAACAAATTCTCCTTAGATCTTCCAACTTTTCTCCCCCCCCCTCCAATTTTTCCTTAGATCTTCCAACTTTTCTCCCCCCCCCTCCAATTTTTCCTTAGATCTTCAAACTTTTCTCTCCCCCCCCCCCAACAAATTCTCCTTATATCTTCCAACTTTTCTCCCCCCCCCCCAACAAATTCTCCTTAGATCTTCCAACTTTCCCCCCCCCCCCAACAAATTCTCCTTAGATCTTACAACTTTTCTCCCCCCCCCCCAACAAATTCTCCTTAGATCTTCCAACTTTTCTCCCCCCCCCCCAACAAATTCTCCTTAGATCTTCCAACTTTTCCTCCCCCCCCCCCAACAAATTCTCCTGAGATCTTCCAACTTTCCCCCCCCCCCAACAAATTCTCCTTAGATCTTACAACTTTTCTCCCCCCCCCTCCAATTTTTCCTTAGATCTTCCAACTTTTCTCCCCCCCCCCCCCTGCAATTTTTCCTTAGATCTTCCAACTTTTCTTCCCCCCCACCCCACAAATTCTCCTTAGATCTTCCAACTTTTCTTTCCCCCCCCCCCCCAACTTCTCCTGAGATCATCCATTTCACCCCCCCACCCACTTCTACTTAGATCTTCCAACTGTTCCCCCCCCCCCCAACCCCTAGAGGACGGGTTTGCTGTCTACTGTAAGAATGCTTGTTCTGGCTTTATATTTTGATAAAAATCCTTTCAGATCTGTCCAATCTAACTATAAATAAACTTGATTCTTAAGCTATCATGAAAGCCTCAACAGTTGTCATTTCTGTCATTGTCTGATTTGTCATTGGTGTCATTGACCGAGTTGGCATTGCTGTCATCGACCTAGATGTCAGCGCTGTCAGTGCTGTCATTGACCGAGTTGGCATTGCTATCATCGACCACGTTGTCCTCGATGTCGTCGATCGAATTGTCATTGCTGTCATTGATGGAGTTGTAATTGTTATCATTGACCGAGTTGTCATTGCTGTCACTGACCGAGTTGTCATTTTTTGTCGTCGACCGATTTGTCGTTGCTGTCAGTGATAGAGTTGCCATCCCTGCCACTGGCACAGTTGTCATTGGCGTCACTGATCGAGTTGTCATTGCTGTTCTCGATCGAACTGTTACTGACCGACTGCACAGTCAAATAAGAGACAGTGCACTTATTGAAAATATTCTGAGAAATGAGAACAATGTGAGAAGAAATAAAACAAAAAACTTTGAAATTCGGATTTGTAATTAAAAAAAAATACTACAACTTTTTTATTTCTTTTTTACAACAAAAAAAAATGTCACAAATGAGGGGAAGAAGTCCACTAACGAAGATCTGCAAAAATGTCTTGCAGTTATAAATGAAATTGGAAACAAGAAATGTGAAAATGTCATGGAGGTGCTTTGAAAATTTCTCCTACAACCTCAGCCACGACGGTCCCCGCTAGAACTCAGCCACGACGGTCCCCGCTAGAACTCAGCCACGACGGTCCCCGCTAGAACTCAGCCACGACGGTCCCCGCTAGAACTCAGCCACGACGGTCCCCGCTAGAACTCAGCCACGACGGTCCCCGCTAGAACTCAGCCACGACGGTCCCCGCTAGAACTCAGCTACGACGGTCAACGCTAGAACTCAGCCACGACGGTCCCCGCTAGAACTCAGCCACGACGGTCCCCGCTAGAACTCAGCCACGACGGTCCCCGGCAGAACTCAGCCATGACGGTCCCCGGCAGAACTCAGCAACGACGGTCCCCGGCAGAACTCAGCAACGACGTTCCCCGGCAGAACTCAGCCACGACGGTCCCCGGCAGAATTCAGCCACGACGGTCCCCGCTAGAACTCAGCCACGACGGTCCCCGGCAGAATTCAGCCACGACGGTCCCCGGCAGAAATGTTAATGAAGTTTCTGAAGCACTTCTAGAGAGTTCTGGGTACTGCAGCATTTCTCTTCAAGCCCGGATACTGGAGTGGCAATCTTGAGACCAGATCACACCAAGTAACAGCTACATTAGTTTGTTATTTTACTCCTCTCTTTCATTCTGTTTTTTTTTAAAGACTGTAAATTTTGTAGAAATGTTATTGTTACTACCCGTAGAAAAAAATGGATTCCACGCATAGTCGATAGGAAACTAGCTCTTCAGTCTGCGGGTTAGAAGAGAGATTGTGCACACAAAATAAAAAGCTCAGTTATTTGCATGTCCCTTGCAGAACTTTGCCTCCCTAACAGCTCTCCTGTAGGCCTCTCGGTTGTAAGCAAGATGGCCTGCTGCTGATGCATCCATTTGCGGATTATGAACAATGTCTTGCAGCCATCTTTGTCTTGGACTTTCTCTCTTTCTTTTTGCCATTATGTACCCTTCCAAGATGGTCTTCTGTAAATTCTCATGACGTTTAATGTAAAAAAAGAAAAAGTTCAGGCTAAAATATTAATAGTTTTAAGAGAGATTTGATTTTCAGAAGAATGTCAGGACAGCCAAGGTGACAGATAGAAAAAAAAATTTAGAAAGAAATCTAATTAAAGAAACCAAATTAGGTCCATAGAAAAGCGACAGACGGCACTCAGTGGCCATATAATGAGAAGAGGAGATCTTGAAAATATCGTAACAACAGGAAAGATATTTGAGAAGAGAGGCAGGGGAAGACCAAGAGGAAAAGAAAAAAAAACGATGGACATGTCTATGATGGTGCCATAAAAAAAAGGTTAACACGCTGACGGAAAATTACAAGGCTCGAGAAGTATGACCGTCATCGCCTGCCTGCGTGGCACATGATGATGATAATAATTTTAGAAAGCTTGAAAGAAAAAAAAGAAGTTTCAGCGTCGCACTGCACAAATCCTCACATCTGAAGGTTTCAATGGCTGCAAAGACATTCTTACTTCTTGCTGCTAGCAGATTCCCGAACAGAAGACAAAAAAATCATTTGAACTCAGGAAATAAAAACAGAACCTAAAAAAATGTGCTTCCACTATTACTTTAAACATTGCAAACACTTACACTATTACCTTAGACATTACAAATGCTCACACTATTACCTTAAACATTACAAACACTCCCACTATTACCTTAAACATTACAAACACTCACACTATTACATTAAACATTACAAACACTCACACTATTACCTTAAACATTACAAACACTCACACTATTACCTTAAACATTACAAACACTCACACTATTACCTTAAACATTACAAACACTCCCACTATTACCTTAGACATTACAAACACTCCCACTATTACCTTAGACATTACAAACACTCCCACTGTTACTTTAAACATTACAAACACTCCCATTATTACCTTAAACATTACAAACACTCCCACTATTACTTTAAACATTACATACACTCCCACTATTACTTTAAACATTACAAACACTCCCAC
Source organism: Achatina immaculata (assembly GCA_009760885.1). Taxonomy (NCBI): domain Eukaryota; kingdom Metazoa; phylum Mollusca; class Gastropoda; order Stylommatophora; family Achatinidae; genus Lissachatina; species Lissachatina immaculata. The sequence continues at coordinate 35,894,883 of CM019705.1, read as the reverse complement.
TATTACTTTAAACATTACAAACACTCCCACTATTACTTTAAACATTACAAACACTTCCACTATGACCTTAAACATTACAAACGCTTCCACTATGGATAACTTTGGAAGGCAACTTCGATTTTTGGGAGAGTTAGACTTCTCAGTACCGCGAGCTACAGATTTATCATTAGTCTCTTATCTAATTTGTTGCACCAAATACATGTATCTCTAAAAGTAATGTTTTCCTTGGTTTTGTTTTTTCTTGCATATCACTGGAGGTGTTTCCAGGCAAGATAAATCCTGCTGTTTTAAGGAGTGTTTACCGAGGGCTCCACAAACTGCTCCCGGTTGTTTACTGTCCAGCCAAACAGGTTGGACTTCGTCCTGCAGTTTATCAATCGCCGTCGGGTGATTTCCTGTCATGATTCTACGGCCTGGCACTTCACATCCGGTCAGCGTGCTCCACAATCGGGGGGGGGGGGGGGGGCGGGGAATGTGAAGACTTTACTGCCCTCGAAGTATCACATTTTTTTCTCCTGCTATTAACTAAAGCATATTGCTGTAAATCTTATGTTACTTTGCGAATCTTCATAGCAACTGCTGCGTGTATGCTGTGGTTATATGTAAATATGTTTTGCAAGTCAGCAGGGAGTGCGTATTCATTTGTTGCCGAAGTATTAAGTTCGTATTCTTGTATAAAACGGGTAGCAAAGTGGTTAAGGCACTAGTCTCTCATGGAGAAGGTCGGGGGTTCGAATGCGGCCGAAGGCTGTAGAAATGGGTACCCGACTTCTTCTGGAGTTGGGGAAGGTAAGGCGGCCAGGCGTGATACTGACCATATCACCCTCTAGTGTGCTGACAGGTCAAGGAAAATATGGACACAAACACCATATCCCTGTGTGCCTCTAAGGCATGACACGGTTACCTTAACCTTTGTATAAAACAGCGATATGGGAAAAGAGAAGAGGGGTGGGGAAGGTACCTTTTTTCCTTTTCCACAAGTCGTGAAACTGAAAATGTCTACCTAAATATACTCCAGGAGATTTCCAGGATTATCTTTAGTCTGCCGAGTTATCGGAATTTCCAAAGTTGTAAGGTTTTTTTTAAAAATAAATGTTATATCTAACAATGAGATTTTTTACAAGGAACTGGGTAATGTTTATCTTGAAATAGAAATGCAAAGATTAGTTTATGTAGCTAATTTAATTTTAGAAAAAAGAATAACAGGAGAAAAATATATATTCTGAATAACAATTACCTGGTTGTTTCTAGATTAGATATAACGACTTGTATCAAATGAGATTATTTTTTTTTCTATTTAAAAAATAATAAATAAAAAAAATATAAATAAATTGTGAAAGTAGAACAATAAACGGCGAATTATTCGGGAACTTTATTATTTATTTATTTTTTTACATTTACAAGTTTGTGGAACCTCTTTTCACAGATGGCAGATATGTCTTTTTTCTGGACGATGCGTTTGTTCTCGCTTCAACTGCACTGAGCATAAGACTTTCCTGTATTCTGTCCAGATATTTGTCAATACTGCTCTCGACTGACCTCCATTACATAATCTGATGATTTCGGATTTTAACTTCTGGATCAATAATTTCATTTCTCCGGCTTATTTCAAAGCCTAATACGGGCTCTTTCCTGCACTAATCTGTTTCGAAACTTCCCTAATTTTATTTTCAGTAGTCTAATGAAAATATATCTAACTGAATTTTCAGCAGTGTAATGAAAATATAGGTAACTTAATTTTCAGCGGCCTAATCACACCAAGACTCGTGTCGGTTTGGCTTCTGCCGTGGCTAATCTTGTTTAGGCTTAAAACTCTCTCAGATATAAGTCATAATTTGATCTCTATCACACGGGTCTTCTCGTGTTTCTCTTTCACATATCTTTGGTCCTAGAGATTTGACACTTACAGCCAAAAAAGAAAAAAACAAAATCATCTTTGTGATGGCTATTAAATAATTTATTGCTATATTTATACATTTTTATAAAAAGAGGCAGACCGCGTGAGATTCTGAAGAGGACATTGTTAAGAGAGGCCAAATTAACAGGCATAAAATCCTTTGATGAGGTTGAAAGACTCGCCGAAGACAGGAAAAATTGGCGAACTACTTTGCGAGCACTATGTGACGTTTAACGGCACGGGAAGGATATAAGATATAAAATAAGATAAGGTACATTTTTATAAGTGAGAGTTGTAAAGTATTTTCATAAGACAGGAAATGGAAAGCTGACATTCTCCTGTGTGAAAGTAATCCTGCTATTCTAATGAGGCACCTCGCGATATGATGTCAGTGTCCTCATTTTCCTTGACCTGACGGTGGACTAGACAGGGATATGGTCATCACGACACCTGGAGACCTTTCCTTACACAGCTCCACAAGGAGCCAGGTACTCATTTTTACAGTTGGAAGGTTGGGACTTCTCCAGCCAGACTTGAACCCCGATCTTTCACGTGAGAGATAAGCATACTAACAGGTACGGCACTCACGCTGTTTCTGGTGTCCTCTGCGAAGTAAAGGAGACAAGATCGTCTTTGTTTCCAGTTATTGACGTTTACATTTTCTGTTCATGGAGAAAAGTTTTTGATGGAATTTATGTTAGTTTTTTTTTTGTTTGGATCGATTTATAGAGCATGATTTTGCTGAAGATCTTCTGTCGTGAATATTCCTACTAAAATTTATTTTAGATTTTGCGTTCTCCGGTATGCTGGCGTCCAAAGGTCCAGTTTACTTGACCTCGCATCTTTAACTTCAGTTTTAGCCCGCATTTCCTCTATTAAGAAAATGCTGCGCCCTTAGTTCAGTTGCTCTCCGGATCACGTTGAATTCTCACAAGTTCATCCCAGACGTTATGGCAGGGTGAAAAACCTCTCATGGATGACTTATAAAATATCTGTGTGTTTTAGCTGCTGTCTCTTTCCGCCTAAATTACATTTTTCTGAGGATAAAACATTCCTATCTCAGGATAAGACATTCCTATTATGCGCCTCAATGATTTAATGTGTAAGCGGTTTCACATATCCCAGTTTCTCCCAGTTTCTCCCAGTCTCTCTCAGTCTCTCCCAGTCTCCCCATTCCCACTCACTTTACTCTACCCGCCCAATGCCATCTTAACGCACGGGCCCATCTGAGCACTGCCCAGGGGCCCCAAGTGGAGGGCTCAACCAGCCCACGGAAATATATATATATATATATATATATATATATATATATATATATATATATATGGCGGGTGAAAGTTGATTTTATTGAAAGTACTAACAAAAATATGCTTAATTCTACTATGTATACTTTAATTCCTAACATCACCTGCGTAATTTAGAGAAGAATGGTGAGGCCCCATTGCATTACTTAGCCCAGGGGCCTGCTATGCTGTTAAGACGGCCCTGCCACCAACAGAAAACTGTCTCCCGTAAAGGGTGACTGCTGAAACTTCTAGAGAGAGGCAGCACAGATGTTCCAACTTTAGCTTCAGGAAGACACAACATCTTGTTATCACAGCTTGGCTAAAGTGACTTTGCGTATATTTATATATTTCATTCATTCATTCATTTATTTGCTTGTCCTTTGCGGAACTTTGCCTCCCAAACAGCACTCTCGGTTGTGAGCAAGATGGCCTGCTGCTGCTGCATCCATTTGCAGATCGTCAACGATGTCTTGCAGCCATCTTCGTTTTGGTCTTCCTCTTTTTCTTTTTCCCATTATGTATCCTTTCCAAGACGGTCTTCTCTAAATTATCATGACGTTTAATATGTCCAAAATATTTAAGTTTTCTCTCTTTAATCCTCTTTACTAGCCAGCCTTCTTCAATATTAAGCTCTTGTAGTATAGATATATTTGTTTTTTTCCTGTATTTAGTTTTATATACACCTACGCCCAAAAAACTATTCATGTCAAAACTGGGACTGCGCACTGAAGCACATGCAATAAAGAATGTCTTGCAATAAAGAGATCTGAGGGAGCTGCTTTTAAGTGACTTATCCTTGGTAAAAAGAAACAACAGCAACAACAAAAACGGGAAGCGAACTTAATAACCTTCGCTTTCTCTCCGCCTCTCATGGTTACTTGAAGCACTTTCTCCCTCTCCCTCCCTTCCTCTCCGCCTCTCATGGTTACTTGAAGCACTTTCTCCCTCTCCCTCCCTTCCTCTCCGCCTCTCATGGTTACTTGAAGCACTTTCTCCCTCTCCCTCCCTTCCTCTCCGCCTCTCATGGTTACTTGAAGCACTTTCTCCCTCTCCCTCCCTTCCTCTCCGCCTCTCATGGTTACTTGAAGCACTTTCTCCCTCTCCCTCCCTTCCTCTCCGCCTCTCATGGTTACTTGAAGCACTTTCTCCCTCTCCCTCCCTTCCTCTCCGCCTCTCATGGTTACCTGAAGCACTTAAAACCGTCTTTGAGAGAATACCCGCCTCTCCCTGGCGGCCATCAGCAGCACGGAATTTCTTTTTGAGTTGCGCGGGGGGGGGGGGGGGTGGAGGCTGGAGGAGGCGAAGGAAAAACATTGGAAACTTCAGTTTCAGAAACAAACATTTCAAATGTTTTCTAATCTGAAGAATTTAAATCTTTGATCTGATTATGTCTGATGAGAGAAGTATTTATCGTAGCATGGTTCTTCTGGGTGTGTGCGCGTTTCTGCGCAGGATTGTCTGTTCTAATAATAAAACCAGCATATTTTCTACTTGCTGGGTGCTCACGCAGGCCTCACAAAGATGTATAACAAACATGCAAAGCAGACACCGTTTTCTAGGTTCTGAGAAAATATTGAAGACTCTTTTGTCATAAATTTCCCTGAATTTCATTGGATCTGCTGTGTCGAGTTTCATCGTTCTCTCTCAGCGAGCTGTTTGATCGAGGGTTCTTCCTTACTGGCAAAGGCTAAAGAGACATGTTTCGCTCCACAGATTTGGCTCCTGCAGACATTTATACATTGATTCTATATGCATATATATATATATATATATATATATATATGTGGTGTCATACGATGGTTTTCAGCTGGATGGCAGGTGGATCTCTTGCGGGGGGGGGGGGGGAAGGAGGTTTCAAATCTAAGATTAGGAACCATCGTAAAAGAATGTATAAAAGTGGAAATCCGTTCTGGATGATCATTGTATAATCGTGCAAAATCCTTTCTGGATAATCACTGAATATATAGGGGAGTTTGGAGTAGCCTAAGCTGATAAGTGCTTTTCTACTATTTTTCTTTCCCTGACGTCTAAAGTGTCTATTATATTTTCCTTTACGTCAAAAGTGCTTTGCTTCCATTGACGTCTAAATTGCTTTTTTGTGCTATTTTACTTTCCCTAAGGTCTACAATGCTTTTTCTACTATTTCTCTTTCTCCCACATGTAAAATGCTGTAAGTTCTTGGTGTTGATGTTTACCATACATAAAGAGAAAAAAACAAATGGGAACCCAGAAATTACGGACTGAGAAACCTTGACTCAACTTTTCCTGTGTCCATAAAAAAAGAATAAAATTAACAAGCGGCGTCTGCGTTATGCAGCGAAAAACTAATGACAAGGGAAAGTACAGAATTTATCATCTTCTTTTTTTGTAATATGCATCTTTCTGTCAGATCAGTTCAGAAGCCATGGGCATCTTCCTGAGAAATACACGAAGCAGATATACCCGGGCCGCAAGCAAAATCCTCACCTAATGAGCCAGTCTACCGGAATGACCAGGACGGTTTTCTATGACGCGGCCAAAATATTTTATAAGCCAAGCTGGCTTATGAGGATCAGAGTATTTTATTTTGGCCGCTCACTAACGAAAAGAAAGATGGGCTTTAAAAGGCTTTTGTGTACACTAATCTATGAAAATACCGAAGAAGGATCTTGTGGGTTTATATGCTCTTTATGAGGTTATGGTCATGAGTGATATCATGTGCTTTTTGTTACTGTAACATCCTGGTTAACATCCTTTTGTATAACATCATGAAACAGCTCGTTTGGCAAACAAAAAAAAAAGTAAAGCAAAGTCTGACTGTCGGTTACTTTATGTGATATCTTGAATCACTTTTTGTTTAAACCTCAGGAGAGAGTCGGAGCCTCTACAGAAGCTCTTCATGCAGCACATGTACCCGTCCGCGTAGTCACATCCATACATCCATGTCCTTGGCCTCTGGTTCCACTAAGCAATAACCGTCCAGTGTTCCTTGGGGCGACTTCCACGACAGCAGATAAGTTCCTTCCATTTCTCACGATCTCCAGCCAGCCTTTGTGCAGTGACCTAGTTGTGTTGCCATTCTGGTCATCTCCGCTTCTGCAGCTTTTCTTTCAAGTTCTCTTCTTTGGTCGGGATCTCGTGGTCTTTACCTCCCGCGTTCTCCACATGCCCGTTCTAGCGATGTTCTAAGTTCCCTTCTTTTCCCTGTAACCACATGTACTGACATCATATGGATTATCTATTTTCACATTTTCTATATTATAGCGATAGTCGTTTAAATAGTCTATATATAAAGATCTGTAATCTGTAATCACAGAATGACATCCGGTCAAGGTGGCCGATGCATGGCAACGGGAACAATATTTACCTACGTTTTTCTTTCAAGACAGCAGATTTCCTGACATGGAATAGATCTGGGTTGTGCTTCCTTGTGTCATTTACACGAGCACGTAGAACTTTCTGCATCGATCCGATCACACACTTAGAACCTTCCTCCGCGATCCGCTCGAGCACGCAGTCAAGTGACAGAGCTCTGTGTCAAGTGTTTTGGTCTCCAAGCTCCTTCACACTCAAGTGACGAAGTGTGTCAAGTGTTTAGTCTCGAGGCTTGTTCACAGTCAAGTGACAGGGCTCTGTGTCAAATGTTTAGTCTCCAGGCTTGTTCACAGTCAAGTGACAGGGCTCTATGTCAAGTTTTTAGTCTCCTGGCTTGTTCACCGTCAAGTGACAGGGCTCTGTGTCAAATGTTTAGTCTCCAGGCTTGTTCACCGTCAAGTGACAGGGCTCTGTGTCAAGTGTTTAGTCTTGAGGCTTGTTCACAGTCAAGTGACAGGGCTCTGTGTCAAGTGTTTAGTCTCCAGGCTTGTTCACAGTCAAGTGACAGGGCTCTGTGTCAAGTGTTTAGTCTTGAGGCTTGTTCACAGTCAAGTGACAGGGCTCTGTGTCAAATGTTTAGTCTCCAGGCTTGTTCACAGTCAAGTGACAGGGCTCTATGTCAAGTTTTTAGTCTCCTGGCTTGTTCACCGTCAAGTGACAGGGCTCTGTGTCAAATGTTTAGTCTCCAGGCTTGTTCACCGTCAAGTGACAGGGCTCTGTGTCAAGTGTTTAGTCTTGAGGCTTGTTCACAGTCAAGTGACAGGGCTCTGTGTCAAGTGTTTAGTCTCCAGGCTTGTTCACAGTCAAGTGACAGGGCTCTGTGTCAAGTGTTTAGTCTCCAGGCTTGTTCACAGTCAAGTGACAGGACTCTGTGTCAAGTGTTTAGTCTCCAGGCTTGTTCACAGTCAAGTGACAGGGCTCTGTGTCAAATGTTTAGTCTCCAGGCTTGTTCACAGTCAAGTGACAGGGCTCTGTTTCAAGTGTTCAGTCTGGAAAGAACGCACAACACTTGAGAGGTGGGAGAAAGAAACATTAGAGAACGGCTGCGACTCGAACCACAGACCCCGGTAGGACGGGCAATTGCCCAGCCTTGAGACCACAGACACCTACTGACCATTCTGCAACACTGTGATCTATCATTCCCAGGAATATCTGAGAAGCTGAAGCAAATGCTTAATCCAGTTCTCCAGTAATTAAAGCAGATCAATAATTAGTATATATCGACAGACACATGACATGACAAACAGACAGACATGACACACAGACAGACATGACACACAGACAGGAATGACACACAGAAAGACATGACACACAGACAGATATGACACACAGACAGGAATGACACACAGAAAGACATGACACACAGACAGATATGACACACAGACAGGAATGACACACAGAAAGACATGACACACAGACAGACATGACACACAGACAGATATGACACACAGACAGGAATGACACACAGAAAGACATGACACACAGACAGATATGACACACAGACAGACAAGACACACAGGCAGATATGACACATAGACAGACATGACACACAGACAGACAAAACACACAAGCAGACATGACACATAGACATAACACACAGACAGATAAAACACACAGGCAGACATGACACATAGACATGACACACAGACAGATAAAGCACACAGGCATACATGACACATAAATAGACATGACAAATAGACAGACATGACACGCAGACATACATGACACACAGGCAGACATGACACACATGCAAACAACTATAAGGTTTTGTAGCAGATGGATAAATACTCAGACAAACAAATAACCTCCAGAAAAACAAGACAACAGATGAAGAAGACGACAGGCAGAGCTGATGAACTTTTTCTTTCCAAAGTATGACAAGCTGGAGTCCAGGCACGTCCAACATTCTGCCCTTTATCATTCACATGTCACTCTAAGCCTGCCATTCAAGATCAGTGATCACTAGATAATGTGCACGTACAGAGCAATAAAAATATGAAGTGAGCAGATTTTATGTATGATCAGGCAGACAGACAGGCAGACAGGCAGGCAGGCAGGCGGATAGATAGATAGATAGATAGATAGATAGATAGATATATAGATAGATAGATAGATAGATAGATAGATAGATAGATAGATAGAGATAGATAGATAGATAGATAGATAGATAGATAGACAGACAGACAGACAGGCTGGCAGGCAGGCAGACAGACAGACAGACAGACAGACAGACAGACAGACAGACAGATAGACAGATAGATAGATAGATAGATAGATAGATAGATAGATAGATAGATAGATAGATAGATAGATAGATAGATAGATAGATAGATAGATAGATAGATAGATATTACCTTTTGTTACACCAAACAACACCGATAGATGTCACAGAATGGTTACATTCTCCATAAAATTGTGGAAAAAAAAGGTTAAAACTGAAACAGAGATTTTGACCACATTTAGTAGTCAAGGGTCACCACAAGAAAAAGGAAGGGATTGTTTACCTGAAGATGGCCCATGTAATGAACACCTGTCCATCACTCTATGTCTTCTTCTATAACCGTTTCAGCACCACATGGAGAGCACAACTTTCTGAAGCAACAGTTAGTTGTGGATTCTGTCTGGACAATTTGTGGATTCTGTCTGGAATATTTGTGGATTTTGATTGGACACTTTGTAGATTCTGATAGAACAATTTGTGGATTCTGACTGGGCAGTTTGTATATTCTGGACAATTTGTGGATTCTGACTGGACTATTTGTGGATTCTGACTGGACTGTTTGTGGATTCCGATTGCACTATTTCTGGATTCTGATTCGATAATTTGTGGATTCTGACTAGAGTATTTGTGGGTTCTGATTGGACTGTTTGTGGATTCTGATTGATCTATTTCCTGATTCTGATTCGACAATTTGTGGATTCTGACTAGACTATTTGTGGATTCTGATATCTACATATACTTATCACAATCACATTCTGAAGACTGCAGATGTAGTACTTTTATACCAGTGTTCCTGAAGACATGAAAAGTTATTCCAGGGCTTCACCAGGGCAGAAAGGTTGAGAAACACTGTCTTAACCGACAAGCTTAAAATGACAGAAAATTGTCCTGGTATAAAATATCAAATATCTTTACGTTCTAATCTTGGACATTCCTCCTTCCACCATCTCGCCCCCGCTCCCTCAAAACTGGATGACGGCCTTTAGAGCGATCTCTGTCCTTTCATCTGCTCATCTTGATCGCCTCAGCCTGTGGCACTGACTTATCGTGAGCAGAGCGCGTCAGCTACAGACAAAGCTGACGGAGAGAGTAATCATGCGCCTATTACAGCCCCCTCACAAATCATCCCTCCTGTTTCGTCGGAAGGGGCAAGTCCATGAGAGACAGAGAGAGAGAGAGGGAGAGGGAGAGAGAGGGGGGGGGGGAGTGGTAATCTGGTGGCTAAGCAAAGATGACAGCCAGGAGAAGTTTCTCACTCAGGAAATCCTTGAACCTTGACCTAGAAAACTGAGATGGCTCACTGGTTGTTTCTTCCAATACAGGATTGCGTTTTCCTATTTCTTCCTGGTCTTGTGTCCCCTAATCATTGTTTCTCCCTTTATCACTGTCTCTCCCCTTATCACTGTCTCTCCTCTTATTACTGTCTCTCCCCTTATCACTGTCTCTCCCGTTATCATTGTTTCTCCTCTTATCACTGTCTCTCCCTTTATCATTGCCTCTCCTCTTATCACTGATAATATGTAATTGTCTCTCCCCTTATCACTGTCTCTCCCCTTATCACTGTCTCTACCCTTCAGCACTGTCTCTCCACCAAAGCATTATCTAACTCATTGGCTCTCCCATTTATCACTCTCTCTCTCTCTCCCCTTATCATTGTCTCACCTCTTTATCATTTTATCTCCCCTTATCATTGTATATTCTCTTATCACTGTCTCTCTCCTTCATCATTTTCTCTCTTTCATCATTGTCCCCTTTCATCATCCCCCCCCCTCCTTTCATCATTGTCCCCACTTCATCATTTTCCCCCATTCATAGTCTCACTTTGTGTAACACTTTCTTTAGATCAGTGGTTCTCAACCCATGGGCCGCAGCCCAAACGTGGGCCGTGACAGGGAGTATTGTGGGCCGCACTGAAGTCTCAAAAAAAAGAGAAAAAAGTAAATACAATAAACAATTCTTCCGCATTTTTCACGCTCTGCATATGGCAGACCGCACGGAGACCAGCCGCAGAGTTGTAAGTCGCTTTATTAGTAAACGAAAAGAACTTTTGTGTAGCAATGAATATGCAGTTAACCATGTAGAGAAAATATTACATAATGCTTTATAAAATTAGATTTATACCTTGCAAATATAAAGCACTTTATTAGTGGGATGCAAAAAATGTTTGACTTTTAAATGTGGGCCGAGCACCATAAGAGTCTGAGAACCGTTGATTTAGACCGGAACTGTAATGATAGCGTGAAGATGCCAGATCATGCGCACAGCGTGAACTGATTTCTCTGATTTTGTTGACTGTTTGAATGAGAGATTAAACATTTTCATCTGTTATAAGCCAACAACTCAGAGACCTCTGGGAGACATGACCCCCGGGGGGGGGGGCGCCTAACCCCCTTAAAACGTCAGACGTTTAACGAGCCGAAATGCTTGTCTGAGGGGAGGGGTACTTTTCTGATGATCTGAGGAACTGTGTTGTTATTCTGCTCTTAACAACAGATGGTATCCTGCTATTACTGTTCATTATGTGTATACTGTAATTGTAATGAGCCTTTGTTCATTATATGTATACTGTACTTGTAGTGGGGCCTTTGTTCATTATATGTATACTGTACTTGTAGTGGGGCCTTTGTTCATTATATGTATAATGTACTTGTAGTAGGCCTTTGTTCATTATATGTATACTGTACTTGTAGTGGGGCCTTTGTTCATTATATGTATACTGTACTTGTAGTGGGGCCTTTGTTCATTATATGTATACTGTACTTGTAGTGGGGCCTTTGTTCATTATATGTATAATGTACTTGTAGTAGGGCCTTTGTTCATTATATGTATACTGTACTTGTAGTGGGGCCTTTGTTCATTATATGTATACTGTACTTGTAGTGGGGCCTTTGTTCATTATATGTATACTGTACTTGTAGTGGGGCCTTTGTTCATTATATGTATACTGTACTTGTAGTGGGGCCTTTGTTCATTATATGTATACTGTACTTGTAGTGGGGCCTTTGTTCATTATATGTATACTGCACTTGGAGTGGGCTTTTGTTCATTATATGTATACTGTACATGCAGATTCCCAAAATGTGTATCCCTGTTCTTTTCATCTCGTCACTTATCATTTGATATTTTCCCTCATACATACTTCTTACATTCCATGTTCCAACTCTTATTTTTCTTGTTAGTTTGATGCACGAGTTTTCCTTAGTAACAATGTCAGGATTTTATCCGTCATCACAATTACTAGTACTGACCTCTGTCTCACACTCTTCCCCAGTGTTAAAATTAGATCTATCTGGCCTGGGGGACTCACCACCAGATCTTTTTCCTATTTGACTTTCCATGATTGCTGCTTGGGCTTCTTGGTATATTTCCAGAAGATAGTTTACCATTGCTTTCCTTCCGGGCAGTGACTGTACTAGTCAGTGATCGTAGCCATTGTCCCTACATTGAGATCATCTGCCTACCATCATAGAATGGTGACCATAACCAACATTATCTGTCAGCTGCTCTCCCATTCCATCCACGACGTGCTCCCATGGCTTCACGTCTCTTTGATCGGGCGGGGGGGGGGGGAGTGGACTATATGGGGAGTTTTAATGCATAGATTGGTCAGAAAGAGCAGAAGACGGAGGATATGTTGTGGGAAAATTTTGCATAGGACATAGAAATGAGGCACGTGACAATCTAATGGCGTTTTGCATTGAAAATGAGCTAATGATTGCTAACACACTTTTTAAACAACATCCAAGAAGACTTTACACATGGACATCACCTGATGGGAAAACCAAGAATCAAATAGATTACATTTTAGTGCAAAGAAGGTGGAGTTCAAGTATAATATCAGCAAAAACTTTACCAGGTGCTGATTGTGACACAGACCATGAGTTATTAATAGCAGACATGAAGATAAATATAAAAAAGATAGTTAAGGGATCAAGACCACTCCGCTTTGATCTTACAAAAATACTAGAACAATACATTATAGAAGTGAAGAACCATTTCGAAATCCTGATGGCTGTACAGGAGGAGATGACACCAGATGAACTGGCTACGCAGACCAGAGATATCTTAATAACAACATCTAAAGACGTGGTTCCAGTAAAGAAAACACAAAAGAATAGATGGATTACAGCAGGCACACTAGAACTGATAAAACAACGTAGAGAAATGAAGACGGAATGGAAAGTAAAAAACAAAAAAGAGGAATATAAATCTTTAACATAAGAAGTACGAAGAAACATGAGAAGAAACAAAGAACAATACATACAAGATTGTTGTGAAAGAATGGAAGGACATCAGAAGTGTGGAAGAGATAGCGAAATGTTTAAAGAAATGAAGACATTGACGAGAAATATCACACCTAAGGTAAATGTAATTTGTGACGAGATGGGGAATACCTTGTCAGAGACAGAGGAAATTCTAAAAAGATGGAAAGAATATTGCAGAGGAATGTATGAAACAACCGACTGTGAAAGCAGAAATCAACAGCGTGAAATATTATTAGAGGAGAAAGAACTGACAATAGAAGAAGCTTTATGGGCAATAAAGAATCTGAAAAATGGTAAATCACCAGGATGTGATGAGACAGATAACAGCCGAACTTATTAAAGCAGGAGGAAAGGAATGTGCAACAATCTATCATGCACTGTGTAAAAAGATATGGCATTCAGATATTTGGCCAAAAGGATGGAAAATAACTGAATTCATACCACTGCCAAAAAAGGGTAACCTGAAATTATGCACAAACTACAAAACTGTTGCCCTGATTAGTCATGCCAATAAAATTCTGTTAAAAATCATAATGGGTAGACTTCGTAAGAAAATAGAAGAAGTCAATATGGTCCAAGCTGGTTTCAGGCAAGGAAGAGAATCAAGAGATCGTATATTCAATATAAGATTAATATTAGAGAAATTCAGAGAGTTTAATGTGAATTTATATTTAACTTTTAAAGACTATTCAAAGGCATTTGATTGTGTACAGCAACAGAAATTCTGGGAAATAATGGGAAAAAATGGGATTTCTAACACATTTGATACAATTAATATCACTGCTGTATCTAGACCAACAGACAGCAGTAAGAATAAATGGTGAAACAACAACTTGGTTTGACATAAAACAAGGGGTCCATCAGGGGTGCATATTGTGGCCTTACTTATTTATCTTGTACACTGCAATATATATCCATACTAAAAGAACTTAATATTGAAGAAGGCTGGCTAGTAAAGAGTATTAAACAGAGAAAACTTAAATATTTTGGACACATTAAATGTCATGATAATCTAGAGAAAACCGTCTTGGAAGGGTATATAATGGGAAAAAGAAAAAGAGGAAGACCAAGGCGAAGATGATTGCAAGACATCGTTGATGGTCTGCAAATGGATGCATCAGCAGTAGGCCATCTTGCTCACAACCGATAGGCCTACAGGAGTGCTGTAAGAGAGGCAAAGTTCCGCAAGGGACATGCAAATGAATGAATGAATGAATACTGCAGTATAATGAGGAATGTTAGAGAAGATGTAGACAAAGAATATTACAATGACATAACAATTGGAGATTGTGAAATAACAGAGATTAGATATGCTAATGACACAGTATTACTGTCCACAACACAAAAAGGAATGGAAAAACTAATTATGTCAGTCCGTAAGAACAGCGAGGAGCAAAACCTCTATCTTAATGCGAAGAAAACTAAATTGATGACAACTGACAAAACAAACAAGGCAGCTGATATATGTATCAGTGAGGAAAAATTGGAAGAAATGGAGAGTTTTGAAAATCTTGCATCACTAGTAACTAATAATGGAGATACAATGAGGGAAATTAAAAGGAGGACATCTATCGCTCTTCAGAAAGTAAAACAACTAAAAATCTGTGAAGAGGAACAGACAGAACTACAAAAATAAGGTTTTAAAGTGCATGCATCTTTCCCATCGCAACATATGCCTGTGAGACCTGGACACTTAATAAAACATCTGAGAAACACATAAATGCCTTTGAATGTAAATGCTACAGAAGAGTTCTTCAAATATCGTGGACACACAAAAAAAGAATAAATATATCCACACTACAAGAACTTAATATTGAAGAAGGATGGCTGGTAAAGAGGATTGAACAAAGAAAACTTCAATATTTTGGACACATTAAACATCATAATAATCTAAAGACCGTCTTGGAAGGGTGCATAATGGGAAAAGAAAGAGAGGAAGATCAAGGCGAAGATGAATGCAAAACATCTTTGATGATCTGCAAATGGATGCATCAGCAACAAAGCATCTTGCTTACAACAAGAGCGGCCTACATGAGGGCTGTTAAGGAAGCAAAGTTCCGCAAGGGACATGAACATATCTGACTGATTGGTCGGAGCCTTTGTTCATTATATATATATTTTACATATGACGACTTCTATCACCAACTACAACAAATCATCAACAAAGTCCCTAAACACGACATCCTAATTGCTATGGGGGACTTCAACGCTAAGGTAGGGAAAGATAACACCGACGTTGAAAAAGTAATGAGGAAAGAAGAAACTGACATGGTTAATCAGAACAGAGAAAGATTCATTGAAATATGTCTGACAGAGGGCATGGTCATTGAAGGCACAATATTTCCACACAAAGAGATACATAAAACAATGTGGATATCTTCAGATGATAGAACAAGAAACTAGATAGATCATTTTTATATTAGAAAGCAATACAGAACATCTCTCATAGATGTAAGAGCTTATAGAGGTGCATATGTTAAACAGTGATCACAACCTGTGCATAGGGAAATTAAAACTAAAACTGAAAAGCCAACACAAGAAATCAATACACAGAAAGATAAACAGCCACAGCCTACAAGAAGAGAATACTAACAGTAATTTCAATCAGGAACTTGCTAATCATTCCAAAACACACAGTGAAGTAGAGGATATATGTATAGATGAATTATGGAATTCTTACAGCACAGCCATAATCACAGCAGCAAAAGCAAGCGCTGGACTGAAAAAACTAAATAGAAAAGCATGGATATAAGAAAACGCATGGAAGTACACACATGAAAGACGAGCAACCAAATTAGACATGTTGAATGTAAAAACAGACCTTGGAAAAGATCTTGCGTAAACAACATATAAAGAAATAGACAAGAAAGTAAAAAGTTCAGCTAGAATGGATAAAAGAGAATACACAGACAATATGGCAAAAGAGGCAGAGAAAGCAGCAAAAACAGGAGACAGCAAAACTTTATATAACATACAAAAGAGGCTAACGGGTACTATTACATTTAAAGAAAGATCAATCCTTAGCAAAACTGGAACCCTATTAACATCAAGTAAAGACCAAAAGCAAAGATGGGCTGAACACTTCCAAGAAATACTTCATCGACCACACCCAAAAGAATTGTTAAACCTTGAAACCGACTTACCAGCCCCACAACTAAATGTCAACCTAGATGAAATTAAACTGCATGAAATTGAAACAGCAGTGAATTTAATGGCTAACAACAAAGCTGCAGGTGAAGATGAAATAACACCCGAAATGCTAAAAGCTATCAATAGTGACAACATGAGACAACTACAGAGAATGTTTAACAAGATTTGGAAAGAGGAAAAGCTCCCTTCTAAACAGAAAAAAGGAATCATTGTTAAAATTTTAAAAAACCAACCTTAGTGACTGTAACAATTGGAGAGGAGTAACCCTAATATCATTTGTGTCAAAAGTATTTGCAAGGTCATTTTGAACAGACTTAAAGATATAATGGATACTGCAATGAGAGAAGAACAAGCAGGATTTCGAAAAGGGAGAAGCTGTCTCGACCAGATCTTTACTCTAAGAATAATACTTGAAGAACATATTGAAAAGCAGAAACCATTAATACTGAACTTCATAGATTTTAAAAAGGCATTTGACAGCATACACAGAGATTCATTATGGATAATTTTATGTCTATATGGAATACCATCTAATACTGTCAACATCATTAAGGACTTATTCAATGAATATGTTTGTGCAGTCAAGACAGATGAAGGGATGAGTGAATGGTTCCAGATTGAAACAGGTGTGAAACAAGGATGTATACTGTCTCCTTTACTTTTTGGGATTACAATAGACTTCATAATGAAAAAATGCTGCACAGGTAACACAGGTATTGACTGGGTACATGGGACCCAACTAGAAGATCTTGATTTTGCCGATGACATAACTCTTATCAGTAATAATGTGAATTCCATGCAAGAAAAAACAGATAGCCTGTCTTCACTGGCTAGCAAAATAGGACTTGAAATTAACAAGGACAAAATAAAAATTATGAAAATTCCCCTCAATCAAAATGGAAAAATACACACAGAAGGGACAGATGTTGAAGAAGTCAATCAATCTGCATACCTTGGCAGCTACATAGACCAGGATGGTGACACTAGAAAGGAAGTTAAAATTAAAATTGTAAAAGCAGCATCGATCTTCAAGAATCTTGATAACATATGGCATTCAAAGGTTATAAGCACAAAAACCAAGTTAAGACTTTTCAATTCAAATGTAATATCCACCTTCATTTATGCATGTGAAAGCTGGAAATCAACTAAAGAAATAGACAAGAAATTAGACTTTTTTAAAAACAAATGCCTAAGGAAAATTCTTGGCATCAAGTGGAACGAATTCAAGAACAATGCAGAGATAAGACAGATGACTGAACAAAAACCAAACTCATGGGTGATCAGGAAAAGGAGATGGACATATGGTGGTCAGGTGATGAGAAGAAACGATTAGAGAATCCTAAAACAAGCTATCAAATGGAACACAACAGGCCAAAGAAAAAGAGATAGACCGCGTGAAACTCTGAAGAGGACATTGTTAAGAGAGGCCAAATTAACAGGCATAAAATCCCTTGATGAGGTTGAAAGACTCGCCGAAGCCAGGAAAAATTGGCGAACTACCTTATGAGTCCTATGTGACGTTTAACGACACGGGAAGGATATAAGATATAAGATATAAGAAGATATTTTACTTGCAATGGGGCCTTTGTTCATTATATGTGTATTTTACTTGCAATGGGGCCTTTGTTCATTATATGTGTATTTTACTTACAATGGGGCCTTTGTTCATTATATGTGTATTTTACTTACAATGGGGCCTTTGTTCATTATATGTGTATTTTACTTACAATGGGGCCTTTGTTCATTATATGTGTATTTTACTTACAATGGGGCCTTTGTTCATTATATGTATATTTTACTCACAATGGGGCCTTTGTTCATTATATGTGTATTTTACTTACAATGGGGCTTCTGAGATGATTTTTGTTAGATACTGCACAATTATTTTCTAGCTTCCTCTCCCCCACCCCACGGACAGACAGACAGACAGACAACCAGACAGACAGACAGACAGACAGACAACCAGACAGACAGACAGACAGACAACCAGACAGACAGACATACAGACAACCAGACAGACAGACAACCAGACAGACAGACAGACAACCAGACAGACAGACAGACAGACAGACAACCAGACAGACAGACAACCAGACAGACAGACAGACAACCAGACAGACAGACAACCAGACAGACAGACAGACAACCAGACAGACAGACAGACAACCAGACAGACATACAGACAGACAGACAGACAACCAGACAGACAGACAACCAGACAGACAGACAGACAACCAGACAGACAGACAGACAGACAACCAGACAGACAGACAGACAGACTGATAGATAGATAGATAGATAGATAGATAGATAGATAGATAGATAGATAGATAGATAGATAGATAGATAGATAGATAGATAGATAGATAGATAGATAGATAGATAGATAGATAGATAGATAGATCCATGAAGGGCTCAAAGCTAAGAAAAGAGAAATACGGCTGGCCCCTGTGAGATGTCCTGGATGCTGCACCACAACTTCCGCCCCCCGTTTAGTAAAGTAGTAAATGTAATGTGGTGCAACTGGGATAGATGAAAGGCGGCTTCTTCTTCTTCTTTTTCTTTTTCTTCTTCTTCTTTTTCTTCTTCTTTTTCTTTATCTTCTTCTTCTTTTCTTCTTCTTCTTCTTCTTCTTCTTCTTCTTCTTCTTCCTCCTCCTCCTCCTCTTCTTCTTCTTCTTCCTCCTCCTCCTCTTCTTCTTCTTCCTCCTCCTCTTCTTCTTCTTCTTCTTCCTCCTCCTCCTCTTCTTCTTCTTCTTCTTATTCTTCTTCTTCTTCTTCTTCTTCAACATTGACTTTATTAGATCATACTGAACCTGGACAATGGTCACATTTTCTCCAGACTCCGATGACAGCCTGTCTGTTTCCGGCCCAGGATTGACAGTAAAGTGACAGTAAAGTGACAGTCTGGTATTTATTTTGCCAGACAAAAAAGGGGGGGGGGGGGGAACCCGAATAAAGAAGAGTCAGGAACGCAAGCAGGCTCTAAATAAGTGCATCTTTTTTGCATCAATTTTGCTATTATGTTATTTTCTGTAATTTCCAGTAGCTGGGATTTATGCTTACGGGGATTTTCGGAAGGGAAGAATTACCACTAATGATAAGAAAGGAGAAAAATTGAATATTATGATAAGAAAGAGAGAGGAGTAATAACAATAATAATAGTAATAATCAGGAAAGGATTAATTCTAAGTATAAGCAAACAGAAAAGGATAACACTAATGATAAGTAAGAAAACAAAGTTAATGATACATGATTGTAGGTTATCTTCGCGCCAGTGCTCTGAACACTGAGTTATCTGAATCAGTGCCACACGGTTTTCAAGCTCAGATTCACTTCCTGGTTCTTTCTAACCTTGTGTTGGCACAAACAGATACGGAAGACCAAGCCAGTCCAGGGTGGCAAGACTGACATGACGTTTATTAGATGGACTTGATAAAGAAGATGGTGACGAAATGTTGACTGGCGGCAGGTTGCCCTGCCACATGGCAAGTCCATTCATACGTTCCGAACATTCAAATAACTAAGACGGGACATCGCATCTTCTCCATATTAACATGAGTCCACCCACACAGCTTCACAATCATACGTAGACTGACTGCCACTCGAGAGTCGTTCCCACAGCTCACCTGTCACGCTGAGATTCTTTCTTCACGTGATCATCTAGAAAAGTCTTGAACTATCCCTAACCCGGGAAGTTCAAAAGAGAAAAATCACAAGAGCGACAAATGCCCTTAATTAACCAATTACCTCACTTATTCTGTTACATTAATACAAATGATGATGAAGGACAAAAGGTTAATACTAATTATAAGGTTGGAGAAATAGTTAATACTAATGATAAGGAAGGAGAAAGGGTTAATACTAAAGATAAAGAAGGAGAAAGAGTTAATAGTAATGATAAGGAAGGAGAAAGGGTTAATACTAAAGATAAAGAAGGAAAAAGAGTTAATAGTAATAATAAGGAAGGAGAAAGGGTTAATACTAAAGATAAAGAAGGAAAAAGAGTTAATAGTAATGATAAGGAAGGAGAAAGGGTTAATACTAAAGATAAAGAAGGAGAAAGAGTTAATAGGAATGATAAGGAAGGAGAAAGGGTTAATACTAAAGATAAAGAAGGAGAAAGAGTTAATAGTAATGATAAGGAAGGAGAAAGGGTTAATGCTAATGATATACAAGAAGGGGCGAGCTAGAAGTAAAGAAGTATACTAAAGGGGATAGGGAGCGGGGTAGGGGAACGGGAGAGGGGAGAGATGGATTATGAAAAGTGTTGTGATTAAAAAAAAAAAAAGTAAACTTTCTGTCTATCCTGTTCCTATACTGAGCTGCTAAAACTTATAAGATAATATTTATTGATGAAATGGTGACAGTAACAAGAAGGCTGCATTTTCAACACAGAGGAAGAAATAAAACTGTCTATCTTTAGGTGAAAGAGATGATGAAGTAGAGAGAAACATAAAAATGTTGTTTGGGTGTTTTAAAAATCCCTCAGTTGATTCAGTTTAAAACCGCGCCAGGAACGAAATTCATCAAGAATGAGACATTGTATCTCCGGACTGCTATTATAGAGTAGTTTTGTCTTTTTTGGACGGTAGTTTTATCTTTCATGCAGTAATTTTATCTTTTAACATAGTAGTTTTTTAACAGTAGTTTTATCTTTTTGTATAATAGTTTTATCTTTTTTAATTTTATCTTTTTTATATAGTAGTTTTATCGTTTTTGTATGGTAGTTTTATCTTCTTATACAGTAGTTTTATATCTTTTTGTTGGTTAAATCAGTGAGTGTTTGTTCATGTCGAAAGTTTTACTTAATTATTACTTACGTATACTTACGTTTTACTTGCAACGTATTCCATCATTCTCCCAGTACTTACAACGTATTCCATCATTCTCCCAGTACTTACAACGTATTCCATCATTCTCCCAGTACTTACAACGTATTCCATCATTCTCCCAGTCTTGTATCTTATTAACCAACTTATCATGCATTTATTCTGTTGTTTCTTATATCTTTTCTTATGATGTCTCCGCGCGAAAAGTAGGATAACATAAACACATGAAGCGAATATATCGAATATTCAGAAGCCATGCTGCTTGTTTCTGCCTTTGGCAAAAGAATAACAATGTGTACCACAGAAGACAGAAGATGGCAAACAGCCAGCACGCCGGATCATGTATATAAACCAGAAATTATCTTAATTGATTTACAAAACAGAAAAAAAGCAAGCAATAATATGTACCCAGCAACAGATATTGATCTTTATCACTGAGCCATTGCTCTTATTCTAATACAGATGTTGTCACGACAGAGCTGGAGGAGTAAAGAAGATCATCATCATCATGTGCCGTGCCGACTGGCATTGGCTATTCTGCTTCTCCAGAGTACGCGATCCTTCATGCAGGCCATCATTTCAGTTGGTGATCTCCTCTGACACCATCCCGCCAGACTGCCCAGTGTCTGTTCGTTCGTTCATCCTCGATCTAGTTTTTTTGTGTTCTATAATATTTCACCCTGTTCTAATATGTAGGTTAGCTTCTCTGTTGGCTTTTTTAAAAACTGTTTTGTTTTCCTGTACGTTTTTTTTTCCATTCTTTCCATTTATGTCCAGAACTAAGATCCAGATTTCAGAACGTGGTAGCCGTGTAGCTGGCTGTTCAGTGAAGTTATTTCATGAACTTAACAGTCAAACTTTAACTAAAACTTAAAATTTACTGTTAACATTTACTAGCTACTAAAACTTGAAACTTTACTGTAAACTTTTACTAGCTACTAAAACTTGAAACTTTACTGTCAACTTTTACTAGCTACTAAAACTTAAAACTTTACTGTCAACTTTTACTAGCTACTAAAACTTGAAACTTTAATTATAGAAATTTTTGTTTTGTTTTCATTTCGTGATATTTGTATTTACTTGATTAAATGCAGCTACCCCCCCCCCCTCCTCCCCCCCCCCCCCCACTACTACTTGCGGTGGGGGTATATATGCAGCTGTCCTGAATGCAATAAGGCCAAAGTCTGAACTCTGAACCTTGAACCCACCCCATTCCCTCCCTTCTCCCCCCCCCCCCCCCCCGCCCCCCCCCCCACTGCCGTTTACATCAGGTAAAAATAAAATCCCCTTTTCCATGCCATTAAAGCACATTGGAGATAAGGTGCTAGCCCCGTACTCTTCAAGATCTTCGGCACATGAATGTCTGATGTGGTCAGTATCACGCCTGGCTGCATTTACCTTCCCAGGTTTCTCTGGTACCCGTTTCTAGAGGCAGGGTGGACCCCGGAGTCTTCTGGGTGTGGTGGTACCTCTTCATCAGGTGACAGACACTATGGGGGTCAAGAACACACCCTCCGTCCTGTCTTGCCCTATACATAGCCAGGGTCACTCTACACTCCACTCTTCTTTCTACTAAACCGAAAAAAAATAAATCACTTCACAAGTTTAGTTTTAATAGATTTTGCTACAGAGATCCATAGATGACCCTACAAAGTCTCATAGATGGCCCTACAAAGATTCATAGATGGCCTTACAAAGATTCATAGATGGTCCTACAAAGATCCATAGATGGCCCTACAAAGTCTCATAGATGACCCTACAAAAATTCATAGATGGCCTTACAAAAATTCATAGATGGCCCTACAAATATCCATAGATGGCCCTAAAAAGATCCATAGATGGCCCTACAAAGATTCATAGATGGCCCTACAAAGATTCATAGATGGCCCTATAAAGATTCATGGATGACCTTTCGTTGCTCTCAGTTGGAGAATCCATTTCATTTAACCATTTTTCCTCTTTCCTAGTTTGCATGAACTTCAGCGCGCACGGCTGTGACAGCTACTGAGTCTCGCTACCAAGGAAACCTAGAACTACATCTGCTCAGTTTGACAGGAATACACGGCTCAAAACCTATGTAATCAGGAACCGAGGATTACTCGAAGATTAACTGGATATACAATCTCGCGCACAGAGCGGCCAGGAACAAAGACCTGTCATTCGACAGCTCGGAACGAATGTGCTGCTGGAAGTGAAAGAGTTAAAACGCCTGCTATATGATTCGTGCGTGAAGACAAATGTCGTGCAAGTTGCATCAGGTTCTCTATCCTAGGAACCACGAGCAAGGTCATCGCTGTGAGTTCGGAGAATGTGAGTCTTGTAATGCCAGGCCGCTGAGCTATCATTTTTTGCTTTTCAGATACATATTTCCAGCAGGGATTTTTATCTTCCATTTCTGCTGACTGCTGTAAAAATGATCTGAACTGAGATCTCAACATGATAAGAAATAAACTCAACCCATCCAATTTTTCACATCATAGAATTAACCCCGCGAGACAGGCGCGAGAACGTAAACAAAGTGAAACTCTAATGCCAACTGTTTCAGTAGTCAGCAAAACTTACTCCCACGCGAGTAACATCTGTAGCCAGAGTTGACTAAAAAGTTGTGACAAACTTGTCAGTCTTAGCCAGGGTCTCACTCGCTATCTGTGTGGAGCTGACATGAAAAATATTTGCAGAGCATCGAGGCTAGTAAGAGGGGGGCAAATATGTCTGAGTTAATGTTGGGTGCAGTGTCACAGCGCGAGACGTCAGGGAAAAGATCTTCTGCTCATACACCAGGATAAAGGTCTTACAACTTCTGTATCAGGCTAATGGTCTTCAGCCTTTATATTAGGATGAAGATCTTACAACCTCAGTATCAGCGTAATGATCTTCCTCCTTTATAAGAAGATAAAGATCTTACAACTTCTGCATCAGGATAAAGAACTTCGACCCCTACATCAGGGTAAAGATCTTTCACCCCTACACCAGAATAAAGATCACTAAACCTCAAGTCAGACAAAAATCTTAAATTTGTATATTTTGACATAAATAATGCAAACACTACATCAGGATAAAGATCCTTGAACCTCCATATCAGGCTAAAGATCTTCTGCCTTTACATCATGATAAAAATGGTATGAACCCCTTATCGGGACAAAAAAGAAAGATCTTTAGAAACTGGAGACGTTAAGATCACAAACATACACACACAGAGAGAAAATATGACAGAAAAAGTGGAAATACTGATGTAGCTTCTCTCTAGAGGAACTTAACAAATATGTGAAGTTAGTTGACTGTGCTTTATAACGTTTGGAGAAAGATAATAAATGTTAAATGTTACATAGTTTTTCGCTTTCATAAGTTCACATTAATCAAGGCTTTTCATAACAATGAAAAAGACAGAGAGAAGACAGGCAGGGGAAGACCAAGAGAAAATACTTGTAAAAAGTCATGGACAATCTACCGCGATGGCACAATAAAAAATAACCATCTGAGCTGATGGAGAGTATCAAAATATCAGGGATCGAGATCTGCGAAGAAGCACTGCTTGCCAGAACGGCACTTGATGATAATGATGATAACAGCGCTGATGGCCATCTGTAGTAGTGATGAGACTGATCTCGGCCGCCAGTCTTGCCAATAAGATTAAGGCCAGTGTTACAGCGATGCGGTAACGAGATGATAGCAGGGGGTGGGACAAGAACAACCCACAGATAGGGGTAATAGCAGGGGGTGGGACAAGAACAACCCACAGATAGGCGTAATAGCAGGGGGTGGGACAAGAACAACCCACAGATAGGGGTAATAACAGGGGGTGGGACAAGAACAACCCACAGATAGGGGTAATAGCAGGGGGTGGGACAAAGACAACCCGCAGATAGGGGTAATAGCAGGGGATGGGACAAGAACAACCCACAGATAGGGGTAATAGCAGGGGGTGGGACAAAGACAACCCACAGATAGGGGTAATAGCAGGGGGTGGGACAAGAACAACCCACAGATAGGCGTAATAGCAGGGGGTGGGACAAAGACAACCCACAGATAGGGGTAATAACAGGGGGTGGGACAAGAACAACCCACGTGATAGGCGTACACAGAACTCAGTTTTGAACGTGTGTGTGCTGGATGAACTCCAGTTACAAAGAATTGTTTGACAAGTGGCCATGAGGGACATTCCTTAGAAATCCACTTCATTTCTTTTGTTGACCTGCTCGTGCCGGATGTTGTAGATTCATGCAGCACTTGGACATGCGCGTGGACAATCATCGTTACAGAACCAACGGAACTCTGGGACGTATTTCGGGTAAAATGCTCATGAAACCCCCTCCCCTATAAAAATGTGTCACATGGTAGGGGTAATCTCGAAGCTGGATGCGGAAAAACTTTAAAAATCATACGGCACTTAGTGACAGGGTTACTGGTTGAGATAGAGGTTAAGACTAAGACTTAAGACAAGATATGAACAAGAACTAAGAGACTAGAAGCTATGATTAAGACTTAGGACAAGATATTGACAAGAATTAAGAGACTAGAGGATAAGACTAAGACTTAGGACAAGATAAGAACAAGAACTAAGAGACCAGAAGCTGTGATTAAGACTTACGACAAGATATGAACAAGAACTAAGAGACTAGAGACTAAGACTAAGACTTAGGACAAGATAAGAACAAGAACTAAGAGACTAGAAGCTGTGATTAAGACTTACGACAAGATATGAACAAGAACTAAGAGACTAGAGACTAAGACTAAGACTTAGGACAAGATATGAACAAGAACTAAGAGACTAGAGACTAAGACTAAGACTTAGGACAAGATAAGAACAAGAACTAAGAGACTAGAGACTAAGACTAAGACTTAGGACAAGATATGAACAAGAACTAAGAGACTAGAGACTAAGACTAAGACTTAGGACAAGATAAGAACAAGAACTAAGAGACTAGAGACTAAGACTAAGACTTAGGACAAGATATTGACAAGAATCAAGAGACTAGAGGATAAGACTAAGACTTAGGACAAGATAAGAACAAGAACTAATAGGCTAGATGCTAAGACTAAGACTTAGGACAAGATATGAACAAGAACTAAGAGGCTAGAGGATATGACTGAGACTTAGAATAGATAAGAACAAGAACTAATAGGCTAGATGCTAAGACTAAGACTTAGGACAAGATAAGAACAAGAACTAATAGGCTAGATGCTAAGACTAAGACTTAGGACAAGATATGAACAAGAACTAAGAGGCTAGAGGATATGACTGAGACTTAGAACAAGATAAGAACAAGAACTAATAGGCTAGATGCTAAGACTAAGACTTAGGACAAGATATGAACAAGAACTAAGAGGCTAGAGGATATGACTGAGACTTAGAACAAGATAAGAACAAGAACTAATAGGCTAGATGCTAAGACAAAGACTTAGGACAAGATATTGACAAGAACTAAGAGGCTAGAGGATATGACTGAGACTTAGAACAAGATAAGAACAAGAAATAATAGGCTAGATGCTAAGACTAAGACTTAGGACAAGTTATAAGAGACATCATTTAGAGGACCAGTGTCAGCTAAGGGGAAGTAACTGACTGTGACTAGCGTTGTTTGAAATCAGAGAAGACCTACAGTTTTATGCTCTACGCACCAAAATCTCACATGACCACTTGAACATACTGTCTGCTTACGAGGAATGTTACTATCATTAGTCCGCTGTACTCTCAGTGGAGCACAAGGCATCAACAAAGGTTCTCCAGCCAATCCTGTCTTGAGCTAGCTGGAATACCACTACCGGAGCCCCTCGCTGGCCCGCCAAGACTTGACATGTAGACTTGATGTTTCTGTAGCACTCCGATGCTCTTTTTACCAGATAGGGTTGCTGGCCAGATAGGGTTGCTGGCCAGATAGGGTTGCTGGCCAGACAGGGTTGCTGGCCAGACAGAGTTGCTGGCCAGACAGGGTTGCTGGCCAGACAGAGTTGTTGGCCAAACAGGGTTGCTGGCCAGACAGAGTTGTTGGCCAAACAGGGTTGCTGGCCAGACAGAGTTGTTGGCCAAACAGGGTTGCTGGCCAGACAGAGTTGTTGGCCAAACAGGGTTGCTGGCCAGACAGAGTTGTTGGCCAAACAGGGTTGCTGGCCAGACAGGGTTGCTGGCCAGACAGGGTTGCTGGCCAGACAGAGTTGCTGGCCAGACAGGGTTGCTGGCCAGACAGAGTTGTTGGCCAAACAGGGTTGCTGGCCAGACAGAGTTGTTGGCCAAACAGGGTTGCTGGCCAGACAGGGTTGCTGGCCAGGCAGGGTTGTTGGCCAAACAGGGTTGCTGGACGAGAAATGTCAGGAACAATAAAAAAGATCGATGGCGATGTTACAGCAAATGCTGACATCATGACATTTCGTCTTCAGCGTTTTATTTCCAATTTACTGATTGTGTTCGAGTTCCAAGTAGCTCTTTCTTTCCGAATTCAACAAAGTTGGAAACATAACTGAGAGGAGTACTGTCACTAGACAAATAGCTCATAACGTAGGGTCTTTGCCTCCCCGTGGTGTCCAGGGAAAGATTTATGGGGCCAGCGGACACGGAAATCAACTGGTTCAATGAAACAAGATCTTAACAATATCTGGGATCCATGTATTGCTTTATTTTACATGAGGGGATTCACAGCAGTTTTCAAACTGGAAAGGAGGTCCGGAGCCATCAAAAAAGAAGTTTAAGAACCACTGCGGTAGACGAAGCGATACGTTCCTACAAATGCTGGAGTTTTCGAGTGCGTATTCACATTTAAACCTTTCTCTAGCTACATTTACGTCTAGATGGTTACAGCACTAACGTTTTTGATACGGCTTCGTAGTGCTTTTTTTTTCTTGTCTTTTATCAGAGCCTGGAATTCATAACTTGTTCACCTGTTACAGTTGCCGTTTTATTATGTTCTCCAGCTTCTCTCTCTCTCTCTCTCTCTCTCTAGTCTATGTCGTGGTGAAGAAAGAGAAAACGGTTGGGCAGTGAACGTCTGAAACGACGGACACAATCCATGTCAGTTTGATTGCAGATTGTGCAAGACGGACTTAATAAAGTCAGTGTAACAATGGACCACGGAGACGACGGACATAAAGTCAGTTTTTCAATGGATCATGGAGACGACGGACATAAAGTCAGTTTTTCAATGGATCATGGAGACGACGGACATAAAGTCAGTTTTTCAATGGATCATGGAGACGACGGACATAAAGTCAGTTTTTCAATGGATCATGGAGACGACGGACATAAAGTCAGTTTTTCAATGGATCATGGAGACGACGGACATAAAGTCAGTTTTTCAATGGATCATGGAGACGACGGACATAAAGTCAGTTTGGCAGAGATTTATGGTGACTGCGCCCATCCTGCTCCGTTATATCCTCTCTCGGTCAAGAACCTGGTCTCAGTAATATAAGACAGCTTATCTCAGTAATATAAGACAGCTTATCTCAGTAATATAAGACAGCTTATCTCAGTAACATGGTTTTAAGGACTGTTATAGACGGAGGTTGGGTGGGGGATACGCTCTCCACTCCAGTTAAATGTCTCCATGGCGTGCGTCTCAAACAGCCTCTGACAGTCAAGTCCAGCTCCTGGCCTTCTCGTGGCAGAACTGTTCAAACTGTCAGGAGAAGGTCCGAAGGAGAATATCTGGCGCCTGAAAACCAGACGCTTCGGGTAGATGAGAGTCTTGTTTGGTAGTTCATCTAGGAAAAGGACAACTCTAATTTAAAACCTGCTGCTGGTGAGATTCTTCATCTGCAATGCGTGGGGTGAAACTCCTCCGGGCCAATGAAGAAAAATACGATTAGGGTTGCCGCGCAGCGCCGTCGTGGAAAAAGATGAAGGAAAGGATTAATTGAAGTAACTAGTAGTATCGAGGTCAGGACTACTCGAATCACGGCAGCTCTGCACTAGAGGCCGGCCACGTCCTATATACACCCATACTGGGAAAGACTGTCCAATTCGGCTTAACCCAGGGGTTAAACTAAGACACTGATTGTCCAATTCGGCATAACCCAGGGGTTAAACTAAGACACTGCTATCGAGATTCTTCAGCTGCCGCGCGTGGAGTGAAACTCCTCCCGGCTAATGAAGAAAATGCGATTAGGGCTGTGAAAAGGTGATGAAAAGGATAAAGTGAAGTTTAATCGGTATGTCCAGTAGTCTCGCGGCAAGAGCTACTCATACCACGGCATCTCTGCTCTAGAGGCCAGCCACGTCCGATATACACCCATACTGGTGAAATATGCCTAAACCGGCTTAACCCAGAGGTGAAAATTGATGACTACTCATTTCATGGTATCTCCACTCTAAAGATCGGTCACGTCCTAAACACGCCCATACTGGGATAATACGCCTAAACCAGCTCAACCCTGAGTTGAAACTTACTAGTGGCGAGGATTCGTCCTCCTGGACAAAAGCTCCGTCCTGGTCACAACTAGGAAGGGTAGCTGCCACGACCACAAAATGCTGAAGTCGGAGACACTGGACCAGGGCAGTCTAGATAGGCAACCACCTCTCACCCGGCGGGGATGTGTGCGTATCCTAACCACGCTGAGGTTTTCTGATGAAAAAGTCCAACGCTGGAATGGATGGGTAACCACCTCTCACCCAACGGGGATATGCTGATATCCAAAACACGTCGAGGTTTTCCGGTGAGAAAGTCCAACTCTAGATTAAACTGATGCAACGAAAACCATGGCGCCACACAATCCTGCTTCTGAGACCCACAAAGAATACAGGCCCAAGTCCCATGATACTCTGAACCTCTTATGGTGCTCTCGGGGATCTCTTGTGGTCCTCTCGGGGACCACAGGAGGACCACGGGACCTATCGAGGACCACAGGAGTACCACGGGATCTATCGAGGACCACGGGAGTAAATTCAGTAGGATCTTGGGGCGGTCTTGGTGGTAGAAGCGAACGAAAAAGAATAAGAAGATCTCAGTAACATAAGACAGCGTATCTCAGTAATATAAAACAGCTTATCTCAGTCATATAAGACAGCTTATCTCAATAATATAAGACAGCTTATCACAGTAACATAAGACATTTTATCTCTCTAATATAAGACAACTTATCACAGTAACATAAGTCAGCTTATCTCAGTAATATAAGACAGCTTATCACAGTAACATAAATCAGCTTATCTCAGTAATATAAGGCATTTTATCCCTCTAATATAAGACAACATATCACAGTAATATAACACACTTTATCTCTCTAATATAAGTCAGCTTATCAGAGTAATATAAGACAGCTTATCTCAGTAACATAAGTCAGCTTATCTCAGTAATATAAGACAGCTTATCACAGTAATATAAGACAGCTTATCACAGTAATATAAGACAGCTTATCACAGTAACATAAGTCAGCTTATCTCAGTAATATAAGACAGCTTATCACAGTAACATAAGTCAGCTTATCTCAGTAATATAAGACAGCTTATCACAGTAACATAAGTCAGCTTATCACAGTAATATAAGACAGCTTATCACAGTAACATAAGACAGCTTATCACAGTAATATAAGACAGCTTATCACAGTAACATAAGACAGCTTATCACAGTAATATAAGACAGGTTATCGGAATCCACCGAACAAACATCTGGAAACGTTGACACTTTACAGACGGGAAAACTCAAACAGTCTCTTCAGCCTCGCTAAGCGGTTGCAACCAACAACTCATAGACCTCTGGGGGTCATGACCTAGAGGGGCCCACCCCCACCCCTCCCCCCTCACCCTGTTTGAGCGTCAGAAGTTTAAAGGACCGAAAAGCTTGCATCAGGTGGGGGTGGGGGAGTATTTCTCTGATGATCTGAAGAGTTGTGCTGTTTTACTCTCTACATGAGAGAGTTTCCTGCCTACGTTGAATGTCCAGTACTACATTATATTTTGAACGTCCAGTACTACATTATATTTTGAACGTCCAGTACTACATTATATGTTGAACGTCCAGTAGTACATTATATGTTGAACGTCCAGTACTACATTATATTTTGAACGTCCAGTACTACGTTATACTTTGAACGTCCAGTAGTACATTATATGTTGAACGTCCAGTACTACATTATATGCTGAACGTCCAGTACTACATTATATGTTGAATGTCCAGTACTACTTTATATATATATATATATATATATATATTGAATGTCTGGTAACACTGTAATCAGCATTCTGGGAACTGAGAACGTAGAACATAGAACATAGAACATCAATCAGGTTTAGGCAAGGGATGGCTCTTCTTTTTTCTGGAACTGAAGAACTGAAAGCAAAGCTCCGTCAGCGTTTTCGTTTTTTTGCCTATTTTTTTGTTTGTTTGTTTGTTTATTGACTGACTTTGACCCACAGAATACGCGCATTCAAGGGAACTTTGACAGGAAACTGGCTGTCATAAACAACAAAACATTGACATGACACGTGACATCCAACTGGAAGATGTCTCCCCCTAGGTTAAAGGCTGTCATAATTAATGGCCTGATTTCTACTGCTATATCTGTACCAGGCCACATCTGCTGTGGTCACGTATAAATTTGACAGGTCACGATGGCCTTATTATTTCCATAATGGGAGCTGTACAACAACAACAACAAACAAAAAAAACAGGCATCCCAGGTGTAAATCTAGGCCACACAGCAATTCCTGAAATAGGGGTATGAAGTGTTAGTGCCTTCAGATTTCTAGGCCACTACAGGATTTAAGGTAGGGATGCCAGCACCTGTCCTTGCTGCCTTTGTTTTCGTGGGGAAACCCCAGGTACACATTTTTTTAAAGATCGGTCTGTCCTAGAAATTCTGCCCGAGTACAGAATCGAACCAGGGACTTTCTGATCATGAAAGAGAGTGCGCTAACTGCTACACCACAGAGACATCAATTCAGATTTATTTTAAATAAACTTCTAGGATGCGGCTCGTTCATTAGAATTTAATGTAGTTGTCTTTTTTGTTTCTGTAGCGTTACTTCTGTTGTGTTATTTTTGTATCAAATTAAACGGAACTATTCTAAAGCAGGTGCAGAAATTCAAACACCTTGGAGCATTTATTCAGATGGGAAATGCAGAACAGAAATTAAGAACAGAGTAGGCCAAGCAAAGACTGCATTTCAGAGAATGAGAAACATATTAACCAACACATCCTTATCAATGAATGTTAGAAAACGAGTCCTAAAATGCTATAATGAACCTATCTTGTTATATGGAAGTGAATCATGGACAATAGGCAAGTCTGCACAAAAATCATTGGAAGCAGCAGAAATGTGGTTTATTAGAAGAATGTTGTGAATCCCCTGGACAGCAAAAATAACTAATGAAGAATGTATGAGAAGAGCTGGAGAGACCAAAAAAAAAAAAAAATTGTCAAAAAAAAATAATAAGAGAGACAATGTACTTTCATAGGACATGCAATGAGAAGATGGGGCATAACAACAGGAAAAATAGAAGGAAGAAGATCAAGAGGAAGACCAAGAGAAATGATACTGGACAGTCTGACGGGATGGTGTGAGAGGAGATCACCATCTGAGCTGAAGGTCTGCATGAAGGATCGTGGAGAAGCATAATAGCCAGCGTCAGTCGGCACGTTACATGATGATGATGATGATGATGATATTTTCAGCCAGTACCCACACAAACATCATTAGACAGAACATCCGCTGTCTAAACTGTATGCTGAAGATATCCATTACTTCCGCAGAAAGGAAAGCAAGGAGAGCACGCACAAACACCATCCATCAGTACAGCAGGGATATATTACAGCAGGGATATATTACAGCAGGGACACACAGACGTAGGGGAGCCACAACTCCGGAGTCTGGTTTGAAATAAACAAGTTTTTATGTTTCCTTTTAAAAAACAGAAGTAGTTAGTAGCAAAAAGATGGAACATGATGTAATCCAGAGATAGGCAAGAGAGAGAGAGAGAGAGAGAGAGAGAGAGAGAGAGAGAGAAGACATGCCAGATGAGAGCTAAAATTCTACTGAAAACCCACAATGACACTGATTGCAGAGAGGAAAAAAAGACAGGTCAGCAAACCCATCATCATCATCATCATGTGCAGCGTACCACAGCACAGGCTAATATATCTCCATCCAGAGATTTAGAGTACTTAACATCTGAGAGTTCACGCCAGTAACGCACCTATCTAACACAACGCACCTATCTAACACAACGCACCTATCTAACACAACGCACCTATCTAACACAGCGTACCTATCTAACACAACACACAGAAGATATTCAGTTCTAAACTAATATGAGTATGTCCATCCTTTCCCATGAAAGATCGGAAACTGTTCAAGGACATAGTCGCCGACTCATCACGGCATGGCACATGATGATGATGAAGAACATAAACTGAAACCACAGCTTACATAGACATAGAGTGCTACAAGAGTAAATCTTCAGCTTAGCTTCCTCAAATGAAAAACAAAATCTGCTGAAACTAAAATGACCATCATTGTTAGCAAGTCAATGTCAGTGAAGACCAGCGCCAGACTTAACCTCAGGTTATAAACAATAAGTCGACATTATTGAAGACCAGTGCTTGACTTAACCTCAGGTTATAAACAATAAGTCGACATTATTGAAGACCAGTGCTTGACTTAACCTCAGGTTATAAACAATAAGTCGACATTATTGAAGACCAGTGCTTGACTTAACCTCAGGTTATAAACAATAAGTCGACATTATTGAAGACCAGTGCTTGACTTAACCTCAGGTTATAAACAATAAGTCGACATTATTGAAGACCAGTGCTTGACTTAACCTCAGGTTATAAACAATAAGTCGACATTATTGAAGACCAGTGCTTGACTTAACCTCAGGTTATAAACAATAAGTCGACATTATTGAAGACCAGTGCTTGACTTAACCTCAGGTTTTAAACAATAAGTCGACATTATTGAAGACCAGCGCTAGACTTAACCTCAGGTTATAAACAATAAGTCGACGTTAGTGAAGACAAGCGCTAGACTTAACCACAGTTTATAAAAAACCACAGCTTAGGGTCACGTATATTCTGTTGTAATTTCATAACAAGTGGGCTCCAAGTTTCATACAAATTCGGGTCTGACCAAATCTAAATCCAGCACTGCATCCCAGTAACTGAACAATTTTAAATCAATTCTAAATCAAACACTGTACATAGTACTTCAACAAGACTAAATCCAGCAGTTCAGCTCACTACCTCACCAAGACTAAATTCTGCACTTCATCTCAGAATCTCACCAAGATTCTATTCAGCACTTCACCAAGACCATATTCAGCACTTCACCAAGACCGTATTCAGCACTTCACCAAGACCGTATTCAGCACTTCACCAAGACCATATTCAGCACTTCACCAAGACCATATTCAGCACTTCAACGGCGCAATGCGTCATGTTTTGCAGCCTTGGTGTGACTTCTGCACATTTCGGCTCGTCACATCCATGTTCGGCGTGATGTGATAATTCAAACTCTAAACAGTCGCAGAATAAGCTGACATAATCTAAACAGTCGCAGGACAAGCTGACATAATATAAACAGTCGCAGAATAAGCTGACATAATCTAAACAGTCGCAGAATAAGCTGACATAATCTAAACAGTCGCAGAATAAGCTGACATAATCTAAACAATCGCAGAATAAGCTGATACAATCTGAACACTCGCAGACTAAGCTGACATAAGCTAAACTGTCGCAGAATAAGCTGACATAATCTAAACAGTGTCAGGCAATGTCAGGGTGGACAGTTTTAAGTGCTGGAAATGGCGAAAGCGAACATGATAAACCGTCCTCATCCAGCTCTGTGTGTTTATGCTCATCCATGATAAACTCAGACTTAATCCAGCAGTCATCACATCTGACAACCAGGAAGGCAGGTCGAAGATACAGCATCTATAACGGAACCAATAACTTATAGAAAAGATCGCTGTCATCAATAAATATTTCACCTCAGGACCTTTTTTCTTCCTCGGAAGTAGACAAAGCTACGTATTGTCACCATTACTATTTACAACCTATATGGACAGAATAACGAAAGAAGAGAAACCAAACCCACCACAACTGAAAGAAATGATGTTCGCAGACGGCAAAGGTGTGTAACATACAAGGATCTGAATTGTTTACAAAATCATATGTTGTGAACTTTATGATATGTATATCAACATTGCCAAAACAGAGACCGT
Source organism: Achatina immaculata (assembly GCA_009760885.1). NCBI lineage: Eukaryota > Metazoa > Mollusca > Gastropoda > Stylommatophora > Achatinidae > Lissachatina > Lissachatina immaculata. The sequence goes on along the minus strand of CM019705.1, from coordinate 35,859,726 downwards.
GAAAATTGGCAGAATGCCAAGCCCAGTGAGTGTATATATTTAAGACAGCATAATCCAACAAGTAAAAGAATTCAAGTATCTTTGATGCGTGCTCACAGAAGATGGGAAGCTTGATAAAGAAACTGATGTTAGAACACAAAGAGCCAATGCTGTTACATACCAGCTATCCCCGCTGCTCACACGCGCCAACAACCCACTTGAAATTAAGAGAAAACTAATTTATATCATTCCCATACTAACGCTGTGCTACCAGTGCCAAACTTGGGCACTTACTGAGAAACAGCAGAATAAAATAATCACATATTAAATGAGATAACTTAATATGTGGTTATTTTATTCTGCTGTTTATTAGTAAGTGCCCATGTTTGGTGTATGGTCTTTCTTAGGAAAGCAGCAAACCTCACCAGGTTTGACAAGCTAAGAAATGACACCATAAGACAGATGGTATGAACCACACTATGTCTACGACACACAGAGAAGCAAAGAATCAGGTGGTTGGGCCACTTAATGAGAATAGCACGCCCACAGCTAACCACGAGAGCCTACAACCAAAGAAGTACAGGACGCAGATCAAGGGGAAGACCCAGAAAGAGGTGGATAGACGGTATCAGGGAGACACTCGCTAATTATGGCATGACCGTTACTCAGGGCACCCATTTGGTCCTGAAACGCCAAATGCATCTTCCCTCGACACTTCACGGTACACGAGGACGGATAAAGTAAGTCACGGTATAAGAGGAAGGATAAAGTAAGTCACGGTATAAGAGGAAGGATAAAGTAAGTCACGGTATAAGAGGAAGGATAAAGTAAGTCATGGTATAAGAGGAAGGATAAAGTAAGTCATGGTATAAGAGGAAGGATAAAGTAAGTCATGGTATAAGAGGAAGGATAAAGCAAGTCACGGTATAAGAGGAAGGATAAAGTAAGTCATGGTATAAGAGGAAGGATAAAGTATATTATGGTATAAGAGGAAGGATAAAGTAAGTCATGGTATAAGAGAAAAGATAAAGTAAGTTATGGTATAAGAGGACGGATAAAGTAAGTAAAAGTAAAGTAAACAGCCAGAGTGTAACCGCTGCAACAACAAATAGTTTCCAGATTGTTCTGTTTAAACTTCATGAACTCGTGTTCAAGGGAGGTCCCACGTTTTTTTGTTTATTTGTTTTTTTTTTTTCACTAAGACAAAGAGCAGGGTTTTAAATTGAAATGATTGAAATCTCTGCCAGTGAGAGCCCCCGGGAAAACAAATCCCTGGTGTGCTGAATCTAGGTCAGCATGATAATTGCTCGGACATTTCCAATATTCTTCTCCGTGACAGCCCCACAACTTGTTAGCCTACCCCTGGACTCGCTCGTCGTTCCTGTGGGAAGACAGGTCATCTCCAGAAACTTGTTTGTCGTCTCCCCAAGGACAAGATTCATTACCAAAACTTGTCTCTGTCAGCACTTGTTCCGGACATGTTGTTTGCTGACCTACAGCAGTTTCTTGATTACAGCACTGAGGCTTAACGCTTTGTATTTTGTTAGAGTTCATTCAGGGCAAAGACTTCTTTTTTCCCCTCTCTCTCTCTCTCTCTCTCTCTCTCTTTCTCTCTCTCTCTCTCTCTCTCTAAGACATCGTCCTTGATTTTGGTGGTGGAGCTGTCATTCCCGCCTGTTCCAGTGACTCTCTGACTCCACTGGTACTGCGGCAACTCTCCATCATACACTTGCTCCATAACTCTCTGTCCACGGTTAACTTGCCATCTATGCTCACATTTCGTTTACTACCACTGTTCGCGATGATCACTTTATTATACGAGGACTGACACACACACATACAAGCGAGACTAAATGTATCTCATTTTACTGAGCAGTCTGAGAAAATCAAGTTCGATCTCCTTCAGAAAAGTTCCCATTTGAGCTGACACAGAGCTGCACACGGTGTTGCCGATGCTCACAGCGATTCTGCAGATCATTTTTGAAAAGGCTGTTGAAGACCTCTGTCGTTTTTGCTTCCAAGCCTTCTACTGACAATAAATGGGTTCTTTTAAGGAATCAACTTGATCTATGGGAATAGGCGGAAGTCATAGGAAGCCAAAACAGCTCTGGTGAGTAATGTCTGTGCCCGAGCATAGTGATGTTGTGGTTTGCTAAAAACTGCCTCACAGGCAAAGCGCTACGGCTGGCGCATTCTCTTGGCGCTAAATCCAATTGACGGCCGTCATCTTTCACGCTCTTCCTGTCTTCCGAAAATCTTTTGTGGCATTTAGAACCGCGTGCCTGAGACAAACACTCATCACTGTAATCATCCGTCAGTAATTGAAAATGTTCCCTCGTGAATTTCTTCAGCTTCACAATAAACTTGATGCTAACTTGTTGTTCCGTTTCCCACTGCACTGTTTTCCGACCGAGGTAAACGTCTCGTATTTGAACACGCTCCCGCTGGTGCTTAATAAAGCAGTGGAGTTGAGTCTTGTCTTACAGCGACAAATTAGAACATGCTCTAACCACTCAGCTAAACGATCTGGCTATGAGACAACTAACCACTCGGCTATAAGATCTGGCTGCCAGACAACTTACAAGAAATGGCTATGAGACAACTAACCACTCGTCTGTAAGATCTGGCTGTGAGACAAGTAACCACTCGGCTACAAAATCTGGCTATGGGGCAAGTAACCACTCGGTTATATGATCTGACTGTGAGACAACTAACAACTCGGCTACAAGATTTGGCTATGAGACAACTAACCACTGGGCTACAAGATCTGGCTTTGAGACAAATAACCACTCGACTACACGATCTAGCTACGGAACAACTAACCACTCGGCTAAACGATCTGGCTATGAGACAACTAACCACTGGGCTACAATATCTGGCTATGAGGCAACTAATCACTCGGCTACAAGATCTGGCTATGAGACAGCTAACCTCTCAGCTACGAGAATTTAAAGTTAATAAAAAGCAGTTGCTGGGGAAAGTAGGTCATCAATTTCTTGTCTTACTCTTGTTATTCCCAGTGTTCACCTCATAATATGTGATACATAAATAGACCAGACATCAGCAGACCAGACGTAAACAAACCAGACATAAACAGTCTAGCCGTAAACAGACCAGCCGTAAGCAAACCAAACATAAACAGACCAGACGAAAACAGACAAGACTTACACATACGAGACATAAACAGACCAGACATAAGCAGACCAGACGTAAACAGACTAGAAGTAAACAGACCAGACATAAGCAGCTTAGACGTAAACAAACCAGACGTATGCGGATTAGGCGCAAACCGAACAGAGATAAGCAGACTAAAACTAAACAGACCACACATAAAGAGACCAGACATAAGCAGACTACACAAAACAGACCATACATAAAAAGACCATACGTAAACAGACCAGACAAACAAACTAGACGTAAACAGATTAGACGTAAACAAACCAGTCATAAAAAAGAGCAGATATAAACAGACCAAACGTAAACAGAAAATATGTAAACATACCCACCAGATACAGACCAGATATAAACAGACCAGGCTAACTAGTCAATGAAACTTTTGTGAGTGGAAAACACAAAAAACACGTTCACACGAAATAAATACTGCACATGTTTAACGTACACAAGACTACGCGCACACAAGACTACATGTCCACAAGACTACACATACACCAGACTACACGTACACACGACTACACGTACACAAGACTACACGTGCACAGGACTGCACGTGCACAAGACTACACGTACACAAGACTACACATACACAAGACTACACGTACACAAGACTACACATACACAAGACTACACGTACACAAGACTGCACATACACAATACTACACGTGCACAAGACTACACGTACACAAGACTACACGTACACAAGACTACACGTACACAAGACTACACGTACACAAGACTGAACATACACACTACTACGCGTACACAAGACTACACGTACACAAGACTACACATATACAAGGCTACACATACACAAGACTACACATACACAAGACTACACGTACACAAGACTATACATACACAAGACTACACGTACACAAGACTACACATACACAAGACTACACGTACAGAAGACTGCACCTACACAAGACTACACGTACACAAGACTACACGTACACAAGACTACACATGCACAAGACTACACGTACACAAGACTACACATACACAAGACTACACGTACACAAGACTGCACATACACAATACTACACGTACACAAGACTACACGTACACAAGACTACACATATACAAGGCTACACATACACAAGGCTACACGTACACAAGACTACACGTACACAAGACAACACATACACAAGACTACACGTACACAAACTACACATACACCAGACTACACATACACCAGACTACACATACACAAGACTACACGGGCACAAGACTACACATACACAAGACTACATGTGCACAAGACTGCATGTACACAAGAATGTTTTTACATAAGAAAATGAGTACAGAGGAATGCATGTATACAAAAATGCATGTATACAAGAATGCATGTATACAGGACTGCACGTACATATGACTATATTTATACAAATTTGCAAGTAGACAAGACGACACGTATAGGTAACTGCACGTACATAAGACTACATGTACATGAGACTACATGCACGTAAAATTGCATGTACATAAGACTACATGTACATAAGACTACATGTACATAAGAATACATGTACACAAAACTATACTCGTATGTAAGTATGATAACAAGTACACAGGACTACACGTACAAATGACTGCGTGTACAACAAGACTACAGAAACAACAACGTAACAAACATCTGCCCCCATATGTTACCTACATTTACTCAAGATTTCTGTCAAGTTCAATATCCCACGCATGCGCAGGAGCTCTTAATGATATTTTCCTTGGACTATTTTCCTGCCCTGAATCGCCTACACTGTTTTATGTAGAAAACACACACATACACACACACACAGCCTTCAAAATAACTACATCGTTGTGCATTTACTCTGCTTTAGGAAGATTCACTATTTTAAACTCTACAGTCTCAGCTAAGTGTAGACTGCGTCATTTCCGGTTTAAAAAAAAAGGCAGAAATATTTATTATACAGTTGTTTGTGTGGTCCTGAGATTTGTTTTGTTTGTTTGTTTGTTTAACTTGAGATTACTGGTTTCTCGTCATGTTAGTTTTGGTTTTCTCCTCATCTTCTATTCCTCCCCCGCCCCTCCCCCTCCCAATTCCACCTCTCCACCCCCCTCCCTAACTGTAAATCAAGTTTACTACACAGAAATAAAGTGATCCATGATGTACCACGAGATGTCATTAGAAATGTAACTGTTCCGCTGAAGAAGATCATCACTTGGAGGGAGAGAAGACCCTAGCAGATCTGAGATAACAGCACGTGGCCGCGGTAATCTCAGAGAGGACAGTAATCCTGTTTTAGCGTCGAGCGTTAGAGAATGACCAAAACCAGTCATAAAGTACACTATGATTTTAACCAGGAACGAGATTTGAGCCAGCCACGAGAGAGCAACTTACTGTCAACACAAGCCGAGGATGTGAAGTGGCCGAGTTGATAGCGCAGTATCATCTCGCTATTTGCTGCAGCCATTTATTTCAGCTAAAAAAAATAGAAGGCGTTGGCAAATCGGTGAAGTAGAGTTCTTCACAAAGTCGACGTCCTATTGACAATACAGAAATAGTAAAGAGCTCACGGTGACTGAATTATGGCGAGAAAAGCCCTCAGAAGGGTAAGTTTACAGAACTAATTGGACGGAACATTTCATTTATATCTGCCGAACATCGACATTTTCCCACAAATTAAGAATTTTCCTGCAAGAGTTTCCCTGTACAGGGCTTGCTTCCTGTTTAAACATTACTCGATAAGCGACATTTATCTCCTCTAATTGCCTGTGCATGAACGTGTCTGAATAAAAACTAGGTTTTTTATTGCCTTACAGAGACGATTCCTTAACCACAATGCAGATGGCTCTCGATGTACGCAAAACCGATATACAGAAATCCGTACTTGCGTAAAAAAAAAGTTTCTGCATGGATACATTTGCAGTAAGATTTCGAAATACTAAAAATAAAACAAAACAAAAAAAACACCAGGTGTATGAATGTGGAAGATTTTAAACGAAATAATAATATGTATAAAAAATAATGATCCATCACAAGAAGGTTTCATCGTTACTGGCGATGTTAAAGTCAAGAGAGAAGAGAAATAAATCCGGGGACTGAAATAACTTGGCTTTGTACCTACTTCAGAGCGAAAATTCGATAAGGAGACTAAAAAGTAAATCTGAACGAGTTCCGAAACAAAACAAGAACACCCGAAATCCTGACACAGATAGGAACAAGACAAATAAATCGTACACTGACAAAAGACAAGAAAAGACGTTTTAAACCGCATTGCCATGGCAACGAAAGAGGAAGTAAAGAAATAGCAAAGCTTCGTGAGAAGTTAAGTGAACCGTTATTTTTATTCAGAAATAGGTAAAAACCAAAATCCCGGAGACAAATCTTCTGGAAGCCACGATCCTGTGCCATTGTTTACTTCCATCGCGGATTTCTGACGACTGATATTTCTGTTACTTACTCGTGGCTCACTATTTTTTCTATGACGAAAGAATTAGTAGATTTTCTGTTTTTGGTTTTGTTTTTTTTCCTGCGATGTCTCATTTCTACCGTAGCAGAGTTTCACTTCCACCATAATAGAGTTTCGCTTCCACCACAGTAGAGTTTCTCTTCCACCATAGTAGAGTTTCACTTCCACCACAGCAGAGTTTCGCTTCCACCACAGCAGAGTTTCGCTTCCACCACAGTAGAGTTTCGCTTCCACTACAGTAGAGTTTCGCTTCCACCATAGTAGAGTTTCACTTCCACCATAGTAGAGTTTCACTTCTAGCATAGTAGAGTTTCGCTTCCACTACAGTAGAGTTTCGTTTCCCCCATAGCAGAGTTTCACTTCCACCATAGTAGAGTTTCACTTCCACAATAGCACAGTTTCGCTTCCACAATAGCAGAGTTTCGCTTCCACCATAGCAGATTTTCCCTTCCACCATAGCAGATTTTCGCTTCCACCATAGCAGAGTTTCACTTCCACCATAGTAGAGTTTCACTTCCACCATAGCAGAGTTTCACTTACACCATAGTAGAGTTTCACTTACACCATAGCAGAGATTCACTTCCACCATAGTAGAGTTTCACTTCCACAATAGCAGAGTTTCACTTCCACCATAGCAGAGTTTCATTTCCACCATAGCAGAGTTTCACTTCCACCACAGTAGAGTTTCACTTCCACCATAGTAGAGTTTCACTTCCACCATAGTAGTGTTTCACTTCCACCATAATAGAGTTTCACTTCCACCATAATAGAGTTTCACTTCCACCATAGCAGAGTTTCACTTCCACCATAGTAGAGTTTCACTTCCATCATAGTAGGGTTTTGTTTCCACCATTGTAGGGTTTTGCTTCCACCATTGTAGAGTTTCATTTCCACCATATTAGAGTTTCACTTCCACCATAGTAAAGTTTCACTTCCATAATAGCAGAGTTTCGCTTCCCCCATAGCAGAGTTTCACTTCCACCATAGTAGAGTTTCACTTCCACCATAGTAAAGTTTCACTTCCACCATAGTAGAGTTTCACTTCCCCCATAGCAGAGTTTCACTTCCACCATAGTAGAGTTTCACTTCCACCATAGTAGAGTTTCACTTCCACCATAGTAGGGTTTTGCTTCCACCATTGTAGAGTTTCACTTCCACCATAGCAGAGTTTCACTTCCACCATAGTAGAGTTTCACTTCCACCATAGTAGAGTTTCAGTAGACTGAGCCTCCAAGCATGGTCAGTGCCTCAGCGACGAGATGTGCTGTGTTCGGCCCCGTTCTACGCGTCCTTATCAGGATCATCATCATGTGGCAACAAGTAAAACGCCTCGTAATGGTAGTTTTCATCCAGACACTGGACCACGTGTGCCAGACCTTAGCCTTGACCAATTAATAAGAACATGAACATTTGCTAAATGATTGACACAAGAAATCATCTCATGATTGAAAAAAAAGAGTGAAGGATTAGAGTAATTGGTAGTCATCCAGTGGGGAATTGGGTGGGGGGATGGTGGGGAGGGGGGGTGAAGAATTGGGACCAGAGGTCGACAGACCTGAAATGTGGGTATATGACATTTATATTTTTTAATGCATCTCTTTGAGTCAGACAAAGGAGGGAGGGGGAAGGAGTGGAATAACATTCTGACATTTGGTGGAAAGGGTACACGGGACAACAGAAGGTTGAAAACCGCTGTCTCGTTAAGAAATACACAGACAAGGAAACATCATTAGTTGGAGCAGACACAAATTGATGCGAAGGATGTTCAATCAATTGAGCTTTATTTGAGGGCATGTATGCCACAGTCTCTGAATCTGTGCCCCACTCCCTTAGCCCCTTCTCCCTTCAAAAAATGTAGAATAATAAATCAGTACAGTGTTAATAATAACAAGTTATTGTATATATCTTTTTTATATTTGTTCAAATATAACTTCTCTAATGCTTCTTATTGCTTTGTTCTTATAACATACATCCACTCGCTTGTTCAGTCACTCTGCAGTAGAAATAACTGGTAAGAGCTTCATGATCACTTGTCAGTCAAGTTTATTTATCCATCGGCTCGACGGGTGCTTGAGGATTTTATTCAGCAACCGTTACAGAAGGTTCATCTGTTACTTTCATAAATGGACTGGAATTAAACCATACAGGACTGAAATGATTTGTCATGTCGCGACCCCCAGGCCAAGACAGGATCTTACAGTTCTAAGTTTTTTCTTGCATCCACCACTCCTAACCCATTTCCTTCACCGTTAACTTGCTAATCGCTACCCCTCCCCAAACCTTCAAAAAAAAAAAAAAAAAACTCATTAATCGCGACTAAGCGTTGTTGATCAAAGAGACCGAATGACCAATCAGCTGTATTCGTTGGATTAGTCGCTGGTCTCGCTAGCTATAATCCGACATAATATCAGACAGCTTCGGAGTCTTTCTTTCATACTCCTCTGACTACGGAGGTCCTTTTATCAGAAACCACCATAAACGTTCCATCTTTGAAACAATGTCGCGGTGGCCCAGATGTTAAATAACTTAAAGAAGCAAAGAGGAAACATCGCAATTTGTTTTCCTGTCGCATTCGAAGCGGACAAAAATGTGTTCGCTCTTAATCACACTTTTTTGTAATAGAAGACGCAAAACATAAGGTTCTTCAGAATGTGAAATCAGAAGAGAAAATAAACACACACGGTACGGTCTGTTCATGCAGAAAACGAAAGATCTTTCATTCTCCCCAGGGAAGGTATGTTCCTCACCTGTTGGAATGACCTACACATTAAGAGCTTTCCTAACACCCTCCGGCCAGACAACAAATGTTTTAATGGCCATAAGTGAAGAGAACATGCTCTTCTGCTCGCGGGCAATTACCCCTCTCGACAGCAGTCTCGGATACCCACTGTTACAGAACACCCTCCCCCGAGGAGGCGAGAGAGAGAAAAAACCGCTGTCTGGCAGACTTTAGATGGTGCTCTGGCGGTTTCTCCGGGCGCCCTGTGTTGCTTGACAGGTTGGAGACATTAAGTGTCACAGTCATAACGCCTTGAGACAAATTATGGTCCCACTTTCTTTACTTCTCTCTGGAAAGTCGCGAACATGGCACTGTCTGCTGCCCAATGCCCTGGCACCACTTTTTTTATGTGACGGTAGACATAAAGGAGTTGACTATTGCGTTAAAAAAACAAAGGTCGACTCTCACTTAGTACCAGATAAGTGCTTCTTATCTGTGATGTCTACTTTTTTTTTGGTTTTTACTTTTCAGCTGTCATTGATAAAAGCCTTTTGCTGAAATATTGAGTTTTTCTGTTTTTTTTTAAATTTGGTATTTTCCTTTCTTTTGGTCTTTGTATAAGGTTGCATCATAGAACGTTTATATTACACGAAGAGAGAGGTCAGAGAACTGGTTAATGTCTGGAAAATTCAAGAGAAAAAGAAGGAAAAGGGAGGCTAAGAGAAAAAAATATCTCAACGGGTTTCATTTCAGATGATTGGAAACACCAAGGACCGCGCAAAACAGAGAAGCATGATCGTCAACGTCATCCGGCGGGGCCGCGTATTTTGAAGTAGTAACACATGCTTACTTTATATACTCTGAGTGCACATTTTACATCAGTGTTCATCTTCTGCATCTGCTGATGTAACGAGGCAGGTCATGCCGCTGTAACGAGACAGGTCATGCTGCTATAACGAGACAGGTCATGCTGCTGTAACGAGGCAGGTCATGCTGTTGTACCAAGGCAGGTCATGCTGCTGTAACGAGGCAGGCCATACTGCTGTAACGAGGCAGGTCTTACTGCTGTAACGAGGCAGGTCATGCTGCTGTAACGAGGCAGGTCATGCTGCTGTAACGAGGCAGGTCATTCATTGGTAGAATCTTCCTGTACTTGCAGTTCACTTGTCCCAGGCACCTGATAGAGTGGGGAAAATCTTGAAATAAAGGCACGAATCAGGCGAGGAGTTGTTGAAAGTAGTTTTCTAAACAAGTTGAAGCTGGTGTAACAAGCCTGCCTCCGCTGCAGGGGAAACTTGCCGTAACCGAGAGAAACAGAACATGTGTGTCCCGTGGCGTTTTCACATGGTCGGAGTGTGAAGTGTTAGTACCTGACATTTCATGATCACTTCAGCATTCAAGTAAGGATACTAGCAGCTCTCCTCACTGCCTTTCTTTTCTAGAGAAATCACAGGTGCCCATTTAGTTTTCTGGCTAACTCTGAGTGACCAAGTTTTTTTTCTGGCTAACTCTGAGTGACCAAGTTTTTTTCTGGCTAACTCTGAGTGACCAAGTTTTTTTCTGGCTAACTCTGAGTGACCAAGTTTTTTCCTGGCTAACTCTGAGTGACCAAGTTCTTTTTTTTCTGGCTAACTCTGAGTGACCAAGTTTTTTTCTGGCTAACTCTGAGTGACCAAGTTTTTTTTTCTGGCTAACTCTGAGTGATCAAGTTTTTTTTTCCGGCTAACTCTCAATGACCAAGTTTTTTTCTTGTCTAACTCTAATGACGGTGGCATATTATACAAGCAGCTGTTCTTATGATAGGTGAGATGAAAGTATCAAAGTTTGTCTGAGGTCCTTTAGTGTTTGATCAAAATAGTCATGGACGTTTTAAAAGGAGAGAGAATCCTTGATCTTATTCCGTCTTTTTCCTGATAACTAGAGTTTTAATGTTGTCAAAGATGAAATTTATCAAATATTTATTATGGAATTTATAATACATTTCCAATAGACGAAGTACTGTTCTTATTAATATAATTTTCTCCTTCTTCTTCTTGTTTGATGCTATAATCATCATCTTTGTATCTATTGTTCTATAATCATCATCTTTGTATTTATTGTTCTATAATCATCATCTTTGTATTTATTGTTCTTTAATCATTATTTTTGTATTTGTTGTTCTATAATCACCATCTTTGTATTATTGTTCTATAATCATCCTATTTGTATTTATTGTTCTATAATCATCATCTTTGTATTTATTGTTCTATAATCATCATTCGTCTGTATATTGTTCTATAATTATCATTTTTCAATTTATTGTTCTGGTATTGGTGACCTATTCAACCTCTGACCACACCTGAGTTGGTCAAGCACCCAATGTTTGTCTTGACAACTGGTAGAAGGTTGTAAATTCCCCCTCCCCCCCCCCAAAAAAAAAAAACGTTCATTCCACATTGAGCCCAGCGGGATAGAACAATGGGCACATCCGTTACTTGGATACAACGATACAAATCAAGGGAGTTAACACCCGAACTTTGGGTGAAGATAATTTTCTCTTAGCCACGGCGACGACAAAGCTGAAGATCTGGCTGAGAGACGTTTATTGAACACCTGCTGTAATTCTCAAGTCTTGGGTCCACCATCCTGTGATCATCGAGTGAAACAGACCCCCCCCCCCCACACACACAACACCTGACCGACCATCGCTTGAAGTGGCTCCAGTTCGAATGACAAGCTGTTCACCTTCCATGATCTTGGATCAACGTGCCCTGATCAAAATAATGAGTGTTTGGTCATTGATCAGATATCAACGGGTTTTTTGTTTGTTTGTTCGTTTTTCAGAGCACTGACTATTGAACTATCAGGGAGACGGACAGCTGCTTGTTCCCTCCTCTTTTGTACAGTCTGGCGAGTACAGTACTTCCTTCTTCTTCTTCTTCTTCTTCAGCTTTCCGAGCCATTAAGGCGCTCATTGCTGCAGATAAAGTTCGCCTCCATTCCTCTCTATTCCTAATCTTCTCTCTCTATTTGGTGACACCAACTTCTTTTATATCCTCTTCTATGTTGTCTTTCCATCTCTGTCTTGGTCTACCCCTTGGTCTTGTTTCCCCCATCTCTTGTGCAACAGTATAGGGTAGTTGATGTATGAGAGAAGGGCGATAATTGTGTTTACATGAGGTTCTCCGAAGCTTTCTGCTTGTTTTTTCTTGTATTTTCTGTGAGATCCTAAACCTGCAGCTGGACGTGAGCCGCAACCCATTAAAAAATATAAACATTTTTTAAAAAATATAAACATTTTAAAGAATGTTAAACTTCAGCAAAAATTAGTGAACACCATGTCATTAACACGGCGAAGGTTTGTCATTTGTCACACAAAAAAATTCTGCAAGCTGTCAGATTTGTTTGAATGATCCAGCATTTTCCAAGATTTTATGAATGAAATAACAAACAAAATCTGTGATAATCTTGGCTAGTTTGGCAGGGTGGTACACACGGTGTGGTGGAGATGTATTGTCAAATCACGCTCCTCATGACAAGGAGAGGGGTCTGCTACGTCAGGAACGGCTTCAGTTCTTGGTACAATCCAGTGTCACCCAGACTGAGGCGGATATACTGCCCAGGGCATGCGAGAGTGAGAGGCAGTGAGGTGGATATACTGCCCAGGGCATGCGAGAGTGAGAGGCAGTGAGGTGGATATACTGCCCAGGGCATGCGAGAGTGAGAGGCAGTGAGGTGGATATACTGCCCAGGGCATGCGAGAGTGAGAGGCAGTGAGGTGGATATACTGCCCAGGGCATGCGAGAGTGAGAGGCAGTGAGGTGGATATACTGCCCAGGGCATGCGAGGGTGAGAGGCAGTGAGGTGGATATACTGCCCAGGGCATGCGAGAGTGAGAGGCAGTGAGGTGGATATACTGTCCAGGGCATGCGAGGGTGAGAGGCAGTGAGGTGGATATACTGCCCAGGGCATGCGAGAGTGAGAGGCAGTGAGGTGGATATACTGCCAAGGACATGCGAGAGTGAGAGGCAGTGAGGTTAATATACTGCCCAGGGCATGCGAGGGTGAGAGGCAGTGAGGTTAATATACTGCCCAGGGCATGAGAGGGTGAGAGGCAGTGAGGTTAATATACTGCCCAGGGCATCGAGGGTGAGAGGCAGTGAGGTTGATATACTGCCCAGGGCATGCGAGGGTGAGAGGCAGTGAGGTGGATATACTGTCCAGGGCATGCGAGGGTGAGAGGCAGTGATGTGGATATACTGTCCAGGGCATGCGTGGGTGAGAGGCAGTGATGTGGATATACTGTCCAGGGCATGCGAGGGTGAGAGGCAGTGATGTGGATATACTGTCCAGGGCATGCGAGGGTGAGAGGCAGTGATGTGGATATACTGCCCAGGGCATGCGAGGGTGAGAGGCAGTGAGGTTAATATACTGCCCAGGGCATCGAGGGTGAGAGGCAATGAGGTAGCCGATCATGTTGTCTGTGACGCTACTGCGGCAGGTATAATTCCTATGGGCAAGACGGATATACTGAAGTCAGTGGTCGAGAAACTGGGACAGGGTTTAGGACAATTCATGTGTTGATAATCTATATTTACAAAAGATGAAGGATAGAGGTGTGAGCAAGAGGGAGAGGGAATGTACAGCCAGGTGGCTGGTAGAGTTCACGGCTGTCAGAACCAACAGCTGTCTGGCACAACTAGTGTCCATACTCTTCGGCGGTTACAGGAGCAGAGAACAGAGCATGTAAGGGCGTGCACCAAGTGCGATAATGCTAATTCCTAGATTTAAGATTCAAGAAGATTCAAGAATAATCCTATTTAAAACACACTTCAGAGAATAGTAGCGAGTGAGGATGCTGCTAGTTTAATACGGAGGTTTGAAAACATAAGCAGATTTTTTTTTTTAAAAACGTATCTGTTTTTTATCTTCTCTTTCTTTCACATTTTGAACATCTTCTACAAATCCCAGCCCAGACTCCCTGCCTCCAGGTTTGGTAACGACTTCTTTACAGAAAAGCCATCAGTCGAAGAGCAGAAGGGAGTGACAATTGACCACACACTCTTTCAAACAATGGAACGTAGAATTTCATCTTTCTAACATTGTAAATTTTACATCAAAACTGACATACGAGGTTATTTATCATTGACGATTTTTAACATCGGTCAGACAGACTCGGAAGAACGGTCGGAAGAACTGACAAAAGCATATGTTCACGAAAAGCAACAGTATATCAGTACAGAGATATCTGAGGTGGGAAATTATGTCCAGTACAGAGATATCTGAGGTGGAAACTGATGGTCAGTACAGCGATATCTGAGGTGGAAATGATGGCCAGTACAGCTATATCTGAGGTGGAAATGGTGGCCAGTACAGCTATATCTGAGGTGGAAATGATGGCCAGTACAGCGATATCTGAGGTGGAAATGACGGCCAGTACAGCTATATCTGAGACGGAAATGGTGGCCAGTATAGCGATATCTGAGATGGAAATGATGGTCAGTACAACGATATCTGAGGTGGAAATTATGGTCAAATCTGAATACAAAAGAACCAAGCGCTAGGTCACTGGGCACTGCAACACAAACATCAATTTTTTTCTCTCTCCACTGGACGATTATGGTACAAATCAAATGCTGACAGAATCAATCATGACAGAGTCAATCATGACAGAAGCTGTCCAGTACTGGACCGGTCTCTAAATAGATCAAGTAGTCAACATCTACATGTTTAGGAAAATACTTCTGAAAAGAAAACTGTAAGTATTATTATTATTATTATCACTATTAAAAATTAGTGACAGCTGAATTCTAGACAATTAATCCTAGACACAATATTCTATACAATGAATCCTAGACCACTAATTCAAAACACTGGATTATAGCAACGAATTCTAGAAAAAGGATCCTAGACAATGCATCCTAACAAAAGGCCCCAGACAACGAATCCTAAACTTTAGACTACAGATCCTAGAAAAAAGATCCCAGACAATACATCATAGACAAAGGATTCTAGACAAAGATCCTGGACAATTCATCCCTAGACAAAGGATCCTAGACAATACATCCCAGACAAGAGATCCTAGACGAAGAAAACTACTGCAACCACCGGATCCTTGACATCCACCTGCCCAAGACAACCATCTAAAAGTCAAGCCATCAGACTTCAGGCGACTTTGACAGTTTTCGAGTGAGTAAAAATGTGAAAAAAAGTAAAGGAAATCCTGTCACGCCTTAGAGGCACATAGGGATATGGTGTTAGTGCCCATATTTTCCTTGACCTGTCAGCACACTAGAGGGTGATATGGTCAGTATCACGCCTGGCCGCCTTTCCTTCGCCAACTCCAGAAGAAGTCGGGTACACATTTCTACAGCTGGGTGACTGGGGTACCTTCGGCCAGATTCGAACCCTCGACCTTTGCTATGAGAGACCAGTGCACTAACCACTTCGCCACTCAGGCACCGAGTGAGTGGAGGTGACAATACATTAGATCACATTACAGATCAGACACTGATAGTAAAGCTACCTGCCACAGGTGCTGTACAGAACAGAAATAATATAACAGTACAAGGTAGAATAATATAACAGTACAAGATAGACATAATATAACAGTACACGGTAGAAATAATATAACAGTACAAGGTAGACATAATATAACAGTACAAGGTAGACATAATATAACAGTACAAGGTAGACATAATATAACAGTACAAGGTAGAAATAATATAACAGTACAAGGTAGAAATACTATAACAGTACAAGGTAGACATAGTATAACAGTACAAGGTAGAAATAATATAACAGTACACGGTGGATATAATATAACAGTACACGGTGGAAATAACAGTATACAGCCTAAATAATCTAACAGTACACGATAGAAATAACAGTATACAGTAGAAATAATATAACAGTACACAGCAGAAGTAATATAACAGTACACAGAAGAAATAATATAACAGTACACAGTACAGATAACATAACAGTACACAGCAGAAATAGCATAACAGTACACGCTGGAGACAGCATAAAAGAAAGACATGGATCAAGGGCTGTAATCGATGTCTAGGATTCATTATCTAGGATAGATTCGTTGTTTACGGTTTCTTGTCAAGGATTAGTTGTCTAAGTTTCTGCAGGATGACACAACCGAATAAAAATCAAAATCACTTCAGTAGCGATAACATAACAGCACCGAATAGAGATTTTTAAAAATCTCAGTAGAGGTAAGAGATAACAATAAGAGTTTTTTTTTTTTTAATGGCTTGCATTTATTTCTCCGTCAATGTTTTGTAGCTCTAGCGCATTAAACATTTCTGATGTATTTTATGAAGCGATATTTTTCGTATCTTCGTTGCATGAACTCTCAGCTTCAAGAAGTAGTGAGACAATAAATTGTTGAAGTTTGGACTTTTCATAACATGATGGCTTTCTTCCTTCTGTTTCAGAGTCTCTACTTCTGGAAAGATATTTCTATTTACACGTTTATCACAGATTTGTAGACTGCACTTTCATCTTTTATCTTGAATTTCTGAAGTTTGTTGTGAAAAACGAGAATTGTATTCTATTTATTTTTAAAGTTGATTTGACGTCTTTTGTCTGACTTCTGGGTGTTGCAAATAAAAAAGAGATTTCGATCGTTTTCTGCAATAAAGCAAAGTCGTGGAGAGAATAAATTGAACATCTCGTGCAAAATATCGCCCGCGAGATTTGGGAATAAACAGAAGCGTTAGTAGTCGAACGGTCAATAAATCTGTACCACACTGTTCATGGCCCTTCTTTCTTCTTCTTCTCTTTATCAAGTCGTAAAACAGTCTGAGAACGACCAGTCAATAATTTTTTTTTGCACTAGCCAGTGGAATAGACACCACAATGAGTTCTTTTCATGTAATAAGGCGCGAAGTTTATTGGGCCACCTTCTTTACGACACTTTCATATTGACACTTTCATTATGACACCAGTATGGCACTTTCATTAAGTTTTTACTTGACTATTTTGGCAATCTCCATGCTTTTTATAACTTCATCGTGTCTGGAAATGAATAATGATGAGGTATCATATCTAACTTGTTCAGTATCTACGAGGGATGTTCAGAAAGTAATGCACCACATCGTTTTTTTTCAGCTATTAATGAAGATAAGAACATGAAATTGTGCACACTTTACATATGGCATGTGGTGATTGTGTGAACCAAATTGAACTGCAACTGGCCAAAGAACGTGACTGTCCTTAAGTGTTGAAATGGAGCGTGTTAGCAACTTTCGGTATTAGCAGCGAATTGTGATAGAATTTCTCGTTGCAGAGAAGGAAACTGTTGTGAATATTCACAAGCGTCTGTGTGATGTGTGTGGAAGTTTTGCAGTCGACAGTCAGTCACTGGGTTCAGAGAATCAAATAATCAAATACTTGTTCTTTTTTTTTTTTTTGTGTCCATGATATTTTTGAAGAGATCTTCTGTAGCACTTACAGCCAAAGGCATTTATGTGTTTCTCAGCTGTTTTGTTAAATGCCCATGTCTCACAGGCACATGTTGCGATGAGAAAGATGAATGCCCTTAAAATTTTATTTTTGTAGTTTTGTCTGTCTGCCTACCATAACCAAAGTTATCTGTCGGCTGCTCTCCCATTCATCCACCACCTGCTCCCATGGCTTCACGTCACCCTGATCGGGGGCTATACGGGTACTCCACCTTGCCCAAGGGTGTCCCGTAGACTGACGGAGGTAATGAGGGGTCTTACTTTTCCTTTGATAGGAGATATCCCTACCCCGCTAACCAAGGCAGATGATCTCAGCGTAGGGACAATGGCTACGATCACTGACTAGTACAGTCACTGCCCGGAAGGAAAGCAATAGTAAACTACCTTCTGGAAACATACCAAGAAACCCAAACAGCAATCATGGAAAGTCAAATAGGAAAAAGATCTGGTGGTGAGTCCCCCAGGCCAGATAGATCTAATTTTAACACTGGGGAAGAGTGTGAGACAGAGGTCAGTACTAGTAATTGTGATGACAGACAAAATCCTGACGGTGTTACTAAGGAAAACCCCTGCATCAAACTAAAAAGAAAAATAAGAGTAGGAACATGGAATGTAAGAAGTATGTATGAGGGAAAGTATCAAATAATAAATGACGAGATGAAAAGAACGGGGATACACATTTTGGGAATCTGCAAACATCGATGGAAAGGATCAGGACACTTTAAGAGCGAGAATGATAATATCTTTATATACACTGGTGGAGAATTAGGAGGAAAGAATGGAGTGGCTTTTTACTTGGACAAATTAACATCAAAAGCATTACTAGGCTACAATCCAGTAAGTGATAGAATCCTCACTATCAGACTTAAGGGCACTCCTAGAAATGTAACAATCATCCAGATATATGTACCTACATCAGCAGCAGAAGAAGAGGCAGTTGAAGACTTTTATAACACACTGCAAACGACGATAGACCAGATACGTGAAAATGATAGTGTATTAATAATGGGGAATTTTAAAGCAAAGATTGGTACAGAAAGAGCAGAAGACGAAGGACATGTGGGGAAATTTGGCATAGGACATAGAAATGAGGCAGATTACAATGTATTGACGTTGTGCATGGAAAATGAGCAGGTCGCTAACACACTTTTAAACAACATCCAAGAAGACTTTGCACATGAACATCACCTGATGGGAAAAACCAAGAATCAAATAGATTACATTTTAGTGCATAGAAGGTGGAGATCAAGTATAACATCAGCAAAAACTTTACCATGTGCTGATTGTGACACGGACCATGAGTTATTAACAGCAGACATGAAGATAAAGATAAAAAAGACAGTTACGGGATCAAGACTACTCCGCTTTGATCTTACAAAAATACCAGAACAATACGGTATAGAAGTGAAGAACCGTTTCGAAATCCTGATGGATGTACAGGAGGAGATGACACCAGATGAACTGGCTAGCAAGCCAGAGATATCTTAATAACAACAGCTAAAGACGTGGTTCCAGTAAAGAAAACACAAAAGAATGGATGGATTACAGTAGGCACACTAGAACTGATAAAACAACGTAGAGAAATGAAGACACAGTGAAAAGTGACAAACAACAAAAAGGAATATAAACCTTTAACAAAAGAAGTACGAAGAAACATAAGAAAAGACAAAAAAACAATACATACAAGATTGTTGTGAAAGAATAGAAGGACATCAGAAGTGCTGAAGAAATGAAGACATTGACGTGAAATGTCACACCTAAGCTAAATATAATTTGTGAGGAGATGGGGAATACTTTGACAAAGACAGAGGAAATTCTAGAAAGATGGAAGGAATATTGCAGAGGAATGTATGAAACGACTGACTGTGAAAGCAGAAATCTACAGTGTGAATTATTATTGAAGGAGAAAGAAACCGAACCAACAATAGAAGAAGTTTTATAGACAGTAAAGAATGTGAAAAATAGTAAATCATTGGGATGTTATGAGATAACAGCTGAACTTATTAAAGCAGGAGGAACGGAATGTGCAACAATCTATCACGCACTATATAAAAAGATATGGCTTTCAGGTAATGGGCTAAAAGAATGGAAAATAACTATATTCATACCACTGCCAAAAAAAGGGTCACCTGAAATTATGCACAAACTACAGAACTGTTACCCTGATTAGTCATGCCAGTAAGGTTTTGTTAAAAATCATAATGGGTAGACTTTGTAAGAAAATAGAAGAAGAAGTCAATATGGTCCAAGCTGGTTTCAGGCAAGGAAGAGGATCAAGAGATCATATATTCAATATAAGATTAATAATAGAGAAATGCAGAGAGTTTAATGTGAATCTATATTTATCTTTTATAGACTACACAACTGCATTTGATTGTGTACAACACCAGAAACTTTGGGAAATAATGGAAAAAATTGGAAATTCCAACACATTTAATACAATTAACCTCACTGCTGTATCTAGACCAACAAGCAGCAGTAAGAATAAATGGTGAAACAACAACTTGGTTTGACATAAAACAAGGGGTCTGTCAGGGGTGCATATTGTCGCCTTACTGATAAAAATATAATGAGGAATGTTAGAGAAGATGTACATCTAGGTACAGCAGGGCATTCAGGAGAATGAAGTCTGTCTGGCTCTTGGAGCCCATCCAGAAATTGAAACAAACCTTCTCCCTCACCCCCGATCCTTCTTGAAGCCCACTCCTTGTCCTACTTGACGGACAGCCAGTATAGAGCACCAAGCTGACAGTTATAGAAACAATAACAATGATAAAAAAGAAAACACTAAGGCTATTATGAAAATATAAAATGTATATGGCCGGACGTCAGGAAATGTTATTACAGCTATGACGAATGGCCTGGCTTCTGTATTCATAAATCATGAAATGAGGTTGTAGACGAAGACAAAGGAACAAAGTAAACTTTTCTCCATAACCACCATCCAAGCATTTGAAAACAGTTTTGCAATCGACGAGCTGTATAAAGGATAGCTCTTTGTAATCAATACAAAGTTTTGTTGATTTGTACCGCAAATAGAGAGAGAACCACCCAACTTTAGTTTAAAAGGCTGAAGGACTGGCCATGCGGCCACGTATTCTGCTGTTTATTGCACAACTTTCAGGCTGTTTCCAGATATCCCGCTGTTTCACGTTTTTTGCCTGTTGTGTTGTATGTGACCCTTGGAAAAAGATTTTGCCGAAATATTGGTTTCTGCCCGCTTACCTCACTCTTTCTATCCTTTTGTCAAACTGATCCGTACACCTCCACCTGTTTTCATTGCTAGAACCAGTTTTACCGTAGTCGTCATTTCTTTGATGTTTATCAAGAGAGCTTTCTCTCTGTTCCAGACATCCTACATTAGATAGTACAGATATGTTGTTTATGTTAAGAGCATAATTATGGATGGGGGAAAAACTTACCTTCTAGTCTTATACATGCCCTTAATACAGGAAGTAACAATATACATGCACTTAATACAGGAAGTAGCAACATACATGCACTTAATACATGAAGTAACAACATACATGCACTTAATACAGGAAGTAACAACATACATGCACTTAATACAGGAAGTAACAACATACATGCACTTAATACAGGAAGTAAAAACATACATGCACAGAGGGAAAGAAAGTGGAAGAGATAATGTAAGAGAAAGAGTGTGAAAAGGGGAAAGAGCGAGAAAGGAAAAGAAGGAAAGTGTAATGGGGTAAGGAAAAGGAAATGAGAGAGAGATAGAGAGATAGAGATTATGAGAGAGTTAGTTCGGAAGGGCCATATCCCACACATAAATAGTTGCTCCGATCTCCTCTTCAGCAGTTCCTTCAGCAGTTCCTTCAGCAGTTCTTTCAGCAGTTCCTTCAGCAGTTTCTTCAGCAGTTCCTTCAGCAGTTCTCAGCACACAGCAACTGGTAACATCCGCCCCGTGTTGTCTGGCCATGCTTCTGAAAATTATGACTAGTCTTCCAAGTTCCATACCCAGCTCTTTCATTGTCCACAACGAACCTCTTCATAACCATCAATGTACAAAAGTATTTTGTTTGCCTAGCATCCCTTGCAGCACGAATCCGTTACCTGGCCTTCTTCCATGACAGGTGAGACGGCCAACTGGTCTGTTTTTTCATGTTACCTCACACCTTCATGGCATGGTACATTGAAGGTCAGTCGATGGATCTGTGACAACTGCAGGGGTTCGAGCTACTGAACCTTCTTCAGCATGTTCATCGAGTGACTCAAGGAATATCAGGAATATGTTCTGTGGGGGTCTCCTGTCCAGTGTAACATGCACAGACAGAGCCACCTTGAAGCCCGATGCTGGGGTGGGGATAGGGAGGGGGGGGGTTACCCATTCTAGCTATGATCTATATTCTCGGGAGGGAAGACCTTGCAGACTACCTCTTCCACGTGGCTCATCCACGATTCTTCTCTTTTCAGCCTGCTCCTTTACTGCTCTTATCACTTCACTGTGGAGTGGGTGTGGTTTGCCTGTGCTTTTTTGAGGCAGGACTGTGTCCTGGCTGACTGTCCTCTGCTGCCCACCGTAGGAACGTCTAGCAGATGGCTCACTGTCCTGGAGGATGTAAATCTTGTGAACCCGGGAAAAGGACGCTTGAGACTCAAAGAAAATGTAGGCCATATCACAAGAAAGAACAAGAAAGAATATGAAAGGACAATAAAGCATAAGAGAAGACAATAAAGAACAAGAAAGAATAAGAAAAACTGACTGCTGTAGAACTATTGGCAGCAGAAAACCTTGGACACAGGCCTCTAGTTCCGTATATCACCGGCTGATCCTCTCTGGGTCTGGTAGTTCTAACACACCCCACCCCACCCCACCCCCCCGCAAGATAGAGAGTGTGAGAGAGTGAAAGAGAGGGACAAAGAAGAGAGTAAGAGAATGTGTTTGTGTGAGACAGCGGAAGAGACAAAGTGAGGGACGAGAGAGATAGCCAGAGAGTATAAGAGTGAAAGAGGAAAGAATGAGAGAGAGAGAAAGAGAAGAGACAGACTGAGAGAATGAGAGAGGGAAAAGAGAATGTGAGAGTCAGAGAGAGAGACAGGGAAGAGAGAGACTGAGAGAAAAAAATAGATTAAAGTGTGAGAGAGGGAACAGAGAGAATGAGAGAGGTAGAGAGAGAGAGAGAAGAAAGAAACAGAAAAAAGAGAGGCTAAAAGAGTGAGAGAAGGAAGACAGGTTGAGAAAGTTAAGGAGTGAAGAGAGAGACAGACTGAGCGAGGAGAAGCGGGAGACAGAGGAAGAGAGAGACAGACTGAGTGAGGAGAAGCGGGAGACAGAGGAAGAGAGTGAGGAGAAGCAGGAGACAGAGGAAGAGAGAGACAGACTGAGTGAGGAGAAGCAGGAGACAGAGGAAGAGAGAGACAGACTGAGAGAATGAGAGAGGTAGAGAGAGAGAGAGAGAGAGAGAGAGAGAGAGAGAGAAAGAGAAGAGACAGACTGAGAGAATGAGAGAGAGAGACAGACTGAGTGAGGAGAAGCAGGAGACAGAGGAAGAGAGTGAGGAGAAGCAGGAGACAGAGGAAGAGAGAGACAGACTGAGTGAGGAGAAGCGGGAGACAGAGGAAGAGAGTGAGGAGAAGCGGAAGACAGAGGAAGAGAGAGACAGACTGAGTGAGGAGAAGCGGAAGACAGAGGAAGAGAGAGACAGACTGAGTGAGGAGAAGCGGAAGACAGAGGAAGAGAGAGACAGACTGAGTGAGGAGAAGCGGAAGACAGAGGAAGAGAGAGACAGACTGAGTGAGGAGAAGCGGAAGACAGAGGAAGAGAGAGACAGACTGAGTGAGGAGAAGCGGAAGACAGAGGAAGAGAGAGACAGACTGAGTGAGGAGAAATGGAAGACAGAGGAAGAGAGAAAGAGATAACAGAAATAAGAATAATCGATGACATTTAAATGTGTTAAAAGTGCACTGGCCAGACAGAACGCTGTTGTCAGTTGACCTGACCCGGGAACACTCAGTTATCTCTCTACAGGTGACAAACCTGGCTCAGGTGTACTTAAGGCATTTTACACACGACTGCGCTTCAAACTATCTGCCCTTGTCATCGGTCACATTGTCAGCTTCTTTCTCTCAGGTTGTGCTGACCCAGAGATACAGATGTGTCCAGGCAATCAGTCGTGACAGAAAACTCTAGAACACGGCGGTCTCCACAAAACTTATCAGGAAAGTGGATTTTATCACGGACAGACTCTTAGAAATGCTGGGGGGGGGGGGGGGGGGGGGTTAGGATATGTTAATGGATATCAGTAGTTTCCTCCATAAGTGATAACATCCATGTAGACACTATGGTGAGGGTCTTGATATAGAGGCATGTAGACACTGTGGTGAGAATCTTGATATAGAGGCATGTAGACACTATGGTGAGGGTCTTGATATAGAGGCATGTAGACACTGTGGTGAAGATCTTGATATAGAGGCATGTAGACACTGTGGTGAAGATCTTGATATAGAGGCATGTAGACACTGTGGTGAAGATCTTGATATAGAGGCATGTAGACACTGTGGTGAAGATCTTGATATAGAGGCATGTAGACACTGTGGTGAAGATCTTGATATAGAGGCATGTAGACACTGTGGTGAAGATCTTGATATAGAGGCATGTAGACACTGTGGTGAAGGTCTTAATATAGAGGCATGTAGACACTGTGGTGAAGATCTTGATATAGAGGCATGTAGACACTGTGGTGAAGATCTTGATATAGAGGCATGTAGACACTGTGGTGAAGATCTTGATAAAGAGGCATGTAGACACTGTGGTGAAGATCTTGATATAGAGGCATGTAGACACTGTGGTGAAGATCTTGATATAGAGGCATGTAGACACTGTGGTGAAGATCTTGATATAGAGGCATGTAGACACTGTGGTGAAGATCTTGATATAGAGGCATGTAGACACTGTGGTGAGGGTCTTGATATAGAGGCATGTAGACACTGTGGTGAAGATCTTGATATAGAGGCATGTAGACACTGTGGTGAAGATCTTGATAAAGAGGGATGTAGACACTGTGGTGAGGGTCTTGATATAGAGGCATGTAGACGCTGTGGTGAAGATCTTGATATAGAGGGATGTAGACACTGTGGTGAAGATCTTGATATAGAGGGATGTAGACACTGTGGTGAAGATCTTGATATACAGGCGTGTAGACGTTGTGATGAAGATCTTGATATAGAGGCATGTAGACACTGTGGTGAAGGTCTTGATATACAGCCATGTAGACACTGTGGTGAGGATCTTGATATAGAGGCATGTAGAGGCTAAGTGAAGATCTTGATATACAGCCACGTAGAGGCTGTGGTGAAGGTCTTGATATAGAGGCACGTAGAGGCTGTGGTGAAGATCTTGATATAGAAGCATGTAGACGCTGTGGTGAGGATCTTGATATAGAGGCATGTAGAGGCTATGGTGAAGATCTTGATATAGAGGCATGTAGAGGCTGTGGTGAAGGTCTTGATATAGAGGCATGTAGAGGCTGTGGTGAAGGTCTTGATATAGAGGCACGTAGACGTTGTGGTGAAGATCTTGATATAGAGGCATGTAGACGTTGTGGTGAAGATCTTGATATAGAGGCATGTAGACACTGTGGTGAAGATCTTGATATAGAGGCATGTAGACGCTGTGGTGAAGATCTTGATATAGAGGCACGTAGACGTTGTGGTGAAGATCTTGATATAGAGGCATGTAGACGTTGTGGTGAAGATCTTGATATAGAGGCATGTAGACGCTGTGGTGAAGATCTTGATATAGAGGCGTGTAGACGCTGTGGTGAAGATCTTGATATAGAGGCACGTAGACGTTGTGGTGAAGATCTTGATATAGAGGCATGTAGACGCTGTGGTGAAGATCTTGATATAGAGGCATGTAGACGCTGTGGTGAAGGTCTTGATATAGAGGCACGTAGAGGCTGTGGTGAAGATCTTGATATAGAGGCACGTAGACGCTGTGGTGAAGATCTTGATATAGAGGCATCGAGGTTGCCCTAAACAACGGCTGCTTTTTAAAAAAAATTAATTTCAATTAAATGCCGTGCCGCGTGGCGTAGGCGATCATTTCTCTCCACAATTCCCTGTCTTTAGACTTGATTATGAGATCCGCCGGTGACTTTCTTCCTAGCCACACTGACAGCCCATCCAGTAACTTCTCTCTTTCTCTTCCTCTATCTCTTCTTCCTTTAATTTTTCCAGTTGCCACAGTGTGTTCCAATTTTCCTCTTCTCAGGAAATGTTCTATAAATCTCGCTTGTCTGCCTCTGATTTTTGTTATAATTTGCTTTTTAACTCCAGCCTCTCTTTCTTGGCTGTCCATTTCTATGGCCTCGATTTCTCACTGTACTCTCTTATTCATAGACCATGCTTCACATCCATAAAACAAAAGTGGCTAGATGTAACATTTAAGTACTCGGAATCTTGTTTCCATTGATATGGATCTGTTGCACAAGATGTTTCTCATTTTCTGGAATGCTGACTTGGCCTGAGCACGTCTGCTTTTTATTTCTTTGTGGCATTTCCCATCAGCTGTTATAATCGTTCCTAAGTACTTGAATCTATCAACTTGTTTCAGATCTGTGCCATCGATGGTAATGCTACATTTTGGTGGTATTCTTTTCTTTGAGATGACCATCACTTCAGTCTTCTTTTTGTTCAGGCTGAGACCTTTACTTTTACTTTCACGAACCATGATGTCCAAAAGAGCCTGTAGCTCCCCTTCACTTATAGCAATAAGGACTGTGTCGTCTGCATATCTTAAGGTTGTACCTGCCAATTGATATTCCTGGCGTGTTCTCTATATTTCTCATTATGTTTTCGCTATACAAGGAGAAGAGGTCAGGAGATAGAACACATCCTTGTCTCACTCACAATTTTATGTCTTGGAATGCTCCTATTTGGTTCTCAACCCTCATTGCTGCTGATTGCTGCCAGTATATGTTTTTGATAAGTTTCAGATCTTTCCCATCTATGGTGATGTCTTCCAGCATTCTTATAATTTCTGTGTGTCTCACTTTATCAAATGCTTTACAGTGTCTATGAAGCTTAAGTTTTAAATTTGCGAAGGGGATTTAAGAAAGAGGATGGTTGCCAGGCTTCAGCAATATACATTAGACACTTAAGATAAAAAGGCAAATGTAACCATGTCATGCCTTAGAGACACATAGGGATATAGTGTTAGTGCCCATATTTTCTTTGCCCTGTCAGCACACTAGAGTGTGAGACGGTCAGTATCACGCCTGGCCGTCTTTCCTTCCCAAACTCTAGAAGAAGTCGGGTACCCATTTCTACTGCTATGTGACTGGGGAGTCTCTGGCCGGATTCGAACCCCAACCTTCGGTATGAGAGACTAGTGCTCTAACCACTTCACCACTCATACACCATTAGACTAAACGGCCACAATGAATCTTGTCGAACTTATAGATCTCGCACACAGATAGTACAGGCACATGACGAACAATCCTCCTCCTCCAACAATATCTGCCGATGTATAGTTTAGTAACGTCCTCTACTCGTTTTTCCAACCAGCTCACAACGTGGATGAAAGAGACCTTACAACATGCATGAAGGAGACCTTACAAAGTGCATGAAGGAGGCCTTACAACGTGCATGAAGGAGACCTAACAACGTGCATGAAGGAGACCTAAAAACGTGCATGAAGGAGACCTTCCATATGTGGCTCATCTGGAGGTCATACACATTTTCCAGTACATCAAGTTCCAGGTTTTTAAGCGCTCCTCGTTCTAAATTTTCTTTCTTGGTGTCGTTCATCATTATCATCATACACTCTGGACCTTCCGACAGAGAGGAGAACCGTTTTCTGATAAATTTAGGTGAACTAATTGTCGTTATTTTCTTCCAACGTCTTACTTACATCTTACATCCTTCTCGTGCTGTTAAATGTCACGTATGGTAGTTCGCCAAGTTTTCCTGTTTTCAACGAGCTTTTCAATCTCATCAAAGGATGTTATACCCACTGAACTGGCCTCTCTTAACAATATCCTTTTTAGAGTTTCACGTGGTCGACCTCTTTTTCTTTGGCATGTTGTGCTCCACTTGATAGCTTGTTTTTTTTGGTTTTTTTTTTTTGGATTCTCTGATTGTTTCTTGTAATAACGTGATCGACATATGTCCATCTCCCTTTTCTGATCACCCATGAGACTGGTTTTTGTTTGCTCATATGTCTTATCTCTGCGTTGTTCTTGAATTATTCCACTTTTACAGAGTATTTTCCTTAGGCGTTTGTTTTCAAAAGAGTCTAATTTCTTGTCTATTTCTTTAGTTGTTTTCCAGCTTTCACATGCATAAATGAGGGTGGATATTACATTTGAATTGAATAATCTTTTTTTTTTTTTGTGGTCATAACTTTGAATACCATATGTTCTCAAGATTATTGAAAGTCAATACTGCTTTTGAAATTTATAATTATAACTTCCTTTCTGGTGTCACCATCTTGGTCTATGTAGCTGCCGAGGTATACAAACTGGTATACTTCTTCAACTGTTCCTTCTTGATTAATAAGAAGTTTCGTTTGTGTTTTTTCCTTGTTAATGTCACTTCCTATTTTGCTAGCCAGTGAAGGACATGGTATCTGTTGTTTTTTTTTCTTGCATTGATTTCACATTGCCGCTGGTATGAATTATATCATCAGCAAAATCAAGATCTTCTAGTTGGGTCCCATGTACCCAATCATTACCCGTTTTACATGTGTTGCATTGTTTCATAATGAAGTCTATGGCAGTTCCAAAAAGCAAGGCAGATAAAATACATCCTTTTTTTCAATTTTCAAACGTGCTGGACGCATGCTGTTTTCGTGATTATTGTTTGCTGATGTCGTGATTATTGTTTGCTGATGTCGTGATTATTGTTTGCTGTTGTCGTGATTATTGTTTGCTGTTGTCGTGATTATTGTTTGCTGATGTCGTGATTATTGTTTGCTGTTGTCGTGATTATTGTTTGCTGTTGTCGTGATTATTGTTTGCTGTTGTCGTGATTATTGTTTGCTGATGTCGTTTCTTCCTAGAGATCATCAGTTCTGGAGCAATTCGGATGGCAAAGAATGTGAGATACTTCTTTTTCTTGTATGTGAAACCTGCATTCACTTCCATCGTTCTCTTATGTGAACCTGCATTCACTTCCATCGTTCTCTTATATCAGCCTGCATTTACTTCCATCGTTCTCTTAGATGAGCCTGCATTCACTTCCATCGTTCTCTTATATCAGCCTGCATTCACTTCCATCGTTCTCTTATATCAACCTGCGTTCACTTTCATCGTTCTCTTATATGAGCCTGATTCACTTCCATCATTCTCTTATGTGAACCTGCATTCACTTCCATCGTTCTCTTATGTGAACCTGCATTCACTTCCATCGTTCTCTTATGTGAACCTGCATTCACTTACATCGTTCTCTTATATGAGCCTGATTCACTTCCATCGTTCTCTTATGTGAACCTGCATTCACTTCTATCGTTCTCTTATGTGAACCTGCATTCACTTCTATCGTTCTCTTATGTGAACCTGCATTCACTTCCAGTGTTGTTAAGTAAGAGTGCACTGGTTTTAACGTGAATATTTCTTAATATGTTCAGGCTACTTTGTGTTTCGTGTATTCTGGTGCGCCTGGCCATACAATAGGATATTCGAGGGTTCAGAAGTGATTCTACTCACCTCCATCCCCTTCCATTTTAGTGAACAGATAGGGTTGTGCCTAGGCATTAGGCGAATTAGGTATCACCTGGGGCCGGTATTTAGTAGGCTAGGCGTAGTAGAGGCTTGGAGTCAGGGAATATTTCAAGAAGAAGAAGAGAGGAGGAGGAGGAGGAAGAAGAAGAGGAGGAGGAGGAAGAAGAAGAGGAAGAGGAGGAAGAAGAAGAGGAGGAAGAAGAAGAGGAGGAGGAATAAGACGAAGAAGACGAGGAGGAGGAGGAAGAAGAAAATAAAAAGAAGAAGAAACAGACGAGGAGGAAGAAGAAGAGGATGAAGAGGAGAAAGAAGAAGAAGGAGGACGAGGAAGAAGGAGAAGAATGCTGCTCGAGCTGTACGTTCTGCAGCACCACAAAGACTTATCGACCGAGCTTTGTGGAGTAAAGAAGCTAGATTATGGAGCGAATGTCTTCATAAATATAATTCGCCCAATAACAGTTGAACCTCGGATAGCTTTGCATACTGGGATTGGTTAACCACAGCGTCGATCCCTAGGTTAAACTTTGTAAAGGCCATCAACTCTTACCGTCTCCTGATACAAGACCCCACCCCCTCCCCCCTCCCCCACCCCCCACCCCCCGCGCGCTAGCTGTGATCTTTACTATACGACATTAAACAGATCAAATACAAACTGATACGTTACAGCCAGCAGGCCCCACCAGAAGGGCTTCCAGCTGGTGCATTACTCTGGGCCCCCGGAGGACTTTTCCTGTTTTAAGGGCCGACCTAGAGGGCTGAGTGGGGGACCGTAGTGGACTGACACAGATAAACTTTGTGAGGTAGTAGGTTTGTTCCTACTCACTATCTTTGGGTTGCCCTGTAAGACTTTTCACTTTTCAGAAGAAACTTACTTCTGTCACTATCTTTAGGTTGCCCTGTAAGACCTTTCACTTTTCAGAAGAAACTTACTTCTGTCACTATCTTTGGGATGCCCTGTAAGACCTTTCACTTTTCAGAAGAAACTTACTTTTGTCACTATCTTTGGGTTGCCCTGTAAGACGTTTAACTTTTCAGAAGAAACTTACTTCTGTCACTATCTTTGGGATGTCCTGTAAGACCTTTCACTTTTCAGAAGAAACTTACTTCTGTCACTATCTTTGGGTTGCCCTGTAAGACGTTTAACTTTTCAGAAGAAACTTACTTCTGTCACTATCTTTGGGATGTCCTGTAAGACCTTTCACTTTTCAGAAGAAACTTACTTCTGTCACTATCTTTGGGTTGCCCTGTAAGACCTTTCAATTTTCAGAAGAAACTTACTTCTGTCACTATCTTTGGGATGCCCTGTAAGACCTTTCACTTTTCAGAAGAAACTTACTTCTGTCACCATCTTTGGGATGCCCTGTAAGACCTTTAACTGTTCAGAAGAAACTTACTTCTGTCACCATCTTCATGTAGGCGAAGTTTACTGTGACATCTGCAGATACTCAACTCCCCCTTTCTCTTCTCGGCCCTTGGGCCTAACATTTTCAGTCTGAAAGGTAATCTGTTATTTACCAGGCTAGCAACAGAATGCTGGCTTCTTCTTCTTCTTCTTCTTTCCCTTCAGTCTCACAGGAACTGCAAGATGATGTTCTTTGCAGCCGACGCCGTGAAGATAATGGTGCATAGCGTCATGTCGATCTGGGAGCGGGTCATGGCAGCTAATTGTTCATTCTCTGGGTGCAGCTAATATGCAGTGAGTGTGCATTACTTCTTTAGCAGATTTCGCTACCATGGGAACTATGACGACACCAGCTTCGTTAGACAGGTTAGGTCTTCTATTACTAGGGTTACCAACGGAGGGGTGGGGTAGGTTTTCGGTCACCTATGTTTCGTAAACATGACACTGGAATGTCAGCTACAAGTCGCTAACCCTGACACTAGAATGTCAGCTATAAGTCGCTAACCTTGACACTAGAATGTCAGCTACAAGTCGCTAACCCTGACACTAGAATGTCAGCTATAAGTCGCTAACCATGACACTAGCGTGTCAGCTACAAGTCGCTAACCTTGACACTAGAATGTCAGCTACAAGTCGCTAACCCTGACACTAGAATGTCAGCTACAAGTCGCTAACCCTGACACTAGCGTGTCAGCTAAAAGTCGCTAACCCTGACACTAGCGTGTCAGCTAAAAGTCGCTAACCCTGACACTAGCGTGTCAGCTATAAGTCGCTGATTGTCAAAATAAAACATCTTCTTCGACCTCTCTAACAAAATGAAAGAACTAATGTTGTTCACTTGACTCGGGTCATTTGTTTTTTGCTTTGTGTTTTTAGATTTAAAATTATCACAAACTTCTTACCAAAGTTCTTGACTTTTGATATTGTCCCGGGTCATTGTGTACTGTGACATTAACATAATTTAGCAGCTTTTTTATGGGAGAAGAAGCAGAAGAGAGAGGACTGATAGAGAGGGGGGAAGAGAAAGGAGATGCAAATAACAGAAAAGGAGAGATGGAAATTGAGAGAGAGAGGAAGGAAGAAAAGAAGGAAGAAAGAAAGAAGGAAGGAAGGAAGGAATGAAGGAAGAAAGGGAGGGAGGAAGGAAGGGATGGAGGAAGAAAGGAAGGAAGAAAGGAACAAAGTAAGGAAGGAAGGAAGGAAGGAAGGAGAGAAGACAAAAGGAAGGAGGGAAGAAAGGAAGGAAGGAAGAAAGGAAGGAGGGAAGAAAGGAAGAAAGAAAGAAAGGAAGTAGGGAAGGAAGGAAGGAGGGAAGACAAAAGGAAAGAGGGAAGAAAAAAGGAAGGAAGGAAGGAAAGATGAATGGAAGGAAGGAAGGAAGGAAGGAAGTGAACGGAGACTAAACATATATACGAAATGTGAACGGAGAATAAACATTGTACGAAACACGAAAGAATACTAAACATTTTAACAAAATGCCACTAAACCTTCACATTTCAGCAAAAACTGAACGAAAATTAAATGCGCATTTCAACAAAAAGTTCATGGAGACCAAACGTTTCTAGTAACAATGAGCGGAGGCTATATGCTTCTACAAAAAAAAAATGAACATAGGCTAAACATTTCAACAAAACATAAAGGGAGACATATTCCGAACATCATATTCAACACCGCTGCTCTTAAAAGAACACGAACACAGTACAATATGAGAAACAGTTCCCAGTGAACCTTCATTATAAAGAAATGTTTGTAATTTACGGCTGCAGTTTCTGACTTACATTTTCTACAAATAATCTGAACCTTCTCATCACCGCTTTCGACCTAACTCTGGATAAAATCAAATCTCACTCACTGGAACTTCGATCGACGAAGCTCGCACATTTAGGCAAGTCAGAATAGTTTTCCTGTTCCCATTTGTTTGTGATCATTCATTCTCTGACATTTATAGACTAGACACATTTTCTTGCAAAAAAAAAAAACAATCGGTAAACTACCAATTATTTTGTGTACCAGAATACTGCACAAAGTTAACCTGTCTGTCTTATCGATCTGCCGCTTTGTCTTGAAGGAATATTAACTCTTTACTATCCATTTGAATAGAAAAACACAACCTTTGGAAAGCTTGCTGATCTTGCACTTTGAAACTTTGAGGAAAAACATTTCAAAGAAGACTTTTTTTTCATTGAAAAATAAATTTGACAACTGCTCTGAGGAAATCATCTTTTTTTAAAATTCCTTTTATTTAAATTATATTTCCACTGAACAGTTTGTCTCTTACAACTGTCACAGAACTGCAGTGTCAAACCCGTCTTGTGTAAGAATCCTTTCGGAGAGAGTAGCAAGGGGTTCATGAATCTATTTTGTTTGTGGCAGAAATAACACTGGCCAACACACATTTTGGTGCCTCAACTGTTAGACTAGTTGCTGGGTATATTCGACCTTACATCGTACATCCTTTCTGTGAAGCTAAACGTCACAAAGGGCTCACATGGTAGCTTGGCAAGATTTCCTGTTTTCGGCGTGCTTTTCAACCTCATCAAGGGGTGTTATTCCTACTAAACCAGCCTCTCTTAACAAAGTCCTCTTTAGAGTTTCAGATGGTCGACCTCTTTTTCTTCGGCCTTTTGTGTTCCACTTGACCTACTGATTAAAAAAAAATGGCACCCTATGAGCTCTAGTTTTTGAGATACAGAACATGCGCCATATACCGCTCTTCACTCTGCTCGCCCATAACAAATCAGGATATTTTAATGTAGTGTTTAAATTAATAGCTTTTAAGCATGAAAAAGTGCACTACATGAAAATCTACTTATTTCATACCAAAAGCACAAGTTTATGAGACAAAACTTCCACTCATTCGACACACACGAAGCCCCCTTTTGTAAGACTTCCGAGAATGTGATCTGCCAGGACAATCCCGTATAAAATTCCAACAATACTCTACCATCATGTGCGCATCCCATCTTCCTTGGTGTCTGGCTTCCATTGTTTTTATGTCTTGGTGAAATCTTTCACCTTGCTCTTCGCTTAGTTCACCAAGGTTATCTGGAAAGCGATCTAAATGACTGTGCAGATAATGGATTTTAACACTCATGTTACAGCCAAGCTTGTTGAAATGAAATAGCATATCCTCTGCTAATTGTGTGTAGTTATCTGCCTTCTTGTTGCCAAGAAAGCTTTTCACAGCAAGAACAAATGAAGACCAGATAAATGATTCGATTGTATTCATTAGTGCTATGAAATGTAGGTCATTTATAAGTTGTTTGATCTTTGGACCATTGAAAATTCCTGTATTCAGTTCTTCCATGGTAAGTCCAGGTAACTTATGCAGTATGTGTTCAATGCACAAACCCGTCTTTATTCAGTGCCTTGACAAATTGTTTCATTAGACGACCTAGCTTTATATGTGGCAGTATGATTCTATCTCACGCTATGAAGGGTCATTGATTACATTGTGTCCTCCAGCCACCATATATTTCCTCAGAGGCCAGTCTTTTCCTGCACAATGTTCATGTTTGGCTCTACCAATGCCAAAGGCATAAAAAGCAAGGATACTTTGTGTAGACACTTTGTTGACCAGGATGAAAATTAACCTTCTTCAAGTCCGCACAAATCATCCTTTGATGTTCTTGGTAATTTATCTTTTCCAAGACTAAAGAGATGGCCTTATACTCTTCTTTCATCCTGGCGGAATGACCGACTGGAATAGAATCGTATTTGTTGCCGTTATTTAAAAGAACACATTTCAAACTACATTCTGAACTGTCGATGAAAAGATGCCACTCGCTTGGGTTATATTCTGAAAGAACAATTTTCTCAACTAGGTTTCCGATGTCATTGCAGAATACTAAGTTGTTGTCTGGGGTAAAGAATGGAAGCAAATCCTTTTCTTTCCATCGATAAAATGTAATTTTCGTTCCAGGCTGAAGTACACTCTTAAAACTTATGGCTACTTAAAAGTTATCTTAAGCTGCTCTTACAGACACCGAATACAATTAATTGTTTTCTGTATAGTCCCGAAAATTTTGTTTAGTAGATAGTCATTTATAATGTATGTAGTTACTTCTATACTGAGTGAATGTTTAAGAGTGAAACGTAAATGTTATATTTTATTTTATGTCTCTCAGCTTCAATGTTAGTTATGTTTGTTATATGAACAGCATATTTGTAGAATGTCTGGAATAGAGTGAAAGATGTATGATAAAGGGCAGAATGTCAGACGGGCCTGCGTGCCCAATTCTTAACCCTTTTGAAATAAAGATCAATCAATCAATCAATCAATCTTTTCCTTTAGTCTGGAGGCGAGCAGTTCAGAAGACTCCTTGGAAAGATTTAAGTTCCTGATCAGATCACTCAATTCATTCTGATCAAAGCGATCACTGTGTGAAGTTGTTTGGAATTCACTGTCACTGCCCCCACTTTCTTTACCTTGTGTGGTATCAGACATGCAAGACTCATCCTCTGAGAGCTGGGGTAGTCAAGGAAAAGTGGAACGGGTACAAGATCCGAGGCGAAACAGGTCTCCTGGCTGAAGGTAGGTCAGGGTCAAGACCCACTTGTCAAGTATCATTTGTCACTTGTCATAAGCCCATGATCTCAAAGCTTGTCACCAAAATAACCTAAATACGATTTTTATACAAATTCAGAAATAGGTTTCCTACTTGCTTTCAGCGTGTACTCCCCACAAATATGGCAGAATACGTGAGGATGATTCAAGCAGCCCCGTCTTGAAGTAGCCATAACCTCTACGGTGTTCGATTTGCAAGAAATGAAATGATACGAGTTGGAATATACACACATCTCATACACGATCATCACTATTATACAGCGCAACTGTTTTAAGCAGATCAGGTTGGGAAACCTTTGAAATACAAATTTTTGTAGTCTACGAAAACCATGATTTAACATCATAATTTTGTGCGCATAATTATGTCATAAAACAGAACAAAAGCAATTTTGTCATTTGAGCTATACATTTTTTATGTCAGTGTGCATTATGGGAAAGGAGGTGGGTGAATAGTTGTGAAACAAAGGTCACTGTACACAAAAATATGGGTAAATTAAATACATAAGTTTCCCATTCAAATAAGAAAGCTTGTTATGACATCCCAGTTCAGCAGAAGAGATTTGTTAAAGAACGGAGTAAAATTTTATAAATTCAACCATATCTAAGAAACTAGAGCTGATACCAACAATGTCTAAAAAACTAAAACTGATGCCAACCATATCTAAGAAACTAGAACTGATGTTAACCACATCTAATAAACTAGAACTGATGTCAACCACATCTAAGAAACTAGAACTGATGTCAACCATGTCTAAGAAACTAGAACTGATGTCAGCCATATCTAAGAAACTAGAACTGATGCCAAACATGTTTAAGAAACAAGAACTGATGTCAGCCATATCTAAGAAACTAGAACTAATGCCAAACATGTCTAAGAAACTAGAACTGATGTCAACCATAGCTAAGAAACTAGAACTGATGCCAATCATGTCTAAGAAACTAGAACTGATGTCAACCATGTCTAAGAAACTAGAACTGATGTCAACCATGTCTAAGAAACTAGAACTGATGTCGGCCACATCTAAGAAACTAGAGCTGATGTCAACCATGTCTAAGAAACTAGAACTGATGCCAATCATGTCTAAGAAACTAGAACTGATGTCAACCATGTCTAAGAAACTAGAACTGATGTCAACCATGTCTAAGAAACTAGAACTGATGTCGGCCACATCTAAGAAATTAGAGCTGATGTCAACCATGTCTAAGAAACTAGAGCTGATGTCAACCATGTCTAAGAAACTAGAACTGATGTCAACCATGTCTAAGAAACTAGAGCTGATGTCAACCATGTCTAAGAAACTAGAACTGATGTCAGCCATGTCTAAGAAACTAGAACTAATGTAAACCATATCTAAGAAACTAGAACTGATGTCAGTCACATCTAAGAAACTAGAACTGATGTCAACCATGTCTAAGAAACTAGACCTGATGTCAGCCACATCTAAGAAACTAGAACTGATGTCAGCCACATCTAAGAAACTAGAACTGATGTCAATCATGTGTAAGAAACTATAGCTGATGTTAACCATGTCTGAGAAACCAGAACTGATGTCAACTATGTCTAAGAAACTAGAACTGATGTCAACCGTGTCTAAGAAACTAGAACTGATTTCAGATACATCTAAGAAACTAGAATTGATGTCGACCATGTCTACGAAACTAGAGCTGACGTCAATCATGTCTAAGAAACTAGAACTGATGTCAACCATGTCTAAGAAACTAGAACTGATATCAACCATGTCTAATAAACTAGAATTGATATAAGCCATATCTAAGAAACTAGAGCTGATGCCAAACATGTCTAGAAAACTAGAACTGATGCCAACCAGGTATAAGAAACTAGAACTGATGTCAACCACGTACAAGAAACTAGAACTGATGTCGGCCACATCTAAGAAACTAGAGCTGATGTCAACCATGCCTAAGAAACTAGAGCTGATGTCAACCATGTCTAAGAAACTAGAACTGATGTCAACCATGTCTAAGAAACTAGAGCTGATGTCAACCATGTCTAAGAAACTAGAACTGATGTCAGCCATGTCTAAGAAACTAGAACTAATGTCAACCATATCTAAGAAACTAGAACTGATGTCAGCCACATCTAAGAAACTAGAACTGATGTCAGCCACATCTAAGAAACTAGAACTGATGTCAATCATGTGTAAGAAACTAGAGCTGATGTTAACCATGTCTGAGAAACTAGAACTGATGTCAACTATGTCTAAGAAACTAGAATTGATGTCAACCATGTCTAAGAAACTAGAACTGATTTCAGATACATCTAAGAAACTAGAATTGATGTCGACCATGTCTAAGAAACTAGAGCTGACGTCAATCATGTCTAAGAAACTAGAACTGATGTCAACCATGTCTAAGAAACTAGAACTGATATCAACCATGTCTAATAAACTAGAATTGATATAAGCCATATCTAAGAAACTAGAGCTGATGCTAAACATGTCTAGAAAACTAGAACTGATGCCAACCATGTATAAGAAACTAGAACTGATGTCAACCATGTACAAGAAACTAGACCTGATGTCAGCCATATCTAAGAAAATAGAACTGATGCCAACCATGTATAAGAAACTAGAACTGATGTCAACCATATCTAAGAAACTAGAACTGATGCCAGCCATATCTAAGAAACTAGAGCTGATGTCAACCATATCTAAGAAACTACAGCTGATGTCAACCATATCTAAGAAACTAGAACTAATGTCAACCATATCTAAGAAACTAGAACTGATGTCAGCCACATCTAAGAAACTAGAACTGATGTCAACCATGTCTAAAAAACTAGAACTGATGTCAACCATGTCTAAGAAACTAGAACTGATGTCAACCATGTCTAAGAAACTAGAACTGATATCAACCATGTCTAATAAACTAGAATTGATGTAAGCCATATCTAAGAAACTAGAGCTGATGTCAAACATGTCTAGAAAACTAGAACTGATGCCAACCATGTATAAGAAACTAGAACTGATGTCAACCATATCTAAGAAACTAGAACTGATACCAACAATGTCTAAAAAACTAAAACTGATGCTAGCCATGTCTAAGAAACTAGCACTGATGTCAACTATGTCTAAGAAACTAGAGCTAATGCCAACCATATCTGAGAATCTAGAACTGATACCAACAATGTCTAAGAAACTAGAGCTGATGCCAACCATATCTAAGAAACTAGAACTGATGCCAGCCATATCTAAGAAACTAGAGCTGATGTCAACCATATCTAAGAAACTAGAGCTGATGTCAACCATATCTAAGAAACTAGAACTAATGTCAACCATATCTAAGAAACTAGAACTGATGCCTGCCATATCTAAGAAACTAGAGCTGATGTCAACCATATCTAAGAAACTAGAGCTGATGCCAGCCATATCTAAGAAACTAGAGCTGATGCCAGCCATATCTAAGAAACTAGAGCTGATGTCAACCATATCTAAGAAACTAGAACTGATGAGGTCTGCCCGCTGCAATTTTCTAAATCAGCGCCCCAAATAATCCCAGGAACAGACCTAAAAACCAAAGCACGAAGACAATTTTTGTTTTTGTTTTATTCCGCTGTGTAATACGAGGTTTCCTTAGTAATATTAAGACGATAAAAATACGAGAAATTGATTGCACACGCTTACAAGATTAGCACAAACTTTCATTTACCATATTTCGTAAGCCTGAGAGATGTTCCGTGGCGGTTCTTCTTTATAATCGACAACCAGATCTCGTTCACCATTTTCATTTTCTTCTTTTTTCTGTCATCATAAGAGTTCTAAATAATAAAACGCAACATCGAAATGAGTAAATAACTCGAGCGTGAGTCCATCTTGGAACGAGGGTATAAGATTACCAGCAGAGTGATAATGGCGGACTTCCTGTGGGGCCTCATGGGAAATTAGATCATCTAAAGATAAAAACAAAGCATGTTTGGCTCCTATAGCGTTTCTGTATGAGAGAAAGGTATTTCAGGAGCCATTTCTTAAAAAAATAAAACAGAAATGAGGCCATCATGTTTTTCATCAGTCATGTACTTTCTGGAACACAATAATCTCTAAACCTTTAGCTGGATTTACATACGAGGGCCAGTCAAACAAGTAACGGGAAGTCAAGGGACGCAACATTTAGAAAAGACTCGAGAGCGACTCATAAAGTCTTTTCACTTGTCATGTCATTCTCTTGACTTGCGGTTATTTTTTGAAACGCCCTCCTATAATCTGTGAAAATGGTAATAGAAAAAAAGGAGGGGATAGGAAATGTTTTCATAAAGCCTCGACAAACAGCACGATCCTGGGCAAAGACATGAATGAGTGATTACATGATATATAGACGAGGGTGATTACATGCTATATAGACGAGGGTGATTACATGCTATATAGACGAGGGTGATTACATGCTATATAGACGAGGGTGACTACATGCTATATAGACGAAGGTGATTATATGCTATATAGACGAGGGTGATTACATGCTATATAGACGAGGGTGATTACATGCTATATAGACGAGGGTGATTACATGCTATATAGACGAGGGGGGTTACATGCTATATAGACGAGGGCTATCAATCAAGCTTCTCCATTCTACACGTTCCTTCGTGTTATGATTACAGTAGTTAGGCTGCTTGCCTTTTTTTCCTCCACGCTGCACGGTTCTGTCTTTTTACTCTTTTTTTTTTACTTGATTTTTTCGATGATTATCAGGTTTTCGAATTTCTGTGTTCTCGTGATATTTTCAAAATAGAGGGAAAAAAAGATTTACAAAGAAGTGGGAAGATAAAAAGAAATAAGGAATAAAGAACAAAAGAAAGAATTTAATTTCTCAGACGATGAAGACTCAGGCAAGAACACGGAGGACAGAGCAGCATTGCAGAAAGTGCGAAACCTGGAGAACGTGTACAGTGAACAACAATAAATGTAATTTAGTCAGAGTCTGAACATATTGAACTGGCTATAGTTATACCTCCGGCCTGCATTCTGTTTGCTTATGTACGGACGGACAGATATCTACATTCCTTCTACAAGTA
Organism: Achatina immaculata; assembly: GCA_009760885.1. Taxonomy (NCBI): domain Eukaryota; kingdom Metazoa; phylum Mollusca; class Gastropoda; order Stylommatophora; family Achatinidae; genus Lissachatina; species Lissachatina immaculata. The sequence continues at coordinate 35,819,282 of CM019705.1, read as the reverse complement.
AAAACTTCCTGGTATGTCTTACATCTTACATCCTTCCCGTGCCGTTAAACATCACACAGGGCTCGCTGTGTCAGTACGATGACAGTATGACTGGGAAAGGTGAGCTGGAAATGCACACGACAAGTAGATAGGCGGAAGTTGAGGAGTGAGCACCAAATAGTCAAATAAACAGGGGATAAAAAGAGGCAACAAATAGTGAGGAAAGGACTTAGAGGTTACACTTAGATAGTTACGGAGACGTACCGTTGTAGACAAAGGACCCTGTAGCTTACGACTTAAATGAACAAACAACCAACAACAACAACAACAACAACAACAACGACAGGACATTTGGAAAAGGGATATACGTTTTTTAACTTTATTGTTTTTCTATGTTTCTTTTTTTTCTTTTGGTGGTTAAATAGATTTTTATTCGTGGAAGCGTCGTTTACAACATAACCGAACCTGGTTCATTTCTTATCTTCTTATATCCTTCCCGTGCCGTTAAACGTCACATAGGGCTCGTAAAGTAGTTCGCCAGTTTTTCCTGTCCTGGGCGAGTCTTTCAACCTCATCAAAGGATTTTATGCCTGTTAGCTTGGCCTCTCTTAATAATGTCCTCTTCAGAGTTTCACGCGGTCTGCCCCTTTTTCTTCGGCCTGTTGTGTTCCACTTGATAGCTTGTTTTGGGATTCTCTGATCATTTCTTCTCATCAAGTGACCAACATATGTCCATCTCCTTTTCCTGATCACCCATGAGACTGGTTGTTGTTCAGTCATCTGTCTTATCTCTGCATTGTTCTTGAATTCATTCCACTTGATGCCGAGTATTTTCCTTAGGCGTTTGTTTTCAAAAGAGTCTAATTTCTTTTCTATTTCTTTAGTTGTTTTCCAGCTTTCGCATGCATAAATGAGAGTGGATATTACATTTGAATTGAATAGTCTTAACTTGGTTTTTGTGCTTATAACTTTAGAATTCCATATGTTCTCAAGATTCTTGAAGATTGATGCTGCTTTTGCAATTCTGATCCTAACTTCCTTTCTAGTGTCACCATCCTGGTCTATGTAGCTGCCAAGGTATGCAAATTGATTGACTTCTTCAATATCTGTCCCTTCTATGTGTATTTTTCCATTTTGATTGATGGGAATTTTCATTATTTTTGTTTCGTCCTTGTTAATTTCAAGTCCTATTTTGCTAGCCAGTGAAGATAGGCTATCTGTTTTTTCTTGCATGGAATTCACATTATTATTGATAAGAGTTATGTCATCAGCAAAATCAAGATCTTCTAGTTGGGTCCCATGTACCCAGTCAATACCTGTGTTACCTGTGCAGCATTTTTTCATTATGAAGTCTATTGTAATCCCAAAAAGTAAGGGAGACATTTACGGTTCATTTACGGTGAAGAAAAACAGCAATATTAAAAAGCGTATATTCCTCTTCCCAATGTCCTGTCGTTTGTTGTTGTTGTTGTTGTTGTTGGTTGTTTGCTCATTTAAGTCATAAGTTCCAGCATCCTTTGTCTACAACGAATAATAATTAGTGTATAAGTATATAACTATACACGAAGCACTGCAGTAAAGCTGTGATACTAAATCCACTCCTGACACACACCGCCGGACAAGCCACACCTTACAATTTCCAGCTAAGTACTCTTTAAAAAAATTGTTTTTAATAGCATTCATGTGAATCTATACTTTATCTCCTCTCTCTATTTCTTCGTCCTGTATGTTTTTGTATGATTAAGGCTCACGCCGAAACGTCACAACTTTGTAGTCGTTAAGTAATAAGGCTGTTTCTACATTTTTCCTAGTTTATACATTTGTCTACACGGTACGTCTCCGTAACTATCTAAGTGTAACCTCTAAGTCCTTTCCTCACTATTTGTTGCCTCTTTTTATCCCCTGTTTATTTGACTATTTGGTGCTCACTTCTCAACTTCCGCCTATCTACTTGTCGTGTGCATTTCCAGCTCACCAGCCATATTGTCCATCGTACTGACACACTCACAAATAGATTGCCAAGATTTCCTGTTTTCGGCGAGCTTTTCAACCTCATCAAGGGATTTTATTCCCACTAAGCTGATCTCTCTTAACAATGTCCTTTTAGAGTTTCGCCTGGTCGACCTCTTTTTCTTTGACCTGTTGTGTTCCACTTGATAGCTTGTTTCGGGATTCTCTGATTGTTTATTCTCATCACATGGCCTACATATGTCCATTTTTTTCCGATCACTCATGAGACAGGTTGTTGTTTGCTCATATGTCTTATCTCTGCATTGTTCTTGAATTCGTTCCACTTTTTACCGAGTATTTTCCTTAAGCATTTGTTTTCAAAAGAGTCTAATCTGTTGTCTATTTCTTTAGTTTTCCAGCTTTCACATGCATAAATGAGGGTGGATATTACATTTGAATTGAATAATCTTAACTTGGTTTTTATGCTTAAAACTTTTGAATGCCATATGTTCTCAAGATTCTTGAAAGTCAGTGCTGCTTTTGTAATTCTAATTTTAACTTCCTTCCTATTGTCACCATCCTGGTCTATGTAGCTGCCGAGATATGCAAACTGGTTTACTTCTTCAACAGCTGTTCCTTCTATGTAAATTTTTCCTTTATATATTTTCCTGGTATATACATACACACAGTAAGCCTCCGTGCATACATGCCTTAGTTCTCCTGTGCTGGCTGTTTGATAAATCCTGTAGGATCGTTATTTTCCTGCCCTACATTTTTATAACCGGAAGACATTTCTCAGGCTAATTACGTATATTTTGGTCTCATTTATTATACATTTCAGACATATTGATTTTTACCTGTCCATTGTCTCCTTAAATTGCATATTTTTTGTAAGAGGCTTACAGAAATCAAGTTAGTTTATCTTCAAAAAGCACCTAGATTTAGAATCCCATCTTTTGTGTTTATCAGTAAGTTTTGGTTGCATTTATAAAATAATCAGTATCACTGTATGATGATCAGATAATACTCTTTGTGGCGTCATGATAAACAGCACCAGAGTCTCAAAATTCTTAAAGGTCAGTCCTGCTTTGGAATTCTAATTCTAATTCTATTTTTCATGGTCTCTTGCCAGTTTTGGTATCAGTCATTGGTGTATTGTATGCTGTTTTACATCGGGTACTTTACATTTTTGTCAAGTTACCTTTTGTCTGCCCTATAAAGTAAAGTAAGCCGACTATCTGTTCTAGAAACAATTTTTGTGATTTTATGGAACATTAGCATTAACCATGACATATTAAACGTCATGATAATCTAGAGAAGACCGTCTTGGAAGGGTACATAATGGGAAAAAGAAAGAGAGGAAGACCAAAGCGAAGACGGCTGCAAGACATCGTTGATGATCTGCAAATGGATGCATCAGCAGCAGGGCATCTTGCTTACAACCGAGAGGCCTACAGGAGAGCTGTTAGGGAGGCAAAGTTCCGCAAGGGACATGTAAATGAATGAATGAATGAATGAGAATTAACCATTTCCAGTTACAAGGACGTCTTTGTGCCAACTTCAAGCGAGTGTGTCAGTATTACAAATGATCTTCAGCTAGAAATTATTCAAAACGGTTTAGAGACAGTTCAGTGCAGGGTTTCTCAACCCGGGTTCCGCGACGGACCTTCAGAGGCCCTGCAGAGATCATGACTGTTAAGCCTAGACTGATAAGATCATGACTGACAAGCCTAGACTGACAAGATCATGACTGACAAGCCTAGACTGACAAGCCTAGACTGACAAGATCATGACTGACAAGCCTAGACTGACAACATCATGACTGACAAGCCTAGACTGACAAGATCATGACTGACAAGCCTAGACTGACAACATTATGACTGACAAGCCTAGACTGACAACATCATGACTGACAAGCCTAGACTGAAAAGATCATGATTGACAAGCCTAGACTGACAAGATCATGACTGACAAGCCTAGACTGACAACATCATGGCTGACAGGCCTAGACTGACAAGATCATGACTGACAAGCCTAGACTGACAACATTATGACTGACAAGCCTAGACTGACAAGATCATGACTGACAAGCCTAGACTGACAAGATCATGACTGACAGGCCTAGACTGACAACATCATGACTGACAAGCCTAGACTGACAAGCCTAGACTGACAAGATCATGACTGGCAAGCCTAGACTGACAACATCATGACTGGCAAGCCTAGACACTTCTTGAAGAATCATAGGGCTTAGTTTTTTTCCATGTTTAGTTCTGCACAAGGAAAAAAAAACCTGCTCTTGCATACGCCATATTCTGTAAAAGACACTGAAGTGAAGGGCAAGGCATATTTTCTTCCATAGAACTAATTGTACAAGTTAAGGAAGATTACCCTCCCCACGCTACGGCAAACAAGACTTGTCTTCACTCCTCTCTGTTCTTAGCCTTCTCGTGTCACTTGTCCACTCCAGAGCTCGTAGGCCTTCTTCCAGGTTATCATGCCACTGTTGTCTTTGTCTGCCTCTGGGTCTGTCTCCGTTTATCACTTCTGTATAAACCCTTTTTTGTCTGTCTATCCTCTCCAAGTGTCCGGACATCTCAATAATAATAATAATAATACGCACTAATAATACGCGTATTACTCTCTCTCTCTCTCTCTCTCTCTCTCTCTCTCTCTCTCTCTCTCTGAAACTTAAGTGCCCAGGGCACATGGGGCTTCTGCAAAGGTTTTCCACAAATGCCTGTCCTTTGACTTTTTTTTCTGCTCTTGCCCAGGTGAGCCCTCTATTGCTCAACATCCTCTCTGTTGTTCTACTCCTTGTTTCTTTTGGTCTACCCTTACTTCTGCTGTGGTGTCCATCTTAGTGCTATTTTTGGTAGTGAGTTGTCAGTCATTCGGAGCACATGTCCCAACCATCGCCAGCGTATTACTACTACTATTCTGACTTTTGCAAATGGTGCCATGACCTATTTTCATGGTTTCTATGTTTACTGTTTGTTGGATTTTTCTTTATTTCCGAGAGCAGCACGGCCGAAACCAGGAAGACAAAAAAAAGGGTCAGTGTATGAACCAGACTTTTTTAAGTACAGCAAGATGGCGTCGGCATGAACGCAGACATGTTTGTCGCTAGAAAGAAACTGTAGAAAAAAAAAGGGGGGGGGGATAAAACGAAACTAACGCGTCGAGTCAAGATATAGACCAGCTCCGAAGATGTCTATAGTTCTAAACAGAAACATTATGAACATTTCAAGATAGGAAATCATTGGATATGACTGCCATCAATGTTTTGGTGGAAATAACAGTTCTGTGGCATTGAACTATCATGAAGAACTACATGTTTTGACTGTTCGGTCACAGACAGCAAGTCATGATATTGTCATTTCATAAATTCCGGACTATTTCCTTGTGGTTGCATGGAGCAAAACACGAACTGAGTGCCTTTCAAAATTCTTGTGGGATTATCAGTGATTGTTTTTAAATCATTTGGATTGTAAATGGATTACCTGTGCAATTTTAATGTGGATTATTTCAAGCAAGATTCATTATATTTGAGACTCTTATAACACCAGGCTTGATCAACAACCACAGGATCAGGTACAGACAGTCCATCTCCTCTGTCCACAGCCAGTGGCTTGAGTCATCGCGAAGATCAACGATTCCCTGGGCATACGAGCCTCCATGGAAATGAGAGAGCTGATAGGCTGGCTAGCTCTGCCATCTTCGCAAGACTGACAAGCCACTGGATCGAGCCGATCTTTATCAATGCGCTCAGAGAGACAGGCAGAGCAGAGCACTTCGAAAGAAGCGAACCTACTTCGCTGGTTGGACAGATAGAGCTGAGGGGTAGACACTGGCACGGCCAGGAATGAAAGGGCGCTTGAGAGGACTCGTAAACTAACTGAGAACGGGCACTATTAGCCCCCTGATGGACAAACTGAGGGGAAGGGGAATCTGAGAACCTATGGATATGTCCAATGATAATGATCCAAATCATAAAGCACAATCCAACTCCTAAGACAGCCAAAAATGTGTGTGCTTTATTAGACACTGTACGCACAAATATCGTGGACACAAAAAAGAACAAATATATCTATACTACAAAAGCTTAATATTGAAGAAGGCTGGCTAGTGAAGAGGATTAAAGAGAGAAAACTGAAATATTTTGGACACATTAAACGTCATGATAATTTAGAGAAGACTGTATTGGAAGGATACATAATGGGAAAAAGAAAAAGAGGAAGACCAAGACGAAGATGGCTGCAAGACATCGTTGACGATCTGGAAATGGATGCAACAGCAGCAGGCCATCTTGCTCACAACCGAGAGGCCTACAGGAGTGCTGTTTGGGAGGCAAAGTTCCGCAAGGGACATGCAAATGAATGAATGAATGACGCACAAATGATGGTGATAAATTAGCAGCAATGAGACAAAAATGCAAAAATGCTGATGATAAATTAGCAGCAATGAGACATGAACAACTGCTCTATCAAGTGAGAACGTGTTTTGTTTGTAGGAGACAAGATCACAAGGCAAGGAGCTGTTGGTTTCCAGAGAACACGCACGATACACAAACAACTTGACCACACGTCGTGAGGCACAGCGCCCGTCAGCTGGGTCAGCAGGTGAGGCATAGCGCCCGTCAGCTGGTACAGCAGGTGAGGCACAGCGCCCGTCAGCTGGGTCAGCAGGTGAGGAATTCGTCTAGAAACTACAGCAGAGACATCTAACATGGTTATAGATACACACCATGGAAATGAAAGTCGAGTTTTACACAGCCTGGTAATCAATGACCAACAAAGTAAGATGCCGCTAAAAGTTGCAGTGACATTCGTAGAGGTCGACAAAACACGACCTTACATGAACATTCGACCTTATGAGAAATATTCAGTCAGTCACTTGAATGTCCCTTGCGGAAATTTGCCTCCCTAACGGCTCTCCTGTAGGCCTCTCGGTTGTGAGCAAGATGCCCTGCTGCTGATGCATCCATTCGAAATCGTCAACGATGTCTTGCAGCCATCTTCGTCTTGGTCTTCCTCTCATTCTATTTCCTAGTATGTACCCTTCCAAGACGCCCTTCTTCAAATCCCATGACTTTTAACATGTCCTAGGTATTTCAGCTTTATGACAAAAAAGCGGAAGAAAAACAGGGAATACCCGAGTTACTGAGGACAAAACAGGGAATACTCGAGTTACTGAGGACAAAATAGGGAACTCTCGAGTTACTGAGGACAAAACAGGGAATACTCGAGTTAATGAGGACAAAATAGGGAATTCTCGAGTTACTGAGGACAGAACAGGGAATACTCGAGTTACTGAGGACAAAACAGGGAATACTCGAGTTACTGAGGACAGAACACAGGGAATACTCGAGTTACTGATGACAAAACACAGGGAATAGTCGAGTTACTGAGGACAAAACACAGAGAACACTTGAGTTACTGAAGACAAAACACAGGGAATACTCAAGTTACTGAGGACAAAACATAGGGAATACTCAAGTTACTGAGGACAAAACACAGGGAATACTCAAGTTACGGAGGACAAAACACAGGGAATACTCAAGTTACTGTGGCCAAGCTACTGAACATTTACCCTGCTGTGATTGCATTCATTAAGAACACAACACAGTATTATGCTCGAATACTTAATATTTTGAATATTATTTTTGTTGTTCATATTTTGTGTATTATTTGAATTAATGTGTTGTTCATAGAAAAGAAACGTGTTTGGACTGTTACAGTTGTTGTAGCTGTTGTTGCTCTTGTTGTTGTTACTGTTGTTGCTGTTGTTGTTGTTGCTGTTGTTGTTGTTGCTGTTGTTGTTGTTGCTGTTGTTGTTGTTGCTGTTGTTGTTGCTGTTGTTGTTGTTGTTGTTGTTGTTGTTGTTGTTGTTGTTGTGATAGGCAAAGGGAGATTTGTGAATATGTTTCGTTTCATTTTGTGCGTGCTTGGAACAAAGTTTGACGAAACAAATGTTCCGGGTTGAAGTTTTTAAGTTAGTAGTCCACGAGTTTGAACCCATCTGTATCTAAGTTTGGCCGTGTGGATAGAGGTTGTTTTCCAGGATATTGCAAGAGCTAGTTGTGTGTATGCGTGTGAGTGAGTACGTGCGTGCGTCGGTGTGTATGTGTGAGTGGATTCGTTTTCATTTATTGAGTAAAATATTGAGATTTAATATTTTCTAATGTGGTAAGTATGAACTGTCTTGAAGCTTTGATTTCCACCTGGATGCCCTCAATTTATATCAGTTGTTCGTTGCTTTTGTAGAACGTACGTCATGCAGAAACTATGAGTGATGTAAAGGTGAAGTGTATGTTTTATTTTAATGTTAAAAACTTAAGGTGCACCAGATTATGTTGTGTGTAAATATTAACCGATTGTTGTCTGCGAAACACTTTTACTGAGGTACCTTTTGTGGGACCGATTTTTGATGTTTAAATGTAGAAATTTCTATGCACTCGTTTCACGCTTCGTATGTTGAGTTAGTTGTGATCAAAAGTTCTGCTTGGCGCGGAAATTAGTTTTCACATTTTGGAAATATTTGTGGAATAATTTATGATGTGGTAAATGTTGTACGATGAAAAAGTGATGTATAATGAATTTAGATCGCAGTTTATGGTCCATGTGTGTAATCATATTAACTTTTGGGCGTAAGAAAATTGTAAAAGTCTGGAAGAGTTGTTCGTGTGCAAGGATTTGTTAACTGGCCAGTTTTATATACTTGTGTTGAGTTCCTGGAAATACTAGGACATTCATTTTTGTTGAATGCATGTTATGCTTTGGTAAGAAGTTACAAGCACTGATGCAGTTTCTTTTCATGCGTGTAGGTTTGCTTCCTTCTCTTCCAATGTAATTTCAACTGCGTCAAAGTTCATGTTCAAATTTAACTTCAAAGTAAAGCGACTAATCACCTGTTTTTGCAGGCAGTGGAGCATGCTGCGATTGTTTTCTGTGCTTGTGCTGTGTACGATAAAGAAATCTGTGATTGTGTTGTGTACGATAAAGAAATCTGTGATTGTGTTGTGTACGATAAAGAAATCTGTGATTGTTTTCTGTGATTGTGTTGTGTACGATAAAGAAATCTGTAATTGTTTTCTGTGATTGTGTTGTGTACGATAAAGAAATCTGTGATTGTTTTCTGTGATTGTGTTGTGTACGATAAAGAAATCTGTGATTGTTTTCTGTGCGTGTGTTTAGTACGATAAAGAAATCTGTGATTGTTTTCTGTGCGTGTGTTTAGTACGATAAAGAAATCTGTGATTGTTTTCTGTGCGTGTGTTTAGTACGATAAAGAAATCTGTGATTGTTTTCTGTACTTGTGTTGTGTACGATAAAGAAAATTGTGATGTTGATATTTAAGGAATTAAACTGGTCAGCGTTAGAACCAGAAACCACTACCTTTAACCGCTGAAGTGTGTGAAGTTAGAAAACACAGCAAACACTGCCAGTTAAATGTCGGTCTTAAACCACCAAAGCCAAGATCAAGACATTGAACACAAGGGAAACGTAAGATTTTTCTTCGATAGAACTAAATGTATAAGTTAAGGAAGATTATTAACCTCCCACAGTACGACAGTACATACTTGTGGTGAAGATTAAGATTGACTAAATATCAGTCAATCAAGTGCCGTGCCGCGTGGCGTAGGCGATCATTTCTGTCCACAATTCCCTGTCTTTAGACTTTGATTATGAGATCCGCCGGTGACTTTCTTTCTAGCCACACTGACAGCTCGTCCAGTAAATATAAGTTCAGTAAATCAAGAGGTTTTTGTAACCAGTCATTCATTGGCATGCCCCTTGCGGAACTTTGCCTCCCTAACAGCTCTCCGGAACTTTGCCTCCCTAACAGCTTTCCTGTAGGCCTCTCGGTTGTGAGCAAGATGCCCTGCTACTATTCCATCCATTTGCAGATCATCAACGATGTCGTGCAACCATCTTCGTCTTGGTCTTCCTCTCTTTCTTTTTCCCATTATGTACCCTTCCAAGACGGTCTTCTCTAGATTATCATGACGTTTCATTGTGTCCAAAATATTTAAGTTTTCTCTGTTTAATCCTCTTTACTAGTCAACCTTCTTCAATATTAACTTCTTGTAGTATGGATATATTTGTTCGTTTTTGCGCCCATGATATCTGAAGAAGTCTTCTGTAGCATTTACACTGAAATGCATTTATGTGTTTCTCAGCTGGTTTGTTAAGTGTCCAGGTTTTTGTAACCAGAGAACATTAATTTATACCATTTTCCCCTATTCCCCTCCCCTCTATCTTTTGAGTTAAACCACCTGGTGTTAATAACAAGTACCAATAATATATTACTACTGTTATTTTTACTCCTAGAATAAGCAAGCCGTAGCTGGCTGACATTTGCTGTAACATTCATTTATTATTCTTCTCTTCCGCGGCGACGGCGACTGATATAAAGGGAAGACATTTTGTATGCCTACACTATGGACTTTAGTAGAATTGGTACATTTTAAGATGCCGGAGAAAAGGGGGTGGGTGGTGGTCGTGATTGATGTGGGAGGGGAGGGGGAAGCAGTGAAGGGGGAAGATATGACGCGACAAATGAACGGCAGTGAATATTTTCGGGGTTGCACTGGGACCGAAATGTTCCGCGGATACAGAAAGCTTGAGAAAGACTGATCTATGTGGAAAGAGGATAATTTCGTCAAACTTTTTTCTCTCTGGTTGCTCTCTGGCGCTCAGCCCCATACAGAAGTACATACAGAACACAGGCACATATAAATGCCTAGCTCTCATAAAACTCAGTTTTAAGATACCTCCTTCTTGTACACGCCTGTGACTCTTTCACCTGTTCTCACCTGCATACACATGCGACTCTTTTCGCCTGTTCCTAGCTGGATGATATCGGATTGGAAGTGGAGGCACACTGCATTTCTTGATATCGAAAAGTGGTTCAGAGTATCAAATGTTCTTCGAAGGCTTGACCAATACAGGAATAAGTTCAAGCCACATCCATCATCATCATCATCATCATCATCATCATCATCATCCAGTTAACCAAACTGATATGGAACAACAGGTTGTTAGAAGGTGTATCAAGAGGTGAAGGTATAGTGTAATGCCCAATACTTGTACCATGTGTACTTGTGTTTTTAGCACATCACAGAGTTACCTGCTAGAGAGCATAAAGCCATAGTCTCAAGAAGATCAGATCGGCTTTAACTCAATCCTCACAAAAATATACCTTGCTCGGGACACAACAGGTTTAGGTTCTGGTTTTAGTACACCTTGCTCGGCACACAACAGGTTTAGGTTCTGGTTTTAGTATACCTTGCTCGGCACACAACAAATCTATGTTCTAGCTTACACATTATCCTGCTAAGAACACTAGAAGCCCATGTCTGGGATCTGTATTGAAAAAATCAACACTTAATTTTAACACGCAGCTCTGCTTCATGGAAGGCAAGCTCATTTGGCGGATGTTTTGTTTTTTTTGCTGGGTTGTGGTACTTTGTTGCACTACACTTTTATGTGCTCTGTTACACGTTTGTGTGCTCTGTTACACTTTTGTGTGGTCTGTTACACTTTTTGTGCTCTTTTACACTTATTTGTGTTCTTTTACACTTCAGTGTGTTCTTTCACAATTCTGTGGGCTCTGTTACACTTCTGTGTGTTCTTTTACAGTTCTGTGTGCTCCTTTACACTTCTGATTGCTCTGTTACACTTCTGTGTGTTCTTTTAAACTTCTGTGTGCTCTTTTACACTTCTGATTGCTCTTTTACACTTCTGTGTGCTCTGTTACACTTCTGATTGCTATTTTACACTTCTGATTGCTCTTTTACACTTCTGATTGCTCTGTTACACTTCTGATTGCTCTTTTACACTTCTGATTGCTCTGTTACACTTCTGAGCTCACATAAGACACAGACGTCTTAGCAGTTTCCTCCACCTCGAGGCACTGTGGTTCTCTGTTCTGACTGACGTGTGGCAGTTACTTGTTTCTGGAAATGAAGCGGAGACGGGCAGGTCTGGCAAGCGACAAATCATATTTTTCACTTCCACCAAAGAATACGCGCCAGATAAAATTCTCACATCCATGGCCAGGGGACGGTTGTCAGCGAAGAGCGGTGACAAAACAAACGAGAAAAAGAAAGAGACAACGGAAAGGGAAGCAAAATTACGGAAGAAAATGTATTAAGTCTTATCTTTGATTCTGAGAGAACTGATTGTGAAAATTTGGTAACCCCTGACAGACGGGTAACCTTATAGCATTTGGTTTGCCTCTTTGATTGATTCTACGTGATTTGTGTTACAGATACTCTGGTATCAAGCATGCAGAGTGGCTCGAAAGGCAATCAATTTTCTGTTGTGCGTCACCGTTTCATCTATTTCTGCTCTATTTGGCATTGAAAAAAATGGCTTAGGGAGTCGGACATAAAGTGAGAAGGGAAAAAAACCGAAGAAATGATGTGAATGTGATTAGACGCTTTTGTTCACTTCACAGATGATTATAACTTTAGAGAAGTGAATAAAGATAACTGAGACAGCTGTGCACAGAATAAATAAACATTATCGGAAGATGTAATATCCGCCCTCATTTATGCATGCAAAAGCTGGAAAACAACTAAAGAAATAGAAAAGAAATTAGACTCTTTTGAAAACAAATGCCTAAGGAAAATACTCGGCATCAAGTGGAATGAATTCAAGAACAATGCAGAGATAAGACAGATGACTGAACAACAACCAGTCTCATGGGTGATCGGGAAAAGGAGATGGACATATGTTGGTCACTTGATGAGAAGAAATGATCAGAGAATCCCAAAACAAGCTATCAAATGGAACACAACAGGCCGAAGAAAAAGAGGCAGACCGCGTGAAACTCTGAAGAGGACATTATTATCTTATATCTTATATCCTTCCCGTGCCGTTAGACGTCACATAGGGCTCGCCAATTATTAAGAGAGGCCAAATTAACAGGCATAAAATCCCTTGATGAGTTTGAAAGACTCGCCGAAGACAGGAAAAATTGGCGAACTACTTTGTGAGCCCTATGTGACGTTTAACGGCACGGGAAGAAGATAAGATAAGATCGGAAGATAAGTTAAGATAACTAATAACTGCACACGAAACAGATCAATATTGATAAGATAACTAAGACAAAAGTTGACAAAACTGATAGATATCGACTACAGATTAAATCAATAAACAAATTAAAACATACGGAGATGTATGGCTCAGTTTAAAAAAAAAAAGATAGAAAGAGTGAGGAAAGTGAGCAGAAATAAGAATGGCAGAAAGAAAGATGAGCACATACAAAAGAAGAGCATACAACAAGCCAATATTTCAGCAAGACGATTTTTTTCAAGGATCACATTAAAAAACAACGCAAAAGATAAAAATACACACACAAAACAGATGAAACATATAAACTTTTTGGCACTCCTGTTAAGAAAGTCGGATACAGAATCAGTAAACGAACATGGAATCAGAATATGACATATAAATCAAAAGCCATGTTTGGTGAAGAAAAAAAAATTAAGGCAAATAAAATGTTTTGATTTTCTGTTGTACCAGAAGAAGACATCTTGCTGAAAGACTGTTTGTTCGTTTTGAAGTTTCTCCCTATTTTTACCTCCCTTATTAAGGCTCCTGACACTCTGTGAAACGAAACCGTTCGCTTACACCTTATTTTTTGTTGGTGTCATTACACTTACATGTCACATCCATGTCATCATTTACACTTACAAGTCACATACAGGTCATCATTTACACTTACATGTCACATACAGGTCATCATTTACACTTACATGTCACATACATGTCATCATTTACACCTACATGTCACATCCATGTCATCATTTACACTTACATGTCACATACATGTCATCATTTACACTTACATGTCACATCCATGTCATCATTTACACTTACATGTCACATACAGGTCATCATTTACACTTACATGTCACATCCATGTCATCATTTACACTTACATGTCACATACAGGTCATCATTTACACTTACATGTCACATACAGGTCATCATTTACACTTACATGTCACATCCAGGTCATCATTTACACCTACATGTCACATCCAGGACATCATTTACACATCACTTCCAGGTCATCATTTACACTTACATGTCACATCCAGGCTATCATTTACATTTACATGTCACATCCAGGTTATCCTTTACACTTACATGTCACATCCAGGTTATCATTTACACTTACATGTCACAAAACGGTTGATATAATCATTGACTTTTAATATCTGCTTATGAGCTTTCATAGAGAAAGAAAGAAAGAAAGAATTTCTTTCCTTGTTCTTGGTTTGAGCAAAAACAGACCGAAAGAATAGAGGAAAAAAAAAACAGAAGTTAGGAAAAAAAAGAAGGAACTAAGAAAAGACAGAAGAAATGATAAAGAAGAAACAGAGAAACAAAGTAAAGAAAAAGAGAAAGAAATTTCAGAGGAAAGAAAGAAACAGGAAGGAATTATGTTGTTTAAAATATTCTCTTTCAAAGAAGACGTAATATTATTACCAGCAGCCATATGTCTGACAACAGGGCCATTTTAATTCTCTCCCTTTCTCTCCTCTCTCTCTTCTCTCCTCTCTTTCTCTCCTCTCCTCTCTCTCTTCTCCTCTCTCTCCTCTCCTCTCTCTCTCTTCTCCTCTCTCTCCTCTCTTCTCTTTCTCTCCTCTCCTCTCTCTCTTCTCCTCTCTCTCCTCTCTTCTCTTTCTCTCCTCTCCTCTCTCTCTTCTTCTCTCTCTCCTCTCCTCTCTCTCTTCTCTTCTCTCTCCTCTCCTCTCTTTCTCTTCTTTCTTCTCTCTCTTCTCCTCTCCTCTCTCTCCTCCTCTCCTCTCTCTCTCCTCCCCATCTTCCTCTCCCCTCTCTTTCTCATCTCCTCTCTTTCTCTCCTAATCTCTTTCTCTCTCTTCTCTCTCCTCTCCTCTTCTCTTTCTTCTCCCTCTCTCTCTCTCCTCTCTCCTCTCTCTCTCCTCTCCCTCTCTTTCTCATCTCCTCTCTTTCTCTCCTCACCTCTTTCTCTCTCCTCTCTCTCTCCTCTCTCCTCTCTCTCTTCTCTCTCTCTCTCTCCTCTCGCAAGGTTCGTGCCGACAGACATAGGATATCATGTCCTTCCATAACCTCCGAACCCTTGTGCACCTCAACAGGCAGTCACTGAGCATTTCCCGTGCCAGGACGCCAGCCCATCAAACACCTTTCCTCTCTGTTTACCTCTGCCTCTACTACCTCCTCTCTGTCTACCTCTGCCTCTACTACCTTCTCTCTATCTACCTCTGCCTCTACTACCTTCTCTCTGTCTACCTCTGCCTCTACTACCTTCTCTCTGTCTACCTCTGCCTCTACTACCTTCTCTCTGTCTACCTCTGCCTCTACTACCTTCTCTCTGTCTACCTCTGCCTCTACTACCTTATGTCTATCTACCTCTGCCTCTACTACCTTCTCTTTGTCTACCTCTGCCTCTACTACCTTCTCTCTATCTACCTCTGCCTCTACTACCTTGTCTACCTCTGCCTCTACTACCTTCTCTTTGTCTACCTCTGCCTCTACTACCTTCTCTCTATCTACCTCTGCCTCTACTACCTTCTCTATGTCTACCTCTGCCTCTACTACCTTCTCTCTGTCTACCTCTGCCTCTACTACCTTCTGTCTATCTACCTCTGCCTCTACTACCTTCTCTTTGTCTACCTCTACCTTCTCTTTGTCTACCTCTTCCTCTACTACCTTCTCTTTGTCTACCTCTTCCTCTGTTACCTTCTCTTTGTCTACCTCTTCCTCTACTACCTTCTCTTTGTCTACCTCTTCCTACCTTCTCTTTGTCTACCTCTTCCTCTACTACCTTCTCTTTGTCTACCTCTTACTCTACTACCTTCTCTTTGTCTATCTCTTCCTCTACTACCTTCTCTCTGTCTATCTCTTCCTCTACTACCTTCTCTCTGTCTATCTCTTCCTCTACTACCTTCTCTTTGTCTACCTCTTCCTCTACTACCTTCTCTCTGTCTATCTCTTCCTCTACTACCTTCTCTTTGTCTACCTCTTCCTCTACTACCTTCTCTTTGTCTACCTCTTCCTCTACTACCTTCTCTCTGTCTATCTCTTCCTCTACTACCTTCTCTTTGTCTACCTCTTCCTCTACTACCTTCTCTCTGTCTATCTCTTCCTCTACTACCTTCTCTTTGTCTACCTCTTCCTCTACTACCTTCTCTCTGTCTACCTCTGCCTCTACTACCTTCTCTTTGTCTACCTCTTCCTCTACTACCTTCTCTTTGTCTACCTCTTCCTCTACTACCTTCTCTTTGTCTACCTCTGCCTCTACTACCTTCTCTTTGTCTACCTCTGCCTCTACTACCTTCTCTTTGTCTACCTCTTCCTCTACTACCTTCTCTCTGTCTATCTCTGCCTCTACTACCTTCTCTTTGTCTACCTCTGCCTCTACTACCTTCTCTTTGGCTACCTCTGTCTCTATTACCTTCGATCTTCCCTGTTACCGTTAGGTAAATAGATGAAAAATACAGACTTAGCTTTTTCTGGTCTCCTCCTTGTTAGAAAATCTGGCACCAAGTGCCTGTTTTTCGTGTTTTTATGTGTTGTGTTGATTTTGTATGTGATCCTTGAAAAGGCTTTTGTCGAAATATTGAATTGTTGTATATTCTTCTTTTGTATGTACTCGTTTTGCTTTTTTTCCCCATTTTTTTCCCACTTTCCTAACTCTTGCTATCTTTTTTTTTTTGCGTAAAACTGAACCATAATCTCCATTTTCATTATTTGTGTGTGTGTTGAAACGGTTGATTAATTTCTATATTTAGTAACCTAGAATTTCAAGACAAATTTTGAATAAATTACACGTATCAGGAAATCAACTGCGAGGACATAAAATACGGGAAATACTTTTCTCTGCGAGGTCATTGTGCTGATAGGGCAGAATTACTTTCTGTATCCTCCACTGACACCGAGTTATCCGCTCCTGGAAGTGAAATGTCAAGACTTAATGATGGTGCTGTCGGAATTTAATTATAATTAGGTCCCTGTAATATGGGCTGTCCTCTGTTGCCTAGCGCTGACTGGTTCTTGAACTATCGGATAACGCACATACCCCGGATGAAACTTAAATCTTGAGTTTTTACTTTGTCTTACGGTCTTCCCTGTACTTTGGGAGAGAAAGATTAGGCCTGTAGATACGTCAGCTCAGGCTGAATCATGATGGAGGCTGGGCCTAGATTTGACTAAAAGATAAAAGTGCCGTGATTCGACTGAAGTTATAGACTTGGGACTTGAAGTTTTAGACCTGGGACTTGAAGTTATAGACTTGAGACTTGAAGTTTTAGACTTGGGACTTGAAGTTATAGACTTGAGACTTGAAGTTTTAGACCTGGGACTTGAAGTTATAGACTTGAGACTTGAAGTTTTAGACCTGGGACTTGAAGTTATAGACTTGAGACTTGAAGTTTTAGACTTGGGACTTGAGGTTATAGACTTGGGTCTTGAAGTTATAGACTTGGGACTTGAAGTTATAGACTTGGGTCTTGAAGTTATAGACTTGGGACTCGCAGTTATAGACTTGAGACTTGAATTTTATAGACTTGTGGCTTAAAGTCACAGAACTGAGATTACGAGCTTGATATGAGCCTTGAAGGTAGAGATATCAGATTTAGAAGCAGAGATTTGAGATTTGAAAGTAGAGATTTGAGATTTGAAAGTAGAGATTTGAAATTTGTGGTCAATGACTGGAATGCACTAACGAAAGTATTTTCAGAAACACCAGTCTTCATGGGATGAAAAAAAAAACAGACTGAGTTTTGTAAATTAAAAGCTCTAGATAAAGGAACTTTATCCTCTCTAAGCAAAACTTCGTGCTGCATGAGAAGCTTTGTTTATTAAAGACCCAGAGATAACAAAAGAAATGCGCCTCTCCGCAGGGTCCACCACCGTGTGGGCTACGACGAAAGCCACCAGTGTACTTGAGGCGAGGTAGCGCATTCCAGGTTTTTACCTGAGAGCGAACAAAAGGTGAGACTTGACTTTGTCTATCTCATACTTTGCCGGGCTCCTGTAAGCTTGTCATGCAGGGCTCTTATAAGCTTAGCATGTGGGGCTCTTATAAGCTTGCCATGCGGGGCTTTTATAAGCTTGTCATGCGGGGCTTTTATAAGTTTGTCATGCGGGGCTCTTATAAGCTTGTCATGCGAGGCTCTTATAAGCTTGCCATGCAGGGCTCTTATAAGCTTGTAATCCGAGGCTCTTATAAGCTTGCCATGCTGGGCTTTTATAAGCTTGTCATGCGAGGCTCTTATAAGCTTGCCATGCAGGGCTCTTATAAGCTTGTCATGCGGGGCTCTTATAAGCTTGCCATGCGGGGCTTTTATAAGCTTGTCATGCGGGGCTCCTGTAAGCTTGTCATGCAGGGCTCTTATAAGCTTATCATGCGGGGCTTTTATAAGCTTGTCATGCGGGGCTCCTATAAGCTTGTCATGCAGGGCTCTTATAAGCTTGTCATGCAGGGATCTTATAAGCTTGGCATATAATTACTTTAAAATTCTTAACTGCACTTAGTATTTGTTTTCTTGGTAGACATTTGTTAACGTGCTCGTTCCTTCACGTGTACACGACATGAGCCAGATGGACAGGTTATAGAGTGGGCAGTTTTGGGGCTTTTTAATGTTAAAACTTCAGCAGTACGCAGACTATCAGTTCCGGACCACCCAAAAAGGGGCCCAATTTTCGGGGTGGGGAGGGCCCGAGGTGAGGGGGGGGGGGGAAGGTAGTCCAGAACTGGAAGTCTGTATACTACTAACTTCAGTCTGAGGTTGGTCGGGGTTGAGGGAGTTTCGAATCCATGGAATGCTGGGATTTGTGATTGTGCCTGCTTTCTTTTCCTTATTAAAGTTTTTAAGGCATATTTTAAGGCATAGTTTAAGGCATATTTTAAAGCATAGTTCTGTTATGCACTAAGAAAGCAGTGTTCACAGCTTTGATCTCAAGCAGCAACGCTCGACTCAGATAAAGTTCTCGTTTTGTAGGCGTATAGCTCTGCGTTGTTAATGAAGAGTCACTTGTTGTGATAAGTTCTGTAGGCGTATAGCTCTGCGTTGTTAATGAAGAGTCACTTGTTGTGATAAGTTCTGTAGGCGTATAGTTCTGCGTTGTTAATGAAGAGTCACGTGTTGTGATAAGTTCTGTAGGCGTATAGTTCTGCGTTGTTAATGAAGTGTCACGTGTTGTGATAAGTTTTGTAGGCGTATAGTTCTGCGTTGTTAAAGAAGTGTCACGTGTTGTGATAAGTTTTGTAGGCGTATAGTTCTGCGTTGTTAATGAAGTGTCACATGTTGTGACAAGTGTTACACTTTATCAGGAGTGAATGTATACTTATGGTGCACCCGAATAAGTATCATTTAATGTGTCATTTAAGAGGCACATAGAAGCATGAAAGTGTTTAGAATACATCTTTGACTACCCGCGTTTTGGTAGGGGTATCATCTTGCATTAGAAAAATTCATCCATTAATGTCCTAACTTCTTTTGTGAAATGTTCTATGTTCTTGTTCTATGCATTAATGTTGCGGACACATGTTTCCTAGCAGGATTTTTATGCTTAAAAATGTGGGAAGTTGGTGGCTGCCAAGTTTTTTTTTATATAATGTCCGTCTTTAAAGCAAGTGAGTTGTAGTTAGTGACTACCAAGTTTGTTTATGTAATGTCCATGCTTTTAAGCAAGTAAATTGTAGTCAGTGACTGCCACGTTTTTTATGTAATGTCCGTGTTTTAAGCAGGTGAGTTGTAGTCAGTGACTATCACGTTTTTGATGTTATATCCGTCTTTTAAGCAAGTGAGTTGTAGTCAGTGACTGCCAAGTTTTTTATGTTATGTCCGTGTTTTAAGCAGGTGAGTTGTAGTCAGTGACTATCACGTTTTTGATGTTATATCCGTCTTTTAAGCAAGTGAGTTGTAGTCAGTGACTGCCAAGTTTTTTATGTTATGTCCGTGTTTTAAGCAGGTGAGTTGTAGTCAGTGACTATCACGTTTTTGATGTTATATCCGTCTTTTAAGCAAGTGAGTTGTAGTCAGTGACTGCCACGTTTTTTATGTAATGTCCGTGTTTTAAGCAGGTGAGTTGTAGTCAGTGACTATCACGTTTTTGATGTTATATCCGTCTTTTAAGCAAGTGAGTTGTAGTCAGTGACTGCCAAGTTTTTTATGTTATGTCCGTGTTTTAAGCAGGTGAGTTGTAGTCAGTGACTATCACGTTTTTGATGTTATATCCGTCTTTTAAGCAAGTGAGTTGTAGTCAGTGACTGCCAAGTTTTTTATGTTATGTCCGTGTTTTAAGCAGGTGAGTTGTAGTCAGTGACTATCACGTTTTTGATGTTATATCCGTCTTTTAAGCAAGTGAGTTGTAGTCAGTGACTGCCACGTTTTTTATGTAATGTCCGTGTTTTAAGCAGGTGAGTTGTAGTCAGTGACTGCCACGTTTTTTATGTAATGTCCGTGTTTTAAGCAGGTGAGTTGTAGTCAGTGACTGCCACGTTTTTGATGTAATGTCCGTGCTTTTAGCAAGTGAAATGTAGTCAGTGGCTACCCTGTTTCTGGCGCGAGACAGGTTTTGAAGGTGTATATTACCGTTTATGCTACTGTTCGTGTTACTGGTTATATTACTGTCTATATTCTTCCTTGGCAATGATTGTACTGATTGTTGACGATGCTTTATAGTAAGGGAGAAAGAATGTAGTCACGTTTTTGCGAGCTAAAGAAATGTCGGGCCTTAAAAAGCAGAAGATGTCTTGAAGAGTTTTTGTGTGTAATGTATGTGATGTGCGGGATATGTGTGATACGTGTGATGTGTGTGATATGTGTGATGTGTGTGACGTGTGTGATATGCGTGATATGTGTGGTGTATGTGATGTGTGTGATGTGTGTGATATGTGTGGTGTGTGTGATGTGTGTGATGAGTGTGGTGTGTGTGATGAGTGTTATGTGTGTGAAGTGTGTGATGTGTGTGATATGTGCGATGTGTGTGCAGTGTGTGATATGTGTGATGTGTTTGTTATGTGTGATGTGTGGGATGTGTGTGATGTGTGAGATATATGTGATATGTGTGATGTGTGTGTATATATAGAGATATGAACAACCAGCGTAAGTGTCTGTGCCCCGAACAATCTTACAGACAGACAAAAAGATACCAGACAGGCAGACAGGTATAAAGATAGAGAGAAATACAGCCAGAAAAAAGATAGGAAGCACACAGACAGACAGAAAGAAGATTGATTGACAGATAGGTAGGTGGGTGAATGGGTGAGTAGAACGAACATAATTTATTTTCAAAGTGTCAAGAATTGGGCACGCAGGCCCGTCTAACATCCTGCCCGTCATCATACAGCTTTCACTCAGTCACAGTCATTCAGCATAATTAGCGTGAAGAAGCAAACAAATGAATAAGCAGGCAGGCAGGCAGACAGACAGACAGACAGACAGACAGACAGACAGACAGACAGACAGACAGGCAGGCAGGCAGGCAGGCAGGCAGGCAGGCAGGCAGGCAGACAGACAGACAGATAGATAGATAGATAGATAGATAGATAGATAGATAGATAGATAGATAGATAGATAGATAGATAGATAGATAGATAGATAGATAGATAGATAGATAGATAGATAGATAGATAGATAGATAGATAGATAGATAGATAGATAGATCAAGTAGCCATTTAGGCATTCTGTTGCTCATAATTAGTCTCAGCTTCCACTCTCTTTCTCTCTCTCTCTCTCTTCCTCTCTCTCTCTCTCTCTCTGTACTGTTTACAATAGTCACTATGACATCAGTAACCTACAGACAATGCTCCAAAATGATATAAACAGTTTGATTAAATGGAGTAATAAAAATGGTATGTTGATAAACACCAACAAAACAAAATCTATGCTCATCACTGCAAGACAGAAACTGCGGAATGCAACAAAAACTTTACTACAGCTTTGTGCTGGGACTAAGGCAATAGAAAATATTAATGAACATAAAACTCTATGACTCATCATTGATCAGCATTTAATTTGGAATTCTCATGTACATAACCTAACAAACGTGATTGCACAGAAAGTTTATCAGCTAGCCAAAATTAAACACTTTATCGACAAAGACACAAAAAAGATATACTACATATCACACATACAAACACACTTAGATTACTGTTCCACAATCTGGGATGGATGCTCAGTTTCAAACACAAAAAGGCTCCACTCACTTCACAAACAGGCATTAAATCTTATTTGTGACAAACACCCAGTATAGGCTGTAGATCAGCACAAACAACTCAAAATTCTACCCCTCAAATACAGTGTTTTTTAACAAAGTTAAGTTTGTTTACAGAATTCTGTCGCACAATGCTCCGCCTTACTTGTGGTCACTGTTTACGTATAGCACTAAACATAGCCAGCGTTTAAAAAAAAACTGTCTTCTTCCTAAACCCAGGATTGATCTGTACAAGAAAAGCCTTGCATACTCTGCAGTACAGCTCTGGAACACCCTCCCCTACCGTTTAAAATCTATTAGTAATACTTCATTCTTTAACTCAAACCTGTTTCATTATTTACTTGCTTATAATTATATGCCTCCATAGAATAACCAGCACTCTCTCAATCCATGAGAGCCATCAAACACTAAAATGACAATGTTCGAAAAGTAACTTGTTAGATATTGTTAGAAATTATTTTAATGTTTGTTAAAAAACATATGTTAGAAGATGTGTACTGACAATGTATTTTTGATTATATCTGTCTATAAGATTTTTAAGGGCATGCATCTTTCCCATAGCAACATATGCCTGTGAGACCTGGACACTTAACAAAACAGCTGAGAAATACATAAGTGCCTTTGAATGTAAATGTTACAGAAGAGTTTTTCAAATATCATGGACACAAAAAAAGAACAAATATATCCATACTACAAGAACTTAATATTGAAGAAGGCTGGCTAGTAAATAGAATTAAACATAGAAAACTTAAATATTTTGGACACATTAAACGTCATGATAATCTAGAGAAGACCGTCTTGGAAGCGTACATAATGGGAGAAAGAAAGAGAGGAAGACCAAAGCGAAGATGGCTGCAAGACATCGTTGATGATCTGCAACTGGATGCATCAGCAGCAGGCCATCTTGGTCACAACCGAGAGGCCTATAGGAGTGCTGTTAGGGAGGCAAAGCTCCGCAAGGGACATGCAAATGAATGAATGAATGAATGAAAATGTCTGTGCGTGCGTGTATGTATGTGAGAGTGCTATTTTATTAGGTTAATTACTTCTTCTCTTTTACTTTGAATTTAATAGTTTAATCGTAACTCTTTTGATATGTTTTTTTTCCTCATGTAATGTGTATACTTGTATTAAATCGAGTGTGTGGGAAGAATGAAAGATGGAGTGATGAAGGGCAGAATGTAAGACGGGCCTGCGTGCCCAATTCTTTTCCCTTTAAAAATAAAGATTATTTATTCATTTTTTCATTTATTCATTTATTTTCTCTCTCTCTCTCTCTCTCTCTCGCTCTCTCTTTCTCTCTCTTTCTCTTCTGTCCCAGATGTAAACTTCAGCAGAAACCATACATTGCCACTTAGCGAGCAAAACCACAGCCATTTATTCTGACGTCTAAACTACATTTTCGTATGTTTACATTCTTCATCCGAGTTTCTGGACAAAATTGCCACGCTAGAACAGCCCAGAACACAATAAGCGAAACAATAAGCGAAACAAATTACAAAACAAGTAAACAAACAAAGACAAAAAACAAAAAAACGAAACGAAACAAATAACACACAAGTACATGAAAGTCAGATTAGTCCGTCAGTCTGGTCATGAGATCAATCTGGAATTGAGAATAGACAATCTGGTGGACTGGGAAGCTGGACAGTCGATGACCCCGATATTATGGCCAAAGATAAGCCAGATATGATAACTCTCTCTATTCGGTTCGCCACAAATTTAAATGAAGGTAACCATGGTCTAGGGCTGCGTGACCTACATCAGTTTCATTTTCCCCCTAATAAAGCAGCTAGAAGAAGGAGGAGAATATTTCAGGCGAGAATATACGTATACTTTCT
Organism: Achatina immaculata; assembly: GCA_009760885.1. NCBI lineage: Eukaryota > Metazoa > Mollusca > Gastropoda > Stylommatophora > Achatinidae > Lissachatina > Lissachatina immaculata. The sequence continues at coordinate 35,795,287 of CM019705.1, read as the reverse complement.
AGAACAAATGTCCGAGAGAATACCCTATAGCAGTGGTTCTCAATTAACAAACGTCCGGGGACCCCCTGCTTTTTCGAATTCCAGGCCACGGACCCCCAGCTTTTTTTCAAATTCCAGGCCACAGACCCCCTGATTTTTTTAATTCCAGGCCACGGCCCCCAGCTTTTTTCACATTCCAGGCCACAGACCCCCTGATTTTTTCAAATTCCAGGCCACGGACCCCCTGATTTTTTAATTCCAGGCCACAGACCCCCTGATTCTTTTAATTCCAGGCCACAGACCCCCTGATTCTTTTAATTCCAGGCCACAGACTCCCTGATTTTTTTAATTCCAGGCCACGGACCCCCTGATTTTTTTAATTCCAGGCCACGGACCCCCTGATTCTTTTAATTCCAGGCCACGGACCCCCTGATTCTTTTAATTCCAGGCCACGGACCCCCTGATTCTTTTAATTCCAGGCCACGGACCCCCTGATTCTTTTAATTCCAGGCCACGGACCCCCTGATTCTTTTAATTCCAGGCCACGGACCCCCTGATTTTTTAATTCCAGGCCACAGACCCCCTGATTCTTTTAATTCCAGGCCACAGACCCCCTGATTCTTTTAATTCCAGGCCACAGACCCCCTGATTTTTTTAATTCCAGGCCACGGACCCCCTGATTTTTTTAATTCCAGGCCACGGACCCCCTGATTCTTTTAATTCCAGGCCACGGACCCCCTGATTCTTTTAATTCCAGGCCACGGACCCCCTGATTCTTTTAATTCCAGGCCACGGACCCCCTGATTCTTTTAATTCCAGGCCACGGACCCCCTGATTCTTTTAATTCCAGGCCACGGACCCCCTGATTTTTTTAATTCCAGGCCACGGACACTCTGATTTTTCAAATTCCAGGCCACGGACCCCCTGATTTTTTTAATTCCAGGCCACAGACACTCTGATTTTTTAAATTCCAGGCCACAGACACCCATTTTCTTGAAAAAGTTTCATTCCTGTATGATAGATATGTGCTTTAAATGCAAAATATTTTTTTTTCAGGAAATGTGGGTAACCCATAAAGAGTAAACTCTACACTAAGCTAAAAAAAAACGGTACAGACGTAATGAATTTTCAAAACAACAATAACATAGTTAAGAGAACACGGACAGAAATGAACATTCCTACTCGTTATTCTGACAAATGAAACAGAAAAGGAAATGTGTGGCAGCTAACCAGCCTGAACATGGTGAGAGAGATCATGGCCTCTTCTTGTTCCGAGCAGTCGTTTCCACATCTGCTTCAATTTTAAACCCATTTTTAATCTCAAATCTGGATAAACATCAAACAGATTCTTGTGCTTGTTCTTCACTATGTCGAAGACGTTTCTTCACAAAGACAAGTTGAACACGAGGGAACGAGATACTTCAAAGTTTTCTCACAAACCTTCTTATAATCAGAAACATCAGTGCTCCATCATTTCACAGCGGCAATTTGTAAAAAACAGAAAAAAAAGTCCTTGAGTTTTTGTTACGGGGCCCCACGGAGGTTCCTTGGGCCCCATGCAGGCTCCTTGGGCCCCATGCAGGTTCCTTGGGCCCCATGCAGGTTCCTCGGGCCCCCATGGAGGTTCCTTGGGCCCCACGCAGGTTCCTTGGGCCCCCATGCTGGTTCCTCGGGCCCCCAGTTAGTAACCACAAATCTAAACAAAATGCGACTGTCTACTTTATTTATACACATATCTAGCCATATTTTGCAACAAATATTTTAGAAATGTTTTAACCAACCAACAGAAACGAATGATAGACACACACATAGACACACACATAGACACACTCATATAGACTTCCGCGTTTCTCATGAACAAGTCACAGATCATTCAACACAGTCCAGAGACAGAGAGTTGAGGAAAGAGCCACGATCTGCATTTTGAGGAGGAAAACTGAAATCGGCACTTGTGCAATAGCTTGACTCATTAAATAGTAAAATAATACGCCCTGCGGTCATAGTATGTCCTACTGTCATAGTATACCCTACTGTCATAGTATGCCCTACTGTCATAGTATGCCCTACTGTCATAGTATGTCCTACTGTCATAGTGCGCCCTACTGTCATAGTGCGCCCTGCGGTCATGTTGGCCGACTCCCAAAGGATTCCCTGTAAGATTGACAAGGTCATGCTTGGCAGGGAGTGAGCCAAACTTCTGGAACACTCTCAAGCTGCAGACCTGACATGGGTCTACTGTCTCAGGCATACAGGGGCGCATGGTAAAGAGCGGAGTGGCGGGCTGGAAAGGTCCCCATGAAGAAGAATGTGGGGTAGGTGAAGCAAGACGAGAGAAGGACAAGTTACGACGACCCCACAGTCAGCTCGTGACAGGGACGAGTAGCAAGCACCCATCTTACACGGTTACTGGCATGAGTAGCAGAGCCGGCATAGGAATGTTCTGAGGGCATTGATGCCAAATTTTTAAGATTAATCAGTCAATCATTTTGCAAAACGCTGCAGTGGTGCACCTGTATAATTCCGTCACATTAGAGCACAGTATATCATTTCCACAAGAGAGCATTATATACCACTACCCCACATCACAGTATCATATAACACTCACACACAACTGATTCATGTGTCACTCATCAACATCACAGCATCATATAACACTCCCTCGCATCACAGCATCATATAGCACTCCCTCACATCACAGCATCATATAGCACTACCTCACATCACAGCATCATATAACACTCCCTCACATCACAAACATCATATAACACTCCCTCACATCACAGCATCATATAACACTCCCTCACATCACATCATCATATAATACCCCCTCGAATAACAGCATCATATAACACTCCCTCGTGTCACAGCATCATATAACACTCCCTCGCATCACAGCATCATATAACACTCCCTCACATCACAGCATCATACAACACTCCCTCACATCACAGCATCATATAACACTCCCTCACATCACAGCATCATATAACACTCCCTCACATCACAGCATCATATAGCACTCTCTCACATCACAGCATCATATAACACTCCCTCACATCACAGCATCATATAACACTCCCTCACATCACAGCATCATATAGCACTCCCTCACATCACAGCATCATATAACACTCCCTCGCATTACAGCATCATATAACACTCCCTCGCATCACAGCATCATATAGCACTACCTCACATCACAGCATCATATAACACTCCCTCACATCACAAACATCATATAACACTCCCTCACATCACAGCATCATATAACACTCCCTCACATCACAGCATCATATAACACTCTCCCACACCACAGCATCATATAACACTCCCCCACATCACAGTATCATATAGCACTCCCCCACACCACAGCATCATATAACGCTCCCCCACACCACAGCATCATATAACGCTCCCCCACACCACAGCATCATATAACACTCCTCCACATCACAGCATCATATAACACTCCCTCACATCACAGCATCATATAACAATCCCCCACACCACAGCATCATATAACACTCCCCCACATCACAGTATCATATAGCACTCCCCCACACCACAGCATCATATACGCTCCCCCACACCACAGCATCATATAACACTCCCCCACACCACAGCATCATATAACACTCCACCACATCACCATATAGCACTCCCCCACACCACAGCATCATATAACACTCCCCCCACGTCACCATATAGCACTTCCCCACACCACACCATCATATAACACTCCCCCACACCACACCATCATATAACACTCCCCCCACGTCACCATATAGCACTCCCCCACACCACACCATCATATAACACTCCCCCACACCACACCATCATATAACACTCCCCCCACGTCACCATATAGCACTCCCCCACACCACACCATCATATAACACTCCCTCACATCACAGCATCATATAACACTCCCCCACATCACCATATAGCACTCCCCCACACCACAGCATCATATAACACTCCCCCACACCACAGCATCATATAACACTCCCCCACATCACCATATAGCACTCCCCCACACCACAGCATGATACAGCATTCACCCACACCACAGCACCACATGTCATGCTACCGCAGTTCTTTCAACTGTTTGAATTATTCTACTGTCAATTTTATGCACTTCTGAATTTTTTACCTTCTTTTTGACGTTTACGTATGCACAATTTATGTTATTATGTTAATGAAACCAAAGTGTACGCCATTAAAACATATCTGTGCATGCACAGGTGTATACGCCCCCCCCCTAGATTGTATCAGTAGCCATCTTACCCATGTCTGCCTGCCCGTCCTTTCACCAGTATACCTCAATACCTGCATACATTTACATCTAATTACGTATCCTTTTAATACAAAATACAATGTACGAATATAAAAGTAAAACTGTCATTCTTAGTTCAAGAACTGAACAGTTCTCTCTCTCTCTCTCTCTCTCTCTCTCTCTCTCGCTCTCTCTCTCTCTCTCTCTCTCTCTCTCTCTCGCTCTCGCTCTCTCTCTCTCGCTCTCTCTCTCTCTCTCTCTCTCTCTCGCTCTCTCTCTCTCTCTCGCTCTCTCTCTCTCTCTCCTCTCTCTCTCTCTCTCTCTCTCTCTCTCTGCTGTTTATCATGTACGAAGTAACCTAAACATAACGGCCTCTAACAGAACGAACTTCAGATTTGCCTAACTGGCTGAAACTGAATATAATAAATACAGGAATTATGCGTGTGGAAAAAACCATTATGCTGACATAATAAAATAAATGTCTTGTTAAAAAAAACCTTCAATGTACGTGGACACTCCTACGTGGCATAGCAAACTTTTCTGTCATACTTATCTTTGATCTTGTTCTTCCAGTCACTTCATGTGAGTCTCTCTCCTTTTGTAACCTTCATCATCTCCTTTTCTCCAAATATTCTTTGGTATTCCCTGTTTTCTTTGGTATTCCCTGTTTTCTTTGGTATTCCCTGCTTTCGAGACCCTTGAGGGTTCCATGTCTGTCCTGGTATCTCTCTGGTTTCTCAGTGGGTGTACAATCCACCTCCATTTCCTTGTCGTGATCTTTATGTTGAATAGTTCTTGCTCTGTTTGTCTCCAAATCTCCTTACATCTGATCTTCTCCTGCCAGTTCTTTTTAAGGAACCCTTTCTCAGGCGTGTTTTTACAAATGTCAGCAACTTTTCTCGCGTCAACTTTGTCACTTCCCATGTGTATGAGACATAGAGTAAGACAGCTTTCACAGCTGTGTCTTCGTTGTTACTTTCATAGCTGTATCTTCATTGTTATTGTCACATCTGTGTTTTCATTGTTACTTTGACAACTGTGCCTTCATTGTTACTTTCACAGCTATATCTTCATTGTTACTTTCACAACTATGTCTTCATTGTTAATTTCACTGTTGCGTCTTCATTGTTACTTTCACAGCTACGTCTTCATTGCTACTTGCCAATCTGTTATTGTCAGTCCAGTTTTAATTCCGCTTGGAAATACCTCACCCCCCTGTTTCTGTATACATCACAATTTACTGGACCCAATCGCTCCTGTAATAGTGTAATTTTTTATAAAAATAAGCAGTTTGCATTTGCTGAAGGAAAAGTTAAAAACTACAAAGCTGAGATACTTCGGCCACATCAAGAGACACAACAGCTTGAGGGGGGGGGGGCTGATAGTAGAAGGCATAGCGCCCGGCAGAATAGAAAAAGGACGACCTCGCCGTAGGTGGACTCAGGACATCACGGAAAGTCTGAATATGTCACTGCAAGACGCCGGTCAACTTGCGCAAGACCGCATTGCATTCAGGGAGGCTTAGAGAGGGACAACGTTCTGGAAAGGGGACGCCACATGAATGAATGAATGAAGAAAAAGTATAACATAATGCCGTATGTGCACTAAAAACTCTGATAGAGAGAACCGTCGAAAGTACACAGAGACATATTATTACAGAAATTATTACATACAACGGTAAAAGGACGCGAGAAGAAAAGACTGACTCTAACAAGAAACAAAAATAACGATCAGATAAACAAATAATCCACCTAAATGCTGTGTTAAAATACAAAGAACAACCTCTAGACAAAGAAGCGTTTAAAATATTTAGAATTACGTGGGTTACATTAGCTGGGCAACGCGCCTCCCAAATCAAGAATAGAATATGTCAAGTCAAAACAGCTTTCAGAAAAATAAGAAACATCCTGTGGAATGTATATGTGCCACTGAATATAAGAGAGAGAGAGAGAGAAAGAGAGAGAGAGAGTTCTAACATGCTACACTGAGCCTATCCTACTCTATAGAAGTGAGTCATGGACAATGAACACACTGATGCAAAGATCAATAGAAGAAACACAGACGTGACTCCCTAGAAGAATGTTAAGAGTACCCTGAACGTCTATGACGGCATACAAGGAATGTCTAACAAAAGCAAATATGGACAGGGTCTAAATAAACTCGTAAAGAACACAACGGTCATCGTTCGTTGGACACATAATGAGAAGGGGAAGACTTGAAAACATCATAACAACAGGAAATATCAATACCAATGGAAGCAGAGGAAAGCCAAGAGGACAAAGAAAAAAGCCCGGACAGGCTGACGCTGTGGCACAAGACAGTGCCGCCAACCAAAGCGAGGGAATATAAAAAAAATACCGAAATCAACGGGGAACCGCGTCCTTGGCGTGTTATCGGCCCGGCACGTAATAGTGAATGATGATGATGTCCTCAGAAGTTAGCAGTAAAGGTTATCTAACAAAAGGAAGAACAAAGAGTTAATTTAACAAAAAGGATCACATGCGAACTTCAGAAAGATTTAACCAACCGGGCTGCAGTAGCTTTCCGTATGCTGAGTGTGGTACAGTTAAACAATTATTCTCATGAATTACGTTAAGCTGTTGCAATATAAATATCATTATCACAGTAAGTTTCATCAGATCCTTTAGATAAAAAATAAAATAACACTTAACCGCAGATGTGACACTAGATGGTACAGTATAAAAATAGTCTGAGTAGATGATATTTGAAAGAACAGCTAGTAGAACTACAGAGATAAATGGCTGCTAACGATGCAGGCCTTAACTAAATTATCAAATTACACGCAAGTGATGGCTGTCTTCAGCGTTTATGTTTACAGCACGGCATTTCTTGTAAACGTTAACACGGAATGATAGTTTCATGGGACCATATTGCTGTATATATATATATATCTTCTTATATCTTATATCCTTCCCGTGCCGTTAAACGTCACATAGGGCTCGCAAAGTAGTTCGCCAATATTTCCTGTCTTCGGCGAGTCTTTCAACCTCATCAAGGAATTTTATGCCTGTTAATTTATGTATATATATACCCCACAAATAGCACTAAGATGGACACAACAAGGGGACAGAAGTAAGGGTAGACCAACAGAGACATGGAGAAGAACAACAGAGAGGATGTTGAGCAACAGAGGGCTCACCTGGGCGTAACAGTATGGGATTGGGAAGTAGGGTTAGATATCATAAGGTAGCGGCCTCCCTTGCAGGGAGCTAAGTTTGGATTTGTAGGCGCGCAGCGGGAAAATCCGTTGTAAAGTCGCACGGATTTGTACTTTTAATGAACGAATTGGCAGAAGCGGACGACGTGTAGGAAAGTAACGGTTAGGACGGGCAAAATGAGAACTCTTCAAAAAATATAGATTCAGAGAAGCTTTTCCCCGATAGTTTTTCATTTCGTAGTGATAATAAGTAAATTGTACTCTGTCCTTATAGAAATACTTAGTGTTTGTCAAGATTTGTCCTTTGTAGGACAGTTTCTCAGATTTATTAGTTTCGAGTGCAGAATATCTGTAACAAGCAATGTCCCTCATCATCTTGTAGTAGAGGTCGCCCCATGGCCACGACAAGTCTCCCGGACGCCATCTCATATTATTGTAAAACTTCACCAGTCTTTTCACATGCTCCCATTCTGGCAACATCCACAACAAATGGCTTTCGAGTTAGCTGGTCGTTGATTTATATTGTAGCGCAAATGTGAGGTGACATGTGTAGTTGATTTCTCTAAACAATCCACAGTCGTGTATGAGCTCTAGCTTAATTGATCCTGGGTTATGTAATGTTACACAGAGAATATCAATGTAACGGAAATAAGGCTGCTAGATCAATCACAGAGACCAAAGTCTTCAACAAGTCAACAATATCAGCCATCGGTATAGAAGAAGAAAACAATCAAGAACACATCATTAGAGGAACAATGGTTGACCCCTAGAAAGAACCAACACACGAAGAAACAAAAAATTCTACTTTATGAGCAAGGACGGAAAAAAGGCAAAGGACTGTCATTTGTGGAAAACTCTTGCGGAAACCCCATGTGCCCTGGGCACTTAAGGTTCATAGATAGATAGATAGATAGATAGATAGATAGATAGATAGATAGATAGATAGATAGATAGATAGATAGATAGATAGATAGATAGATAGATAGATAGATAGATAGATAGATAGATAGATAGATAGATAGATAGATAGATAGATAGATAGATAGATAGATAGATAGATAGATAGATAGATAGATAGATAGATAGATAGATAGATAGATAGATAGATAGATAGATAGATAGGTGTTTAAACTTTCAGAACCTTTTATTTGTTAATTATCCTGAACGCTGTGTAAAAAAACAAAAAAAACAAGCTGTCTTCGTGGAAGTGTTTACTATACTTCATGCTATATCTCTCCTGAAACCACTAGACCCATCAGGACAGAAAATAGGATTACACCTCCAGTACAATAAAGATAATCTTGACATTACTCATATCTTGCTTCGTCTGTTTTCACTAAGCACTCCATTAAACTCAAACCATTTCAGCCAATCTTCCAAGGGGGAGAGAGCCCACGGTGATTATATTACTCATAAACAGGTTTCCCAATTAAAGGATTACCTATTATACGGAAACTGGCGGCGCTGACTTCCTGTTCTCTGACGTCATAGTCCACATAGCAACGGATAGAAACCAAGTGAATTTTTTTTGGTGATTGTTAGCAACACTTCCTTCTCTGGTCACGCGGAAACTAAGCTATAGACAGAAGTATTTGTCACGTGACCGTCTGGTCACGTTTGTGTAGACTGTGACATATTTCCACGAAATCGTCCTTCGTGTGCCTCTGTGGATAACAACCTTCTAATTTTTCTTTCTAAACTATCCAGTTCCAAGTGTGGAATTACTAGAGTTACCCTACTTTTTCCTGACACTGGTACTTTCTTTAACCTAATTTTTATTCCACACCTGGTCTAACAAAAACTTACATTTCAAATGTGGAATAAAATACTATTAATTCTTACACTACTGTGGGCCACATAAATATTGTAACATGGCATAACCATAACATCTGTCATATAATTTGTTCCAGTGTTGGGAGTTAGCAATCTCAAATTACCATAAACCGTCGAAAAAAAATGTATCGATCGCCATTTTTCGTTTTAAAAATGATGACTGCGATTATTAATAACAAAAACTGTTTGTGAGTCATTTAAACGGCAGGTAGTAGTAGGAAGTCAACACAAGAAATCAGTACACGGAAAGATAAACAGCCACAGCCTACAAGAAGAAAATACTAACATTAATTTCAATCACGAACTTGCCAATCATTCCACAACACCCAGTGAAGTTGAGGAGATAGGTATAGATGAGTTATGGAATTCTTACAGCACAGCCATAATCACAGCAGCAACAGTAAGCGCTGGATTGGAAAAACCAAATAGAAAAGCATGGATATCAGATAAAACATGGAAGTATATACATGAAAGACGAGCAGTCAAATTAGACATGTTGAATGCAAAAGCAGATCATGAAAGAGATTTGGCAAAAGCAAAATACACAGACATAGACAAGAAAGTAAAAAGTTCAGCTAGAAGGGATAAAAGAGAATACATAGACAATATGGCGAAAGAGGCAGAAAAAGCAGCAAAAACAGGAGACAGCAAAACTTTATATAACATACAAAAGAGGCTAACAGGTACTATTACATCTAAAGAAAGATCAGCACTTAGCAAAACTGGAACACTATTAACATCAAATAAAGACCAAAAGCAAAGATGGGCTGAACACTTCCAAGAAATACTCAATCGACCACACCCAAAAGAATTGTTAAACCTTGAAACTGACTTACCAGCCACACAACTAAATGTCAACCTAGATGAAATTAAATTGCATGAAATTGAAACAACAGTGAATTTAATGTCTAACAACAAAGCTGCAGGTGAAGATGAAATAACAGCCGAGATGCTAAAAGCTATCAATAGTGACAACATAAGACAACTACAGAGAATGTTTAACAAGATTTGGAAAGAAGAAAAGGTCCCTTCTAATTGGAAGAAAGGAATCATTGTTAAAATACCAAAAAAGGCAACCTTAGTGACTGTAACAACTGGAGAGGAGTAACCTTAATATCAGCTGTGTCAAAAGTATTTTGCAAGGTCATTTTGAATAGACTCAAAGATATAGTGGATACTGCAATGAGAGAAGAACAAGCAGGATTTCGAAAAGGGAGAAGCTGTCTCGACCAGATCTTTACTCTCAGAATAATACTTGAAGAACATATTGAAAAGCAGAAACCATTAATACTGAACTTCATAGATTTTAAAAAGGCATTTGATAGCATACACAGAGATTCATTATGGAGAATTTTATGTCTATATGGAATACCATCTAAAATTGTCAACATCATTAAGGACTTATACAATGCATATGGTTGTGCAGTCAAGACAGAAGAAGGGATGAGTGAATGGTTCCAGATTGAAACAGGCGTGAAACAAGGATGTATACTGTCTCCCTTACTTTTTGGGATTACAATAGACTTCATAATGAAAAAATGCTGCACAGGTAACACAGGTATTGACTGGGTACATGGGACCCAACTAGAAGATCTTGATTTTGCTGATGACATAACTCTTATCAGTAATAATGTGAATTCCATGCAAGAAAAAACAGATAGCCTGTCTTCACTGGCTAGCAAAATAGGACTTGAAATTAACACGGACAAAACAAAAATAATGAAAATTCCCATCAATCAAAATGGAAAAATACACACAGAAGGGACATATATTGAAGAAGTCAATCAATTTGCATACCTTGGCAGCTACATAGACCAGGATGGTGACACTAGAAAGGAAGTTAGGATCAGAATTGCAAAAGCAGCATCAATCTTCAAGAATCTTGAGAACATATGGAATTCAAAAGTTATAAGCACAAAAACCAAGTTAAGACTATTCAATTCAAATGTAATATCCGCCCTCATTTATGCATGCGAAAGCTGGAAAACAACTAAAGAAATAGAACAGAAATTAGGCTCTTTTGAAAACAAATGCCTAAGGAAAATACTTGGCATCAAGTGGAATGAATTCAAGAACAATGCAGAGATAAGACAGATGACTGAACAACAACCAGTCTCATGGGTGATCAGGAAAAGGAGATGGACATATGTTGGTCACTTGATGAGAAGAAATGATCAGAGAATCCCAAAACAAGCTATCAAGTGGAACACAACAGGCCGAAGAAAAAGGGGCAGACCGCGTGAAACTCTGAAGAGGACATTATTAAGAGAGGACAAGCTAACAGGCATAAAATCCTTTGATGAGGTTGAAAGACTCGCCGAAGACAGGAAAAATTGGCGAACTACTTTACGAGCCCTATGTGACGTTTAAAACATCGTTGGGCATCCGTGTTTTGGTAAGCGTCTCATTCTCCACTAAATTCACTTAAGTCTCAACTTGTGTTATTTTGTTTCTGACTTCACTGAAGTACATAAATCTACATCCCTTGATGGCCTGCGTCGACAAAGTTGGTAGAAATAATATGGCATGGAGTTATATAAATATGACTTTTAAAATTGATAAAACGGAATAAAGTTGCATGATGTAGAAGTTATATAGATGATTTATAGACTTGAAGTAAAGGAATAATGTGACATAATGTAGAAGTTATGTAGATGATTTATAAACGTGAAGCGAGGGAATAATATGACATGAAGTAGAAGTTATAGAGGTGATTTATAAACTTGAAGTGAGGTAATGATAAAACATGACGTAGAAGTTATAGAGATGATGTATAAACTTGAAGAGTTTTGTATGAATGTCACTATTTATAAAAGAATCTAAAATCTTAGTGCTTCTGAAATAAGAAGAAAACAAAGAAGAATAAGAATAAGAAGATGATGATGACCTGCGAACACATTTACTGCCTAAACTAGGAAAAAAATAAGAACAGCTTTATTACTTAACGAGCACACTCTTGCGATGTTTCGGCTTGAGCCTTAAATCAAACAAAAAACACACAGGACAAAGAAACAGGGAGAGAAGATAAAGCATCAGTTCACTTGAATGCCATTCACAGGAATGGAACAAATATAGAATAAAATAAAATAAATGGAGAGCCTTCTTATTTAGCTATATACTTATACAATTATTATTCGCATGTTACATGTACTGTCTATATCTGCAGCTTTCTATCTTGAATAAACTGCACTGCTTCTTGTACTTTCTGTATAGAACCTCACGGCTTAGTTTCTTGGATGGCTCCGCTAAGCAAGTCTTTGGTGGGTCTCGATGTTTTATAGTTAATGAAGTTTGGGGCGGAGGAGGGAGTGGGGGAGGAGGGGGGAGGGGAATACTGTGTGTTCTCCAGCTTGAGGTACCTCAACTCTTATCACAGAACTGAGAATTTCCAACCCTAAACTTTATATACAGTTGATTATGATGATCACGATGATGATAGTGACGATAAAGAGTGTGGTAGATTACTAACATGGAGAGAAAGACATCAAAGAAAAAGAAAAGAAAACCGAAAATCAGTTATTATAACGACGTCCACGATCACGTTCCTCGATCTCGCGCGGTCCTTGGTGTTTCCGGCTAGTTTAGATCCTTTTCTCTCTTCCATGCCACTTGCTCAGTCCACTGAGATATTTTTCTCTTGGCTTTCCTCTCTTTCTTTTTCCCTTCAGTCTTCCAGTCTGTACTAGGATCTGCCACTTTTATCTGACCACAACACGCCCAAACATGAAAGCAACTTAGTGGTTAACTTTATGTATTTGATTTCGAAATTTCCCCCCCCCCCCCCTCCCAAACCTCACCCCCGCCAACCCACTAGAAAAAGAAAAAAAAACAACTCAGTATCCAACACCAACCTTCTCCTACAACCTTCATTGTAGTTCTGGTTGTGGTTGGACAGCCTCTATCCATTAGCTGTCTCTTGTTGTACAAAAACGTGTCTACCTCACAGCGCCAGATTGCTCTATTCGTATGATAAACATAGTCGCGTCTGTTGAATGTAATCATTACAACCAATCCTGGATTTTCTATGAGAGCCCCTCATGAAACTCTCGTAAATCTGCTTAATCCAGTGGTCGACTATAGTCTGTTGGATATTCCCGTCTTCTGCATATGTATGTACCAAATTATCAGGCTTTCTGTTAGCTGCCACGGAGCAGATCGACTGAAGTTTTTGGTTATATCTCACGTATTCATGCGATGTTTTTTCTGTAAAGCCACAAAGACGGGACCAGCTGGCTACAACATCGTGCTACATGATGAGCGGCTGTACAGTGATTTCTGTTTCATCTGAGGACGCCAAGTTGAAGAGAGAATACACAGCTTAAATATTAATACTCTGAATCAACATCATTTCAGTTGACCAAATACCGATACAATAAACTGATTAGGTCATCAGATAAAATACACAGCAAAGACACTTTCAGGAAGACTTCATGACATGAAATACTCAGGGGTGACACTTCCGGGAAGAGTTCATGACATGAAGTACTCAGGAAAGACACTTCCGCGAACAGTTCATGACATGAAATACTCAGGAAAGACACTTCCGGGAAGAGTTCATGACGTGAAATATTCAGGAAAGACACTTCCGGGAAGATTTCATAACATGAAATACTCAGGAAAAAAACTTTCGGGAACAGTTTATGACATGAAATACTCAGCAAAGATACTTCCGGGAACAATTCATGAGATAAAATACAAAGACCCTTCCAGGAAGAGTTCATGACATGAAATACTCATGAAAGACACTTCCGGGAACAGTTCATGAAATAAAATACTCAGCAAAAACACTTCCAGGAAGAGTTCATGACATGAAATACCCAGCAAAGACACTTCCAGGAACATGTCATGAAATAAAATACTCAGCAAAGACACTTCCGGGAACAGTTAATGAGAAATACTCAGCAAAGACACTTCCAAGAACAGCTCACGAGATAAAATGCCCAGCAAAGACACTTCCGGGAAGAGCTCATGAGATTTAAACCTCAGCAAAGACACTTCCGGAGACAGCTCATGTCGATCTGTTTCTATGCTAAAATAAGTATATTTGAAGAACGAAAATTACCGGCTGTAGTTATGAGCCATCATCTGTTTCTCAATATCGTGTCTATGTCTTCCTGTAAGTATTTAAATAACTCGAGTCATATGTCTGTATACGTTATATATGCACGCTATATATGTACAGCAGTGTGTACAGCCTCAGAATGAGATACAAGTATTTTACATCTGTTTATTTCTGTTTGTAACACTGACAGTCTCAGAGCACTATGTTTAAGTATGTTTTTACTTTATAATTTTTTTTTGGTTTTTACTTTATAATATGTACAACCGCCCAACAGAGAATGATATTTCGTATGTGGTTCCTGATACCCTGTAACACATACAGCAACCAATGCCAGGTCAACGTACGAACATGCTGGGTCAGCGACTTAAGAACGTTTATGTTATTGTCGCTACTTTTTGTAAGTACCACCGTTGTAGTAACTGTCGCAGCTGTAATAAAAAAGTAAAGGGGCCGGCTAGCGTAGTGGTTAGAGCACTCGTCTAGCAACCAAATGGTCGAGGGTTCGAATCCCCAGCTGAGCGGGATTTTTTTTCCGACCAATACGGCCCTCAGGTCGACCCAGCCTCGTAAAATGGGTACCAGAGAAAATCTGGGAAGTAAAGGCAGCGAGGAAAGGAACTGGTCACCCTACCTCATACGCTGATGACCCAGCATAATGAGGTCTCTAACGCTGTAATAGTTCTTGTAATAACAGTAGCAAGAAAAGGTAGTAACAGCAGATGTAATCAAAGATGATTTCATAGATGAATACCTACCATACATTTCTCAAGTTTAAAAACAAATATCACCTGCTGGATCTCAGATTCTTGAAAGTGGGGGATGTCAGATGAAAGTTTCCATCAAAACATGAAAGACTGCAATATTTGTTTTGTTTCGTTGTTTACTAACAATCTAAGCTCGGGCTGAGAAGGAAGCAAGCTGGTAATGCGTGTCAGATATCCAAATATTGATTTTAAAAAAAAGATTTGTTTTTAGATCAAGGATGCCACAAATAACAATGATAATAACAAACAACTGAAAATGTCACTAGGGGAAATATGAGACCACAGTGATTTAAAAAAAGAAACGAGAACTGTGATGGAAGAGAAATACGGAGATAAGAACTGAAGTTAAGACAGTGGCTAAGGCAAATTTGACACAGCAAAACAGAATACAGACGAAAGTGACGAGAAATGCTATATCATCCGACAATAACGACGGTTAGGAGAATCTACATGACAGTCACGTAGATGACTTACCGATGATGCAGACGACGAAGATGACGCTGTACAAGACGATGAACATGCATCTGTAGAACATATCCGAGAAGGCGTGGCGATACTCCAGGGCGAAGGTCATGTTGGTAAAGTTCTCTGTGGAGTAGTAGTCTTTGCTTGGGCTGCTGAAGTCGTTGTCACCTGTCTCACTCATAATGTCGTGTACATTTAAGCTATCTTAGAGCAGCTCGTGAGATGGCAGTGACAAACAGATACGGCACGGCTAGAATCACCACCATAAAGTTTTCCTCTGAGTTCTAGAAGCTGTGATGACCACATATTTCAACTGAACATGTTTCAAACACTTTATCCAATCCACTTTTTTAAAAAATACTGTCTATTTCACATCAATTTACATCTAACACAATGTAAATGTATAATTCACGTAAATAGTTTATCCTTTTCAACACTTATCCTTATCTTTATAAACTTTTCCGTGACTTTTTCACAGCCGTTAAAGCTATAAATATATAAACATGTTAACTGTAACTCTGTGTAAATACGCAGTTACGTTAGACAAGTTATAAATATATAAACATGTTAACTGTAACTCTGTGTAAATACGCAGTTACGTTAGACAAGTTATAAATATGTAAAGACTTTAAATATGCCAAAAATATGTAAACACGTTAAATATGGTATAAATATGTCAACACGTTAAATTTGTCATATGTAAACACAATAAATATATTATAAATTTGTCAGAACGTTAAACATGTCATAAATCATAAACATGTTAAAACCAAATTATTTCGAGGATTGTTTTGTTCCGCCTGTTTCTAAGATTACCCCCTTAAAGGTATCTCATCTACTTCCGGCCACGTGACCCGTACAATGAAGCAGTCAATAAAAATTAGGATGGCTCTTCTCTTGTGGCTCACACTAACATATACGTTTATCAAGCAGCCAAGACACACTTTCCGTGCGTTTGGTCGATATAGTGACACTTCCGGTGTCCCGAAGCTACCGTATGGTCATTATAGTGACAATTGTTTGTTTCATTAAAACAAGCGGTGTAACATTTAGATTGTACATATTTCGTCCGCGATTCCGGTGACACTTTCAAAATGGCGAAAGAGTGCCTAGTTACGAGCGATGCCGAGCGAGAAAAAGGACGCGAAGCATGGACATTTTTCAATTTTTGACGATGTAGATAGGGGTATGGACATAGCCTATGGCTACCCCAATGCTCTTGAATGTTTTCTAAGTAGATTTAGACATATTTAGACGACTGGGGAAGTAGTTAGGAGTAGTTAGGAGGTTAGTTCAGACATTCATTCAGCGAGAATGCAATACGGAGTCACAATACGAGATCGACAAGTAGATCTACACATCTCAGATGGTAAGTAGGGGTAAGTAACGCAGATCTAGACCTAGCCGATGGTGAGCTGGCCAAAATCAGTGTCTAAAAACATCACATTACTTCTTTTTTCCTAAAAAACTCTGCATTTATGAAATTTTCATTCATTTAGCTATACTTTGAAACATATTAAGTATACGGAAGTACATGGAACTACTGTTTTCCATTCAATTTTACAACTAGACCCCCTTACAGACCAAGACCCGCGTTTTTACTCCCGCACCCCACGACACGTCCGTGTTTCTTCCTCCAGCACGGAAAAAAACATACAACACGTGTTCAACAGGCAGTCAGATCACCAGTAACCAGCTGCGACGAACTGGTTATGAAAGTGTGGCGAATTAATGTTTTCCACAAAATAGTTCCTATAATGAAATATGTCAGATTTTCTCGAATGTCTGTCACTACCTGCATGTTGAAACAAGTTAAATGTGTCAAGGTGACATCCGAGACAGCTTAATGATGAGTGTGTTCCTATTACCGGACATGCTGTCGACAAGCGTTGAATACTTTGATTAACATTTCATCAGACAACATTCTGTGTTAAATTTTACTTTAAATTCGCGTTGAACGTGAGTGAACGAGGAAATATTAGGTTGCCTGGCGCTGAGTTGCAGGCGTTAAGAGAGAAAGACAAAGAACATTGAGGTCGTGGAGCAAGATCAGAAGTATGCTCTTCAGTTCAGCTACGGAATTAAAATGAACCATTAAATGTCATATCCTGCTTGACAGATTGCTCATTTTCAGGATTTTGTCATAGCATATCTGAACTTCAGGATTTTGTCATAGTACTTCCGCTGGGGGTGGGGGAAACCACAGGTTTTCGCAAAGAAGGAAATCATGAGCCAACGATCATCCAGCTCTGAACTTACGCACAAGATGTGATTAAGTGATCTGGGGGATGAGATCTTAGGGAGCTGTGATCTGGGGGATGGGATCTTAGGGATCTGTGATATGGCGGATGAAATCTTAGGGATCTGTGATCTGGGGGGGGGGGGTGAAATCTTAGGGATCTGATCTGTAACAGGAATGGAAATGTCAGGTTTCCCACTGACTGGCTCACTGATTGATTGATTGACCGGTGACGGTAGCGTCACTGCCGTCAGGACATTCCCATGTCTGCTCCGCCGCCTGTTCCATTAACCAGTGTAAGGTGCGCGTGCTGACTGTCCATGTTCAGCCTTGTTTGCGGGTTCTTCGCTTCCCTTTATGTGGGGGAGGAACTTAATCCTTCCTCAGTTATCATAATCTTTCAGTTCCCTCATTCTGTCCATGAGAGAGTGTTCTTTCATTCCAGATCTTCACATACCTCCCCCCCCCCCCCTCCCACACACACCAGTCTGCATATAACAGCTTTGTTTTTCTCTAGGGTCTGCAGATCTACTATATTAAGTCTTTTATTTCCACACAAAACTTCGTGCTCGTGCCAGGAAGGCTAGGTTAACGAGCTTGGGTTTCATCCTTATGGAAGAGTCTGCCTGAGAAGGCTGTAGCTGCGTGTAGAAGACAGTATACCATCACATCTTTTTCTGTGTGCTTGAAGAAGTAATAAGAGGAAACAATTATCGGGATAACTGTAAAGAAAGGTAAGAAAAAAAAGTAAGAAAAAGAAGTTTTACACTTACAAGTACAAAAGGAATAAGACGTTTCACAAGTACAAGTACAGTATGAATAACAAATGTTACATTTACAACTACAATAAGAATAACAAGTTTTACAATTACAACCTTCATTCATTCATTTGCATGTCACTTGCGGAACTTTGCCTCCCTAACAGCACTCCTGTAGGCCTCTCGGTTGTGAGCAACATGTCCTGCTGCTGATGCATCCATTTGCAGATCATCAACGATGTCTTGCAGCCATCATTTCTACAGCTGGGTGACTGGGGTGCCTCCGGCCGGATTCGAACCCCCGACCTTCGCCATGAGAGACCAGTGCACTAACCACTTCGCCACTCAGACACCCTTAACAAAGGAAAGATAAGACACATTTGAACAAATGAAAACACGCCCCATGACAACTTTAAAACTTGCAAGGTGACAGGACATCACAATTTCTGTCACAGAACGACAAAACGTTAAAATCCAAGCTGCCAATCTTTGGCAAAGCACTAACGACAAGTAATTTTGATAAATATAAATTATATGACTGAGAGAGATCTTCATTGTGCTTTGTCTAAGATAGGGAGAAAGGTTGACATCTTTCACTGGGATTAAGGGGTTAACAGTCTAATCCAGTAGCAACAGGCTATCGGTTTTCTCTCTCAGCAAAAAGGTAAGTAGTTTACGCTGCGGTCTGAGGGTTAACAGTTTACGTTGTGTCTAAGGGTTAACAGTTTATGTTGGGGTCTGAAGGTTAACAGTTTATGTTGTGGTCTGAGGGTTAACAGTTTACCATGTGGTTTGAAGGTTAACAGTTTATGTTGTGGTCTAAGAGTTAACAGTTTATGTTGTGGTCTAAGAGTTAACAGTTTATGTTGTGGTCTGAGGGTTAACAGATTATTCTGTGGTCTGAGTGTAAACAATAGTTTATGTTCTGGTCTGAGGATTAACAGTTTCTGTTGTGATCAGAGAATTAACAGTTTATGCTGTCGTCAAGGGATTAGTAGCCTGTTCTGTGAGCAACGTGTTAACAGCATAGGCTGAGGGGAAATGGTTAAAAGGTTAAAGCCGGGAAAGAAAAGATCAGCAGCCTAAACTGAGAACAAATGGTTAATAATTTTCGTGCTGAGAGCAAGGGGCTCATAACTTACGTTTGAATCGAAAGGGTTAACAGTATGTTTGGAACACAGAGTTAGCAATATCTTGAGAACACATAGCTAACAATATGTTGGAAACAGAGAGTTAACAATTTGTTGGGGACAGAGCGTTAACAATATATTGGGAACAGAGAGTTAACATTGGGAATAGAGAGTTAACAATATGTCGGAAACAGTGAGTTAACAATATGTTGTGAACAGAGAGTTAACAATATGTTGGGGACAGAAAGTTAACAATATGTTGGGGACAGAAAGTTAACAATATGTTGAGGACAGAGAGTTAACATACACTTGCACACAAAGATCCGACTGGGACTGTCTTCCATCAATAACATTAAGAGAGAAGGGAAGCGGAAGTGGTTTTGTCAGTGTTGCTACATCGACAGAGGACATCTCGAAACGTCAAAGATATGTCAGAACAGAAGGTCAAGTAGAATATAAAAATAATCTCAGAGATCACGTTGACAAAACATGACGTTCAGGGAGATGGAGAGATCAGAACACAAAGTTGTGTGGTTGCTCATTATCATTTTAACTCTCTCTCTCTCTCCCTGCCTCCCTCCCACCCTCTCTCTCCCTCTCTCTCTCTCCCGCTCTCATTCTTACTATAATAAAAGGGCACATGAGAAGAAATAAATGGATTCAAGCACTGAAACAAAAATAATATAAATAAGGACCCCCAAGCCATGTTGCTGTCTCGATTTCTTGGTATATTTCCAAAAGGTAGTTTATCATTGCTCTCCTACCGGGCAGTGACTGTACTGGTCAGTGATCGTAGCCATTGTCCCTACATTGAGATCATCTGCCTACCATCATAGAATGGTGACCATAACCAACATTATCTGTCCGCTGCTCTCCAATTCCATTCACCTGCTTCCATGGCTTCACGTCACCCTGATGGGTGATCCCAAGCTCAACAACAGAAACTATGGAGAGAAACAGACAAGACTAAAAAAAAAAAAAAGATTGCATCTTTCCCATAGCAACATATGCCTGTGAGACCTGGACACTTAACAAAACAGCTGAGAAACACATAAATGTTTTTGAATGTAAATGCTACAAAATAGTCCTTCAAATATCACAGACACAAAAAACCACGAATATATCCATATTACAAGAACTTAATATTGAAGAAGGTTGGCTAGTAAGGAAGATTAAACAGAGATAAGTTAAATACTCGTGTTTTGGACATACTAAACGTCATGAGAAGACAGTCTTGGAGGGGTACATAAAAAGAAAGAGAGGAAGACCAAGGCGGTTACAAGACATCGTTGATAATCTGCGAATGGATGCATCAGAAGCAGGCCGTCTTGCTTACAACTGAGAGGCCTACAGGAGTGCTGTTAGAGAGGCAAAGTTCCGCACAGGACATGCAAATGACTGACTGATTGGCTGACTGTCTTACTGACCGACTGTCTGACTGTCTTACTGACCGACTGTCTGACTGACTGACTGTTTGACTGACTGTCTGACTGACTGTCTGACTGACTGACTGACTGGTTAACTTATTGTTTGACTGTCTGACTGACTGACTGTCTGACTGACTGACTGTCTGACTTAATGACTGACTGGCTGACTAACTAGCCCCAAGGCTGGAGATATCAAAACGGAGAAAAAAACCCTTAAGAGCAACATATCTTAAAGTAAATTCTCCCCGGAGAGATACATACTTGAGCAGGGTCTGAAGATGACTAACATAAATAAGACACGAGCAGTCTGGGTATAATTATATATAACAGCACACACACAAAACAGATACCTTGTCTTCTATGGCTAGTAAAATATGACTGGAAATTAAGAAGGAAAAAACAATGAAACTTCTCATTAACCATGAAGAATAAATAGAAGGAACATAGAAGGAACAGCTGTTGAAGAAGTAAACCGATTTGCATATCTCGGCAGCTACACAGACCAGGATGGTGACATCAGAAAGGAATTAGAATTGCAAAAGCAGGCCTGACCTTCAATAGTCTTGAGAATATATGGCATTCAAAAGTTATAAGCATAAAAACCAAGTTAAGATTGTTCAGTTGAAATGTAATATCCACCCTCATTTATGCATGTGAAAGCTGGAAAACAACTAAAGAAATAAGCAAGAAATTAGACTCTTTTGAAAACAAATGCCTAAGGAAAATAAGAGTACTCGATATAAATTGTAACGAATTCAAGAAGAACGCAGAGATAAGACAGACGAGCAAACAACAACCTGTCTCATGGGTGATCAGATAAAGGAGATGGACATATATCGGTCATGTGATGAGAAGAAGCAATCAGAGGATTCCAAAACAAGCTATCAAGTGGAACACAACAGGCTGAAGAAAAAGAGGTCGACCACGTGAAACTCTAAAGAGGACATTGCAAAGACAGGCCAGCTTAGTGGGCATAACTTCCCTTGACGAGGTTGAAAAGCTCGCCGAAGACAGGAAATCTTGGTATTCTACCATGCGAGCCCTATGTGACATTAAGTGGCACGGGAAGGATGTAAGATGTAAGTAAGATATACACAAAACCTGGTTATCTGAGTGGTTAGGCGCCCGGATTACTAATCCAGTGGTGCCGGGTTCAGTCCCAGCAATGGTTTTTCTGGTACACGCACACAAAAAAGCCATCTACTCTACAATTCATTCATTCATTCCTTTGCATGTCCCTTGCGGAACTTTGCCTCCCAAACAGCACTCCTGTAGGCCTCTCGGTTGTGAGCAAGATGGCCTGCTGCTGCTGCTGCATCCATTTCCAGATCGTCAACGATGTCTTGCAGCCATCTTCGTTTCGGTCTTCCTCTTTTTCTTTTTCCCATTATGTATCCTTCCAATACGGTCTTCTCTAAATTATCATGACGTTTAATGTGTCCAAAATATTTAAGTTTTCTCTCTTTAATCCTCTTTACTAGCCAGCCTTCTTCAATATTTAGCTCTTGTAGTATAGATATATTTGTTCTTTTTTGTGTCCACGATATTTGGAGAACTCTTCTGTACTCTACAAAGGCTCTAAAAATAGGTACCAGAGAAATTAGGGAAGGTAAATACAGCCAAGCATGATACTGACACATCACTCCTTCATGTGCCGAAGGTCGTAGAAATACGGGCCTAACATCGTACCCTATGTAAGCCTTAATAGCATGGAAACCGGGGTTTTAACTTTAACACAAAGTCACTGTTTTATAGATGTTTGAACAAAATGGTAAAACTATTTCAACAAAAAGTAGGAACAGATTTCATGGTTAAGGTGCGGGACTGGGTGTCAGTGTCTGGTCTGTGGCGCGGCCGTCCTGGAAGTTCATGCTAAACGCTTCACTGAGCTAGCGTGTTAAACGTGTAGCCGGGTCTTGGTCTGTTTGTGTTCGGGGCATGGCCGAGGTACGAGCTAAGAAGGGCCGTTGTCGTTCGTGGCGGACTGTGGTCGTGAGTTGTTCCTTCCTCGGTGTGTGATAGTTTGTTACGTGGTTCCTTCTTCGGTGTGTGATAGTTTGTTACGTGGTTCCTTCTTCGGTGTGTGATAGTTTGTTACGTGGTTCCTTCTTCGGTGTGTGATAGTTTGTTACGTGGTTCCTTCTTCGGTGTGTGATAGTTTATTATGTGGTTCCAGTCCCGCTCTAGTCGTGCCCACCTCGTGTCTTGTGAGTTTTATGTTTGTAATTGCTTTAGTGTGAGTTATATGTAATGTAAGTTAATGTAAGTTTCCAAGTATCTAATTAATTCGTGAGGTGAAGAAACTGTAGGATGTTATCATGTAACGACTGAAGTTTTCTGTTGAGGTGAATGACATTTTTATATGTGTGAGTTAGTGTTCTTGTTGGCTGCAATCACATTTCCACTGATATTTTGATGTGCATTTTCATAGGATTTAATTGATGTTTTATTAACATGCTTCATTTTGCATATGATTTCATTGATGATTCACATGTTTTGCTTTCACATTTAATGCTTCACTTGTGTGGATCGAAATGGCCATTGATTATTTAATTGCTTATGCTTTTCATGTTTAATGTGAAAATTCATCAATGTGTGTTATTGGCAGCTGTGTAGCTACAATCGATATGTGTTTGTAAGTCTCATGGCAGTTTAGTAGTAAGCATTCAGGGTGAAGAGAATCTATTGAAGATAGAGTGCTAAGGTACTATAATGTGAAGAGAATCTATTGAAGATAGAGTGCTAAGGTACTATAATGTGAAGAGAATCTATTGAAGATAGAGTGCTAAGGTACTATAATGTGAAGAGAATCTATTGAAGATAGAGTGCTAGTGCACTATTTGGTTTAGAGGAGAGACAAGACGCTGAGATAGCCACGAGTTTGCTCTTGTTGTGTGTTTCAGACAATTATATTTTGATGGTACAGAACGCCTGAGATTCTATTGTACTGTAACCGTGCTTACTGGTTTGTGCTAGTCTTTGTTCCATGCTACGCTGGTTAATATTACTGTTGACATCTCAGTTTATTGTATGTCGACGTTCTGGTCAGGTTTTGTTTGAATTAAACCCCGTATATTTGGTTCACGTGACTATTTCATCACTATCATTGGTGTCACGTCTTATATGTGTTCTGTACAGACTCTGATAGTGATGTCCCCTTTACTTGGCATGTTGGTATGAGAAGCTAGAAGGTTGAGTCTGTGTAACTATAAGGGGTGCAGATTGATTTCCCTCTATTACTGTCGTACGTAAACTTTGGGATTCATGGGACCTTTCCCTGCAGCAATCATTGAAATTGTAGAAATTTAATTCAGTCAATTATCAGGCACCAAGAAATCACCAATTATCAGGCGCCAAGAAATCACCAATTATCAGGCACCAAGAACCCTACAATTATCAGTTACTAAGAACTCATCAATTATCAGGCACCAAGAACTCACCAGTTATCAGACACCAAGAACCCAACAATTATCAGTCGCCAAGAACTCACCAATTATCAGGCAACAAGAACTCACCAATTATCGTGCAACAAGAACTCACCAATTATCAGACACCAAGAACCCAATAATTATCAATCGCCAAGAACTCACCAATTATCAGACAACAAGAACTCACCAATTATCAGACAACAAGAACTCACCAATTATCAGGCAACAAGAACTCACCAATTATAAGACACCAAGAACCCAACAATTATCAGTCGCCAAGAACCCAACAATTATCAGTCGCCAAGAACTCACCAATTATCAGACAACAAGAACTCACCAATTATCAGGCAACAAGAACTCACCAATTATCAGACAACAAGAACTCACCAATTATCAGGCAACAAGAACTCACCAATTATAAGACACCAAGAACCCAACAATTATCAGTCGCCAAGAACCCAACAATTATCAGTCGCCAAGAACTCACCAATTATCAGACAACAAGAACTCACCAATTATCAGGCACCAAGAACTCACCAGTTATCAGACACCAAGAACCCAACAATTATCAGTCGCCAAGAACACACCAGTTATCATTCGCCAAGAACACAACAATTATCAGTCGCCTAGAACCCAACAATTATCAGTCGCCAAGAACACAACAATTATCAGTCGCCAAGAACCCAACAATTATCATTCGCCAAGAACCCAACAATTATCAGTCGCCAAGAACACAACAATTATCAGTCGCCAAGAACGCAATAATTATCAGTCGCCAAGGACCCAACAATTATCAGGCACCAAGAACACAACATAAATAATTTAACTTTATCTACTCCCCATTACCTCCCTCACACTCCCCTATCATCCTCACCGTCTCCCATGAAAGGAGCACACAGCTGTAACCTTTCGGGTTATACCTTTACTAACAAAACATACAGAACAGACCCTCACTGTACTAGATAACAAACCCTCACTGTACTAGATAACAAACCCTCACTGTACTAGATAACAAACCCTCACTGTACTAGATAACAAACCCTCACTGTACTAGATAACAAACCCTCACTGTACTAGATAACAAACCCTCACTGTGCTAGATAACAAACCCTCACTGTACTAGATAACAAACCCTCACTGTACTAGATTATAAACCCTCACTGTACTAGATAACAAACCCTCACTGTACTAGATAACAAACCCTCACTGTACTAGATAACAAACCCTCACTGTACTAGATTACAAACCCTGACTGTACTAGATTACAAACCCTCACTGTACTAGATTACAAACCCTGATTGTACTAGATTACAAACCCTCGCTCTACTAGATAACAAACCCTCACTTTGCTAGATTACAAACCCTCACTGTACTAGATTACAAACCTCACTGTACTAGATTACAAACCCTCACAGTACTAGATTACAAACCTCACTGTACTAGATTACAAACCCTCACTGTACTAGATAACAAACCCTCACTTTGCTAGATTACAAACCCTCACTGTACTAGATTACAAACCCTCACAGTACTAGATTACAAACCTCACTGTACTAGATTACAAACCCTGATTGTACTAGGGCGGGGGAGTGGAAGAAACGTGGAGGTTAGCTGTTGGGAGTGGAAGAAAGGTGGTGGGTGGGGGGGGGGGGTTAACTCTTGGGATTTGAAGAAACGTGAAGGGTTAACTCTTGGGAGGTGAAGATACTTGAGGGGTAAACTCTTGGGAGGTGAAGAGACTTGAGGGGTAAACTCTTGGGAGGTGAAGAGACTTGAGGGGTAAACTCTTGGGAGGTGAAGAGACTTGGGTAAACTCTTGGGAGGTGAAGAGAATTGAGGGGTTAAGTTTTGGGAGTTAAAGAAACGTGAGGAGTTTAACTCTTGGGAGGTGAAGAGACTTGAGGGGTAAACTCTTGGAACGGAAAGAGACTTGAGGAATAAACTCTTGGGAGGTGAAGAGACTTGAGGGGTAAACTCTTGGGAGGTGAAGAGACTTGAGGGGTTAAGTTTTGGGAGGTGAAGATACTTGAGGGGTAAACTCTTGGGAGATGAAGAGACTTGAGGGGTAAACTTTTGGGAGGTGAAGAGACTTGAGGGGTAAACTCTTGGGAGGTGAAGAGACTTGAGGGGTTAAGTTTTGGGAATTGATGAAACGTGAGGGGTTAACTCTTGGGAGGTGAAGATACTTGAGGGGTAAACTCTTGGGAGGTGAAGAGACTTGAGGGGTAAACTCTTGGGAGGTGAAGAGACTTGAGGGGTAAACTCTTGGGAGGTGAAGAGACTTGGGTAAACTCTTAGGAGGTGAAGAGAATTGAGGGATTAAGTTTTGGGAGTTAAAGAAACGTGAGGGGTTTAACTCTTGGGAAGTGAAGAGACTTGAGGGGTAAACTCTTGGGACGTGAAGAGACTTGAGGAATAAATTCTTGGGAGGTGAAGAGACTTGAGGGGTAAACTCTTGGGAGGTGAAGAGACTTGAGGGGTTAAGTTTTGGGAGGTGAAGAGACTTGAGGGGTAAACTCTTGGGAAGTGAAGAGACTTGAGGGGTAAACTCTTGGGAGGTGAAGAGACTTGAGGGGTAAACTCTTGGGAGGTGAAGAGACTTGAGGGGTAAACTCTTGGGAGGTGAAGATAATTGAGGGATTAACTCTTGGGAGGTGAAGAGACTTGGGTAAACTCTTGGGAGGTGAAGAGAATTGAGGGGTTAAGTTTTGGGAGTTAAAGAAACGTGAGGAGTTTAACTCTTGGGAGGTGAAGAGACTTGAGGGGTAAACTCTTGGGACGTGAAGAGACTTGAGGAATAAACTCTTGGGAGGTGAAGAGACTTGAGGGGTAAACTCTTGGGAGGTGAAGAGACTTGAGGGGTTAAGTTTTGGGAGGTGAAGATACTTGAGGGGTAAACTCTTGGGAGGTGAAGAGACTTGAGGGGTAAACTTTTGGGAGGTGAAGAGACTTGAGAGGTAAACTCTTGGGAGTGAAGAGACTTGAGGGGTTAAGTTTTGGGAATTGATGAAACGTGAGGGGTTAACTCTTGGGAGGTGAAGATACTTGAGGGGTAAACTCTTGGGAGGTGAAGAGACTTGAGGGGTAAACTCTTGGGAGGTGAAGAGACTTGAGGGGTAAACTCTTGGGAGGTGAAGAGACTTGAGGGGTTAAGTTTTGGGAGTTGAAGAAACGTGAGGGGTAAATTCTTGGGAGGTGAAGATACTTGAGGGGTAAATTCTTGGGAGGTGAAGAGACTTGAGGGGTAAACTCTTGGGAGGTGAAGAGACTTGAGGGGTTAAGTTTTGGGAGTTGAAGATAATTGAGGGATTAACTCTTGGGAGGTGAAGAGACTTGGGTAAACTCTTGGGAGGTGAAGAGAATTGAGGGGTTAAGTTTTGGGAGTTAAAGAAACGTGAGGAGTTTAACTCTTGGGAGGTGAAGAGACTTGAGGGGTAAACTCTTGGGACGTGAAGAGACTTGAGGAATAAACTCTTGGGAGGTGAAGAGACTTGAGGGGTAAACTCTTGGGAGGTGAAGAGACTTGAGGGGTTAAGTTTTGGGAGGTGAAGATACTTGAGGGGTAAACTCTTGGGAGGTGAAGAGACTTGAGGGGTAAACTTTTGGGAGGTGAAGAGACTTGAGAGGTAAACTCTTGGGAGGTGAAGAGACTTGAGGGGTTAAGTTTTGGGAATTGATGAAACGTGAGGGGTTAACTCTTGGGAGGTGAAGATACTTGAGGGGTAAACTCTTGGGAGGTGAAGAGACTTGAGGGGTAAACTCTTGGGAGGTGAAGAGACTTGAGGGGTAAACTCTTGGGAGGTGAAGAGACTTGAGGGGTTAAGTTTTGGGAGTTGAAGAAACGTGAGGGGTAAATTCTTGGGAGGTGAAGATACTTGAGGGGTAAATTCTTGGGAGGTGAAGAGACTTGAGGGGTAAACTCTTGGGAGGTGAAGAGACTTGAGGGGTTAAGTTTTGGGAGTTGAAGAAACGTGAGGGGTAAACTCTTGGGAGGTGAAGAGGCTTGAGGGGTTAATTTTTGGGAGTTGAAGAAACGTGAGTGGTAAACTCTTGGGAGTGGAAGAATCGTGGCGGTTAACTCTTAGGAGTCGATGAAACTTGGGGGTTAACTCTTTGGAGTGGAAGAAACTTGGGGGTTAACTCTTTGGAGTGGAAGAAACTTGGCGGTTAACTCTTTGGAGTGGAAGAAACTTGGCGGTTAACTCTTTGGAGTGGAAGAAACTTGGCGGTTAACTCTTTTTAGTGGAAGAAACTTGGGGGTTAACTCTTTGGAGTGGAAGAAATGTGAGGGTTAACTCTTTGGAGTGGAAGAAACTTGGGGATTATTTGCTATGTGATCTTGCAATCTTGGTGGACGCAGTGCATCACCGAAAGCCTGAAATATGTCACTACGAGACACTGGTCGACGTGCGCAAGACCGTAGTGCCTTCAGGGAGACTGTGAAAGCGACAACGATCAGGGGACGTCAAGCGAAGTTGATGATCTGAAGATCTTGCAATGTTTACTTGGCAGAGAAACAATTAGAGGTCAGACTTGATGAGAGCTGTGACTAACAAGCACGTCCAGTGAGAGATATCAGAGCCAGATATTTGAGAAAATCAACGTTTGTATCATAGCCGAATCAGACACCGAAAAGACAGATGTAAAACAATCAACCTTTGCGTCACAGCCGAATCAGACAGGTCTATGAGAGATGTGGAGATCAACTAGACTCATTAAATTTAATATAAAAACAATCAACATCCATCTGACACGTAATGTGACAGATTTCTAGAAACAGAAGATCCCGCCCCACCCCACCCCCCACCCCCCTCATAGAGCGTCAGAAATTTAACACGCGAGGGTCAGGGGCTTAGGAGTGAGGGAGGATCTACCTCTAGTAACGTAGGAGGTTGCTGTAATTATTTTGTTATGTAAAAGAGATTTTCCTGCCCCACAAACAAAACAGAACCACCACTCACTGGACACTGAATGTAAGAAAACGAGCTAGTCAACGTATAAGATAAACAGTAAGATAAGTAGAGGAAGACAAACAGTGAAGGTAACGGACCTTTTAACACTATTCTGTTATTTAAAAAAAAAAGCTTCCAGTTAACTCAAGCACAGCTAGGAAAAAAATGGAGATATTATTATTATGCTGGGATCGGCATTTGATGATGATGGCGGTGG
Source organism: Achatina immaculata (assembly GCA_009760885.1). NCBI lineage: Eukaryota > Metazoa > Mollusca > Gastropoda > Stylommatophora > Achatinidae > Lissachatina > Lissachatina immaculata. The sequence continues at coordinate 35,765,579 of CM019705.1, read as the reverse complement.
TGGATACACATTTCAGAAAGTTGGAAAACATCACCCCCTACGCTTTTAAGGTCTAGATATTATCCTAAAGTAAACAGCGAGAAACTAGAAAACGGACGCAAGAGAAAAGTGCCGAGATTATAACTATAATGAAAGAAGCCATAACAACAAGTACAGAAAATAGGGTCATCATTATTAAATAAAGCACAGGGGGAAGGGCGGAGAAAGAGAGAGAGAAGAACGTAGAGAAAGAAAAAAAAGAAAGAAAAACAGAAGGGAGAAAGACAAAAAAAGAATAGAGAGAGAAAAAAGAAAAGAGAGAGAGAGAGAGAGAGAAAGAAGAGAAAGAAAAATAGAAAAGATATAAAGAAAAAGGAATTGAGAGAAAAACATAAGAGAGAGAGAGAGAGAGAGAGAGAATAGAGAGAAAAAACAGAAGAGAGAAAGAGAAAGAAGAATAGAGAGAAAAAAATAGAGAAATAGAGAAAAACAGAAGAGATAAAGAGGAAAAAAGAATAGAGAGAAAAAAAAACAGAAGAGAGAGAGAGAGAAGAGAAGATAAAAAAAAACAGAAGACAGAAAGAGAAAGAAGAACAGAGAGGAAAAAAAAGAATAGAGAAATAGAGAAAAACAGAAGAGATAAAGAGGAAAAAAGAATAGAGAGAAAAAAAAACAGAAGAGAGAGAGAGAGAAGAGAAGAGAAAAAAACAGAAGAGACAAAGATAAAAAAGAATAGAGAGAAAGAACAGAAGAGAGAAAGAGAAAAAAGAATAGAGAAAAAAACAGAAGAGAGAGAAAGAGAGAAGAAGAAGAAGAAGAAGAAGAAGAAGAAGAAAAAGAAATAGAAGAGAAGAATAGAGAGAAAGAACAGAAGAGAGAAAGAGAAAAAAAGAACAGAGAGTAAAACAGAAGAGACAGAAAGAGAAGAGAGAGAAAGAGAAGAGAGAAAGATTGAGGGAAAACAAAGAAAGCAAGGGACAGAAAGCAACAGAAAAACAAAGAGAAAGAAAGAAAAAAAAAGAGGCAGAAAAAAAGAGAAAATGAACTTCTTATTTTTTGTTTCTCTCTCTCTCATTTCTTTCTTTCTCTCTGTCTCTCTCTCTCTCTCTCTCTCTCTCTGTCTCTCTCTTTCTGTCTCTCCTTCTGAGTGCTTTGTTTAATAACTTACATCTTCTATGCCTGGAAACGCCAGCGCCTACTGCCACAGCATCATACACATACCGCCATTACTTGACACAGAAACAGAAAACCAGCAGCACAGTTAAAAGATAAAAACAGAATCATTGTCCCTGTATGAAGACTGTTTTTATCGCTAACTTCACATAGAACATCATACCAATATGAATAGATCCCCTCAGAGTTTACAAGGACCCCACAGCAGAAACACATTATTTACCTTCACTTCAGAGAGATATTCACCCGTAGATTCACTTTTTCATATATCACGGAAAAATTTTTTTTAATCAAGTTAAAATATGAAATCAAAACACGGCCGCTGGATTGAACAAATGTTTGTGTATAAAGATTGCTCACATACTGCACGAACTCGGACAGATTTGATAAATAGATTGTGGGCTACGGTTGTGTTGGTACAGAACGTGTTTGTTCGCTGCAGCTGTTAGCATCGTATAGGCCGACGAGATCACGGAAGGGACAAACAAAATATGACATAGGAAACAACCAGGCTCGCAACACAGTAAAAACTACTTGAGCACAGCCCACAAAGAACTGACAGTTTAAGACAATGAAAAGAAACAAAAAGAGTAACTCTTTCTTCTGCTGCTTGTCTTTCCCTCACTTCCTTAGTGTACGGAAGTTAACCGTACAAAACTTTGTCTTATAACCATGTTATAGTCAGTATCTTGACATATTCTTGGACAAAGACGAATCTGCAATGCCCGCGAACGCAGTGAACAATGGTTGAGATGACATTAATCACCCTTGATTGGCCCGCCGATGTGGACCAGGAAGATTATACTCGGCGAAAAGAAAAGGGCCACCTCGGCTGACAGGCCTCAGAACCGCCCCTCACACGATAAGTGTCAATATAACACAGAGAATCAGACATAACAAAATTCAATGTAAGAGGATCAGACATAACGAAAGGCAGACACCATGTACAGAGTATCAGACATAACGAAATACAGACACCATGTACAGAGTATCAGACATAACGAAATACAGACACCATGTACAGAGTATCAGACATAACGAAATACAGACACCATGTACAGAGTATCAGACATAACGAAATGCAGACACCATGTACAGAGTATCAGACATAACGAAATGCAGACATCATGTACAGAGTATCAGACATAACGAAATACAGACACCATGTACAGAGTATCAGACATAACGAAATGCAGACACAGTGTATAGAGTATCAGACATAACGAAATACAGACACCATGTACAGAGTATCAGACATAACGAAATGCAGACACCATGTACAGAGTATCAGACATAACGAAATACAGACACAGTGTATAGAGTATCAGACATAACGAAATACAGACACAATGTACAGAGAATCAGACATAACGAAATACAGACACAATGTACAGAGAATCAGACATAACGAAATACAGACACAATGTACAGAGAATCAGACATAACGAAATACAGACACAATTAGCAAAGAAACTCGAAAAGAAAGAATGTAACGCCAGTTCAGATTTTACCAGAATTAAAAAACACATGATCATAGATTTGACATACGGATTTGAGACAGAGATTTTGCACAGAGATTTGAACCAGATTTAACTAACAAAGGAAACCTTTGCTTTTTCTTTTTTTAATAACAGAATAATGTTAGTTACCAATTAACAAGCTATTGTGAAAAATTTAGAATCCATTATTTATATCGTCGCAGTTTGTGCTCCAGTAATCAGGGACATCAGATGTGCACGACCCTGTTCCATGAAGGATCACGCCGCATGAGATGGTTTCCGTCTGTAAGGTCACAAGCAGCCTCGACACAAGCCACTTAAGTTAAACCCTTCACGGGTACCCAGGTAAGACATCTTACACCACCGCTGAACAGCCGACATAATAGTAAGATACTAACATCGCCATAGTCAAAATACTCCAAGTGAGTTAAATGGAATGATGATGATGATGTTAAAATAGATGAATCATCAGAATTACCCCCCCCCCCCCCCCCAGCCAAACAGAAATTACGAATTCCAGTTGTACAGCTCCAGCACCACAGTCAGCCAGGATCCACCGGTAGCCAGAAAACACAAGAAATGTGAGCCCATTCTCGCACAAAAAGTATCGAAGCCTACAGCGAGCTACATCTTCTGCAACGGCTGCACAGGACGAAGCCTCGACGAGAACTAACAGAGAAACACAAGTCGCGTTCAATTCCCACACAATTTCGTGCAGGATCTCTTTCACGGCTAGAACTGAACTCAACGGGAATCCCCAGTAGCAAATAATAGCCCACACCCAGAGGTGTCGACTTTACATAAGTTATTTACCCTTACAAACTGTTCTGTTACAGTCTACTTGTTTGACTCGTTTTCTGCTAATGTATAGTAACTAAATTCCCATAATAAACTACTCTGCACTGTAATTAAACTTTTCTACGTATTTACTAAACTTCTCTGCATATTGAATAAACTTCTCAATACATCTAAATTTATCCTCTTATTAATTAACTAAACGTCTCCACATACTAAGTAAACTTCTTCACATAACTACTAAATTTCTAAACATATCAACTAAAATTCTCCACATACTAACTCATTCATTCATTCATTCCTTTGCATGTCCCTTGCGGAACTTTGCCTCCCAAACAGCACTCCTGTAGGCCTCTCGGTTGTGAGCAAGATGGCCTGCTGCTGCTGCATCCATTTCCAGATCATCAACGATGTCTTGCAGCCATCTTCGTTTCGGTCTTCCTCTCTTTCTTTTTCCCACTATGTATCCCTCCAATATGGTCTTCTCTAAATTATCATGACGTTTAATGTGGCCAAAATATTTAAGTTTTCTCTCTTTAATCCTCCTTACTAGCCAGCCTTCATCAATATTAAGCTCTTGCAGTATAGATATATTTGTTCGTTTTTGTGTCCACGATATTTGGAGAACTCTTCTATAGCATTTACATTCAAAGGCATTTATGTGCTTCTCAGCTGTTTTGTTAAGTGTCCAGGTCTCACAGGCATATGTTGCGATGGGAAAGATGCATGCCCTTAAAAATCTTATTTTTGTGGTTCTGTCTGCTCCTCTCCACAGATTCTTTATTTGTTTTACTTTCTGAAGAGCAATAGATGTCCTCCTTTTAATTTCCCTCATTGTATCTCCATTATTAGTTAGTAGTGATCCAAGATATTCAAAACTCTCCACTTCTTCCAGTTTTTCCTCATTGATACATATTTCAGTTGCCTTGTTTGTTTTATCAGTTGTCATCACTTTAGTTTTCTTTGCATTAAGATAGAGGTTCTGCTCTTCGCTGTTCTTGCGGACTGACATAATCAACTTTTCCATTCCTTCTTGTGTTGTGGACAGCAATACTGTGTCATCAGCATATCTAATCTCTGGTATTTCATAACCTCCAACTGTTATGGCATCGTAATATTCTTTGTCTACATCTTCTCTAACATTCCTCATTATATTTTCAGTATACAAGTTAAATAAGTAAGGTGACAATATGCACCCCTGACGGACCCCTTGTTTTATGTCAAACCAACTTGTTGTTTCACCATTTATTCTTACTGCTGCTTGTTGGTCTAAATACAGCAGTGATGTTAATTGTATCAAATGTGTTGGAAATCCCATTTTTTCCATTATTTCCCAAAGTTTCTGGTGTTGTACACAATCAAATGCCTTTGAGTAGTCTATAAAGGATAAATATAGATTTACATTAAACTCCCTGCATTTCTCTATTAATAATCTTAGATTGAATATATGATCTCTTGATCCTCTTCCTTGCCTGAAGCCAGCTTGGACCATATTGACTTCTTCTTCTATTTTCTTTCGAAGTCTACCCATTATGATTTTTAACAGAATTTTACTGGCATGACTAATCAGGGCAACAGTTCTGTAGTTGGTGCATAATTTCAGGTTACCCTTTTTTGGCAGTGGAATGAATACAGTTCTTTTCCATTCTTTTGGCCAAATACCTGAATGCCATATCTTTTTACATAGTGCATGATAGATTGTTGCACATTCCTTTCCTCCTGCTTTAATAAATTCAGCGGTTATCTCATCACATCCTGGTGATTTACCATTTTTCAGACTCTTTATTGCCCATAAAACTTCTTCCATTGTCGGCTCGGGTTCTTTCTCCTGCAATAATAATTCACACTGTTGATTTCTGCTTTCACAGTCAGTTGTTTCATACATTCCTCTGCAATATTCCTTCCATCTTTCCAGAATATCCTCTGTCTCTGTCAGGGTATTCCCCATCTCATCACAAATTACATTTAGCTTAGGTGATACTAACTACACTTTTCTATATATTACTTAAAATTCTCCACACATTACTAAATTTCTCCCTGTTTTAAGTAAACTTATCCTAGTACTAGGTAAACTTCTCTATATACTAACTAAATCTCTCTACATAATAAACTTCTCTACATATAACTAATCTTCTCTACATACTAACTAAATCTTTCCACATACTAAACTTCTCTACATATTAACTAAATCTCTCCACATACTAAACTTCTCTGCATATTAACTAAATCTCTCCACATACTAAACTTCTCTACATATAACTATTCTTCTCTACATACTAACTAAATCTCTCCACATACTAAAATTCTCTACATATTAAATAAATCTCTCCACATACTAAACTTCTTTACATATTAACTAAATCTCTCCACATAATAAACTTCTCTACATATAACTAATCTTCTCTCTCCCTCTCTCTGAACCTTAAGTGCCCAGGGCACATGAGGCTTCCGCAAGGGTTTTCCACAAATGCCTGTCCTTCGCCTTTTTTTCTGCTCTTGTCCAGGTGAGCCCTCTATTGCTCAACATCCTTTCTGTTGTTCTTCTCCATGTCTCTTTTGGTCTACCTTTACTTCTGCTCCCCTGTGGTGTCCATCTTAGTGCTATTTTTGGTAGTGAGTTGTCAGTCATTCGGAGCACATGTCCCAACCATCGCCAGCGTCTTTCCTCAATAATTGTTGTCAGTGGTTTCATCTGCATTTCTGCTAATAAGATGTTATTTCTTATGGTGTTTGGCCAAAATATTTTTCTAATTCTTCGTAAACATTTAGTCTGGAAAGAATTCAACTTGTTTTCTATGGTTTTGGTGATTTTCCAGCATTCACTTCCATAGAGTAGTACACTTAGTACATTACTCTTAAATATCCTGATTTTCATATTTATGTTAGTTTTTTTGATTTCCATATATTCTGCAGCACTGCAAAAGCCTGGTTTGCTCTAGTAAGTCTGCTGTTGATGTCCTCTGTGCTGTCTCCATTTTCTACTACTCTGCTGCCAAGGTATACAAATTCGTTGACCTCCTCCACTAACTTGTTATCTACTCTGAGTATATTTCTGTTGTTCACATTTTGCTTCATCTTTGTCTTATGTTGTTTGCATTCTGAGTTAGCTTGTTTATTTTATCTTGCATATCTTTGTGAATCTTCTCTACATATTAACTAAATCTCTCCACATACTAAACTTCTCTACATATTAACTAAATCTCTCCACATACTAAACTTCTCTACATATTAACTAAATCTCTCCACATAATAAACTTCTCTACATACTAACTAAACTTCTCCACACACTAACTAAACTTCTGCACATACTAACTAAACTTCTGCACATACTAACTAAATTTCTGTACATACTAACTAAACTTCTCTACATACTAACTAAACTTCTCTACGTACTAACTACAGTTCTCCACATACTAACAAAACTTCTCCACGCATTAACAAAAGCTACCCACACTCACGTCTCTCACTTACTGAAACCTATCTAAACTACATGACAAAGAGGCTGAATTCTTCCTTCTCCATGTTTTCCTAAGAATTTTCGCAATGTAAATCTTCAACTGGTAGTCATCGTACCTAGGGTCCCTCTGCCACAAACTCACCCAGACCAGACCGTCCTTAAAAGCAGATAATAATAGTACAGAAACGCGTGCCGGCTGCCCAAAGAGTACTTGATTGAGTGTCCAGATAATGAGACTCACAGCTCAAGCAGAAGAAGAAGTGCGATCCCAACTTTCGGGGTGATAATTCGTTTTTTAGTATCTCCGTTTTCAGACAAGGTCATCTTGTTCATAATGGGCTCTGATTGATCCTTTGGAAAACTTCCTTTTTAATCGTGCAGCTCCTTTACTGCAGCAAGTTGACTGCTCAGAGATTTTGTTTTCATGTTGTATGTGGGTCTGCAGGACTACTGTTGAAAGACTGTGAATTACATTTTCATTGGGGTTTGTTCAGTGAATATCTGATGACTTTTTTGTTAGAAAAAACAGGACAGATGAAAGGTCGTGCTGTAGTGTTCCCTCTGATAGCGTTTGCACTGATTTATTTTAAATTATACCATTAACTTTTTTTGTTTGGCTAGACTGATGGAAGATTTAGATAGATAGATTTGTAATTGTTTTGTGTGAGGGTGTGTGTATGTGTGTGTGTGTTCCCCTGATGTAAAGTAAATGTTCATGTTTTGATGGCTTGTCTTGATCTCGTTTCTTGTTTAATTTCAAAGTTTTACTCAACAATCAATCAGTCATCATCAAGATCATCATCATCTCGTGCCATCTCCCCACGGAAGGCTGGCTGCAATGAATCCCCACTCTGCTCTGCTTCCTGTCTGCAAAGAGCACTCGGCCAAGCGTGTCCCTGTCCATTTCTTGATGTTGTCCACCCACTTGTGTCGCTGTCTTCCTCTTCTTCTCTTACCTTCCATCTTGCCCTCAAGAAGGTCTTCAATATAATATTGTGCCTCTTGACACGGGCAAAGTATCTTAGCAGTCTTGTTTTTATGATTTTCATTATTTCTCTTTTTACATCTAGTTCGTTTAACACTTTGTTGTTTGCTTTCTTTTTCTGTTCATGGGATATGCCCTATTTTTCTGCATATCCACATTTCAAACACCACAATTCTCTTTTCTGTTGCCTTATTCAAGGTCCATTTCTGCTTCTACTGTTCTCTGCCGGGTAAATTTGGTCTTACTTCATAAAGGACTATTGAGTATATGTAGCACTTTACGGTATGAAATCTCAGTTGCTACCTTTTGGAAATATACCAAGAAAGTCAAACAGCAACATGGAAGGTCAGATACACATTAAACGTCATGATAATCTAGAGAAAACCGTCTTGGAAGGGTACATAACGGGAAAAAGGAAGAAAGGAAGACCAAAGTGAAGATGGCTGCAGGACATCGTTGATGATCTGCAAATGGATGCATCAGCAGCAGGCCATCTTGCTCACAACTGAGAGGCCTACAGGAGAGCTGTTAGGGAGGCAAAGTTCAGCAAGGGGCATGCAAATGAATGAATGAATGAATCTCAGTTGCTGTTTTGGTTTTGATGTGAAGATCTTCCTCATTCTGCTGAAGGCATTTTTTTTTGCCAGACTTATTATTTTATTAATTTATGTTTCACATTTTCCGTCCTTTGTTATCATGTGCCCTAAATACCTGAAACTTTTCATCTGATGAAGTAATTCTCCATTTATGTTTATTATTTATTGCTGGCGTTATTTCTTCTCTTCTGATTACCATAACATTTGTTTTTCTGAATCCTGAATATAAAGCTGCCAGTCTTACATACTGAACATGGTAAGCTGTGCTCAACCTTTAACAAAAGTTTCTAGTTTCAAATACTGTCTGTTGAAGATTGAATATAACATTGCTGTTCTAAGCATACAACTCTGCGTTGAAGCTTGCATATAAAGTTGCTAGTCTCTTATACACTGAACATACAACTCTGCGTTGAAGCTTGCATATAAAGTTGCTAGTCTCTTATACACTGAACATACAACTCTGCGTTGAAGCTTGCATATAAAGTTGCTAGTCTCTTATACACTGAACATACAACTCTGCGTTGAAGCTTGCATATAAAGTTGCTAGTCTCTTATACACTGAACATACAACTCTGCGTTGAAGCTTGCATATAAAGTTGCTAGTCTCTTATACACTGAACATACAACTCTGCGTTGAAGCTTGCACATAAAGTTGCTAGTCTCTCGTACACTGAGTACACAACTCTGCGTTGTTGAACCCCAAACATAAACTTGAAAGCCTCAAGTTTGTGTTCACTGTACTAAGTTTAACCTTTAACTTAAGGTTGCTCGCGTTTAGAGCATGTCGCACTGGATTAACCTTGAAGATAAAATTGGTACGTTAGATTTGTTAAGTACAACTAATACAGTAACTCTGAGATCCTGGAAAACAGAAAACAAAATGTAGGACACGTCACTCAGAAGACCTCGTTAGTTCCCACAGTTTTTCTCATTACTCTGAGAATACTTTTCGTGACCTCAGACTTTTATTACTAAAGTTTCACGCGTAATGAAAGTGCTACCCTCATATTAGTTTCCGGTAATGCATTACATTATCGATTACATACTTTCTCATAGAAGTCTCATAAAATATAAACTATGATTGTGTACAATCTGTTCTTGGCAGGTGATATTTAGCGTGAACGCTCTGTTTAGGTACATTTTCAAATCTGCCAATACTGCAGGCTGTGAAACAGCCTGTTCTACCCGACAGAATGCCAGTCTTACCCGGGTAGCATCTTGAAGAATTATTTGGTGCTGGACGCATTTGTTCCGGGCTCTCAGATTATGTAATGTTGCCGTACAAGAGCCCCAAAAGGTTCAAGGATTTTGCTTCGGCAAATGATAGTCACTATATAAACTATACGCTTTTAGCACAATGACGGCAACAATTACATGATATTAATTATATAAACTATATACTTTTAGAATAATCACATTATTTGCAAGAACTTTTGAAATTCACCAAAATGAAAGAAGCTTCTGACCTTGGGGCACGGCTGTGTGGAACTTTACTTTAACAAATGCAAAATTGGGGCTTAAATCTCTTAGAGAACTGCGACCTAGTTAACCCCGAAAATTCCACAGTAGAAAAGCAATTATCTGATGGCTTTCCCGTCAATCATCTTAATTTAATGGATCTTGGAGGCACCGAAACGTACTTGGTGCTTATTTATAGCTTGAAGTCTCCGCTGGAAAGTGGAGCCCAACTAGGCCAGGAACAGTGCAACAATGGAACACAATCGCGTTATAGAACTAAACCAGGATCAGTGCAACAATGGAACACAATCGCGTTATAGAACCAAGCAATCACACTTGATTCAACTCCCGACAGGAAATTTTAAAAAAAAAAATGGATCTATGCCCTTTGTGGACCAAACAAAAAAGGGAACACGCATTTAAAAAAAGAGAAATATGTCGGCGTTTGAACAATCGTAAAACGATAAAATGAGAAGGAGATATGGTTTCGGACGCTGACGGAAATCTCTTGTTGACTGGCGGGCCATTGACGTAGGTTTGTATTTACTTTGTTAAACGTTTCTTCATTTCATCCCCCGCGATACTGCGAATGTCTCTATTGACTGTACTTTTATCTTCATCAAGTTGTTGTTCTTTAGTTATTAAAGTTCTTCCAAGTGTGGGGAGGGGGATACCGGGGTAGGGGTACTGGGTGGGAGGGAACGGGGAGTGGCATCAGAACCACCTGACCGGAGAAAGGTTTTCTGGGGGGGGGGGGGGCGCTAAAGATGAGACTCGGGAGACAAGCTTGGGGGTGAGTTGGGAACATTTTGAGAACTACTGAGATATTACCGCCACAAACATGTTCGCGTCAATACAAACATGATAACCATGAAAGATGTGCTGAATGCAGTAACAAGTGTGACTGAAGTAACAGGTATGACTGAAGTAACCAGTGTGACTGAAGTAACCAGTGTGACTGAAGTAACAGGTATGACTGAAGTAACAAGTGTGACTGAAGTAACAGGTATGACTGAAGTAACAAGTGTGACTTAAGTAACAAGTATGACTGAAGTAACAAGTGTGACTGAAGTAACAAGTGTGACTGAAGTAACAGGTATGACTGAAGTAACAAGTGTGACTGAAGTAACAGGTATGACTGACGTAACAAGTGTGACTTAAGTAACAAGTGTGACGAAAGTAACAAGTATGACTGAAGTAACAAGTGTGACTGAAGTAACAAGTGTGACTGAAATAACAAGTGTGACTGAAGTAACAAGTGTGACTGAAGTAACAAGTATGATAAATATTCATTGTCTTCTCTTTGATCTTGTCTTAGTCATCAAATCATTCACAAGATATCAAAAGCTTCTCCCAACACATCAAAACATCAACGACAAGATATCAAAATCCCCACTCTTTCTTCTACCTAACACATCAAATCATCGACAACAAGATATCAATATTCCCACTCTTTCTTCTACCTAACACATCAAAACATCGACGACACGATATCAAAATCTCCCATCCTTCTCATAACTAGAAAGAAGAGCATGACATATACTATTATCTTATTATCTGAAACAAAACAGACAATTGTTGACCTTCCACAGTAGTTCCCACACTCTTTTCAATCACCCCCCCCCCCCCCACCTCAGCGCATAGAAGACTTTCATTTCCTCACACATCCACCCTCGGTAGCATACTAGTCAACCAAGTTCAGAAAAAGTGTCATATAAATATATTGTAACCTCCCATCCCCTCGCTCTTTCCCCCAAACAGACACACACACAATATTCACAGTGCTCCCCACCCCCCCCCCCCGTGGGGCATATGCTTCACGTTGGGAAACCTTGATCTACCAGCTTAAAAATCTCTTATACGAGGGGCGTTCAGAAAGTAATGCACCACATCGTTTTTCTCAGGAGCTGTATATTCAAAAAACATGAAATTTATACACAATAAACATGGATATGTCATGTAAACGTCAGTATTATTCGACATAATCCCCATCAACTTATACAGCTTTACGCCAGCACGAAACAAGTGCATGTATTCCTAGCTTGTACCAGATTTTCCCTTGATTATGTAGCCATTTCATCACTGCATGAATCACTCCTTCGTCATCTTCAAATCTTACCCCTCGGAGTGCATCTTTAAGTGGACCAAACAGATGGAAACCAGAGGATACCAAATCGGGACTATAGGGTGAATGGGGTAGTACAGTCCAACCCAATCTGATGATTGCTTCCCGTGTTGCCAGATTTGTGTGAGAGCGCGCATTGTCGTGAAGGACAACCAGGTCTACTGGATTCTTATGCGGCCGAAGTCTGCGAAAATGTTGATTGAGGTTTTTCATTGTCTTAATGTAAGCTTGTGAATTGATTGTCTGTACTCTTGGCATAACATCCACAAGAATCACACCTTCTATGTCCCAAAAGACAGTGATCATGATCTTTCCAGTTGAAGAAATTGTCTTAAATTTCTTTCTTCGTGGTGATTGCGGATGATGGCACTCCATTGACTGACTTTTTGTCTCAAGTTCAAAATGATGTGCCTAGGTTTCGTCACCTGTTACAATCTTAGTCAAAATGTTCTCTCCTTCAGCATTGAAACGCTCCAACAATTCAGAAAAATTGCTTTTTTTTAAATCGACTGTCATTTGTGAGACTTCAAGGAACCCATCTTGCGCAAACCGTAGAAAATCCGAGAGCTTTTATAACTGCATTTGCACTACCATTGCTGACTGACAGATTTAAGGCCAACTGTTGAGTAATGATACTCTTATCAGTAAGAATAATGGCCTGAGCGCATTTCAACATTTCTGCCTTGGTCCACAGCTCGGCCGATCATGCGATTCTTTATCTTCACTTATTGATTCTTTGATTCTCTGAACCCAGCGACTGACTGTACTCCTGTCGACTGCAAAACTTCCATACACATCACAAATACGCTTGTGAATGTTCACAACAGTTTCCTTCTCTGCAACGAGAAAATCTATCACAATCGCTGCTTATACCGCAAGTTGCTACATGCTTCATTTCAACGGTTGGGGCAGCCATATATTTTGGCTGGTTGCAGTGGAATTAGGTCCACACACTCAACACATGCCATATTTAAAGTGTGCAAAATTTCATGCTTCTATCTTCATTATTAGCTGAAAAAAAGATATGGTGCATTACTTTCTGAACACCCCTCATAATATACATTTAGCTTGCGCCTTTTACTGGATCATCTCTCCCTTCTGTCTTTTCTTAGTTCCAATCTTTCCTAAAACTAAACTAGACTTTCATTTACTTATTTTGAAAAAAAACAAATTGGGCCAATATTTAAGACATGAAATAAAAAGGGACTTCACACACCGGGTCTTGACGGAAAAAACGTACATCAAATTCTAGGGCCAAGTACCCCATCTTACGACTAATAAACTTCCATTCCTTACAAAAACGTTTTCTGATGTTCTTCAGAGATGTGTAGCATCTACCAAGAACATCTAACATCCGCCTCCTTCAACGCCGTTTTCTGACAAAAAACGGTTAGATAACCACGTAGAGCTCGCCAAACCAATATCCGTTACGTAAATGGCGAAACTCGAATGTTCCTCGGGCTATGTCTTCAGTTCATGATCATTATAAAGAATGTTCCCCGCCTTTTATCATAGACGGTACCAGCTAATGTTGACTTACATACACTTTGTTACTTTTCCTACACAAAGATTAAACAAACTTGATGGGCGTCCCTCGTGTCTTGTCCGCTACTATATATATATATATATTTTTTTTTTGGGGGGGGGGGGGTTCTTTTTCCAGTCTGATGTGAGGAAGCTGTCCTTACGCTAGTCTACCAACTGGGGGTATCCTATAGCGACAAGTTAGCGGGACTGTAAAGTTGTCAGACAGTTGATATTCTGTTTGCGTGTGTTTATCCGGAAAGTTGGCATTGTGTTTTCCGGTTTGTATGTGTTTCTCAGGGAGGGTGATATTATGTTTATATGCGTTTGTCAGAGATTGTTGATATTATGTTTGTATGTGCTTGTTAAGGAGCTTGATATTATGTTTGTATGTGCTTTTCAGGGAGGTTGATATTATGTTCCTCAGTTTGTCAGGGATGGTGATATTCTGTTTTTCTGTTTCAGTGTTTGTTGTCATCATCATCATCTTCATCATCATCATCATCATCATCCATCATCATCATCATCATCATCATCATCATCATCATCATTCCTCTGTATTCCCAATGGACCATAAAGCACCAGGAAAGGCTCCCCCAGCCCAATCCTATCTTGAGGAAGTTGAGGAACATCAAACCGTGTCTTCCTGGCTCTCTGTCCCGAACCTCGTCCTTCCTCGTCAGCGATGGCACCACTACCCCCAGCTCCTCGCTGCTCTGCCGGAACCTGACATGTGGATTCCTTCGTTGATGTTTCTGTATCAAATTTGATTTTAATCTGGCCCATCGTCAAAACTTCCAACCTGGAGGACCAGGTGCCTCTTTTCGTCTGTCTCCTCTCTGTTGACCTTGCTCGGCATGGGCGACCCTTCTGGTAGCTGTGCTGCCGTCGGGATAGCTCTTCATATCATCAGAGTAAGCAACCCCCTCCCCAAAACACGATTTGCTGGAGACACCATCCAGGGAGATGTGTTTGTCAAGGAGATCGATGTTCTGTATATTTTGTTTTATTTACTGTGCCAAATTTTTCTACAAACTCAATCTCATGAGAGGCAGTCCACAAAACTATAAAACTTGCAAAGAATGAAACTTGGATAATTTTTAAAAAAAAAGAAGCCTTTTCTAAGCTTAAATACTTTTGTGTATTTCAACAACTTCGGCTTTAAAAACCCCAAATCCGCAGCTACAAATGGATCATGCTGCAAGCATTCAGTCACAAAATATGCAAGCAAACGGCAGATACAATCTTCTGGCGAGCTGTCATGCAATTACTCAGTTTAACGGATGAAGCAATGATATACGGGAGTATCAGAGTTCTCCTATCACACACTCCGACCATGTTGCCATATCAGCCACAACCACTACAAAGTGTCGAGCACAGAACATTATCACAAGCTGCTCATGTGAAAGTTTAACATGGCAGTCCGCCTGATGATCAGTGTAATCATTAGATAAATAATGGAATATATTAAAGAATGAGCTCAACCTGGTGAACAAAAATACAGGTTTAAATATTGCTGCAGCTGCTGTTGTTATAAGTTCCTTGGAACGCAAGCACTGGTTTTGCAGCTCACACTATGATGATTGAGGAAGGCTGGAGTCGTGTTAGGTATGAGGTGGATCAGAACAGATTGAAAATCAGTTTTTAGACAGACTCCACTACCACGAGGACATAATGGAGCCCAAACCGTTCACCAGACTGACAGAGAGAGAGAGAGAGAGAGAGAGAGAGAGAGAGAGAGAGAAATTCAGCTTGATACTGCGAGCACTCCGAAGATGAGGGATAGACATTTGGGCCAGCCGTAGCTCGCCAACTCCTAAACCGAGTTGTGAACATGTTTCCTGTCTGCGCCCACAAGAAACGGAACAAACATGATCACTGTTGTACAGTCAGTTCTCATAACAGCGCCTCCTAACAGGACAGCCATAACTATAATTGCAGTACTGTCATATAAGTACTGTCATAAGTATAACAGCAGCACTGTCATATAAATACTCTCATAAGTATAACAGCAGTACTGTCATATAAGTACTGTCATAACTATAATAGCAGTACTGTCATAAGTATAACAGCAGTACTGTCATATAAGTACTGTCATAACTATAACAGCAGTACTGTCATATAAGTACTGTCATAAGTATAACAGCAGTACTGTCATATAATTACTGTCATAACTATAGCAGCAGTACTGTCATATAATTACTGACATAACTATAACAGCAGTACTGTTATATAAGTATTGTCATAACTATTACAGCAGTACTGTCATAAGTATAACAACAGTACTGTCATATAAGTACTGTCATAAGTATAACAGCAGTACTGTCATATAAGTACTGTCATAAGTATAACAGCAGTACTGTCATATAATTTCTGTCATAACTATGCCAGCAGTACTGTCATATAAGTACTGTCAAAAGTATAACAGCAGTATTGTCATATAAGTACTGACATAACTAATAGCAGTACTGTCATAACTATAATAGCAGCAGTATATATAATTTCAGGACAGATATAACCATAGTAAAAGTGCAGTCATTTCAGGGCAGATATAACCATAGTAACAGTGCAGTCATTTCAGGACAGATATAACCATGGTAACAGTGCAGTCATTTCAGGACAGATGTAACCATCGCAACAGTGCAGTCATTTCAGGACAGATATAACCATAGCAACAGTGCAGTCATTTCAGGACAGATATAACCATGGCAACAGTGCAGTCATTTCAAGACAGTAACAGTCAGGTAGTGTCCAGAGTCAAGCTGACCCTGTACTGTTGCCTGTGAAGAGAGCTGCTTGTTCGTGCAGTAGAAGTGATACTTGTACCTGCTGCTTGTTTGTTGTTGTAATGTGTGTTTTTGCTTCTATGTATGTGATACTTTGTTGTCCTGCATGTTGTTGTGGCGTTCAATGTTGTTGTGAGAACTGTGTCACTGCCTCTGTTAAAGTGAAGCGCGGCAGAAGTGCTGTAACCGAAGCACTTTTTTGTAAGACATCACAACAGCTGCAACAACAGCCAGCCAAATCACGAAAACGTTCACTGTTGTGAATAGTAACTACTACGAGATACTTCGGCAATGATATCTCACTGGTGACCTGGTAATCTGCCAGTGTACACACTGGGGTCACAATGACAAGGCGAAACTGGTTATAGGAAATAGGTCAAATTGAAGTATTGGGCCGGAGGGGGTGGGGGGTAGAAGCATCACAATATGAAGTGATGTTTTGGTGGCGAATTGTGAAGAATAGCACAAACAAAAGCAAAAGTAACAGAAACAACCCGAACAGGACAAAGAAGAAAAAAAGCAACAACAAACACGACAAGCGGCAACATCATCACCAAGAAAAGTCATAAAAACGTGAAGAAAAAAAGTAAAAGAAGAAAATATACACAAAGAACAAAACAACAACAAATAAAACACAGCAAAAACAACAACGAAAAAAAAAACAATAATAACAAAGCAACAGCAACAAGAATAAGCAAAAGCAACAACAAAAACAGCAGCAAAGCAACACCATCAAAAACCATCAGAAACACTAACAGCATAAACGAACAACAAAAAACAACAACAAAGTAACAAAAACAGAAACAACAACAAAAACAGCAAGACCAAAAAGTGACAATAACAACAAGAGCAAGAACGCAAAAAAGATAACAGAAACAACAACATTAACAGCAACAAAAGTTGGAACAACAAGAGCAACAACAACAGAAACATTAAAAAGAAGATGAATAAGAAAAACAAAAAGTAGCAGAGTAAAAACAATAAAAATAGGAACAGCAATAACAATAGAAACAACAAATCAAAACAACACTAACAATAGGAACAACAAATCAAAACAGCAACAACAATAGAAACAACAAATCAAAACAACAACAACAACAATAGTAATAACAAATCAAAACAACACTAACAATAGGAACAACAAATCGAAACAACACTAACAATAGTAATAGCAAATCAAAACAACCGTAACAATAGGAACAGCAAACAAAAAGAGCACCAGAAGATACAAAACAAGAAGAAGCAGCATTTAGACCATAGGAGCGAAACGTGGCTTCATACTTTTGATCAGAAACCATTTTCTGTAGAGTGTAGAACGTAGAATTCTGATTGACACATTTCATATTCCAAACGTAACACATACTCCCAGTGACCTCACTGTTAGGCAGAGAGATATACCTCACGGCATAATCAACTTCTGTCTAGCTAAAAGATCACAGAAACGCCCAGAAACTACAAACATACCGACCGACTAAGACGATTAGAAGTTATAGTAGTCTTTGCCAAGAATAGCTTCATACTTCTATAGACCTTCGTCCTGGCCAGCTGATCCTGGATAGAGTGTTTCATAGCGCGCAGATGTCGCCAGATCTACGTCGCGCTGCATTGTGGCGAAAGTAATGAGAAAACTGACTTGAATGGCCACACAGAAAAGAAGCCTCACCCGTGCACGGTGGCAGGGAGATAAGTCAGTGAGGCTGGAAGGTTGAATCTTTGATTAGAAAAGACCAAGGACTTAGAAAAGACCAAGGACTTAGAAAAGACCAAGGACTTAGAAAAGACCAAGGACTTAGAAAAGATCAAGGACTTAGAAAAGATCAAGGACTTAGAAAAGATCAAGGACTTAGAAAAGACCAAGGACTTAGAAAGGATCAAGGACTTAGAAAAGATCTAGGACTTAAAAACCATCAGACAGAGGCACCTCTGTTCAGAGAAGATTAGACCAAAAAGTTGTAAACTTGTTAGACGGAAATTGTGATATAGTGCACGGTTCTGGATAAAAAAAAACCTTTTTTTTTTAGAACAGTAAACAACTAGGTTCAAATACATCAAAAACAGTGACTCTTTTGTTGATTTTAATCACAGCCTACATGACAGAAAAAAGGAGGTGAGAAGTTTAGTCGACGATCATGGGTGGTAAATAATTACAACGAGAGAGGACAGCATCTATTTTTTTAAAGTTAAAATATGCGGAATTATTATTGAAACAATAAGGTTTAAACAAATTATGAACAATTTCATTCATTAACCCATTATAGATTAACGACAAGCATATGTCCCCTCCCACCCCCACAGTTAAGGATTGTTGTTAATGGTTCATACTTTGCTGTTTCTGAGTCGCAGTTTTCCTAGAAGAGACACACCCCTGGGATTTTGTTGCTTCAACTTCCCTCAGTTTGTTTTAGTAGTTTTTATGCCTAACGAAAATTTTCGGTAAAAAGTGGAACGAATTCAAGAACAACGTAGAGATAAGACAGATGAGCAAACAACAACCTGTCTCATGGGTGATCAGAACAAGAAGATGGACATATGTCGGTCATGTGATGAGAAGAAACAATCAGAGAATCCCCAAACAAGCTATCAAGTGGAACACAAGAGGCCGAAGAAAAAGAGGTCGACCACACGCCATGAAACTCTAAAGAGGACATTGTTAAAAGAGGCCAGTTCAGTGGGCGTAACAACCCTTGATGAGATTGAAAAACTCACTGAAGACAGGAAATCTTGGCGAGCTACCATGCAGGCCCTATGTGACGTTTAGCGGCACGGGAAGGATGTAAGAAGAATGTAAGAAGTCGACTGCTGGAGGATTAATACAGAAAGTAGTGCATTTTCCTCTGTCCTTTAAAGAATAATGGAACATAAATTTGTATCTTGTAAAACCATGTGCTCCGTAAATGAGTAAAGCTGTTCCTATCCTTTTTAAAGTAAGTATAAATATTAGATATCACAGCTTTACGGCAGTCAATCTCTGAAAGTATTACCCAGCTAAATACACCTTGTATGTGTATTTACATACTTAGTTCTCTATACCGTTTGACAGTCTAAACGGCATTAAGATAGTGATGCTGTACAGATAAGTCCAATGATCGCGCTAGGATTTTTTTAAAATTGTACAACTGTACCTGTCTTTCACCTTTCATGAAGTATTTTACCTGTACAACTGTACCTGTCTTTCACCGTCTATGAACTATTTTACCTGTACAAGTGTATCAGTCTTTCACCTTCTATGAACTATTTTACCTGTACAAGTGTATCAGTCTTTCACCTTCCGTGAATTATTTTCTGAAATATCGGTTTGGTTTTCTCAGTATAATATTCGGTGCTTTATCACGTACAATTTTAAAAGAAAACATGAGCAGAGATTAAATGCTCCTGCGGTATATTTTCTTGTATCTTATTTCCGGTGAGAATTAATCTCGACAAAAAGCTCACAAGGTGAACCAAAGTCAAAACTGACTGAATCTCCTCCGTACAAACGGGGCATCATCTGCCTGTTAGTCTGATTATCCTCCAACCGATTCTGCTGACTGCTATTTAGTAGGGTTTTTTAAATAATATAAACCGGTTACGGTAATTGACGACCTGCACAAAAAAAATCGATTTTCCCAGTTTCTTTAATCGGTAATTTACCAGTAATTGCCGGTTAAAGCGATCACGTGATCAGTCTGGTTGAGAGTTGTTAACATCTGCTACATTTTAGTTAGTAACCAGCTCTTAAGCTCACATATAAAAAAACTAAAACACTTTTCTAGAAGAATATTACAATAAAAAATCTACCGCAACGAGAAACAAAGAGCACCAAAGACCAAAACAAAACAACAACAAAGGAAATGAGAAAGAAACAGCTTGCTAATTTGTCCAGCGGTTAAAAAAAACAAACAAACAACAACAAAAAGTGAAAGCGCTTTTATGTTTTTAGAAATTGGTGCTCTTTATTTGATACAGGCCGTACACTTTGTGTTGGTACAAGTTGATCTAATCCGAGTAATCGCTTAGATTACGAGCCTAGTTCTGTGGCTCGCTCCATCCCGGCGCTTGCTACAGCCATTATTTTTAATGAGGCATCATTTGCTTCTTTAATAACCGTCCCACTCCAGGTCCTTTTGTGGCAACACTTCGGCACCGTCTGTGACAGCTCACTAATCCATATGTACGGGTCACCGCACTCCCATCACTGACATGTCAACACATCGCAGCTATCACTTCAGTGCTCATATCATCAATCTTCTATAGTCTAGTGCTCATATCATCAATCTTCTATAGTCTAGTGCTCATATCATCAATCTTCTATAGTCTAGTGCTCACATCATCAAGTCTCTATAGTCTAGTGCTCATATCATCAATCGTCTATAAGTTGTGCTCACGTCATCAATTTTCTATAGTCTAGTACTCACATCATCAAGGTTCTATAGTCTTGTGCTCACATCATCAAGGTTCTATAATCTACTTGTCCTGTAAAAATGTTGATGATGACGATGAAATAGAGGTTTGTCGGGACATATTCTGTATTCTCTGAACTTTTATCACTTTAGTTAAACTATATCTTCACTTTATAAATATATATATAAAAATATATACTCACGTTATTTAGAACTATATCCTCACGTTATATAAAACTTTATCTTAACGTTATGTAAAGCTATATCTTAACGCCACATAAAACTATATTTTCACGTTATATAAACCTATTTTTTCACATTATATAAAACTATATCTTAACGCCACATAAAACTATATTTTCACGTTATATAAAGCCTGTTGTGATCTTGCTCAGCGAGTTCTTTATATCCCTCATGTGACATACCAGCGTTAATTATCAGATAAATGCCTGTCCTTCTGTTACACATGTGTCTTATGTGTCTCACGTTACTCAGGTATCTCAGGTAAATGAGGTATGTCTATGACAGCTACAAAAATTATGGGTATCCTTCCACCGCATTCTCTAATGTCTTTATGCCAGAATGCAAGTGTATGTGAGAAGTGCCAGTGGCTGTATGGTGCAGAAACATAACTCTATTGTGATATAATGGAATACGCAGCCGTCTCTCACAGTTGCCTCCAGCTTTTGTCTACAGTTGCCTAAAGCTATTGTTCACTGTTGTCACCAGCCATTGTTCACAGCTGCCGAAAGCTATTGTACACAGCTGCCTAAAGCTATTGTTCACTGTTGCCTCCAGCCTTTGTTCACGGTTATTTCCAGCCATTGTTCACAGTTGGCTGCAGCCATGACCATAATCACATACAGTATTGCCCCTGAAAGCCGAACGGAAAATTAGAACAAAATTTTGCCCCTAGAATCTGAACGCTCCTTTGGGACCCGAACGTTGTTTGTGTGTGATTGTGCGTACGTATCTCTGGGCAGGTCCATGGGTTCGGAAGGTAGCGAAGAGGATGTCAAAGAGTTAGTGGAGGATCTCAGGACAGAGCTGACAACGGAAGAGCTTCAGCATTCCCGCTGCTGAAACCAAGGATCTTCTCAGCATGCGGTCAAAAACCCAAGCAGTCGTTGAAAAGTGGCACCCTAATGAAGCCCTTGTTAACAGGCGTGTTAACTTGTTCAGTGATAACATCATTGAAAATTTTAGAACAAAAAAGGTCGACAACATTTGGAACGCTGATTGTCAAAAGACACCAGGACCAGTGACCCCCAGGCCCTCTACAGGTGGTTATCATAGCAAAGGGCGTGAGAAGGCAAAGAATGCGGACACCAGAACCACCAGAAACGCAGTTACCTGATGTTATCATGGAAGGTGACTAGCCTTCCAAGCAATAATCTCTCTCCTCCTCCAGCTTCCACATCATTCCTTGTTAAGGTAAATAGTTTTTATATTTTTAATTATATTAATTTACGTTTTTGTTCAAATATTATTTGTTAATATTTTACCTTAAAATCCAGTGTATTCACTGTTAAAATCATTTTGAAAATTCGAATTCGCGTGACCCAGGAACGGATTAATCCAGCTTCTATTATTTGAAAGGGGAAAAATTGTCTCGGAACTCGAACGGGGTTCTGGAAGGAATTACGTTCGGATCCCAAGGTATCAGTGTAACCCTCTTCTGACTGTCCTGTATATATAGTCAGTACGGGATCTGCAGCTAAAACTTAAGTAAAATAGTTACAGCACTTCACTGCCTCTGTTCTTAAAGAAATGTACCTCTGGGATGTGCGTGTGTGTGTGTGTGAGAGAGAGAGAGAGGGAGAGAGAGAGAGAGAGAGACGGCTGTTCAGAGAAATTTTAACTCTTTTGATGCCAAACACAAAGATAGAATAATCGCCTAGACAGAAAGATAAACGAAATATTTAACGAAACAAAAGTTTTAAAAAATGACTAAAAAGAAGATAAGAGACATTAAACTAGACACTGGGATGAAAATATTTAATTACACAGATGATAAAAAAACACCGAACTAAACAAGCAGATAATAAACACTGGACCAGGAAGATAGTAGTTTACTCAATAATAAAAACCGAACAGACAGTGCCATGTAACAAAAATCTAACGTCAAACATAAACACATATCAGGGGGTGGCAGGTCTTAGATCAGGGGATGTTAACTCTCAGATCAGGGGATGTTAACTGTCAGATCAGGGGATGTTAACTGTCAGATCAGAGGATGTTAACTGTCAGATCAAGGGGATATTAACTATCAGATCAGAGGATGTTAACTCTCAGATCAAGGGATGTTAACTCTCAGATAAATGGGATGTTAACTCTCAGATCAAGGGTATGTTAACTGTCAGATCAGGGATGTTAACTCTCAGATCAGGGATGTTAACTCTCAGATCAGAGGATGTTAACTCTCAAATCAGAAGATGTTAACTCTCAGATCAGAGAATGTTAACTGTCAGATCTCTCTCTCTCTCTCTCTCTCTCTCTCAACCTTAAGTGCCCAGGGCACATGGGGTTTCCGCAAGGGTTTTCCACAAATGCCTTTCCTTTGCTTTTTTGTCTGCTCTTGCCAAGGTGAGCCCTCTATTGCTCACCATCCTTTCTGTTGTTCTTCTCCATGTCTCTTTTGGTCTACCCTTACTTCTGTTCCCCTGTGGTGTCCATCTTAGTGCTATTTTTGGTAGTGAGTTGTCAGTCATTCGGAGCATATGTCCCAACCATCGCCAGCGTCTTTCCTCAATAATTAACTCTCAGATCAGAGGATGTTAACTCTCAGATCAGGGGAATGTTAACTCTCAGATCAGGGGATGTTAACTCTCAGATCAGGGGATGTTAACTCTCAGATCAGAGGATGTTAACTCTCAGATCAGGGGATGTTAACGCACAGCAGCACATCATGAGTTCTAACATCAGAGAAACACAACTGATTTCAGAAGTTCTGTCGCAGAAAAATGACAAGATAAAAGACAAGAAGATAACAGATAAAAAATAAATTGAAAAGATATAACTTTGGTGGGGGGGGGGGGGGATTTGATTAGATAAACAATAAATATAACTTGAAACAGATGTACGAGTACAACTGCGTGCGTACACTGACATGCAGCACAGCACAACACAACATAACATCACAACACAACATAACATCACAACACAACATAACATTACGTGACAAGTTAATGTCGAAAGACGGAGAGACATGCAGTGAATGTAAAAGGAGCTCATTCGTCTTTTCGTTCTTGGGAAAATGGCTTTCATCACAGACAGGACATTCCTACATCTGCTGCATTGCCCGTTCCAACACTTCAGAACTGGTGTTGCAATCAGCACAGACATTCCAAGCGCCAACTCTAATCTTCGTCACGGATTTCATAGATTTTTTTTTTCCTTCCAGGCAATGATCTCCTGACCTACTCTTTTAGCACTTTCCAACTGCCGTTTCAGCAATGGTGGTAGGTCGTTTTAACCGTTTCGCGTTCTCCCGTGCAATACTTCAGCTGTTTGTGATATTGGGTGTGGAATTGGATTTCTCCTCTGGCAGTTGAAAGTGCTTGCGTCCAGTGGTGGCTCATCGTAGTTTGACTAAGTGTGAAGCGAACAGGAAAGCGCTGACGTGTCGAATGAGCAACAACGTCGTCATTGCTTTCAAGATGGAGGTGGGTTGTGTGTGCCGAGCTACTGAGCTTCGTGCTATGGCACCACCGTGTGCTGTCAACTTCGCACTGAAGATTCTTCCTTATCTACTCGGCCAGTTGTGAACCTGGGTGCTCTTTTGTGTGTCGTGGTTTGGCTTGACGCCTTGTTACAGAGCTCGTGCCGAAAGCGAAGCTGACCAGTTTCGCATTTGGACTTCGTAGTTCCTAAACTGGAGTCATCACTGGGTGGCTCATCATCAAACGGGTGACCGTTGACGAACATTTCTGTGCGATATTCACTGGCACAAGCGGTGGAACGATTATAGGATTGTCTCGCTCGCGATGATACCGAGAACCTAGACTAGAGATTTTTAGAGTGTGGGCCAACGCACACACGGGCGCTCGGTCCATCTACTTAGAGAGTAAGGATCTTTATTATCACTGGACAATTCTTGAGGAAAAATTCCCTGACACTTCTAGTGGGATTCAAACTCATAACTTCAAACACCCTGGGTGAACGTATAACCTTGAGACCACGCAGACACCACCGTTTATTGGTTGATTCTTTCTCTTCAGTTACACCTTCGTTTTTTGGTTGATTCTTTCTCTTCAGTTACACCTTCGTTTATTGGTTGATCTTTTCTCTTCAGTTACAACTTCGTTTACTGGCTGATTCTTTCTCTTCAGTTACACCTTCGTTTATTGGTTGATTCTTTCTCTTCAGTTACACCTTCGTTTATTGGTTGATCTTTTCTCTTCAGTTACAACTTCGTTTACTGGTTGATTCTTTCTCTTCAGTTACACCTTCGTTTATTGGTTGATTCTTTCTCCTCAGTTACACCTTCGTTTATTGGTTGATCTTTTCTCTTCAGTTACAGCTTCGTTTATTGGTTGATTCTTTCTCTTCAGTTACAGCTTCGATTATTGGTTGATCTTTTCTCTTCATTTACAGCTTCGTTTATTGGTTGATCTTCTCTCTTCAGTTACACCTTCGTTTATTGGTTGATCTGATGATCAATTTACTAGCTAGAACCTCCTGGGTAAGCACGCCCCTGGTGATTTCTCTTGAAAAGAGCTTCACGTTAAATTTTCACTGGAAAGGGCAAACTTCAGCACCAGGTAGGGACTGAAAAAGCAGATATTTCTTACAGCTTCATTGTCATGGTAACATGCGGTCTCATTGACCAAACTTCACCACTGCAACGAGTAGTTCCCGAGAACAGATATATTTATGTGGTAGGGCCCCAAGTTTAACTGCTTTGCTTCGTGTGCCATTACAGTTTATCTTAAATACAACAGTTTCTTTCTACTTCAGTCATCTTACTTACTACAACTCTCTACCTCAGTCATTTTATTTGCAACAACTCTCTACCTCAGTTATGTTACTTACAACAACTTTGTATCTCAGTCATGTTACTTACAACAACTCTCTACCTCAGTTATGTTACTTACAACAACTTTGTATCTCAGTCATGTTACTTACAACAACTCTCTGCCTCAGTTATGTTAGTTACAAAAACTCTCTATCTCATTCACGTTACTTACTACAACTCTATACCTCACTTATATTAGTTATAACAACTCTCTGTCTCAGTCATGTTACTTACAATTCTCTATCTCGGTCATGTTACTTGCAACAACTCTGTATCTCAGTCATGTTATTTGCAAGAACTCTCTGTCTCAGTCATGTTACTTACAATTCTCTATCTCAGTCATGTTACTTACAATTCTCTATCTCAGTCATGTTACTTGCAACAACTCTGTATCTCAGTCATGTTATTTGCAAGAACTCTCTGTCTCAGTCATGTTACTTACAATTCTCTATCTCGGTCATGTTACTTGCAACAACTCTGTATCTCAGTCATGTTATTTGCAAGAACTCTCTGTCTCAGTCATGTTACTTACAATTCTCTATCTCGGTCATGTTACTTACAATTCTCTATCTCAGTCATGTTACTTGCAACAACTCTGTATCTCAGTCATGTTATTTGCAAGAACTCTCTGTCTCAGTCATGTTACTTACAATTCTCTATCTCGGTCATGTTACTTGCAACAACTCTGTATCTCAGTCATGTTATTTGCAAGAACTCTCTGTCTCAGTCATGTTACTTACAATTCTCTATCTCGGTCATGTTACTTACAATTCTCTATCTCAGTCATGTTACTTGCAACAACTCTGTATCTCAGTCATGTTATTTGCAAGAACTCTCTGTCTCAGTCATGTTACTTACAATTCTCTATCTCGGTCATGTTACTTGCAACAACTCTGTATCTCAGTCATGTTATTTGCAAGAACTCTCTGTCTCAGTCATGTTACTTACAATTCTCTATCTCGGTCATGTTACTTACAATTCTCTATCTCAGTCATGTTACTTGCAACAACTCTGTATCTCAGTCATGTTATTTGCAACAACTCTGTATCTCAGTCATGTTATTTACAATTCTCTATCTCGGTCATGTTACTTGCAACAACTCTGTATCTCAGTCATGTTATTTGCAAGAACTCTCTGTCTCAGTCATGTTACTTACAATTCTCTATCTCGGTCATGTTACTTACAATTCTCTATCTCAGTCATGTTACTTGCAACAACTCTGTATCTCAGTCATGTTATTTGCAAGAACTCTCTGTCTCAGTCATGTTACTTACAATTCTCTATCTCGGTCATGTTACTTGCAACAACTCTGTATCTCAGTCATGTTATTTGCAAGAACTCTCTGTCTCAGTCATGTTACTTACAATTCTCTATCTCGGTCATGTTACTTACAATTCTCTATCTCAGTCATGTTACTTGCAACAACTCTGTATCTCAGTCATGTTATTTGCAAGAACTCTCTGTCTCAGTCATGTTACTTACAATTCTCTATCTCGGTCATGTTACTTGCAACAACTCTGTATCTCAGTCATGTTATTTGCAAGAACTCTCTGTCTCAGTCATGTTACTTACAATTCTCTATCTCGGTCATGTTACTTACAATTCTCTATCTCAGTCATGTTACTTGCAACAACTCTGTATCTCAGTCATGTTATTTGCAACAACTCTGTATCTCAGTCATGTTATTTGCAAGAACTCTCTGTCTCAGTCATGTTACTTACAATTCTCTATCTCAGTCATGTTACTTACAATTCTCTATCTCAGTCATGTTACTTGCAACAACTCTGTATCTCAGTCATGTTACTTGCAACAACTCTGTATCTCAGTCATGTTACTTGCAACAACTCTGTATCTCAGTCATGTTACTTGCAACAACTCTGTATCTCAGTCATGTTACTTGCAACAACTCTGTATCTCAGTCATGTTACTTGCAACAACTCTCTGTCTCAGTCATGTTACTTGCAACAACTCTCTGTCTCAGTCATGTTACTTGCAACAACTCTCTGTCTCAGTCATGTTACTTGCAACAACTCTCTGTCTCAGTCATGTTACTTGCAACAACTCTCTGTCTCAGTCATGTTACTTGCAACAACTCTCTGTCTCAGTCATGTTACTTGCAACAACTCTCTGTCTCAGTCATGTTACTTGCAACAACTCTCTGTCTCAGTCATGGTAATTACACAACTGCCCAGCTCCGCAATCAGCAGAAGATAGTTGCTAAGACTTCCCATCAGATATTAACTATTTTCCTCCCACAGAATACAGACATCCACTCTTCATGTTTTACAACCACTTGTCACCTTCCAAGTTAAAACAGATAAAAAATGACCCCAGAAACATTTCACAGCGTTTAGTTATTGGGGGGAAAAAAAAGCGGGAGTTGAGTGTATTAAAGGCAAGAAAGTGTTATGCAGACATTACGACACATTTGACAGGTTATGCAGACATTATGACACATTTGACAGGTTATGCAGACATTACGAAGCTTAATAAATGGGTCGCTGAAACTGAACATCAGGTCTTTTAGCTTACACTTGTTTAACAAAAAGGAAAATCCATGACACTGTTGACATTCTGGACATATAAATCTCCCAAATGTATGGCTAAATAACCTTTGTTAAGAAAGAACATTTATGTAATAAAAAAAGAAGCAGATCAGAGTATTTTTTAACAAAGAAAAGGAATACATTTGTTTTTCCTGTGCGGGGAACATAAAAGTGCAACAGCCATAGCGACCAATAGACGAGGGGTTAAAAAGAAAAGTATTACTGGTTATTATGACTGAATGAAATTAACAGTTATATGGCTTCTCCTTGTAGTCCACCTGTGGGTCGATGCACTTCCTGTATCGTTCCATTATCTTCTTTCTTCTTCGGGAGAAGAATCTATTGGGCTGATCTTCAATACAGGTCTGCATCACTTCAGTAAACTCATCATCAGAGATGGTGGATCTTGTGGAGCCTGTCTGGGACAGCACGGAGCATCTTTAGGTGGACCTGGGACTGCTGGAGCATCTTTAGGTGGACTTGGGACAGAATGGAGCATCTTTAGGTGGACCTAGGACAGCACGGAGCATCTTTAGGTGGACCTGGGACTGCTGGAGCATCTTTATGTGGACCTGGGACAGCATGGAGCATCTTTAGGTGGACCTGGGACAGCATGGAGCCTCTTTAGGTGGACCTGGGACTGCTGGAGCATCTTTAGGTGGACCTAGGACTGCTGGAGCATCTTTAGGTGGACCTGGGACAGCATGGAGCATCTTTAGGTGGACCTGGGACTGCTGGAGCATCTTTAGGTGGACCTGGGACTACTGGAGCATCTTTAGGTGGACCTAGGACTGCTGGAGCATCTTTAGGTGGACCTGGGACTACTGGAGCATCTTTAGGTGGACCTAGGACTGCTGGAGCATCTTTAGTCGGACCTGGGACAGCATGGAGCCTCTTTAGGTGGACCTGGGACAGCATGGAGCCTCTTTAGGTAGACCGAATACGTGACAATAGCATGACACCTAGGCTTAACAGGGATATTAGGAAGATATTCAGACCGCAACTGCTGCATTGGCTCCACCGTTTCTGCCGCTGCTTATGAACGTGCATTGTCATGGTCACATTTGTTCTTGTCGTTTTAAACTTTTATACCCGTTCACAAACTTTTCCATGAGTCATGATGTTTTCACGTCCATACTGAGCCAACATCTCTGGCCAAAGAAGCGTCACCACAGCGCGTTGTTCAACAACGGCACAGCAAGCCCGAAGCCGAACGTCCATGTTTACTTGAAACTGGCTGCAGCTAGACTAAGATCAGAACGCCGCGCTGTGCGTGTTCGAATTACACATCAGCCCATTGCGAACGTTTGTACAGCTTCGGCTTCTGTCCGTTGTGGTTACCATGGTAATTTTCAAAACGGCTTTATTTTATTTTATTTTTAAATTTTCCCTCATTTAATGCAATATTTGTAATACTTCAGAGAGTAGTAAGTATCATTCAGTGAAGAGCAATCTTAACAATGAGAATATAATATAATAGCAATCTCATTACTACAATGATATAGAATGAGACATAAGTACACGTGATAGAGAGCAAGAATTGCTAAATATACATGGCATAAGGAGACCTAGAAATCTACTTGGAGTTCTACAGTATCATCATAATCATCATCATCATCATCATCATGTGCCATGCATGGAGACGTTGGCGATTATGTTTCCCCACAATTTCCAATCTTTCGTGTTATTCATCAGTTCTGTTAATGTGCCTCTCCCATATCATTTTGTCAAGCCATCTAAGGTTTTTTTTCTCTTGGTCTACCTCTCCCATTTCCCTGTTGTCGCGATATTCTCTATCCCTCCTCTTCTCATTATTTGACCAATAAACTTTGGCTGTCTCCCCTGTAGTGTGTTTATTAATGTTCATTAATTGGTTCTCCTTAGACATTCTTTATTTGTTATTTTGACTGTCCATGGTGTTCTTAACATTCTTTGCAGGAACCATATTTCAGGTGCCTCTAGGTCTCTTATTTTTGTTAGTAACCAAACTTCGCTTCCATATAGTAGTACTGGCTGGATGTAGCATTCCAAGACTCTTTCCACGTACAGAAATGAAAAACGAAAGAATTCCAAAAATGTATATTTACTGACGTAAGAAAGTAAATATAAACCTTCACTCTCTTTGTGCAATGAAACTGTCACTTATAGTGTAACTGCCTGTCACTTATAGTGTCACTGCCTGTCACTTATAGTGTCACTGCCTGTCACTTATAGTGTAACTGCCTGTCACATATAGTGTAACCGCCTGTCACACATAGTGTAACTGCTTGTCACATAGTGTAACTGCCTGTCACATAGTGTAACTGCCTGTCACATAGTGTAACTGCCTGTCACATAGTGTAACTGCCTGTCACAGATAGTGTAACTGCCTGTCACACATAGTGTAACCGCCTGTCACACATAGTGTAACTGCCTGTCACACATAGCGTAACTGCCTGTCACATATAGTGTAACCGCCTGTCACACATAGTGTAACTGCCTGTCACATAGTGTAACTGCAGCAGAGATTATACATTGTTTTGTCAAGTAGACTCACAGACTCTGAACACATCAATAAAATAAAATAAAATAAAATAAAATAAAATAAAATAAAATAAAGACAATGGAAACATGGCTCTCTGAGAAAAATATGTTAGAAATTATTTCCTTAAAAAATTCTTTCAAGAGAAAATTGATTGTTATTAAAAATATAAGAAACAAGCCAACACACATATTTTTTATGGCCTGCTAGGTAAATGGGATGAGATAGAAAAGAAGAGGGGACGTAGAAAGAAAAGAAAAAAATGAGACGAAAGGAAAAAAAGTCTGAGAAAACTAGCGAGCGTAGGAATAGCGCAGTCGATATAAAATTGTCTTTCTATCAGAAAGAAGCACGTTGGAAGACCTCTTGAACGTGTATTTTCATTTTGCATGACATGGAGTGCCATGTATAGAAGAGAGAGCTTCTGAAATTTAAAAAAAAATCAGAAACAGATATAACACGCCATGTTATTCTGTCTCTCTAAAATAAACCAGACGGAGTTTATTTATAATCTGATTAATCTTGGTCTGTGGGGTAAAGACGACAGTCAGAGTAGGCCACCCACAGCTAACACGTTAGCGTCAGAGTAGGCCACCCACAGCTAATACGCTAGCGTCAGAGTAGGCCACCCACAGCTAATACGCTAGCGTCAGAGTAGGCGACCCACAGCTAACACGTTAGCGTCAGAGTAGGCGACCCACAGCTAATACGCTAGCGTCAGAGTTTGCAACCCATAGCTAACACGCTAGCGTCAGAGTAGGCGACCCACAGCTAATACGCTAGCGTCAGAGTAGGCGACCCACAGCTAATACGCTAGCGTCAGAGTAGGCCACCCACAGCTGATACGCTAGCGTCAGAGTAGGCGACCCACAGCTAATACGCTAGCGTCAGAGTAGGCGACCCATAGCTAATACGCTAGCGTCAGAGTTGGCGAACTACAGCCGACCAAAACACTGACATACCTTTCCCTTGGTACTCTCAGCAACAGGGCAGCGAGCGTCATACCAAAGACAGGGAGCGTCATACCACAGACAGGGAGCAACAGGGAGCTAACGAAACAGAGAGCGTCATACCGCAGACAGGGAGCGTCATACCGCAGACAGGGAGCAACAGGGAGCTAACGAAACAGGGAGCATCATACCACAGACAGGGAGCGTCATACCGTAGACAGGGAGGAACAGGGAGCTAACGGAACAGGGAGCGTCATACCACAGATCTGGCTAACGGGACAGGGAGGTCATACCACAGATCTCGCTAACAGGATGATATCCAGGATGATAGAAGAAGAAGAAGAAGAAGAAGAAGTAGAAGAAGAAGAAGTAGAAGAGGAAAAAGAAGAAGAAGAAGAAGAAGAAATAGAAGAAGAAGAAGAAGAAGAAGAATAGGAGTGAAATTATTCCAAGTTAAAGCATTATCCCCCCCCCCTTCCGAGCTTTCGCTAAAAACTTTTTTCTTTCAGCCAATGACAAAATAATCTAGAACAATTATCCTTCATCTCAGATAAATAGGCACAATTTCAGTTCTTGTCTTTTCTAGCCTTTTTTCATCAAACTTTCTTTCTATCATCTATTTGTTAGTTCTCAACTTCTAGAGATTGTATTTTTGTTAGTTCTCTACTTGTAGAAGTGGTATGTTTGTTAGTTCTCAATTTCTAAAGGTGATATGTTTGTTAGTTCTTAACATGTAGAGGCGAGTTGTTCGTCAGTTCTCCACTTTTAGAGGCGAGTTGTTCGTCAGTTCTCTACTTTTAGAGGCGAGTTGTTTATTAGTTCTCCACTTTTAGAGGCGGGTCGTTTATTAGTTCTCCACTTTTAGAGGTGATTTGTTTGTTAGCTCTCTCCTTTTAGAGGCGAGTTCTTTGTTATTTCTCCACTTTTAGAGGCCAGTTGTTTATTAGTTCTCCACTTTTAGAGGTGAGTTGTTTGTTAATTCTCTCCTTCTAGAGGCGACTTGTTTATTAGTTCTCCTATTTTAGAGGCCAGTTGTTTGTTAGTTCTCCGATTTTATATGCTATTTTATTAGTTATCCACATTTAGAGACCAGTTGTTTGTTAGTTCTCCACTTTTAGAGGTGAGTTGTTTGTTAGTTCTCTACTTTTAGAAATGAGTTGTTTGTTAGCTCTCTCCTTTTCGATGGGAGTTGTTTGTTAGTTCTCCACTTTTAGAGGCCAGTTGTTTGTTAGTTCTAAACTTTTATAGGCCAGTTTGTTTTTGGTAGTTCTCAACATGTAGAGGCGATGTGCTAGCTCCAAACATCTAGACTAACACAATGTTCGGTGCTTGTCAGCCCAGCTGTAGATAACCTCGCAAAGATGGCGTTAGAGAAACTGCTTCTAAAAAACGTATATTACTCGCCTGCATGGCAAGGCACACTGAACAATCTTCCCAAAGTATGGTTAGGATTCATGCAGCCTTTCCCATTCCTTCTGTTCCTGTGGAACTCTTGGGATATTCTTTTATCCCCCGCGGAACCATTACATTATCATATTTACCGCTGCTTCATATGTCTCCACCACCCTCCCCACACCAGCTATCATCATTCTACACCCTTCTCCACTCCCGCTCAACATAAAATATACGAATTCTAATATAGTCACTAGTGTTGGCAGTAAAACGTTTATCCAGTAGAGGCCGCCATTGAAGAGAAAAACAATTATAGTATAGTATACAAAAGGGAACAATTGCCTAAGGAAAATACTCGGCATCAAGTGCAACGAACTCAAGAGCAACGCAGAGATAAGACAGATGACTGAACAACAACCAGTCTCATGGGTGATCAGGAAAAGAAATGGACATATGTTGGTCACGTGATAAGAAGAAATACAGAATCCCAAAACAAGCTATAAAGTGGAACACAACAGGCCATAGAAAAAGAGGCAGACCGCGTGAAACTCTGAAGAGGACATTGTTAAGAGAGTCCAAATTAATAGACATAAAATCCCTTGATGAGGTTGAAAGGCTCGCCGAAGACAGGAAAAATTGGCAAACTACCTTGCGAGCCCTATGTGACGTTTAACGGCACAGGAAGGATATAAGGATACACATGGCTAGTCAGGTATGACTTGCGGTTTATGGCATGAGCACGAAGAGGTTGTTTTCTCTTCCCTTGTGGAGAACTAAAATTGTCTTTTTAACCACCCTGTCTTGGACAAAAGCATGTAGCTAGGTCCTAGGGTTGTGTGAGACGTGTCTTGGTGGGATTTTTCTCAGTCAAGATCTCTGGTGGAACTACCGCAGATCCGTGGTGGAACCTTGGTTGAGAAACCTTGGATTCATCCGTGCATGAAATTCTAGATGAGTTTGATCAGGCTCTCTGAGATGACTTTGATCTGGACCTTTGAGATGAGTTTGACAACAATCTCTGAGATGCGATTGAAAACGACCTTTGAGATGAGTTTTACAATGACCTCTTCGATGACTTTGACAATGCCCTTTAAGATGATTTTAATCTGGACCTCTGAGATGAATTTGACAACGATTTTTTAGATGAGATAGAGCAGAATCTCTGACAGCGATCTCTGAGATGACTTCGACCAGGACCTCAGAGATGAGTTTGACAGTGACCTATGATATGACTTTGACAGGATCCTCTGAGATAAATTTGACACCGACCCCTGAAATGAGTTTAACAGCGACCTCTGAGATGAGTTTCACCAGTATCTCTAAGATGAGTTTGACCAGTACCTCTTAGAATTTGACTAGTATCTCTAAGATGTGGAGTATCTCTAAGATAGGTTTGACTAGGACCTCTAAGATAGGTTTGACTAGGACCTCTAAGATAGGTTTGACTAGGACCTCTAAGATGAGTTTGAGTAGGATCTCTAAGATATGTTTGACTAGTATCTCTAAGAGTTTGACAAGTATCTCTAAGATGAGTTTGACCAGGAACTCTAAGATAGGTTTGACTAAGACCTCTAAGATGAGTTTGACTAGGATCTCGAAGATAAGTTCGACCAATATCTCTAAGATGAGTTTTACCAGTATCTCTAAGATGATTTGACCAGAACCTCTAAGATGAGTTTGACCCGGACGTCTAGGATTAGTTTTACCAAAACCTCTAAGATTAGTTTTAACCAAAACCTCTAAGATGAGTTTGATCATGACCTCTAACATTAGTCTGACCATGACCTCTAAGATTGATTTCACCAGGACATCTAAGATGTGCTTGACCAGGACTTCCATCATTGGTTTGACCAGGACCTCTAAGTTTAGTTTGACCAGGTTGTCTAAGATTAGTTTGACCAGTATCTCTAAGATGAGTTTGATCAGTATCTCTAAGATGATTTTAATCAGTATCTCTAAGATGAGTTTGATCAGGATCTCTAAGATGAGTTTGATCAGGATCTCTAGGATGAGTTTGATCAGGATCTCTAAGATGAGTTTGATCAGTATCTCTAAGAAGAGTTTGACCACTATCTCTAAGATGAGTTTGACCAGTATCTCTAAGATGAGTTTGACCAGTATCTCTAAGATGAGTTTGACCAGTATCTCTAAGATGAGTTTGATCAGGATCTTTAAGATGAGTTTGTCCAGTATCTCTAAGATAAGTTTGACCAGTATCTCTAAGAATTTGACTAGTATCTCTAAGATGTGGAGTATCTCTAAGATAGGTTTGACTAGGACCTCTAAGATAGGTTTGACTAGGACCTCTAAGATAGGTTTGACTAGGACCTCTAAGATGAGTTTGAGTAGGATCTCTAAGATATGTTTGACTAGTATCTCTAAGAGTTTGACAAGTATCTCTAAGATGAGTTTGACCAGGAACTCTAAGATAGGTTTGACTAAGACCTCTAAGATGAGTTTGACTAGGATCTCGAAGATAAGTTCGACCAATATCTCTAAGATGAGTTTTACCAGTATCTCTAAGATGATTTGACCAGAACCTCTAAGATGAGTTTGACCCGGACGTCTAGGATTAGTTTTACCAAAACCTCTAAGATTAGTTTTAACCAAAACCTCTAAGATGAGTTTGATCATGACCTCTAACATTAGTCTGACCATGACCTCTAAGATTGATTTCACCAGGACATCTAAGATGTGCTTGACCAGGACTTCCATCATTGGTTTGACCAGGACCTCTAAGTTTAGTTTGACCAGGTTGTCTAAGATTAGTTTGACCAGTATCTCTAAGATGAGTTTGATCAGTATCTCTAAGATGATTTTAATCAGTATCTCTAAGATGAGTTTGATCAGGATCTCTAAGATGAGTTTGATCAGGATCTCTAGGATGAGTTTGATCAGGATCTCTAAGATGAGTTTGATCAGTATCTCTAAGAAGAGTTTGACCACTATCTCTAAGATGAGTTTGACCAGTATCTCTAAGATGAGTTTGACCAGTATCTCTAAGATGAGTTTGACCAGTATCTCTAAGATGAGTTTGATCAGGATCTTTAAGATGAGTTTGTCCAGTATCTCTAAGATAAGTTTGACCAGTATCTCTAAGATAAGTTTGACCAGTACCTCTAAGATGAGTTTGATCAGGATCTCTAAGATGAGTTTGACCAGTATCTCTAAGATGAGTTTGACCAGTATCTCTAAGATGAGTTTGATCAGGATTTCTAAGATGAGTTTGACCAGAACCTATAAGATGAGTTTGACCAGGACCTATAAGATGAGTTTGACCAGGACCTATAAGATGAGTTTGACCAGGACCTATAAGATGAGTTTGACCAGGACCTATAAGATGAGTTTGACCAGGACCTATAAGATGAGTTTGACCAGGACATCTAAGATGAGTTTGACCAGGAACTATAAGATGAGTTTGACCAGGACCTCTATGATGAGTTTGACCAGTATCTCTAAGATGAGTTTGACCAGTACCTCTAAGAAGAGTTTGACCTGTATCTCTAAGATGAGTTTGACCAGTACCTCTAAGATGAGTTTGACCAGTATCTCTAAGATGAGTTTGACCAGTACCTCTAAGATGAGTTTGACCAGTATCTCTAAGATGAGTTTGACCAGGACCTATAAGATGAGTTTGACCAGGATCTATGAGATGGATTTGACCAGGACATCTGATATGGGGTCTCCTAAGATGATGCAAACTTACTGTATTTTCAAGTCCAATACCTTATTCCGCTTTTTATATCTGGAGCCCTCAAGCCTCTCTTTAACTGGCCCCTACTGGCCTCTGTTCGCCCCAGAGCGATGCCACTATCTCCTTACCTGAGCCCGAATGTGGCGTATCTTCGCCAGCAATCAAATGTCTACAAATGTTTGTAATCTGATGCAACTCTACTATCAGGTTACCAGAAAACAAGAATTTGGAAAGAAAAAAAAACAAGTTGTAGAGAGAAGATAAAATTCTAAAACAATTCCTCAGATGAAACGACTACGGGAAGAAACAACCGTCAGCTGACAAGAGATTTAAACATTTGTTGACAGCGCATTTGCCAGAACCGAGAGACAGACTCTGAGAAAAAGAAATAATACAAACAGATTTCCCACGTGATTTTGAACGTCAAAGCTGAAGCACACATTCTTGTGTCGGCGCTAAAGTTTCTCCACAGGAAAAGAAAACTGTGCTAACCCAAAATGTCATAAAGAAGACATAACCCAAAGTGTCATAAAGAAGACTTAACCCAAAGTGTCATAAAGAAGACTTAACCCAAAGTGTCATAAAGAAGACTTAGCCCAAAGTGTCATAAAGAAGACAACCCAAAGTGTCATAAAGAAGACTTAACCCAAAGTGTCATAAAGAAGATTTAAACCAAAGTGTCATAAAGAAGACTTAATAAAATGTGTCATAAAGAAGACTTAACCCAAAGTGTCATAAAGATGATTTAACGTAATGTGTCATAAAGAAGACGTAATCCAAAGTGTCATAAAGAAGACTTAACCCAAAGTGTCATAAAGAAGATTTAACGCAATATGTCATAAAGAAGACTTAATCCAAAGTGTCATAAAGAAGACTTAACTCAAAGTGTCATAAAGAAGATTTAACCCAAAGTGTCATAAAGAAGACCTAACCCAAAGTGTCATAAAGAAGACCTTACCCAAAGTGTAATAAAGAAGACCTAAACCAAAGTGTCATAAAGAAGACTTGACCCAATGTGCCATAAAGAAGACTTAAACCAAAGTGTCATAAAGAAGGCTTAACCGAAAGTGTCATAAAGAAGACTTAACCCAAAGTGTCATAAAGAAGACAACGCAATGTGTCATAAAGAAGACTTAACCCAAAGTGTCATAAAGAAGATTTAAACCAAAGTGTCATAAAGAAGACTTAATAAAATGTGTCATAAAGAAGACTTAACCCAAAGTGTCATAAAGATGATTTAACGTAATGTGTCATAAAGAAGACGTAATCCAAAGTGTCATAAAGAAGACTTAACCCAAAGTGTCATAAAGAAGATTTAACGCAATATGTCATAAAGAAGACTTAATCCAAAGTGTCATAAAGAAGACTTAACTCAAAGTGTCATAAAGAAGATTTAACCCAAAGTGTCATAAAGAAGACCTAACCCAAAGTGTCATAAAGAAGACCTTACCCAAAGTGTAATAAAGAAGACCTAAACCAAAGTGTCATAAAGAAGACTTGACCCAATGTGCCATAAAGAAGACTTAAACCAAAGTGTCATAAAGAAGGCTTAACCGAAAGTGTCATAAAGAAGACTTAACCCAAAGTGTCATAAAGAAGACTTAACGCAATGTGTCATAAAGTAACTTAAACCAAAGTGGCATAAAGAAGACTTAAACCAAAGTGTCATAAAGAAGACTTAAACCAAAGTGTCATAAAGAAGACTTAAACCAAAGTGTCATAAAGAAGACCTTACCCAAAGTGTCATAAAGAAGACTTAAACCAAAGTGTCATAAAGAAGACTTAAACCAAAGTGTCATAAAGAAGACTTAACCCAAAGTGTCATAAAGAAGACTTAACCCAAAGTGTCATAAAGAAGACTTAACGCAATGTGTCATAAAGATGACTTAAACCAAGGTGTCATAAAGAAGACTTAACGCAATGTGTCATAAAGAAGACTTAAACCAAAATGTCATAAAGAAGACTTAATGCAATGTGTCATAAAGAAGACTTAACCCAAAGTGTCATAAAGAAGACTTAACCCAAAGTGTCATAAAGAAGACTTAACGAAATGTGTCAGGCCACCTTTTCTCCCAGATCTCAGATTCTAAAGTACCTGAAGATCGTTGTATGCTTAGACCTGGCCCATCTACACACCTGAGGTAGATTTCACGAAGTACAACAATGAAGTAGGGTAGTTTTTGTTCAAAGTTTAAAACAGACATTTTGGGTCCATTTGGATGCATGTAAAGATCGCATTCGTAAATGAATGAAGCATCGAAACTACCCTTCATTTCAATATGTAAAATGTCTGATAAGGGGTAAGATGTTTATAACAGACGATAACAATGTTATTGCGGCAACGAAGAAAAGAATGTTGAGAACATATCTTACCAGCGTCCAGTCTACCTGACAGGCTGTTGATTTACCTGTCTGACAGCAGAGAAGGTAAACACGTGTTCCTCTTGATCAGAATGTCTGCTGGCGCGTCTCTTTCGTGGATGCACTAGAAGTCTTCTGTAGCCTCCTCCTCATCCTACTCCAAGCCTGTGTCTCAAGACCCCCAACCACCCCCTCCCCAAACAGATTCAGGGGCCACCGACACAAATCCACACCAACCAGAAAAAAAATAGTTTCTAACAACTTCACATTCTCCAATTTATTAAAAATATCTAAATTTGACACCAGTTTCTCTATCCCCCCCCCCCCCCACTTGCAATTTAAATTTCTATAACCTTATATTTACAGCAGAAAAAACCATTTACCACTACACCAGCCTCTGAATTCCCATGTTTGCTATTACTATATTAACAGCTTTTATCCCAGATTTTGCTTTCAGCAAATCAGCTTTTACATTTTACCGTAAAATGCCACATTCGATGCTTTCAAAGCTATTTACACAGGAAAAGAATGTGACCTCTAACAGAGAAAAACCACACATACACAAACAAGGACAGGACGCTATGGAGGTACATGATTTGCATGTGCTTACCAATCCTACATTTGAAGAAATAACTGTAGCTCCGAAAGCAGAATTAGTAATCTTTACTACTAGGACTAAATGTAGCAATAATTTTCTGTTGTTTATTGTTGCTGCACTGGACACCATCAACATTGCTTCTCCTACAAGACAAGGCCACGAAGACGACAAGGCCTAATAAAAGCAGTCTTAGCCTGAAAGCAGGACCCGATTTAGGCGTCACACGTGCCTCACACTACTCATCGTTAGATCAAAGTCAAAGAAGAAGAAGAAGAAGAAACGAATAAAAAAGACGATGAAAAACAAAACAGATAAAAAAACAGGAAGGAAAAAAAAAGAAACGGAGATAAATATTGTACAATACCTGCACAAGATTAACAGTTTTAATTTAGCAACATCAGTGTAATTGTAGCATTTTTGATAGTACACACATTACACTGAAAGTTCAGAAGTCATCCCCGCGACTGCATTGATAGAACAGCAAACCTCGACTTTCCCTCTTATAGCAGCGCTGTCAGCCAAGTCACTTTACGCGAGATTACCCTCGGCTGTGTCACGTGAGCGATGGGGCCAACACTCTAGACTTCTTGTTTCCTGGCAAATAGTGAGAGATCAGTCCGTGGCTAGATCTATCTATCTATCTATCTATCTATCTATCTATCTATCTATCTATCTATCTATCTATCTATCTACTGCTGCGTCTCCAGGCATGTCTGTTTCTTGGATCTACTAGAAGTCTTCTGTAGCCTCATATGAGTGTGTGTGGCTGGAAATCAAACTTCCAAAGCAGAGCCCAATCTTAATCGGGTTTCTGTACCATAATCCAAATGTAGCAGCATCGTGGTATGATTACTTTACAAGTATGATGGATTATGTTTTGTCTCTTAATTTAAATGATATAATTGTTTTTGGACATTTCAATATTAATTGCAGAAACACAGATGCTACACGGAATGATATTGTTTTATCATACAAGTTATCCCAAATTATCACTAAATCTACCAGAGTAACTGAAACATCATCCACACTAATAGATCACATATATGTAGCTCATCCAGAAAACATAGAATGTAAAGACCCTCAAACATCACTGAGTGATCACTACCCGGTATGTTGCACATGGACACGACATGGCTTGAAAATTCCCAGAAATAAACATACCAGTATTAAATTTAGAAGTTTTAGCAAATTTAGCTTAAAATAATTTCTGAAAGAGTTACAAGCAGCGCCTCTAGATCATGTGTACCAACTAACTGACCCTGATAAGCCCCTGGAATACTGGATAAAAACCTTCAGGGATATATTTGACAGGCATGTTCCTGTTAAAGAGGTGAGAGTTAAACATCAAGTGAAGTCCCCCTGGATAACATCTGAGATATTGCAAGTCATGAGGGAAAGGGATCAGGCTTACAAAATTAAGGAATTCACTAGCTACCGATTACTTAGAAACAGAGTTCAATACTTAATTAAGCAAGAAAAGAGAAATTACTTTAGGAACCTAGTTCAGACTAAATCAGACAGTAAGTCTGTCTGGAAAGCAATTAACATTCTATCAAACAAGAGAAAACAGTCTGACTTGCAGAGTTATGATCATGTGCCTGCTTGTGAAGAGTTCAGCAATCACTTCAGAGAAGAAGTCAATATCTTAAAATCTTCACTACTAACCCCTACTTTTGATTTAAGCGAATTAAATAAATTTATAGGTAGCAGATGTGCAAATCTAAAGTAACCCAGTATTCCTTTCATGTCAGTTAGTGAAGTTTACAATTATCTATCATCTTTAAAGAACAACAACACAGCAGGACTTGATGAAATCAGCAACAAGATATTAAGCTACTCAGCCCCAGTAATTACAGATACACTGACATACCTTTCCAATCAGTGCATTGCACATTGTCATTTTCCTCAGGCTTTTAAAGTTGCAAAAATATATCCCATTGTTAAATCTGGTTCGGAGAAAAATCCCTCAAGCTATAGACCAATTTCCATTCCATCGACTTTGTCAAAACCACTAGAAAAACACATAAACAACCGTACAACACACGCAAGAAAATGGTTTGATTGTTGACTGTCAGTCAGGTTTTAGGCCGAAACGTTCCTGCCACACAGCTCTCACGAAAATGACAGAATATTGGTTATCTAATATAAACGATGAAAGATTATGTGGTGCTGCCTTCGTTGACTTAAAAAAAGCATTTGACATGACTGATCACGAAATCCTAGTTAGAAAGCTTGAGACTTATAGATTACACCCTGACTTGACAAAATTTATTACATCTTTTCTTTCCACAGACAACAGGTAGTTTGCTCAAAAACTCTAAGTCAAGTTCATCTGTGATGATAATTGCGCTCCACAGGGATCTATTCTTGATCCTCTACTGTTTACCATCTACATCAATGATCTTCCACTTCATCTCAAAAAATCATCTTGTGACCTCTTTGCTGATGACTGCACAATTTACACTAGTGACAATTACTGTATTAACCTTGAATCAACTCTTCAAATTGAAATAAACAGTCTAATTAACTGGAGCAACAACAACAGAATGCTAATAAAACTAGCAAAACAAAATTCATCATCATTACAAGAAGACAGAAATGAACACCAACAACAACACTACAGCTCCACGCTGGAACTGCACAGACAGAGAATGTTAGTGAACATAAAACTCTAGGTCTCATGATTGACCACCACCTCAGCTGGAATCATCATGTAAATAATCTAACCAAACTCATTCCATAAAAAGTTTACCAATTTACTAAAATTAAGCATTTTCTTGAGATAGACACCAGAAAAATATATTACATATCACAGATACAAACACACTTGGACTATTGCTCCACAGTCTGGGATGGTTGTTCTATGTCAAGCACGAAAAGACTTCACTCACTTCAAAAATGAGCAGTAGAGCTTATAGATGACAAATAATCAGCAAATATTACAAATAAGGACAAACATCTTGATATTCTACCTCTTGAGAAGAGATTGCTTTTCAACAAGGCCAAGTTAATTCATAAAATTCTATTGCACAATGCTCCAACCTATCTGTGGTCATTGTTCAAATCCAACCCAAAAACACTGTCAACGCTGGTTCAAAGGACTGTTATAGCCGAAGGTGGGGTGGAGGATACGCTCTCCACTCCAGTGGCGT
Organism: Achatina immaculata; assembly: GCA_009760885.1. Lineage (NCBI taxonomy): Eukaryota > Metazoa > Mollusca > Gastropoda > Stylommatophora > Achatinidae > Lissachatina > Lissachatina immaculata. The sequence goes on along the minus strand of CM019705.1, from coordinate 35,722,592 downwards.
CCGTCTCAAATAGCCTATGACAGTCAAGTCCAGCTTCTGGCTTTCTCGTGGCGGAACTGTTTAAACTGACAGGAGAAGGGGCGAAGGCGAATATCTGGCGCCTGAAAACCAGACGCTTCGGATAGATGAGAGTCATGTTTGGTAGCTCATATACCGCTGCTGGCGAGATTCTTCAGCTGCCATGCGAGGAGTGGAGCTCCTCCAGGCCAGTGAAGAAAGGTGCAAATGGGGTTGCCGCGCGGCACCACTGTGGAAAAAGTGAAAGAAAGGATTAAGCGAAATAAACAGTAGTCAAATCACAGTAACTCTGGTCTAGAGGTCGGCCACTTCCTATGTGCAAACTTAACGGGCGAAATGGCTGAACCGGCTTAACCCAAAGGTTAAGACACTGTTAGCGAGATTCTTCGGATGCCGCGCGTGGAGCGAAACTCCTCCCGGGCAATGAAGAAAATGTGAAAAGAAATTAGGGTTTCCGTGCGGTGCCTTTGTGAAAAGGTGATGGAAAGGATGAAGTGAAGCTTATTCAGTATGTCCAGTGGTCTCGCAGGGAGAGCTAATCATACACGGCACCTATGCTCTAGAGGCCGGCCACGTCCGATATACACCCATACTGGTGAAATTTGCCTAAACCGTCTTAAACCAGGGGTGAAACTTGATGGCTACGCATGTCACGGTACCACGCTCTAGTTGTCGGTCACGTCCTAAACACGCTCATACTGGGATAATATGCCTAAACCGGCTCAACCCAGGGGTGAAATTTACTAGTGGCGAGGATTCGTCCTCCTGGACAAAAGCTCCGTCCTGGTCACAACTAGGAAGGGTAGCGGCCACGACCACAATATGCTGAAGTCGGAGACACTGGACCAGGGCAGTCTAGATGGGCAACCACCTCTCATCCAGCGGGGATGTATGCGTATCCTAATCACGCTGAGGTTTTCCGATGTTTTCCAACGCTGGACTGGATGGGCAACCACTTCTCACCCGGCGGGGTTACACGAGTATCCCAAAACACGTCGAGGTTGTCCTGTGAGAAGTCCAACTCTAGGCTGGATGGGCAACCACGTCTCACCCTGCAGGGTTATATTGATATCCAAAACACGTCGAGGTTTTCCGGTGAAAAAGTCCAACTCTAGATTGAACTGGTGCGATGAAAACCACGGTGTCACGCATTCCCGCCTTTGCGACCCACTAGGAATACAGGCTCAAGCCCTGCGATACTCTGAACCTCTTGTGATCTCATGTGGTCCATTCTGGAGACCATAGGAGGACCACAGGACCTATCGATGACTACAGGAGTAGATTCAGGACGATCACGGGGCGGTCTTGGTGGTAGAAGCGAACGAAGAAGAAGACAGTCAACACTTAAGCAATTGCATTCTCCCAAACCCCAGGCTTAACGTGTTTTAAAAAAAGCTTCTCTTGCTCAACTGCCCACCTTTGGAATACCCTACCAATTCACGTAAAACTTGTAAGTAATATTCGTTCTTATAACTGTAAACTTTGCCAGCATCTTTTTCATATGGACTGTATGCCTCCTTAAGCATAGTTAAAAGTAGTTTAAAGTATGGCTTGAGTGTTATAATTTTTTTTACTGCTTTTCTATAAATTTGTTAGTTTTGAATGAATGTAAGAATGCAAATTTATTTCATGTTGTTGCATAAATCTGACTGGTAAATGTATGGACATGAGGTAAGTTTATTATTTATTTATGTAATTCGTTTACCGTCTGTTGCTCGCTGGTTCTAATGTTTGTCTCATTGACCTTTTATCTAAATTTTCTGTTCCTCTGTTTATCTAAAAATTTCTGTTTATCTAGTACTTATCTCTCCCTTAATTTGTCTGCGTTTTCTGTCCTCATGGTTATGTGTTGTTCTGTGTCAAATTTTATGTCTTTCTCTCTTTATCTATCTCTATTTAATCTATCTTTCTCTCTCTCTCTCTCTCTCTCTCTCTCTGACTATTTAATCTATCTTTCTGTCTCTCTCTCTCTCTGACTATTTAATCTATCTTTCTGTCTCTCTCTCTATGACTATTTAATCTATCTTTCTGTCTTTATCTCTCTCTATGACTATTTAATCTATCTTTCTGTCTGTACATTTGTATACGAGGGAAGATTTTTTTAAAACCCGCAAATCAAGGGACGTAATCAATGAAAAATATATGAAAAGATCTTCTGACTCACAATGGGGTCCTTTTATGCATTTTCAGAGGTTACGTCCCTGTGATTTGCTTTTACTTTTTGACTCCTCTCGTTCGTAATGTCTCTTTCTGTCCTTCTGCCCATCTATTCTGTCCGGTTTAAATGTATGCCTCACATGAAGGTAGACAGTGGTATATGGTTTAGATTCACACAAAAAAAGATAGAAAGAAGAGGAAAGCGGGCAGAAATAAGAATAACAGAAAGTAAGATGACCACATAGAAGTGATCGATTGATTGATTGATTGATCTTTATTTCAAAAGGGTTAAGAATTGGGCACGCAGGCCCGTCTGACATTCTGCCCTTTATACATACAGTGAAGAACATACAGCAACCCAATATTTCGGCAAAAGTCTTTTGTCGAGGGTGACATACAAAAACAATACAACAGAGCTTTAAAAAAAGAAAATTACACGTGAAGAAATCCAACAAAGGAGGAATGTCGCAAGCAGTGAAAATCGACAAATAAACAGAAAGTTAAAAGTCCAGGAAAACAGAGGAAATTCTACGTCACAATGTCGCAGTTAGGTAGAGGAATGTGACAGACAAGACACTGCGGTAAAACTGATTCTGGTAATGAAGAAACACACAGGTGTATGGTTCAGTTTTACAAAATAAGATAGACAGAGTGAGGAAAGTGGGCAGGTACAAGAACGACACCAGCAAGATGAGCACGTATAAGTGAGTCTCTTATCTGTCACATTCCCTTAGCTAACTGTGACATCGTGACGTAGAGTTTCCGTGGGCTTGCAAAGACTTGTTTATTTGTCTGCTTTCACTGACACTCTTCTTATCCTTCTTCATTGCTGTTTTTTTTTTTTAGTTGTGTTTCTCGTGTTTTATCTGTTGTATTGTTTTTTAAAGTGACCCTTGAAAAAGGCTTTTTTCCGAAATATTGGATTGTTTAATGCTCTTCATTTGTATGTGCTCGTCTTACTTTCTGTAATTCTTGTTTCTGCCCATTTTCCTCACTTTTTTCATCTTTTTTCTTGAAGCTGGGCAACATATGTACCTCTATCTACCTTTATTATTAGAGCAAGTTTTACCGTAGTCATCATTTCTCTAATCTGCCTCTTAGACAGGATATCTATCTATCTATCTATCTATCTATCTATCTATCTATCTATCTATCTATCTATCTATCTATCTATCTATCTATCTATCTATCTATCTATCTATCTGTCTGTCTGTCTGTCTGTCTGTCTGTCTGTTTGAATCTGGTTCTCTCTATCATTCTGTTTATATAATCTCTATTTCTATCTGTTTATCTGTTTACAATTTGGAATCTATACTCAAAAGAAATAACAGAATCAAACCGTGAAGATTTAGTGTCTGTCTGTCTCTGTCTGTCTGTCTGGTTCTCTCTATCATTCTGTTTATATAATCTCTATTTCTTTCTGTTTATCTGTTTACAATTTTGAATCTAGACCCAAAAGAAATAACAGAATCAAACCGCGAAGATTAGTATCTAGCAACACAGAGCAGAATCAGCTTAGCAAGGCAGCCTGAACCACTTGTGTGTGTTGCTATGTGGTTCTGTTTCCCCATCACACTTCAATTAACCTATCACAAGTGGCTACGCCAGCAGATTACCGTTGGTAACCCCATGAGAGGAGTCCATTTCTACACCGATGTAATCAGTGTTAGCTCTAGAATTGCGCACCCCAGGGATCGATTCGTCTGTTTTTATGGGAGACCAATGTGGTAATATTTTATAATTAAAGAATAAATGTCCCGCAGCGATTGACACATTAATCCACCCATCTATGATCGGCTATGCCATCACCTCCCAGTACGTATTTTGGCGTCTTGCAGGGCAGCACACATTCTCTCCACTTCTCATGGTCTACGGCCAGCCTTTGTACTGTGCCCCAGCTGTTCTGTATGCAACTCATTTCTGCTTCTACATTTCTTCATCAGGTAAGCTTTGGTCGGCCTCTCTCTCTCTCTCTCTCTCTCTCTCTCTCTCTCTCTCTCTCTCTCTCTTTTTCCCTCGGGTGTCTATCTATTGATTGTTTTATTAATATTGCCGGGGTCTCTTCGGTGCACATAACCAATCCATTTCCAGCGCTTTTTTGCAGTTATAACAATCATATCTTCTAGTTCACACTGGGCAAGTAGGTTTCTGTTATTTATTGTCTGTTGCCAGGAGATATTTAAAATCTTTCTGAGGCAGGTTGTGAGGAATGAGGATAATTTACCCATTTCCTTTTCAGTTGTTTTCCAGCATTCTGCTCCATAGACGAGTATGTATAACACACAACTTTGGTACAGTTTTAACAATGATGATAAATCTGATTTATATGTTAATGATGACGAAGAGTTCTCTATTGAATGTACTGTAGTCTTTGTTGATCTTTTATATGATCGTTAAGTTCACTTTATCTCACTTCTGTTTTAGGCTGTGGCCGCGATGATATTATCTTTCCCTATTATCACTTTTTAAAATTTGTGAATGCACGTTACTACTTTTTCTTTGTGTTCACTTCACAAGTTTGGAATGTCACTACATGTGGTACTATATGATTCACCACAAGACTGAAATCTTAGCACCCACAGTCACTATAAAATTCACATGATTCGTTCTTTAATCAAGTTACAGTTCACATTTAATACTCATCAAACGAAATTCACAAGTATCACATTGAGACAATTTTCAAATTTCAAATATGAAATCTTTTGCATTTCTCACGGAGTACTAATAATCACTTTTCATCTTGAAATGCTATTTTCTATCTGTCTTAAACTACTTCCGGTTCTAAATTACTTCTCTGTCTCCTGAATGTCTACCTGTTCATCTGTTCTATCTGTCATTGCTCTCCTCTCTATCCTTCTATTCTTCTTTTCTCTGTCCTCCCACTAAGCTGTATGACTGTGTTATATATCGTAACTCGCTTGCCTAATAGGACATACCTGTAGATCTTTCTATTTGTCAGCTAGTTGACTACATATTGTCTGGGCTTGATTGGAATTCGGATTAGTCGGTCCACTCCCTTTGGTCATTCTATTGATTTGCTGGACTATTCATTTGCGCAAATTGCATCCTAAGATTAGCAAATATGCCTCACCTGTCAGTAAGTCTGTTGCGTCAAATCCGTCTATTCAGTTTTCTCGCGTGGGTAGACTCTTCTTATCCAGTATCAGGTGCTTGCAATACCTGTCGGGGATTGTTAGTACTACTCTGTTCCGTCCGTCTATCTGTCTCCATATGTACTACTGTTATCTGAGTAAGTTCTCCTAGTTCGTATTCAGCGTCCTTGCATCTAGTATATCTAAGTATCTATTTAATTATTAATACCGTGGGACTGCTCCTCTCCACCGGTTCTCAAATTTTTTTATTTCGTTTCGTACCCTCTTCCTAATTATCGATAATAAACATAACTATAAGAAAACTCTAATAGTAATAATAATAATAATAATATTAACAATAATATTGTCCTAATATACAAGGCAACTATGTTACATTTATATATCCATACTACAAGAACTTAATATTGAAGAAGGCTGGCTAGTAAAGAGGATTAAAGAGAATAAACATAAACATTTGTGACACATTAAATGTCATGATAATCTAGAGAAAACCGTTTTGGAAGGGTATGTAATGGGAAAAAGAAAGAGAGAAAGACCAAAGCGAAGATGGCTGCAAGACATCGTTGATGATCTGCAAATGGATGCATCAGCAGCAGGCCATCTTGCTCACAACCGAGAGGCCTACAGGAGAGCTGTTAGTGAGGCAAAGTTCCCGAAGGGACATGCAAATGACTAGCTGAATGTTACATTTTATTTTTGTTCTAGAACTGTACTGGGATGACTTCCAGAGTCTCTAAGATTAATGAAAGCTGTTCACACTTTATTTCTTCTACTCTTTATATCTGTATCTGTTCTACTATGTATGTCTTTATTTGTTCCTACATCAGGTGTTAGTATATGTAAAGTTATCTGTTTCTGTTAGGTTTGGCTCATTAATTTTTAATTATAAAAATAATTAATACCACACTAAGCAGGTTTACAAATGATTCATTTGGTTGTATTCAAAGTCTGCCTCTGATAACTTCGACTTTTTTACTTTTTTATTTTTATAAAAATCATCGCACTCCATAACCTCATATTAAAATATATTTCTAAATTTAATACGAAGGAATACATTTTAATTCTTCATTTTGTTTTTGGCAGAAGGTACTGAAACTATATGAGAGAAGGTAATGTAACAGTGTGAAAGAAAGTAGTGAAACTATATGTATATGGGAGAAGGTGGTGAAATTATATGGGAGATGGTACAGAAACTGTATGAGGGAGAAGTTACTGAAACTATATGGGAGAAGTTATTTAAACCATGATTTTTTTTGCACCTAGAACCCCGCAAATTTCATTTAAGTAAAAAAAAAAAAAAAATCTGCCCAACTTGAAGATCGTCCGTGACGTAAACGGAAATGGGCACGAAAGAGGAGGGGAAGTAACTCCCGAGACACTCCTGCTAGTAATAACCGAACTCAGGGAACGTTTCTACTGAACAAAATCTTCAGATATGTCTCACTCTTGGATCGCCTCCTTCTACCGTACAGAGTCTCTGTTGAAAAAAGAAATAAAGTTATTAATAATCTCAAAATGTTTACATGTAACAAAGAGATCTGAATGTATCTGACAGACAACGGTAATGTTGACGATGTCATGAACACTATCTCAGAGAATAATGAAAAGGGATGGGGTTGGGGTGTTTGAAGTATGTACCTTTTTTAAGACCAGGTTGTACATACTCGAAACAGTCGTGAGAAAAGTGAGGTACAATGAGGTCTCTTGGCTTGTGTAGACACACAACTCACTGGAACAAGCTTTTCTACAGGTGAATATTCATGGCCAAATCAAACCGAGGCAGACTGACCAGCTACAAACGAAAATGTTTAGTTTAATTAGACATTATGCCAGTAATGAAAGGCTCACAGAGCTGGCGAAGTACATCATGACAACACTTAAGATCTTCCATCCAAGACGCTACGATTAAGGACATGTTTTCTTCAGTGGTTATCCCCAGACATTCTCCTCGCACCAGAGCAAGACATTACCTCCCTTTTCCCCTCGTCTATTTACCCCGGCCATGCTCTCGTCCCCCTCGAGCGTCGCTCAAGCCTTTGCTCTGTACTGTTTATTTACTTCTTCTTCTTCTTTTTTTTTCTTCTTCTGCGTTCGAGGTTGTTGGTCACATCAGATCCTGATCCCTGTCGACATGGCAAAGCCCGCAGTCCTCTCCAGACCCTGATAGGAGCCCCAAAGCTTTTGGTCCAAGCTTGTGTCCTCTGGCCATGTCTCACGCCTCAGGTCTGCATGGTTTGCGCACTCTTGTAGGATATGTTCTGGAGTCTGGACTAAACCCTGTACTGTTTATTTACTCTCTCTCTCTCCTTCTCTCTCTCTGAACCTTAAATACCCAGGGGACATGGGGCTTCCGCAAGGGTTTTCCACAAATGCCTGTCCAGGTGAGCCATCTATTGCTCAACCCACCTGCATTTGTTTTTTCCCTTGCTTCTGTTCCTGTAGCAGTCTGATAGTTCTTTTACCAGATAGGGTTGCTGGCCCTATGCCGAACCCTCCTTAGTCGCCTTTTACGATCATGCGTGGTAGGGTACAGTGGTCCTATTCTTTGCAGATCCCGGGTATCACACGGGGGGGGGGGTATTTAACCCTACAAAATATTACTGCTGTAAGAGTGAAAGTCAGGCCTGGGGTGTTAAAAGAGAATATTAGAAATAAACAGACCTTAAGACAGGTTGGTTCCGAGTTTGTTAGATGTTACCCTGCCATTAAAAGTACTTGTCCCGCATGGGAAACTAACCATGGAGAAAGTACCTTGTCTCTGCTGTACTGTCTCTTTCATTCCTGTTTCTTGATACAGACAGTCCCTTCCGGAAGGACAGAGTATTCAGGCTAAAGAGGTTCACCACCTGAGGGTACTCTCCTGCTGCAGTTGGTGAAGAAGACTGTCTGAGAGCGTGGGACTTGACGAGAATCTTGTGATGGGAGGAAACCGGCCGGCGGGTGCAGACTCTTGGCTCTGGTTGTAGAAGATGGCGATGGTTACGCTCTAATTCCCTCTTGGCTGTCTTAGCTTCAGGACTTTACTATAGTTTACGCTTCGGTGATCTCAAGTTCTCAGTAAGTCGTCATCATCATCATCATCTTCTTTTTCTTCTTCTTTTTCTTCTTCTTTTTCCTTCTTCTTCTAACTACTACTACTACTACTACAACAACAACTACTACTACTACTACTACTGCTACTACTACTACAACGATTATTTCTACAACTATTACTACAACTACTACAACATCTACTACTACTATTACTACTATTACTACTACAACTACTACAACTACTACTACTACTACAACTACTACTACTACTACTACAACTACTAATACTACTACTACAACAACAACACCTATTACTACTACAACGACTATTTCTACAACTATTACTACAACTACTACAATGCTACTACTACTACTACTACTACTGCTACTACTACTACAACGATTATTTCTACAACTATTACTACAACAACAACTACTACTACTACTATTACTACTACTACTACTACTACTACTACTACTACTACTACTACTACAACTACTACTACTACTACAACTACTACTACTGCTACTACTACTACTGCTACTACTACTACTACTACAACGACTATTTCTACAACTTTTACTACAACTACTACTACTACTACTACTACTACTACAACTACTACTACTACTATTACTACAACTACTACACCTACAACTACTACTACTACTACTACTACTACTACTACTACTACAACTACTACTACTACTACTACCACATCGATCTCCTTGGAAGCGCAACTTCCTGTTCTTTGAGGCCAAGAATTTTAAAGGTCAAGGCTGCTTTGATATTCTGGTCCTAAGTTCTTTCCTCGTGTCTCCTTCCTGGTCTATATAACTTCCGAGATATACAAAATGATTTACTTCTTTTACTGCTGTTTCTTCCTGATATAGGGTTTTTTTTCATCTTGCGTCACTAGATTCTTCATTATTTTTGTCTTTTCCTAGTTTATCTCGTCTATTTTTTTTTTTTTTTTTGTTAGCCACTGAATGCTAGCTATCTGGGTTATCTGGGGTTTTTTTTCTTGCATCATTTCTACATGTCTAAAAAAAAGAACACTATATTATCCGCAAAATCAAGGTCTTGTGGCAGATTCCTCGTATTTCCAGTACAGATATTGACTTATAAAGGCTAGACTAGTCAAAACCAATTAAAAACGCAGCGCTTGATCGAAGTCCAGTGAAGCGTGAAATGTTTATGTACGTGAGCGATGTTCAAGCTCAGAAAGTCTGGTAGTTAGTGTAATGACATTTTCCGGCCATGTGGTGTTTACTTTAAATTTGGTGTGCAGGATCCGCTAGTCAATATTTTTCTTAATTTATGGCCTGATTAAAATCACGTGTCTTAGAGATTTGAGGCACACATTAGGCACGTCTAAGCACGTAAAAGCCCAACGTCTGTTTCCAGTGACATGAAGTCGGTTAATGTTTTTGTCATGCCCCGTTTGTTATCACAAGAGCACTGGCAGTGGAATGACGACCAGAGATGTTGCCAGACACTTTCAAGATCACCATTTCACCGTAGCGAGGCTGAACCAGGGATTTCAGGCAGCAGGCACCGCGAGTGACCGTCCCAGGCCTGATCAACCTCGTGTAACAACACGAGCTCCAGAGCATCAAATACTACTGACACATCTGCGAAACCGTTTCCAAACAGCAGCTCAGACAGCATCACATACACCAGACACTCGGTGACAGCATCACATACACCAGACACTCTGTGGCAGCATCACATACACCAGACACTCTGTGGCAGCATCACATACACCAGACACTCTGTGGCAGCATCACATACACCAGACACTCTGTGGCAGCTTCACATACACCAGACACTCTGTGGCAGCTTCACATACACCAGACACTCTGTGGCAGCGTCACATACACCAGACACTCTGTGGCAGCATCACATACACCAAACACTCTGTGACAGCATCACATACACCAAACACTCTGTAACAGCATCACATATACCAAACACTCTGTGACAGCATCACATATACCAGATACTCTCTGACAGCATCACATATACCAGACACTCTGCGGCAGCATCACATATACCAAACACTGTGACAGCATCACATACACCAAACACTCTGTGACAGCATCACATATACCAGATACTCTCTGACAGCATCACATACACCAAACATTCTGTGACAGCACCACATATACCAGATACTCTCTGACAGCATCACATATACCAGATACTCTCTGACAGCACCACATATACCAGATACTCTCTGACAGCATCACATATACCAGATACTCTCTGACAGCACCACATATACCAGATACTCTCTGACAGCATCACATATACCAGATACTCTCTGACAGCACCACATATACCAGATACACTCTGACAGCATCACATATACCAGATACTCTCTGAGAGCATGAGACATCGATACCAAGCCTGCATTAACGCCACAGGGGGTCACACACGTAATTAATGATGGCAGCTACTTCTCGGCTGTGAGTGTTTTGTTGTTTTTTACACCAAAGGTCGACAACTTCGCACGAGCGGCTTCTGAATTGTGTCATGTTTTAAGAACAACACGTTTATGTCAGTAAATGGATGAGACATGTGAAATGGTGGTTTTATGTATTTTAAATTTAGTACAAACTTCAGTCAGTCACTTGCATGTCCCTTGTGGAACTTTGCCTCCCTAACAGCTCTCCTGTAGGCCTCTTGGTTGTGAGCAAAACGCCCTGCTGCTGATGCATCCAATTGCAGATTATCAACGACGTCTTGCAGCCATCTCCGCCCCGGTCTTCCTCTCTTTCGTTTAGTACAACAACTTGTGGCTCAAGAATAAATAAACAAGTTGGTGGATTTTTAATGTCGGACAATATAATTAATGAGTATTCGACCAGAATGTAGAATTCTGCGACTTACGGTTGGTCTTTGTTTTCATAGTGCCGTCCGTGTGTAAACAAATGTTCCCACTCAAAGGTTTTGTAGTTTATGAAATTAAAATGTGATATTTTTAAAATTGAAGCGTTTTTGTCTTTGGAAGAAAATATACTTCTTTTCCTCTTACAGGCATTTGTCCAACAACGAGTTGATGATTATTTGTAAATGATGGTCTGTTTTTTTACATTAAACTATTAATATCATCACGTGACAGGAAAGTTTATGCGCATTGAATCTCAGAGCTGTTCAGCCTCTAGCTTTTACGGTGTATCAGGTCAAGAAGATTTATGTTATCCCTGGAAGTTGTTTATCAGTCTGTGTTTAATTGTGGATGTGTGGCCCCTGATATGTCCCGTATATTTTACTTGTCATCCTATCGCGTTTTTCTTTGTTCCTCTGATTCTCATTTGGTTGATTGTTTTGTTTTTTTTTACTTCTGTATTAGTTTTATTTTTCCTAGTGCAGTTCCTAGTGTTCTGTTGTATATCTACCTATTGAGACCTGATACTTATAGTCCGTGTTGGGATCTTTGAACTTGGCGTTTTAAGAATTATTTTCTGTCTTTTTACAGCATAACACACGGATATAATTTTCTAGATGGTTAGCCGTCTGCACCGTATAGTCTACATACCATCAGCACCGTATCGTCTACACACCATCAGCACCGTATCGTCTACACACCATCAGCATTAATTCATCTACACACCATCAGCACCGTATAGTCTACACACCATCAGCACCGTATCGTCTACACACCATCAGCACCGTATAGTCTACACACCATCAGCACCGTATAGTCTACACACCATCAGCACCGTATAGTCTACACACCATCAGCACCGTATCGTCTACACACCATCAGCACCGTATCGTCTACACACCATCAGCACCGTATCGTCTACACACCATCAGCACCGTATCGTCTACACACCATCAGCACCGTATCGTCTACACACCATCAGCACCGTATCGTCTACACACCATCAGCACCGTTTCGTCTACACACCATCAGCACCGTATCGTCTACACACCATCAGCACCGTTTCGTCTACACACCATCAGCACCGTATCGTCTACACACCATCAGCACCGTTTCGTCTACACACCATCAGCACCGTATCGTCTACACACCATCAGCATCGATTCATCTACACACCATTAACACAGCACCCTATCGTCTACACACCATCAACTTAGCACCATATCGTCTACACACCATCAACTCAGCACCATATCGTCTACAAACCATCAGTTCAACACCATATTTTCTACACACCATCACCTCAACACAGTACTGTCTACACACCATCAACTCAGCACAGTACTGTCTACACACCATCAACTCAGCACCGTACTGCCTACACACCATCAACTCAGCACCGTACTGCCTACACACCATCAACTCAGCACCGTACTGCCTACACACCATCAACTCAGCACCGTACTGCCTACACACCATCAACTCAGCACCGTACTGACTACACATCATCAACTCAGCACAGTACTGTCTACACACCATCAACTCAGCACCGTACTTTCTACACACCATCAACTCAGCACCGTACTGTCTACACACCATCAACTCAGCACAGTACTGTCTACACATCATAAACTCAGCACAGTACTGTCTACACATCATAAACTCAGCACAGTACTGTCTACACATCATAAACTCAGCACAGTACTGTCTACACATCATAAACTCAGCACAGTACTGTCTACACATCATAAACTCAGCACAGTACTGTCTACACATCATAAACTCAGCACAGTACTGTCTACACATCATAAACTCAGCACAGTACTGTCTACACATCATAAACTCAGCACAGTACTGTCTACACATCATAAACTCAGCACAGTACTGTCTACACACCATCAACTCAGCACCGTACTGTCTACACATCATAAACTCAGCACAGTACTGTCTACACATCATAAACTCAGCACAGTACTGTCTACACATCATAAACTCAGCACAGTACTGTCTACACATCATAAACTCAGCACAGTACTGTCTACACATCATAAACTCAGCACAGTACTGTCTACACACCATCAACTCAGCACCGTACTGTCTACACATCATCAACTCTGCACCATATTGTCTACACACCATCAACTCTGCACCATATTGTCTACACACCATCAACTCTGCACCATATTGTCTACACACCATCAACTCTGCACCATATTGTCTACACACCATCAACTCTGCACCATATTGTCTACACACCATCAACTCTGCACCATATTGTCTACACACCATCAACTCTGCACCATATTGTCTACACACCATCAACTCTGCACCATATTGTCTACACACCACCAACTCTGCACCATATTGTCTACACACCATCAACTCTGCACCATATTGTCTACACACCATCAACTCTGCACCATATTGTCTACACACCATCAACTCTGCACCATATTGTCTACACACCATCAACTCAGCACCATATTGTCTACACACCATCAACTCTACACCATATTGTCTACACACCATCAACTCTGCACCATATTGTCTACACACCATCAACTCAGCACCATATTGTCTACACACCATCAACTCAGCACCATATTGTCTACACACCATCAACTCTGCACCATATTGTCTACACACCATCAACTCTGCACCATATTGTCTACACACCATCAACTCTACACCATATTGTCTACACACCATCAACTCTGCACCATATTGTCTACACACCATCAACTCTGCACCATATTGTCTACACACCATCAACTCAGCACCATATTGTCTACACACCATCAACTCTACACCATATTGTCTACACATCATCAACTCAGCACAGTACTGTCTACACACCATCAACTCAGCACCGTATTGTCTACACATCATCAACTCAGCACCGTACTGTCTACACACCATCAACTCAGCACCGTACTGTCTACACACCATCAACTCAGCACAGTACTGTCTACACACCATCAACTCAGCACCGTACTGTCTACACACCATCAACTCAGCACCGTATTGTCTACACACCATAAGCACAATATCGTCTACGCACCATCAGCACTGTATAGGTTACGTGCTTGAGGTTAAATGTTAACGTGTTAATGTACACAGAGCCCGAGTTTCTGAAATAGTTACGATTTTTTACGCGCCGAAGAAAAAATGACCTGGTGTGCGCCACAGGCTGAAACATATCAATACAAATAATATAAATATAAATTCTTGTACACTGTACTTAATGTCGTAAGCTTTTGAACTCTAACGTTTTGAAGATATATGGTAGTAGTGTGTAACTCTGTCATATTTACCGGTACTTGACATAAAACAGGATATTATGGTGTTTTATAATACAGTTATAACGGTCTTTTGCTTTCTGGTGACTTAAAAGATGTCGGGATCTTTTTAACGCTTTTGCCGGTACACTTTCGTATGAATCTTTCGGGTTGACACTCATCGCAAAACGGGAATTGGGCATAAGGCCAACAACCTTATCCTAAGACTCATCCAGAGGCGACTTTAGATTGGGAAAAATACCAACCATTACGGAAACTCGCATCAAATTCAATCGACCATCGGGGATACCAGCTCAGAGTAGCCAAAATAACACATTCATCGGCCCCCAATTATGTGACAAAGATCGGATTCTGGAATGTAAGAACACGGGCCGCACCATCGAAAGCTGCTCAGGTAATCCAAGAAATGGATAGATATCACCTAAACGTCATGGGCATCATTGAAATGCGATGGCCAGAAGCAGGGAAAAGTTCGGTCGAAAACCGTAAGTTAATCATACATTCAGGCAGAGACGATGGGAAATATCAAGAAGGAGTAGGTATAATTATGTCAACTGCGGCAGCAAAGAACCTTACAGAATGGGAACCAGTGAACAGTCGTATATTAAGAGCACGATTCCAAATAAGACACGAAAGAGTGACAATCATACAGTGCTATGCACCCACGAACGATGCAGATGACAAAATAAAAGACAATTTCTATCATCAGCTGCAACAGCTCATTATCAAAGTCCCTAAACACGACATCTTAATTGTCAAGGAAGACTTCAACGCTAAGGTAGGGAAAGATAACACCGATGTCGAAAAAGTAATGGGGAAAGAAGGAATAGACACGTTAAATCAGAATGGAGAAAGATTAATTGAAATATGTCTAACAGAGGGCATGGTCATTGGAGGTACACTATTTCCACATAAAGAGATACATAAAACAACATGGATATCTCCAGGTGATAGAACAAGAAACCACATAGATCATTTTTATATTAGAGAGCAATACAGAACATCTCTGATAGATGTAAGGGCATACAGGGGTGCGGACGTCAACAGTGATCACAATCTGTGTATAGGGAAAATAAGACTAAAACTGAAAACTCAAAGCACAAGAAAGCAGTACTCAGAAAGATAAACAGTCATAGTCTACAGGATGAAAATATTAAGAGTAATTTTAATCTGGAACTTACCAAACAGTTCGCTGCATTCAGTGAGGTAGAGGAGACAGATATAGATGACTTATGGCATTCTTACAGCACAGCCATAATTACAGCAGCTAAAACAAGTGCTGGACTGCAAACACAACAAGTAGATAAGCATGGATATCAGATAACACATGGAAGTACATACATGAAAGAGGAGCAGCCAAATTAGTCATGTTGAATATAAATACAGATCTTGGAAGATATTTGGCAAAAGCAACATACAAAGAACTAGACAATAAAGTAAAAAGTTCAGCTAGATGGGATAAAAGAGAATATATGGACAATATGGCGAAAGAGGTGGAGAAGGCAGCAAAAACAGGAGACAGCAAAACTGTATATAACATACTAAAGAGACTAACAGGTATTATCGCATCCAAAGAAAGACCAATCCTTAGCAAAACTGGCACACTATTAACATCAAGTAAAAACCAAAAGCTAAGATGGGACGAACACTTCCAAGAAATACTTAATCGACCACACCCAAAAGAATTGATAGACCTTGAAACTGACTTACCATTCTCACAACTAAATGCCAGCCTAGATGAAATTATATTGCATGAAATTAAAACAGCAGTGAATCTAACGGCTGACAACAAAGCTGCAGGTGAAGATGAATAACAGCCGAAATGTTAAAAGCTATTAACATTGACAACATGAAACAACTACAGAGAATGTTTAATAAAGCTTGGAAAGAAGAAAAAGTCTCTTCTAAATGGAAAAAGGAATCATTATTAAATTACCGAAAAAAAGGCAAACTTAGCGATTGCAATAACTCGAGAGGAATAACCTTACTGTCAGTTGTGTCAAAAGCATTTTGCAAAGTTATTCTGAATAGAATTCAAGATATAGTGGATGCTACAATGAGAGAAGAACAAGCAGGATTTCGAAAAGGGAGAAGCTGTCTCGACCAGAATAATACGTGAAGAACATATTGAAAAGCAAAGACAGTTAATCCTGAACTTCATAGATTTTAAAAAAGGCATTTGGTAGCATTCACAGAGAATCATTATGGAGAATTTTAAGAATATATGGAATATAATCTAGGATTGTCAACATCATTAGTGACTTCTACAATGGAATGGTCTGTGCAGTCAACACAGAAGAAGGAATGAATGAATGGTTCCAGATTGAAACAAGGATGTATATTGTCTCCACTGCTTTTTTGGAGTTGCCATAGACTTCATCATGAAAAAATGCTGCACAGGTAACACAGGTACTGATTGGGTATATGAGACCACCTGGAAAATCTTGATTTTGCAGATGACATAAATCTTATCAATGACAATGTGAAATCAATACAAGTAAAAAACAGATACCCTATCTTCAATGGCTAGTAAAATAGGACTTGAAATCAACAAGGATAAAACAAAAATAATGAAACTTCTCATTAATCACGAAGGATAAATATACGTAGAAGGAACAGTTGTTGAAGAAGTAAACCATTTTGCATTTCATGGCAGCTACACAGACTTGGACAGTGACACCAGAAAGGAAGTTAGAATTCGAATTGCAAAAGCAACACTGACATTCAAGAATCTTGAGAACACTGGGCATTGAAAAGTTATAAGCACAAAAACCAAGTTAAGATTATTCAATACAAATGTAATATCCACCCTCATTTATGCATGCGAAAGCTGGAAAACAACTAAAGAAATAGACAAGAAATTATACTCATTCGAAAACAAATGCCTCAGGAAAATACTTGGTATAAAGTGGAACGAATTCAAGAACAACGCAGAGATAAGACAGATGAGAAACAACCTGTCTCATGGGTGATCAGAAAAAGAAGGTGGACATATGTCGGTCATGTGATGAGAAGGAACAATCAGAGGATCCCTAAACAAGCTATCAAATGGAACACAACAGGCCGAAGAAAAAGAGGTCGACCATATGAAAGAGGACATTGTTAAGAGAAGCCAGTTCAGTGTGCTTAACATAGCTTGATGACATTGAAAAACTCGCCGAAGACAGGAAATCTTGGCGAACTACCATTCGGGTCCTACGTGATGTTTAGCGGAACGGGAAGGATGTAGGATGTAAAACATGCTATGTTCGCATACTGGGAATATTGTGTAACACAGTGCACGAGGTAAATTGCACGATACAAGCGGAAGTTTATCTTAGAATTTAGATATAAATATATGTAGATTATAATGTAAATGAGACACATAATCCACGTCATAAATATCCAGAAGATTTAGACCACCGGTCTGTGTTGATATATTTCCTCAAATTTATGATTTTAAAAGTAATTTGTCGGAAGGAAAGCAGTGGTAAACTACCTTCTGGAAATATTCCGACAAACCCAAACAACAACATGGAAGGCTGCAAGACATCGTTGATAATCTGCAAATGGACGCATCAGCAGCAGGGCATCTTGCTTACAACCGACAGAAGAGCTGTTAGGGAGGTAAAGTTCCGCAAGGGACATGCAAATGACTGACTGACTGAAAGTCTGTGTAAAAAATAGTCTATGAATATAAATTGCATAATTTGTTCAAGAATTCCAGAAATGCAGGCTGAAGAAACTTATCAGACGCATTGACATGGACTAAGCTAGGCTTTTGTTCCAAGGATTGCACAAGTTAAGTTTACTTAACATGCTAAAGGGGCCCCACGAGGAGAATTTGTTGATATCGAATGCAAAAAAAAAAAGTAAATGTCGCAAGGAAACTTCATGAGATAGTGGCTAAATTTAGTAACGGAAGTCAGGATATGATGTTAACAGTCTATGTCAAAGTAGGTCACATGAGAAAGGTCATGTCGGCTCCGTGGACTATCTCTAGACGCCTGACGTTCGAGGCGATCGGTCTGTGTAGCACCTGGCTTGATGGAGAGGTCACGTGACAGCAAATGTCCAGAGATAGAACTTGCAGACCTAATGGTCAATTATACTAGGATATCAGGAAAGCGTTTGGTATGGCTTATTGTAAAAAAATACCAGGATATCAGGAGGGCAGTTGGTGTGGTTTTTGAGGACTTACAGATCAGGAGCGGACTGTAGCATAATGCGCACACGAGGCGTAACCCGGGAAATATGCTCACAAGTTGAAAACAAAAAATGGAGGAAGGAGATCTAGGTGTTTTTATTCGATTTTCTTTGTGGGGGAAGAGGTTAGGACATCATCATTTTTTATTATTATTATTTCTATTGTATGTCAGTATCATCTTTGTGCATGGGCAAAGTGAGCAGTTTCATGGGGTCCCACAGTTAAAGAGGCAGCGTGGTGGCCCCCCCCCCTCCCACAGTTAAAGAGACAGCGCGATGGATTCATCACCAGCTGACTAATGTGGAATATCAGTCTGAATTCACTCATCACAAGAAAATATATATTTTTTAAAAATTATAGGATCATGGCTATTGAAAGATTTCGTTTCTCGCTCTCCAATTACTCATGGTTATTGAAAGATTTCATCTTCCGCTCCCCAGTTACTCATGGTTATTGAAAGATTTCATCTTTCACTGTCCAGTTACTCATGGTTATTGAAAGATTTCATCTTTCACTCTCCAGTTACTCATGGTTATTGAAAGATTTCATCTTTCACTGTCCAGTTACTCATGGTTATTGAAAGATTTCATCTTTCACTCTCCAGTTACTCATGGTTATTGAAAGATTTCATCTTTCACTCTCCAGTACATCTTTGTCCTGGTACGGTATTAGCCCGATGCCGTCTAAGGGAGATTATTATTTTTCTTGGCATAATTTGACAGTGCACTAAAGTTGAGAACATCAGCCCTTGTAGTTCTGGCCATCCATCTTTACGTTTCCTAAGTCAACAGCACATGTAGTTCTGGTCATCCATCTTTACGTCTCCTAAGTCAACAGCCCATGTAGTTCTGGTCATCCATCTTTACGTTTCCTAAGTCAACAGCATGTGCAGTTCTGGTCATCCATCTTTACCTCTCCTAAGTCAACAGCATGTGCAGTTCTGGTCATCTATCTTTATAAACCAAAATTAAAATATATATATATAGTGGAAGCATTTCTTCCTATTCTTGTGTCTTTGAACTCTGACCTCTGAACTCTAACCTTTGACCTGACAAAACGTGCTGAAGGTTCTTAATGGAAGTGTGTTGTCCTCCTTCGGTCACGTGAGAAGAATTATTTCCGATGAGCTAACCAAAGATGGGAACACCCAGCTGCTACGCGGGCCAAAGACCGTGGAGATGGAGGCCTTGTAAACAACTGCAGCCATCTCAAGTTGTGAATGACGTTTTATGACAAAATTCTGAAACTCACCTTGCGCTATAGAGAAAAAAAGTTTGGGACAACTTGAAATCTGTGTTTGTCTCGCTCTCCGAGTGTTCCTTTGCGTGACTGTGACCAGCTGCACAGGGGAGCGCGCTTGATTGTGACCAGCTGCACGGGGGAGCACGCTTGACTGCGACAAGCTGTACAGGGGAGCACGCTTGATTGTGACCAGCTTCACAGGGGAGCACGCTTGACTGCGACAAGCTGCACAGTGGAGAGCGCTTGACTGTGACAAGCTGTACAGTGGAGAGCGCTTGACTGTGACAAGCTGTACAGTGGAGAGCGCTTGACTGTGACAAGCTGTACAGTGGAGAGCGCTTGACTGTGACAAGCTGTACAGTGGAGAGCGCTTGACTGTGACAAGCTGCACGGGGGAGCGCGCTTGACTGTGACAAGCTGCACAGTGGAGAGCGCTTGACTGTGACAAGCTGTACAGTGGAGCGCGCATCACATGCTGAAGATCATTGACCTGACGGCAGTTATAAAACAAAAAAGAAATGTAGCCAACATTTGCGCTGATAATTCATTCATTAACTCATACTGCACGATTTACCACATTATTTATCATTTATATGTTGTGTTCCCATCACAACATATGCCTGTCAGACCTGGACACTTAACATATGCCTGTGAGACCTGGACACTTAACAAAACAGCTGAGAAACACGTAAATGCCTTTGAATGCAAATGCTACAGAAGAGTTCTTCAATTAGTGACACAAAAAGAACAAATATATCCATACTACAAGAACTTAATATTGAAGAAGGCTGGCTAGTAAAGAGGATTAAAGATAGAAAACTTAAATATTTTTGACACATTAAACGTCATGATAATCTAGAGAAAACCGTCTTGGAAGGGTATATAATGGGAAAAAAGAAAGAGAGAAAGACCAAAGCGAAGATGGCTGCAAGACATCGTTGACGATCTGCAATTGGATGCATCAGCAGCAGGCGATATTGCTCACAACCGAGAGGCCTACAGGAGTGCTGTTAGGGAGGCGAAGTTCCGCAAGGGACAAGCAAAAGAATGAATGAATGCTGAAACGTTTTGTGTTTCTCAAGGTCTGGAATGTTCTAAGGTTTCTGTTGATTAATCCTTGATTCACACCAAATATTCTAAGGTTTCAGTTGATTAATCCTTGATTCACACCAAATATTCTAAGGTTTCTGTTGATTAATCCTTGATTCACACCAAATATTCTAAGATTTCTGTTGATTAAACCTTGATTCACACCAAATATTGTAAGGTTTCTGTTGATTGAGCCTTGATGCACATCAAATGTTCTAAGGTTTCTGTTGATTAAGCCTTGATTCACATCAAATGTTCTAAGGTTTCTATTGATTTATCTGTTATTCACATCATGTTCTTTTTTATTTTATTAATGAAAAAACATTGATTTCACTGAAGGTACCAACAAAAGCTCCTGCACATAGTATATTGATGTCTAGGGGCCCCACTGCAGTACTTTGCCAAGGGCCTACAATGCTTATAAGAAAGCATATAGCAGTATAGGCTAGGGGTTATAACCAGGATTGGTATTTAGGAAATAATTAATAGAGTGAGTACCCTTGTTTGAGAGGTAGGTTGGTTGAGACCATTGAGCAGGGGTCTTGGGAAAAGCGTGCAGTATGGAGAAAACTGAGTGGATAGGGATGGTATAAAAACCACTCACGATTTAGTAAAAGGAGAGCCTTACTTGTTTTGTGTAGCAAGAGCCTTACTAGTTTTGATGTAGATGGAATCTCGTTTAGGAAGAGTTTCTTTTGTTAAGGGTAGGTTTTATGTCGTTGAGATGGAAGATTTAGGTTTTCTTGTGATGGCTGAGGTTTTTGGTGGAACGTTGTAAGTATGGTTTTATTTGTATAAGGTCATTTGTAAGGTTTTTGCCCATATGGCGTAGAGTTCTCTCACGCCAGGCATTTGTTACTGTGAATTTCTGTTCAGCCTGATGGCTACATTCCCATCATCATGATTTCACCCCTCATTTTGTCCATTAATAAATGTGTGTTGTCTGATGATATAACTACACTAATTGGCTTTGTTGGAATTCTCATTGTTGACCAGTTTGTTTTGGTTGGAAGACTGCCAAGTTATGTTTAAGTTGTTGTATCTGTATTATTCTGTGGAGTTGGAAGCCTGTGTATCTTGTTGTATTTTCTCAGTGTGTAATATGGAAAATTAGGTGGCTTTAGAACACCAACAACAAGAAGAAATGTATAAGTTGAAACTGTACTCCACAAGAAGATTTAATCAAACCAGTAGAAAACCATTTCAGTTGGCGCCAATGCTATTATAGTGGCTGCTATAAATGATAAATAGTCATACCATTTCAGTGGTCCTCTTTGAACAGAGAAATAGTAAATTCTGTTACAGGCAGTATTGTGCACTGGGGAAGCGTGGAGGTAAGATAAAAGATAAAATCCCCGTTTCCAAGCCATTAAGGCATATTGGGGATATGGTGTTAGGCCTGTATTTCCACGTTGTTAGGCACATGAAAGTGTGATGTGCTCAGTGTCACGCCTGGCTGTATTTACCTTCACATACTTCTCTGGTGTCTGTTTTAGAGACTTGGTGGACCCGGGGGGTCCGTGGTGGTGTAGTGGTACCAGAAAAAAAAATTTTCAACTTCTGAGACTTGAACCTGGTACCACTGGATTAATAGACCGAGCGCCTACCGCTCATCAAACTAGGCCACCGTGGAGATAAATAGAGCATTATATTCACAAACAAGGACGTTTAGGTATGTGTTATTTTTCATGAGATGTAATATTTATGACACTTGTTGTCTGAGGTCTGTTGCCTGAACCAGGTTGTTCTTTTGTATGTGTATGTGTCAGTAAAGCCCAGGACTTGGTTTAGTTATGTACACCTTGTCCAGGTGTCGTACAGGTGTCGTCCAGGTGCTTTGGTTCATGTTTGACCACCATCTGTTGATCAGAGTCTTGTTGTTTGGTGTGATGTGTGTTGTTATTTCATGAGTGTTGTATAAGATGTTTCATAGCGGACAAAAGCCGACACGCAGTTGCCGAGAGAGACAGAAGACAGAGAGAATGAATGAATGAACGGTCTTTATGTTTGAAGAATAAAGAATTGGGCACGCAGGCCCGTCTTACATTCTGTCATTCATCACCCCATCTTTCATTCTTCCCCACACACTCGATTTAACACAAGTATACAAATTACATGAGGAAAACATATCAAAAGAGTGTAAGATTAAACTACTACATTCAAAGTAAAAGAGAAGAAGTAATTAACCTAATAAAATAGCTCTCACACACGCATACACTCACACACACAGACATATACATAAACAAAAATAAATTATCAGTACAGATCTTCTAACATATGTTTTTGAACAAACATTAAAATAATTTCTAACGATATCTAACAAGTTACTTTTCAAACTGTCATTTTAGTACTTGATGGCTGGCGAGTCATGAGAGTAAAATACCAGTAGAAAGCCTTACAAATGTTGGCACCAGAAAATGTAACCACCCCCGCTGCGTTACCTGCCCGGTAGTCTGGGAAACGAAAACAATCACCTTTCCCAAAACTATCCTCACTCTTCATGAGGGATTCACATGAGAGTCCCGTAATGTGATATATGTCATCTTTTGCAAAAGATGCATGATAACGTATATTGGTGAGACTGGCCTCAGATTAGGGGACCGCATGCAGAAACATCTGTACGATATCGCCCAGCACGCTTCGAAACCAGTCTCAAATCATTTCAATGGCCCCAACCACAGAGGCAAATCTGATTTTCTGGTAACAGCCACCAAACAATGTCACGCAGATGACACAAGCCACCTGGTGCTTGAGAACCGCTCCATTCAAAATTATGGCACGCTGGAGCCACACGTGTTAAACTCGCTGTTCAGCTACACTCAACATTCTCTTCCATCATTATAGTACCTCTCCACTAAGCTCCATCCCTTCTTACTTGTCAAAACTCCTCACAGCATCACTTTGCAACCTTTCTTCCCTAATCATCTATTTCAACTTCTCCTGGCTAGATCAACAATGTATCACTCTCTCTCCCCTCCCTGGTTCACCATCCACCACCGCCAGTTACAACCCACCGACCAGGTATCACAGGTCTCCATTCAAACAGTCTCCACGCTCTACTAAATCCATTCCTGACACACACCGCCGGACAAGTCACACCTTACAATTTACAGCTAAGTACTCTTTTTAATTTTAAAATTTTTTCCCCTCTTTTTAACAGTATTCATGTGAATCTATACTTTATCTCCTCTCTCTATTTCTTCGTCCTGTATGGTTTTATATGATTAAGGCTTACGCCGAAACGTCACACCTTTGTAATCGTTAAGTAATAAAGCTGCTCCTACTTTTTCCTATTGTATACATTCTGGTATCACAGCTTTACTGCAGTGCTTCATGTATAGTTGTATACTTATACACTAATTATTGTGTGTTACTGAATTATTTTCACTGCGACAAACGTTTTTGTACGTCTAACTCTCATTCGATCTTCCAACACACCTCTCTCAGTACTTTAGTCACATCTCCTCACCATATCCAAAGCATCCCACTTGTAACTTACTAATCCCTTGTCATCATCAGTATTCTTCTTTCTTCCCGTCTTCACACTTCACCATGCCATCTGATAAGGAATATCTTAAATCCCTCAAATCTTTCATTCGCTTTTCTTTCCGCCTTCTTCCGCCACATATATCTAGCACAACCACAGAACTAGCTTTCACAATCTACAAGAAGACGAGATTCGCCTCCCACCTCCACTTTCTGAACTACTGCCTGCGCCACAAAATAATTCCTAAAGGTTTCTCATCATCTTTTCACCCTGCGGCCGGTACACTCCACGTGCTTGAACAAACACTTCTGGATAAGATCGAGAAAAACTGCTCACGGCTCAGAATTCGCTGTATCATTCAGAATCACAGACGCCTGTTGTCCAACCTCGATCGGGTCAAAGATAACCTTGAACGCCGCCTTCACTCCTACACATCAGACAACCGTGTTCTCCTTCTTCTTATCAAACACATTATACACGTCACAAATCGCCAGCTTTACCAGTTCTATGTCTGTGGCAAAGAACATAAACTTAACCGACTTCTACCACAGCCGGTCTCTTCTACTTCTAGAGGTGAACCACCTTCCAGTCAGTCCCCCTCTTCTGCTACACCTGACCAACAGACTTCTATCTCACGTGAACATCAGACTCCTTTAACACATCCTGATCAACCTTCCCAGATTACACAGCATATTCAAGTACTCGCACCCCCATTCGTAAATGATACCCCATCTCCTTCTCATCCTCCTCCAATCTCTAATGTAGTCTGTATTCCCCCCCCCCCCCGACTTGCCCCTTTCTGATTATAAAAAAAACTAGTTCTCTCCAAAGGCCTTAAATTTATTGCTACCCGCCCTCGGTGTGATCGCTATTTTTTTACTCCGCGATGTTAAACAGTTCCACCGTCGAGTACGACTTAAATATCACTTTGCTAACAAAGAGTCCAACAAACACACACAGGACCACGATAACCTATTTGCACGTTACGACCACCATAAATATAGCTGGACACCTTCCCCCGGGGCTTCCCAAGCTTTGGATCTGTATATTGATACCACGTGGTGTGAGATCCTTAACCTCCGACCACCAACACTTAGACATTTTAACCTAAATAAGAGAGAGTCCAGGGCATTGTTCAAACTCCGGCATCAGAGGGACATTGTGATAAAACCAGCAATCTCGTAGTTTGGAACAAATATTTATAAATCGCGGAAGGAATGTCCCAACTTCTCAATACAAAATTCTATGCCCCAGCGAATAACGACGCTACCCGCTCACATAATGACATAGTGGAAGCAACCATTAAAGACCTAATCACAGAAAGTGGCCTCCCACCCCAAGCTGTTTCTCTTCACATTAAGGACAGCTATTTAGGCGCATCTACCTTCTATCTTCTTCCTAAAATCCCCAAGCCAGGTAACCCTGGACGCCACATTGTATCAGCGTGTTCATGCTCCACTGAGCACATTTCTGACTTTTTGGACAGCATTTTCCAGCCGCTAGTACACAAACTACCCTCCTTTTTGAAAGATACAGACCACGCCGTAACAACTTTTGATACAATCACACTCTGTCAACACCACACCTATCACATCTTTCTCCTTGATGTCTGCTCCCTATACACTTCTATCCCCCAAGAGGATGGACCTTAGCACTCCGCTATTTTCTCGACAAATACCCTCACCCCACCACTAGCACTGACACCATAATCAGACTTACACGGCTAATACTAAAGCTTAATTCTTTCGAATTCAACGGCGAATACTTCGAGCAAATCCGTGGTGTTGCCATGGGAACGAAAATAGGTCCCAGTTATGTATGTCTATTTATGGGCTTTCTGGAAGTCAAATTATAGGAAACATACACTGGTGAGACTGGTCTCAGATTAGGGGACCGCATGCAAAAACTTCTGTACCACATCGCCCAGCATCCTTAGAAACCAGTCCCAAATCATTTCAATGGCCCCAACCACAGAGGCAAATCTGATTTTCTCTTAACAGCCATCAAACAATGTCACGCAGATGACACAAGCCGCCTGGCGCTTGAGAACCGCTCCATTTAAAATTATGGCACGCTGGAGCCACACGTGTTAAACTCGCTGCTCAGCTACACTTAACATTCTCTTCACTCATTATGGTACCTCTCCACTATGCTCCACCCCTTCTTACTTGTTAAACCTCCTCACAGCATCACTTTGCAACCCTTCTTCCCTAATCATCTATTTCAACGTCTCCTGGCTAGGTCAACAATGGATCACTCTCTCTCCCCTTCCCGGTTCACCATACGCCACCCCCACTTACAACCCACCGACCACATATCACAGGTCTCCATTCAAACAGTCTCCACGTTCTATTAAATCCATTCCTGACACACACCGCCGGACAAGCCATACCTTACAATTTACAGCTAAGTACTCTATTTAATTTTTAATTTTTGTTTCTCTTTTTACCAGTATTCATGTGAATCTATACTTTATCTCCTCTCTCTGTTTCTTCGTCCTGTATGGTTTTGTATGATTAAGGCTTACGCCAAAACGTCACAACTTTGTAGTCTTATATATCTTATATCCTTCCCGCGCCGTTAAACGTCACATAGGGCTCGCAAAGTAGTTCGCCAATTTTTCCTGTCTTCGGCGAGTCTTTCAACCTCATCAAAGGATTTTATGCCTGTTAACTTGGCCTCTCTTAATAATGTCCTCTTCAGAGTTTCACGCGGTCTGCCCCTTTTTCTTCGGCCTGTTGTGTTCCACTTGATAGCTTGTTTTGGGATTCTCTGCTCATTTCTTTTCATCAAGTGACCAACATATGTCCATCTCCTTTTCCTGATCACCCGTGAGACTGGTTGTTGTTCAGTCATCTGTCTTATCTCTGCATTGTTCTTGAATTCATTCCACTTGATGCCGAGTATTTTCCTTAGGCATTTGTTTTCAAAAGAGTCTAATTTCTTTTCTATTTCTTTAGTTGTTTTCCAGCTTTCGCATGCATAAATGAGGGTGGATATTACATTTGAATTGAATAGTCTTAACTTGGTTTTTGTGCTTATAACTTTTGAATTCCATATGTTCTCAAGATTCTTGAAGATTGATGCTGCTTTTGCAATTCTGATCCTAACTTCCTTTCTAGTGTCACCATCCTGGTCTATGTAGCTGCCAAGGTATGCAAATTGATTGACTTCTTCAATATCTGTCCCTTCTATGTGTATTTTTCCATTTTGATTGATGGGAATTTTCATTATTTTTGTTTTGTCCTTGTTAATTTCAAGTCCTATTTTGCTACCCAGTGAAGATAGGCTATCTGTTTTTCCTTGCATGGAATTCACATTATTACTGATAAGAGTTATGTCATCAGCAAAATCAAGATCTTCTAGTTGGGTCCCATGTACCCAGTCAATACCTGTGTTACCTGTGCAGCATTTTTTCATTATGAAGTCTATTGTAATCCCAAAAAGTAAAGGAGACAGTATACATCCTTGTTTCACGCCTGTTTCAATCTGGAACCATTCACTCATCCCTTCTTCTGTCTTGACTGCACAACCATATCCATTGTATAAGTCCTTAATGATGTTGACAATTTTAGATGGTATTCCATATAGACATAAAATTCTCCATAATGAATCTCTGTGTATGCTATCAAATGCCTTTTTAAAATCTATGAAGTTCAGTATTAATGGATTCTGCTTTTCAATATGTTCTTCAAGTATTATTCTGAGAGTAAAGATCTGGTCGAGACAGCTTCTCCCTTTTCGAAATCCTGCTTGTTCTTCTCTCATTGCAGTATCCACTATATCTTTGAGTCTATTCAAAATGACCTTGCAAAATACTTTTGACACAACTGATATTAAGGTTACTCCTCTCCAGTTGCTACAGTCACTAAGGTTGCCCTTTTTTGGTATTTTAACAATGATTCCCTTCTTCCAATTAGAAGGGACCTTTTCTTCTTTCCAAATCTTGTTGAACATTCTCTGTAGTTGTCTCATGTTGTCACTATTGATAGCTTTTAGCATCTCGGCTGTTATTTCATCTTCACCTGCAGCTTTGTTGTTAGCCATTAAATTCACTGCTGTTTCAATTTCATGCAATTTAATTTCATCTAGGTTGACATTTATTTGTGGGGCTGGTAAGTCAGTTTCAAGGTTTAACAATTCTTTTGGGTGTGGTCGATTGAGTATTTCTTGGAAGTGTTCAGCCCATCTTTGCTTTTGGTCTTTATTTGATGTTAATAGTGTTCCAGTTTTGCTAAGGATTGGTCTTTCTTTAGATGTAATAGTACCTGTTAGCCTCTTTTGTATGTTATATAAAGTTTTGCTGTCTCCTGTTTTTGCTGCTTTTTCTGCCTCTTTCGCCATATTGTCTATGTATTCTCTTTTATCCCTTCTAGCTGAACTTTTTACTTTCTTGTCTATGTCTTTGTATTTTGCTTTTGCCGAATCTCTTTCATGATCTGCTTTTGCATTCAACATGTTTAATTTGACTGCTCGTCTTTCATGTATATACTTCCATGTTTTATCTGATATCCACTTTGTAGTAGTGAAGTAATAAAGCTGGTTCTACATTTTTCCTAGTAGAAAGACAAATGAGATTCAAGTAAAAGAAACAGACAGCAATGGGAGGGTGACTGGAAGAGGTAGTTGTTCGTATCCTCTTTTATGAATCAGAAACTGGGAGGAGGTTTCGCAGAAGGGGAAGAGTTTTAAAGCCAAGAGTACATAAGGAAGAAGGGGCTGATAATTGATGAAAGATGAATGAGACAAAACAGAGGGTTCATAATTAGATTATTGATGAATTAGACAAGGAGGAGGATTGATAATTAGATGACTGATGAACAAAGTGGCGGCCTGAGACAAATGTAGCCAAGACACGGGACGGTATTGCACGGTCCAAGTCCCAGATTCAGCAGATGTAAAGCCCGGGCAGGATCAGAAGAGATGGAACTCGAGTCCTAGCGACCCACAGCCGACTGACTGGGTCGGGATATGTAAAACATAGTCTACGAGGACCCAGCAATCTATCTCCCTGTGGTATCCCGCGGCGACAGACAATCTCGAGCCGAATGAATACTGATGGAAATATGTGGGCGGGTGGGGGAGTGGGAGGGATAGGTAGAGGGAGCGTTACCGGATGTAAGAATACCTTAAGCTGAAGTAGGATGTGTTGTAACTGAATGGCACGTAACACCAGCCAACACAACAAGCGCCCTTAAGAAGAAGAAGAAGAAGAAGAAGTCAGCAAACAGCCAGCATGAAAAGAGTAATGGAATTACAAGTTTCACAAGCACAGATGTAGTTCACCGACCATATTTCGTGGTGTATTACTCTGTTTTTGTTTTCCTTTGCACTTGTTCTCGTGAAGTTAATATGACATCATGTCACATCCTGGCAAGTGATATCATAATTCTATGTATTATCCACACACAAATTAAAAAGCATCTCACCGAAAGAGCTCCACGTTACGGAAAATGCAGCTACGGTTTGACAAGAAAAAGCACCGATACGGTTTGACAAGATACAGCACCGCTATGGCGTGACAAGAAACAGCACCGTTATGGTGTGACAAGAAACAACACCGTTATGGCGTGACAAGAAACAACACCGTTATGGTTTGACAAGAAACAGCACCGCTATGGTTTGACAAGAAACAGCATCGCTATGGTTTGACAAGAAACAGCACCGCTATGGTCTGACAAGAAACAGCATCGCTATGGTTTGACAAGAAACAGCACCGCTATGGTTTGACAAGAAACAGCACCGCTATGGTTTGACAAGAAACAGCAGCCTGTGAATATATCGTACAGACAGAACAGACTCACGAACAGACAAACAGATCTGTTTAAACTGTCAACTTCTCAAATAACATTGATAAGAAAACTAAATAATAAATGCAAGAAGGTCGCGGCAGAAAAACAAAAACGTTCTTGTTCTCAGAATATCGACCTTTTCGGCATGAAAGACGTTCAGAAACCCCACAACTGCGGCATTAACAACAGCCAAAAGGAAGGTTTCTTCTTCGGTTTGTAAATACATCAAACATTGGCTGGGCTGTGCGTTTTCTGATTTGGGAGAACAATGAATGGGTTTTAGAACTTCTGTAGCTTCTTTGGAGCAAAATATTTTGATGATGATGATGTAAAATCGTGTACACTTAACTGAGGGATTACTAAATCACAGATACGAGGTTATCTCTTTATGCCCTATGATAATCAGGGTTCTGTTTAAAATGACGGATGTCACGTTGTATTTCTGTTGTGGGTGGCCTATCTAAAACACACACACACAATATATATATATAGACATGTGATTTAGCAGTTGTCTGGGATGCCCGCGAGTTCACCCGATCATCATCATCATCATCATCATCATCATCATCATCATCACGTGCCGTCTTCAGTAGGAAGGTTGGCTGTAGTGAATGTCCGGTGTCCTCACTCCATCGCCTTGAAGGTGCCACTCAGCCAGGCTGTGCCCTGCCCATTCTCGTATGCTATCTTCCCATCTACATCTCTGTCTTCCTCTTGCTCCTCTTTTCCTTCTACCTTTCCTTCTGGTACGGTCTTGAGTATATTGTTATGTCTTTTGATGTGGCCAGAGCATTTTTTTTTGTTATCCTTGATTCTGTGATAAATATTTCTACATTTATTCTATTCTCTCCTCGTGATATAAGACCCACTTTTCTGTAGATCCACTTTTCTGTAGATCCAATTTTCTGTAGATCCACTTTTCTGCTGCATTCATCCCTCCATCTGACTTTGATACCAAATCTTTGCTCCGTACAGTAACACAGAATAGATAGAGCGTTATAGTCGGGAACAATGTTTCTGCTCCGTTCAGAATAAATACAGCATTATAGTCGGGCACCAAGTTTCTGCTCCGTACATAAATTTATAGTTTTATTTTGTTGTCAGTAATTTTAGTTTGGCAGTCAGGTGTCAGACATAAAGAAACTTACGTTTGAAGATCACGTTTCAAGCAGTTAAAAATTCAACTTATAGGTCAAGTTTCAAGTAGTTAAAAATTCAACTTATACGTCACGTTTCAAGTAGATAATAGCCGAAGTTGCTTCTTCTTCTTCTTTTTCTTCTCTGTACATCTCAATAATCTGTATATATATATATATATATATATATATATATATGTACATAAAAAAAAGTAAAGGTAACCCTGTCATGCCTTAGAGGCACATAGGGGCATGGTGTTAGTGCCCATATTTTCCTTGACCTGTCAGCACACTAGAGGGTGACATGGTCAGTATCACGCCTGGCACGCCTTTCCTTCTCCAACTCCAGAAGAAGTCGGGTACCCATTTCTACAGCTGGGTGACTGGGGTGCCGCCGGCCGAATTCGAACCCCCGACCTTCGCCGTGAGAGACCAGTGCACTAACCACTTCGCCACTCAGACACCCATGTGTGTACATACATATATATATATCAGTCTTTGATATTTTTTAACTGTCTCAATGTACTTCTTGGACACTTCTCTTGGTCTCAACCTGTCGTTTCAGTGAGCACTTACAGATAGATGGGTCATCGCGTTACATTGTAGGTGCAGTTTTCTTGAGTCCGCTCTCAAGTCTGTGGCTCGTGAACCAGTGCACAAAGTTCTAAGTTTGTTGCTCATGAACCAGTGCACAAAGTTCTAAGTTTGTTGCTCATGAACCAGTGCACAAAGTTCTAAGTTTGTTGCTCATGAACCAGTGCACAAAGTTCTAAGTTTGTTGCTCATGAACAAGTGCACAAAGTTCTTGTGACTCAAGAACAAGAGCACAAAGTTCTAAGTTTGTTGCTCATGAACAAGTGCACAAAGTTCTAAGTTTGTTGCTCATGAACAAGTACACAAAGTTCTAAATTTTTGGCTCATGAACAAGTGCAAGAAGTTCGAGGTGACTAACCTTCATCAGATCATAATTGGAAAATATTTTCCAGGTTTGACAGCCAGTTCTTGACACCTGATTAGAAAGGTAATCTCACGGAATGTCTTGTTCTCTGCTTGCACTGGATGAACTATACGAACCGCAGTCGTTACTTTATTATCACTGATCACAGACGCCATGTTGTAAAAGTGAATGGTTGGATGTATATGTTTAATGTTTGGTGCAGTTTAAAATTACTAACTCCCACATACGGAAAAAACATATATTAATGCAGCTATGTATATGTTTGTGTAAATAGCTATTTAAACCCTTGAATAGTTTAGATGTGATTATTCTCAGGTATGACAAGGTATTTTTTTTTAATATAAGAATCATAAACCATTTTTCGCTGTCTGCCTTAATTATGCAATGAGGGATTACATCCGGGTCAGAAGTTGGTGAATGTAAATTTGAAACCTTTATTTTTTCCGATTCAAAGTTTTTTTGTTTTGTTTTGTAGTCCTGTAACCCGACGGGATGGTTATTTGATACTTTGGTGTAAAAATGGAAACAGTATGTCTCTTTGTTTGCTCGGACTTTACTTGTACAGATTCCATGCTGAGCGAGTCAGATGCAGGCTGTAGGAGGCCGTAAATGTGCCTGGCCGGCCGCCATGACTTCTCAGACTTCCCTGTCCGTGGCACTTTATTTGCTCGTAACTTGGTCATTCCAGTGAGGTTAGTTTGACCTCGGCAGTTATCTCTCCCACGTGTCATGATAACCGACAGAGACTCGCGACCTGGCGGTGAGATTATCGGGGACAGGAGAACAAGGAGTTGGCAGAGGTCCAGTCCTAGCTGCTCCAAGTACTTCTAGAAAGAAGTTTGTTTGTTGTTCCAGAATTTGTCCGGGGTGGTGGAACTGACTGAATAACTTGTTACTTGACTCCACTTTAGAAATACAACATGGCACGTCAATCCACATCCACTGGTTTTGTCTTGGGATCTTAAATTCCTGCAGAGTTGGAAAGGAACATCCAGGTAAGCAACCTACCTAGGGCAACCGGGTAGTCAAGTTAACAGAGGCAACCAAGTAGCCGAGTTAACAGAGGCAACCAAGCAGCCGATTTAACAGAGGCAACCAAGTAGTCGAGTTAACAGAGGCAACCAAGTAGTCGAGTTAACAGAGGCAACCAAGTAGCCGAGTTAACAGAGGCCACCAAGTAGTCGAGTTAGCAGAGGCAATCAGGTAGCCAAGTTAAAAGAGGCAACTAGGTAGCCAGGTTTACAGAGGCAACCAGCCAAAGCTTGACATTGATACAGCTGTATACACGTTATTATTTATTCATAACATACAGATCGTATCACATACGACGAATACCTTCATTTTATAATGCCACCACGAGTTTTTTTGTTGTTGAAAACATAACCCGCAGGTTTTGTGGTTTAGTCTCGTGGTTTCATTTAAAAACATTTCATATTTGAGTTATGAATGTTTTCAGTATATGTAGTAACATTCAGTTTAATATTACATGTTTTAGCATCAGTTACTTTGTCGCACCTGGCAGGTGTACATTACCCAAGAACAAAAACAGAGAGAGAGGGAGAGATATCTATAGAAGAACGAACTCTGCACACTCATTGCAAACATTAATCCATTTGCATAGAAATGAAAGATTTATCATCATCATCATCATCTAGTTCTGTCAGCCAGTACTCCTCAGAAACAAGCAAAGCACTGTAGAACGATAGGGCCATGAAATAAAATAAATAGGAAAGCATCCCAAACTGCAGTCGCAGTTCCTGTTCCTGGTACTTTCCTATCTTTACCTTCCGTTTTTTTGTTCTTTACACATTCTAATATCCTCTCTTTTCTTTCTCGCATATACCAGTGATCGGTTCAAAAACCTGTGCAGTTAGACCTGTCCTTCACTTTGCCCAAAGTACTTTTCTAGATACCCGTTTTCTCAGTTCAACATTTGCTATTTTATATTTTCTTTTTTCCCCCCTTCTAATTTAAAACTAGAAACACTTTACAAACATCAGCGGTAGTTAAATGTTCGTGGGAAATGTTTTTCTGGCCTTATTTTCTGGAGATTTAATCTTTACAAAATGCTGACATGCTGAATGAAAATCTGAACTGGCCGAATCTCCTCCACAAAAAACTGAACATTATCAGTCTAGTAGTGGCCTGTTGTACACTGACCAACATAAACTTTGGTGCCCCAAGTGTTGGTGTCCGTGTTTGACATTGGCAGCACAGGGTTGGGAGGGAAATTGCGTTGTACGGTGCCCTTTTTGTGTCAATTCTGATGTTTTTTTTTTTTTGTTTTTTTTTTGTTTTTCAGTAAAGGAGTCATTTGTCCAGAGATCTGATTTGCTTTACTGCTTCTGTTCTCAATCTCAGCGTCAATTTTCCCTGAGGATGATAGTGTGCTAGATAAGTATTTGAAACGTTCCACTTGTTTCTAGGGCTGGTTGTCTAGGAAACTGTTTGTTTCGGATGTCTTCTCTCGCTATTGGTCATGACTTCCGTTTTTTTTTTTTCAGCACTGATCTTCATGTTGTAGCCTTTGCTAAGTTATCCATGTTCTGCTGTAGGTCTTTTTCTGATGTTGTTATAAGTGCTTGATCTATCGGTACTTTATGTCGGTCAATGCTATCACTGCAAATAATGTAACTTGCACTTCCATTTTGTTTTCGTTCATTTATGTTTTACTGTATAACACAGATGGTCGTTTGGAAGGTATTCTCAGTGCATATTACGAGCGGGAATGTTAGTTAGTTAATTAGTTAGTTAGTTAGTTAGTTAGTTAGTTAGTTAGTTAGTTAGTCAGTTAGTTAGTTAGTTAGTTAGTTAGTTAGTCAGTCAGTCAGTCAGTTAGTTAGTTAGTTGGTTGGTTAGTTAGTTAGTTAGTTAGTTAGTTAGTCAGTCAGTTAGTCAGTCAGTTAGTTAGTTAGTTAGTTAGTTTAGTCAGTCAGTCAGTCAGTCAGTCAGTCAGTTAGTTAGTTAGTTAGTTAGTCAGTTAGTTAGTTAGTTAGTTAGTTAGTTAGTTAGTTAGTCAGTCAGTCAGTCAGTCAGTCAGTCAGTTAGTTAGCTGGTTGGTTGGTTAGTTAGTTAGTTAGTTAGTTAGTTAGTTAGTTAGTTAGTTAGTTAGTTAGTCAGTCAGTCAGTCAGTTAGTTAGTTAGTTATTAGTTAGTTAGTTAGTTAGTTAGTTAGTTAGTTAGTTAGTTAGTTAGTCAGTTAGTTACTCAGTTAGTTAGTTAGTTAGTTATTTAGTTAGTTAGTTAGTTAGTCAGTTAGTTACTCAGTTAGTTAGTTAGTTATTTAGTTAGTTAGTTAGTTAGTTAGTTAGTTAGTTAGTTAACTAGTTAGTTAGTTAGTTATTTAGTTAGTTAGTTAGTTAGTCAGTTAGTTAGTTATTTAGTTAGTTAGTAAGTTAGTTTGTTAGTTAGTTAGTTAGTTAACTAGTTAGTTAGTTAGTTAACTAGTTAGTTAGTTAGTAAGTTAACTAGTTAGTTAGTTAGTTATTTAGTTAGTTAGTTAGTTAGTTAGTCAGTTAGTTACTCAGTTAGTTAGTTAGTTATTTAGTTAGTTAGTTAGTTAGTTAGTTAGTTAGTTAGTTAACTAGTTAGTTAGTTAGTTATTTAGTTAGTTAGTTAGTTAGTCAGTTAGTTACTCAGTTAGTTAGTTATTTAGTTAGTTAGTAAGTTAGTTTGTTAGTTAGTTAGTTAGTTAACTAGTTAGTTAGTTAGTTAACTAGTTAGTTAGTTAGTAAGTTAACTAGTTAGTTAGTTAGTGAGTTAGTTAGTTTATATCATCATCCATGCACTCTGGACACATAGCTGGTGCTGCTGCTGCTGCTGGTCCTGTCTCCTCTTCCTACCTCCTAGAGTAACTGATGACGCCTTGGGTTGGTTGATCTTCTGTCTGGAGCTCTTAATGAATTGCTCATTTTTGGCCAGCCCAAGTTCCCCCAAACTTCTTCATTCTTGACAATGACGATTCACATTTGTCAGGGAAGTCTTTTGTTCAACCAGCTACTTTTTTTTAAATCTTTGATGTCTGTCAGATCCGTTGCCTGTCTTTCCTTCATGACGCCTGAGTCAGCCATCTGATCTGCTCCCCTGATACCTGCATGGCCTGGTAGAAAGGTGAAATTCAGAATGTCAGTGGATGTATCTGTGACATCTGCAGGGATTTGAGTCACTGTTGCCATGGAGATCCAGCCCGAATTATCTGTAGTATGTTTGTCGGCTCCTCAAGATTTAGACGAGACAGACGCAGACAGTGGAGGCGGACCGCGGAGGCGGACAGTGGAGGTGGGCAGTGGAGGCAGACAGAGGAGGCAGACAGTGGAGGCGGACCGTGGAGGTGGACAGTGGAGGCGGACGGTGGAGGCGAACAGTGGAGGCGGACAGTGGAGGTGGATAGTGGAGGCGGACGATTTCTTGTGACTTCTCTTTATTTCTGTTGGCAGTTCGGTTATAGAGAAATGCAACAGATGGATGTGTGGCTATCTCACGTGATAAATCACTTTGATCAGTGGAAGAACTGCGGTTTTTTCCCTTTACTTGTTGATCTTTTAAACGTTCGGGAACCTTTAAAATAATTCTCTTGAAAACTGAAGCTACAGTTAAATGTACCAACTGACGCGGAACCTGGACATACACCGCCAGTATGTTTCGCAAAGACAATCATGTGCCAACGCAACCAGTAGGTCATGCTATGGAAAGCAGCAATGTAAGCTACCTATCACATGTGGAGAGAGAACGAAGATCGATAGGTCACAGCTGTGCGCTTTTGTTACTGAATAAAGCTGCATCTTTCCCACACACACACACACAAATCTAACAGGTAGTTACCACAGAATTTACGTCCAAGACCTGCTGTCTATTTCGTTGTCTGTTTCTCTTCATACGAGTATAAACTTTCATTTATCAGTCTGTATTTGTTATTCTCGATATTTTAATTTTCTTTTAACAGTGATACTGATACGTTCGGTCTATCATACTTTGCCATGTCCGCAGGATTTCTGCCTCATTGTTTGTCTTCAAGATCGCAGAAAGCTGGTGACATTTCCTTACGGCAGATTTCAGATCCGTCATCAAAGCTGCGACTGTCTCACAGTGTAACAGAAAACACAAGAAAACAGGAAGATTGGGCTGTAAAATGCAACAGATGTCTCACACCGCTGGCAAAAAAAAGGAACAAAAGCACGAAGATTATGTGACTGAACTCTTAAAAATCCAAAAGAACGATTGTCCCTTGTAACTAAGGTACTATTATATTTTTAGACAGAATTTACATTAAAGGAAGGGAGTGAAGGCCTTGCCTGTTTTGACAGTCAGCGACACATAGTATAGGAGTTATCTCCCTTAAAACACTAAAGGAGATGCTGATGTCAAAGGTCGAGCATGTATTGGCGGGCCCCGAGTAATGAGGGCCACTCCCTAGGACCAGCAACAGAGATAGGCCCTTTTTTAACAGTTACAGTAGCTTACATGCTAGCATCAGGGTTAGCGAACCATAGCTGATCAAGACCCTGCACCACTTCTCCGTTGGTACCCCCAGTAACAGGCCTAGCCTGTATAATGGGACAGGGATCGCTGTAGACCCCCTATGGTGGTGGAGCCTGCTAGAGAGGTTTTGCACAACCCCTGATTTTTAGCTGCACTCAGGGTAGGAAAAAATTAGCCATCATAGCCCACTCCAAATCCGACACGATTCTGTGCACAAACACATTCACAGCATCGGCTGCAAAGAGCAGCAGCTGGCAGTTCCAAGGAGACAGAAGACAAGACGAGACGAGATAAGACAAGACGAGAACAGGCAAGACAAGACAAGACGAGACCAGGCAAGACAAGACAAGACGAGACCAGGCAGGACAAGACAAGACGAGACCAGGCAGGACAAGACAAGACGAGATCAGGCAGGACAAGACAAGACGAGATCAGGCAGGACAAGAGAAGACGAGACCAGGCAAGACAAGACAAGACGAGACCAGAAAAACCAGACGAGACCAGGCAAGACAAGAGAAGACGAGATAAGACAAGACGAGACAAGACAAGACGAGACCAGGCAAGACAAGACAAGACGAGATAAGACAAGATAAGATGAGATAAGACAAGACAAGTCGAGACCAGGCAAGACAAGACAAGACGAGATAAGACAAAAGACGAGACCAGGCAAGACAAGACAAGACGAGACCAGGCAAGACAAGACAAGACGAGATAAGGCAAGACGAGACAAGACAAGACGAGACCAGGCAAGACAAGACAAGACGAGATAAGAAAAGATAAGATGAGATAAGACAGGACAAGTCGAGACCAGGCAAGACAAGACAAGACGAGGTAAGACAAAAGACGAGACCAGGCAAGACAAGACAAGACGAGATAAGATAAGACGAGACCAGGCAAGACAAGACAAGACAAGACGAGACAAGACAATTTGAGACCAGGCAAGACAAGACAAGATGAGATAAGACAAAAGACAAGACCAGGCAAGACAAGACAAGACGAGATAAGATAAGACGAGACAAGGCAAGGCAAGACAAGACAAGACCAGACCAGAAAAACCAGACGAGACCAGGCAAGACAATTGAAGACGAAATAAGACAAGACGAGACCAAGCAAGACAAGACGAAACCAGAAAGACGATTCGAGACCAGGCAAGACAAGACAAAACAAGATAAGACGAGATAAGACAAGACCAGAAAGACAAGACGAGATCAGGCAAGACAAGACAAGACGAGATAAGACAAGACGAGACCAGAAAGACAAGACGAGATCAGGCAAGACAAAACAAGACAAGACGAGACCAGAAAGACAAGAC
Organism: Achatina immaculata; assembly: GCA_009760885.1. Taxonomy (NCBI): domain Eukaryota; kingdom Metazoa; phylum Mollusca; class Gastropoda; order Stylommatophora; family Achatinidae; genus Lissachatina; species Lissachatina immaculata. Next base: position 35,683,398 of record CM019705.1, on the reverse strand, counting down.
AAGACAAGACGAGACCAGAAAGACAAGACAGTAATAGACAAGACAAAACGAGACCAGAAAGACAAGACGGGACCAGGCAAGAAAAGACAAGACAAGACAAGACGAGACCAGGCAAGACAAGACAAGACAAGGTGAGACAAGATTAAGGAAAACAGTTTAAAATAGAACAAGAAACTACAAATATCTCAGAATCTAGAGAAAGTTGAGAACCCTTGACGCAGTGTTTCCCAGGTTTGTTCGGGCTGCCGCCCCTTTTTCTCCAAAATCACATCCTCAACGCAACCCGCCTCCCCCCTTTCCCGTTATGTACTTTTTGTACAATGGCCCATTAAACTAGGATATTCATTACACAACTAAAAACTTCAGCTACCAAAATCATTTTATTTAACAATATGAAGAAGTGCATTTCTAACTCACCTACTACATTATTTTCTCAGCTTTTAATGTAATGGATGAGTTTTATGTAGGGACACAAGTGTCTCAATATCAGATTGAAAAGTGCTAAGAAGGAAGGTATTACTGCCCACGTCTAAGAAGGAAGGTATTACTGCCCGCGTCTAAGAAGGAAGGTATTACTGCCCACGTCTAAGAAGGAAGGTATTACTACCCCCGTCTAAGAAGGAAGGTATTACTACCCCCGTCTAAGAAGGAAGGTATTACTGGCCACGTCTAAGAAGGAAGGTATTACTGCCCCCGTCTAAGAAGGAAGGTATTACTGGCCACGTCTAAGAAGGAAGGTATTACTGGCCACGTCTAAGAAGGAAGGTATTACTGCCCCCGTCTAAGAAGGAAGGTATTACTGCCCCCGTCTAAGAAGGAAGGTATTACTGCCCCCGTCTAAGAAGGAAGGTATTACTGTCCCCGTCTAAGAAGGAAGGTATTACTGTCCCCGTCTAAGAAGGAAGGTATTACTGCCCACGTCTAAGAAGGAAGGTATTACTTCCCATGTCTAAGGTATTACTGCCCCCGATACTGTTTTGATTTTCCCTCTGACTCCTGTTTATGCCCCTTATTATTCTACTGCTCCCCCTACTGCCCTTTTTCTTTCACACCCCACACCCCCTCCCCTGGTCCTTTTCAACGCCCACATGAGGGCCATAACGCCCAATTTTGTAATCACTGCTTTAACGGAAAGGAGCTACCACGATAATACACTGTAGTGCAAGAAGAAGAAGAAGAAGGCGCCGAAAAGAGACAGTTGGGTGGTCTGGCTGCCGCCGAAGAGAATTTCTGACCAACAGAAAAAGTAGGTAAGTTTCCTCATGATCTTTACCAGGAGATCCTCACAGACCGGCCAAGACACCAAGGTCACAGCCGCCAGCGTCGTCCAACCCCCCCCCCTTCCCCCTCCCCATGATCACTGATCAGAAAGAGCAAACCATCCAATGTCGCGTCGACCCGGTAGATATGATAACAAGAATGTCGGCTGTCAGACAACTGGACAGTTTCCACAACAGAGAATGATTTAACCGGGCCGCCTATTTTCTCATGGAACATTTAATGGACACATTGGATAACCATCCATAACTTACTCTTCTAATCATACTTACACGTACTCGCCCTTTGGGCGTGAACTGATAGTTTGATGGTGCCCAAGGGACAATCTCGTACACGTCTGGCCAGAAGAAGGACGGACTTAATGAAAGTATGGGCGTATTTTACTTGTATTTACATGGCAACAAAAATAGACACTGTGATGACCAACTGACAAACTGCTGAATTTGTGGGCTGGTCTTAGATGACATCTTGTACGATTGAAAGACAAGCGTAGGTGTAACATAAGTGAGGGAAGATTGTTTTGGGGCATGGGGCGGAGAGACAGCACAGACAAAGGAGCAAAAGGGAGACAGGGGACAGAGAGGACAGGGAGACTGAAGGACGGAGAAAACAGAGAGACAGAGGGGCAGATAAGACAGAGAAAATAGAGAGACAGAGGGGAAGATAAGACAGAGAAAACAGAGAGACAGAGGGGCAGATAAGATAGAGAAAGCAGAGAGACAGAGGGGCAGATAAAACAGAGAAAACAGAGAGACAGAGAGACAGATAAGATGGAGAAAACAGAGAGACAGAGAGACAGATAAGATAGAGAAAGCAGAGAGACAGAGGGGGAGATAAGACAGAGAAAACACAGAGACAGAGGGGCAGATAAGATAGAGAAAGCAGAGAGACAGAGGGGCAGATAAAACAGAGAAAACAGAGAGACAGAGAGACAGATAAGATGGAGAAAACAGAGAGACAGAGGGGCAGATAAGATAGAGAAAATAGAGAGACAGAGGAGCAGATAAGATAGAGAAAGCAGAGAGACAGAGGGGCAGATAAGACGGAGAAAACAGAGAGACAGATAAGATGGAGAAAACAGAGAGACAGAGGGGCAGATAAGATAGAGAAAATAGAGAGACAGAGGAGCAGATAAGATAGAGAAAGCAGAGAGACAGAGGGGCAGATAAGACGGAGAAAACAGAGAGACAGATAAGATGGAGAAAACAGAGAGACAGAGGGGCAGATAAGATAGAGAAAACAGAGAGACAGAGGGGCAGATAAGACAGAGAAAACAGAGAGACAGAGAGACAGATAAGACAGAGAAAACAGAGAGACAGAGAAACAGAGAGAACAGAAAGAAGAGAAAGGAGATGGATGGGAGATGAGAGAAGAGAGAAAGGTCTCCGTTCTCGAACAAGACAGACGTTGACAGAGACGTGCAGACGTAGAGTCGACTAAAGTTGTTGCAGAGATTCCGAGCACAACAGACAGTGATAGTTCACCTATAGGAATATCCAAGACTTTTTATCCAGAACGGTACACAGATTCCATTGAGAGAAGGTCATACAAAGCAAAGATAAAGCGGATTTAGAAAAAAAAATATTAGGAGCTACCAGAACTAATGTATAGAGCTTAACTACCAACATGACTTATAGAAAGTGATGATTCCTGACATGTGACATTCGGTACATTGTGTTGAATTAAATGACGTCCATAATTGTATACTGCCTCCTTTGCTCTGGACTTCATAATGAAAAAATGCTGCACAGGTATCACAGGTATTAACTGGGTACATGGGACCCAACTAGAAGATCTTGATTTTGCTGATGACATAACTCTTATCAGTAATAATGTAAATTCCATGCAAGAAAAAAATATATCCTGTCTTCACTGGCTAGCAAAATAGGACTTGAAATTAACAAGGACAAAACAAAAATGATGAAAATTTCCATTAATCAAAATGGAAAAATACACGTAGAAGGGACAGATGTTGAAGAAGTCAATCAATTTATATACCTTGGCAGCTACATAGACCAAGATGGTAACACCAGAAAGGAAGTTAGAATTGCAAAAGCAGCATCGATCTTCAAGAATCTTGAGAAGATATGGCATTCAAAAGTTATAAGCACAAAAACCAAGTTAAGACTATTCAATTCAAATGTAATATCCACCCTCATTTATATATGCGAAAGCTGGAAAACAGCTAAAGAAATAGACAAGAAATTAGACTCTTCTGAAAACAAATGCCTAAGGAAAATACTTGGCATCAAGTGGAACGAATTCAAGAACAATGCAGAGGTAAGATAGGTGACTGAGCAACAACCAGTCTCATGGGTGATCAGGAAAAGGAGATAGACATATGTTGGTCACTTGATGAGAAGAAATGATCAGAGAATCCCAAAACAAGCTATCAAGTGGAATACAAGAGGCCAAAGAAAAAGAGGTCGACCGCGTGAAACTCTGAAGAGGACATTGCTAAGAGAGGCCAAATTAACAGGCATAAAATCCCTTGATGAGGTTGAAAGACTCGCCGAAGACAGGAAAAATTGGCGAACTACCTTGCGAGCCCTATGTGACATTTGACGGCACGGGAAGGATATAAAACATAAGATAATTGTAACGCGAAACATTTTTAAAATCCCAGTCTTTAAGAGGTAAAATACAACAGTTTTGTCATAATGTGACAGAAAATGAATGAAGGCACAAGGACTGTGGTCTAAATACAAGTAGGTAGAAAAAGAAATAATCCCCTTCCAGGGACGCAATACATTACCTACTTATTCACTTTTCAGAAATTTCATGGTTTATAAGCAGCTTTCCCTGGCTTCCTAGGGGTGAGGCTGTAGACAAGGAGATGGGGAAAGTAGGGCGAGTTCTAAATCAGTCAAGTCTCCCGGTAATCAAAGATTCAATCATCTGCCCCAAACATCTGCTCAAAATATTTTCTACATCATTCTCGACCTCCCATTCTCGCTGTCTGTTTTGTTTTGTTTTGTTTTGTTCTGTTCTGTTTTGTTTTGTTTTGTTTTGTTTTGTTCTGTTCTGTTTTGTTTTGTTTTGTTTTGTTTTGTTCTGTTCTGTTTTGTTTTGTTTTCCTACAACAGGGTAAAAATTATCTGTGTTTCTTTGTTGACAGGGACGGCCGAGTGTGAAAAACAAACTACCCCCCCCCCCCAAAAAAAAAGACGTGACTTATATAACGACTGTCTCATTATATTTTCAGTTCTTTTCTAGCAGAGATACGTCACTGCCACCAGTTGCTGAAGCTAAATTGCCTTTGGGGCATCCCTGAAGAGGTGTCTTGTGAAAGTTATTTTCTGAAGTAGTTTCCTGTACATTCATCCTTTACTTTCAAATTCGAGCGCCCGTGTAATCTGTTTTCTTTGTCATGGCCTTGAGCTCTTTCCTTGGAGGGAGTGAGCGGGGTGGGGTTCCTTTTTTTTCTTAAATGTTTCTTCGTCTTCTATAGCACTTTTTCGATGTTTCGTGTGTCAAGTATTGTGTTTTCTATGCCATCTTTTCAGTGTTTTCTGTGTCAAGTATGGTGTTTTCTATGCCATCTTTTCAGTGTTTTGTGTGTCAAGTATGGTGTTTTCTATACCATCTTTTCAATGTTTTGTGTGTCAAGTACTGTGTTTTCTATGCCATCTTCTCAATATTTTGTGTGCCAAGTACTGTCTCTAGAATGTGATCTTTACACGGATATTTGCATCAACTGCTTCGTCTGATGATGATTACGATGACGAAAGTGACGTACGTCAGAGAATGATTTTTCTCAGCTTCAGTACAATAGTGAGTTATCTCCGGACTAAAAGAACATCAAAGGTAAAGAAAACAAATTCGGAAAGTGCAAAGAGACTGGTCCTTGAGACTAAAATATGTCTTTGTTTTTGTTGTTCCGTTGTGACTGATTGTAGCAGTAACATATTAATAGAATAAACCATGACAAAGGGTGATCAACGAAACAGATACTCGACAGCTTTCATACATGATATCTGTCTTCTTCAAACCACGTTTCTAAGAAGAACAATCAGTTATATGCTCTTTATGTAGTTTCCTGCGGCAAAGAAAAGCAGACATCACATCCTCAAGAGTTGCCAGCTACACAACTCAGTCAGTCAGTCATTTGCATGTCCTTTGCTTCTCTAACAGCTCTCCTGTAGGCCTCTCGGTTGTGAGCAAGATGGCCTGCTGCTGATGCATCCATTTTCAGATCATCAACGATGCCTTGCAGCCATCTTCGCCTTGGTCTTCCTTTCTTCCTTTTTCCCATTATGTACCCTTCCAAGATGATCTTCTCTAGATTATCATGACGTTTAATGTGTCCAAAATATTTAAGTTTTTTTCTGTTTAATCCTCTTTACTAGCCATCCTTCTTCCGTATTAGGTTCTTGTAGTATGGATATATTTGTTCTTTTTGTGACAATGATATTTAAAGGACTCTTCTGTAGCATTTACATTCAAAGGCATTTATGTGTTTCTCATCTGAGTTGTTAAGTGTCCGGGTCTTACAGGCATAAGTTGCGACCGGGAAAGATGCATGCCCTTAAAAATTTTTGTGTGTAGTTCTGTCTGTTCCTCTCCACAGATTCTTTAGTTGTTTTACTTTCTGAACTCGGACAAAGAACCTGACCAGACCCCAGCCCTCTAGAAGAGAAGCTCTACGGTGATGGTGGTCAGATATCAGCTCCCTACAAGAGAAGCTCTACGGTGATGATGGTCAGATATCAGCTCCCTACAAGAGAAGCTCTACGGTGATGGTGGTCAGATATCAGCTCCCTACAAGAGAAGCTCTACGGTGATGATGGTCAGATATCAGCTCCCTACAAGAGAAGCTCTACGGTGATGGTGGTCAGATATCAGCTCCCTACAAGAGAAGCTCTACGGTGATGATGGTCAGATATCAGCTCCCTACAAGAGAAGCTCTACGGTGATGATGGTCAGATATCAGCTCCCTACAAGAGAAGCTCTACTGTGATGGTGGTCAGATACCACCTCCCTACAAGAGAAGCTCTACGGTGATGCTGGCCAGACCCTAGCACCCTACAAGAGAAGCTCTACTGTGATGGTGGTCAGATACCACCTCCCTACAAGAGAAGCTCTACTGTGATGCTGGCCAGACCCTAGCACCCTACAAGAGAAGCTCTACTGTGATGCTGGCCAGACCCTAGCACCCTACAAGAGAAGCTCTACTGTGATGCTGGCCAGACCCTAGCACCCTACACGAGAAGCTCTACTGTGATGCTGGCCAGACCCTAACACCCTACACGAGAAGCTCTGCTGTGATGCTGGCCAGACCCTAGCACCCTACACGAGAAGCTCTACTATGATGCTGGCCAGACCCTAGCACCCTACAAGAGAAGCTCTACTGTGATGCTGGCCAGACCCTAACACCCTACAAGAGAAGCTCTACTGTGATGCTGGCCAGACCCTAGCACCCTACAAGAGAAGCTCTACTATGATGCTGGCCAGACCCTAGCACCCTACAAGAGAAGCTCTACTGTGATGCTGGCCAGACCCTAGCACCCTACAAGAGAAGCTCTACTGTGATGCTGGCCAGACCCTAGCACCCTACAAGAGAAGCTCTACTGTGATGCTGGCCAGACCCTAGCACCCTACAAGAGAAGCTCTACTGTGATGCTGGCCAGACCCTAGCACCCTACAAGAGAAGCTCTACTGTGATGCTGGCCAGACCCTAGCACCCTACAAGAGAAGCTCTACTGTGATGCTGGCCAGACCCTAGCACCCTACAAGAGAAGCTCTACTGTGATGCTGGCCAGACCCTAGCACCCTACAAGAGAAGCTCTACTGTGATGCTGGCCAGACCCTAGCACCCTACAAGAGAAGCTCTACTGTGATGCTGGCCAGACCCTAGCACCCTACAAGAGAAGCTCTACTGTGATGCTGGCCAGACCCTAGCACCCTACAAGAGAAGCTCTACTGTGATGCTGGCCAGACCCTAGCACCCTACAAGAGAAGCTCTACTGTGATGCTGGCCAGACCCTAGCACCCTACAAGAGAAGCTCTACTGTGATGCTGGCCAGACCCTAGCACCCTACAAGAGAAGCTCTACTGTGATGCTGGCCAGACCCTAGCACTCTACAAGAGAAGCTCTACGGTGATGCTGAAAACCTAAGAACTGCCGCATATGAGAGAGAGAGAGAGAGAGAGAGAGAGAGAGAGAGAGAGAGAGAGCGGTGTCCACGTTTGGGCGAAAGACGACAACGAAGAAGATTAGTGTTAGTCAATCTGAAAAATTTTTAAAAAGAACTACATAATTGAAAAGCTTGGTCCAGGTAGGACAGTGTTGTCTGATGAACTGTAGAATGAGCTTGGGAAAATGTTAGGATAGTCATATGAGAATGAGAGAAGAAGCATGTATTTTGGAGATGTGGTCGATGTAGTCAAGATGCTGTTTAGCTTTACCAAACTGTCGGCAGGAAATTAGCTGAACAAGATGCCGAAACATTTTTCTCAGAGGCCAGTCAGTCAGTCAATCATTTGCTATGTCCCTCGCGGAACTTTGCCTCCCTAACAACTCTTCTGTAGGCTTCTCGGTTGTAAGCAAGATGGCCTGCCGCTGATGCGTCCATCTGCAGATTGTCAACGATGAGAACTCTTCTGTAGCATGTACATTCAAAGGTATTTATGTGTTTCTCAGCTGTTTTGTTAAGTGTCCAGGTCTCACAGGCATATGTTGCGATGGGAAAAATGCATATTCTTAAAAATCTTATTTTTGCAGTTCTGTCTGTTCCTCTCCACAGATTCTTTAGTTGTTTTATTCTTTGAAGTCCCACAAAGTACAGACTAGAAACTAGCCCGCCTGGATACTGAAGCAACCCCGCACTCCCCTCCTAAAATCTGCCTGTAAAATAACAATGTGACTGTAACCTGTCTAGTGAAGTGTGTGACAAGCAAGACCTTGTCTTATTAGGGAGCTTTTATTCTTGCTCGAAGGTTCTCAACCCATTGCTTCACATGTACTTTTATCTTGCTCGAAGGTTCTCAACCCATTGCTTCACACGCACTTTTCAACGATCAGGAAAGCAAAATAACCATCCTTCTCTCTAAATTATCACCAAGAACAGGGTCTCTATCATCAGCACGTTTTTTATCATCAGCATGTTTTTCATCATCAGCATGTTTTTTTATCATCAGCATGTTCTTCATCATCAGCATGTTCTTCATCATCAGCATGTTCTTTATCATCAGCATTGTAATCATTCAGCTAAATATGAAATCACCTAAATCCAGCTGGGTTCTAAAAAGTAAACACATCAAACATATGAAAGTGGAATGAGAGAAGAATGTAGAAGGTTGTCCTGACAGCAAGCGAGGCATCAGAAAGCCAGTATCCTGGGTAGTTCGGATTTTAAAATTCCTGGATCAGCCAGTGTCCTGAAACAAGTTCGAATCTCTGGAAAATAGCGTCTCTGCATAAAATTTACTCCACCAGAACATCATTACTTTTTACAACGTCATGTTTCATTTTGTGCAAAAACACATGACAGGATTCTACAACTGCTCTCTCTGGCTTCGAAGTTTTCTAACTTTTGGTTTTCCATGTTTAGGCCGCAGATGTTTTTGTAGGCTTGTCCTGGTCTGTTTATACAGGAGCTAAGATAAAGGAAAAGGACACGTTTTTGTGTGCGGGTTATTTTATGACGTTCGATGAGTGGGCTTGGCATGTTTTTCTCTGGTTTATTTTTTTTTCAATCTCAACTAGAGATTCTTAATCCACAGCCCGCAGAGTTTTGAGACTCAGTTTCTGAGAAATTTCCAAAAATAGATTGTAGCTAGATTACACTTTTATTTTAGTCATGATGATATTAATTATTCATATCTAGAGTAGTCCAAGGTTTTGAAATTTTATTGTTGTTTTTTTTCGTGTCCTTATTCCTTGTCACTATTGTTTCTGTTTTCAAATTTTTTTTATTCCTTGTCACTATTGTTTCTGTTTTCTATATTTTTTTTATTCCTTGTCACTATTATTTCTGTTTTCTATATTTTTTTTTATTCCTTGTCACTATTGTTTCTGTTTTCTAGATTTTTTTAATTCCTTGTCACTATTGTTTCTGTTTTCTAGATTTGTTTATTCCTTGTCACTATTATTTCTGTTTTCTAGATTTTTTTTTATTCCTTGTCACTATTGTTTCTGTTTTCTAGATTTTTTTTATTCCTTGTCACTATTATTTCTGTTTTCTAGATTTTTTTTTATTCCTTGTCACTATTGTTTCTATTTTCTAGATTTTTTTAAAAACTGCATTCCTGCCAGTTTCTGTTGAGGCTGCTGGTGTAGTTCTTCGTCATTTTAGTGTCTTAAACACTTGGTCGTCTGCGAACATCGGTCCATTTCTTTTCCCGGGTGGGAGTTTACATTGTGTGTGTGTGTGTGAGTGAGTGAGTGAGTGAGTGAGTGAGTGAGTGAGTGAGTGAGTGAGAGAGAGATCTGGTCTGTATACATGAGCCCCATTTGCATAAATAACAGCAAACTCAATCAGGTTAATGAGATGTAATATCTAGGAAGCATATTTACGCAGGGTGGCAAAATAAACAGAGAAATTGAGTGTAGAATTCATAAAACAAACAGTGTTACCCGTCAACTTGCACCACTCCTAAAACATCCAAACATCTCGATGGACATAAAAAAAGAGCAACTCTTTCAAACTATAGCGGCCATAGTCCTGTGTTACCAGCGATGAAACATGGACGCTCACCCAGATATCATGACCGAAAGATAACAGCTCACCCAGATATCATGACCGAAAGATAACAGCACGCCGGATGAAATGCTTAAGAAAAATGGTAAACAAGACAGGAAGGGATGAAATAATCCGATACGTAGAGGGAACAACACACGCCAAGGACTACATGGAAAACCAGGGAGTAAAGTGGTTCGGGCATTTGATCCGCATGAATCCAGAATAACCAGCGGCATTCGCATATAACCCAGAACCATCTGGATATAGGGCGGGGACGGCCAAGTAGAAAGTGGGCAGATGGGGGTGAAAGACACACTGAGGAAGCATAGCATGACAGCAACCCAGGCCTCTTATCTTGCTCTGGACTGATGTCTGAAACTCACAGCGACGCTACTGGCATAGCATAGTCCCTTGTAACTTAGAATTATGAATATAATTATGCATATATTTTAGTTATAAAGGTTAACACTGAATAAGAAGAGAACATTTAAATAGGAAACTTATAGAGAACAAGGTAGAAAACCTATTCCCACGACACTAGCGATAGACCATCACGACTGGACGCTGAAGGGGTGGAGGACGTTCGATAGCACTTAAACTGGCGGTTACAACTCCGGAACCAATCGACGCGCATGCCAAAACTATTGAAACAGTTTCCAATGGCATAGCAGAATTACAGAGGGGTCAACTGAAAAAAACAAAGGACGCCCAGAAAAAAAAACAGAAAGGAGATACACACACGGAGAGAGAGAGAGAGAGAGGTAAGACGAGAAGAGGAAGACGGAGTTTTAGGACCAGGAGAGGTAGTTTCAGGTCAGACAGAAGAAATGTTTGAAGTTAGAAAATGATGATTAGTACTGCAGGTGAAATGGAGCGGTTGGTATTTTTGGAATTATGCGAAGAAAGCTTTTAGAGCTGCCTTAATGTGATATCCGTGAACTTCGTTTGATGAGTATTAGAAGTGATCTATAATCTGACTCAAGAACAAAGCATATGGAGTTTTCGTATGTCTATGTGTATTAAGAGTTCAGTCTTGTGACGGACCAAGCAGTACACAGTGGAGTGAAATTCTGAACTGTTGAAGCAAACACAAAAGGAAGAATTAGGAATGTGTATTAATACCTTAAACGTGAGAAGGAATATCAAATGTTGTCGCGGCGCAGCCTAAAATGGCAGTGAGAGAAAGCCAAGCTAACGATCAGATAAAAGAACAATCAAGAGTACAGAAAATTGAGCGGAGAACACTTCGTCATCAACGTTATAATGACCAATATCAATTCAACAAAGAACACTTCGTCATCAACGTTATAATGACCAATATCAATTCAACAAAGAACACTTCGTCATCAACGTTATAATGACCAATATCAATTCAACAAAGAACACTTCGTCATCAACGTTATAATGACCAATATCAATTCAACAAAGAACACTTCGTCATCAACGTTATAATGACCAATATCAATTCAACAAAGAACACTTCGTCATCAACGTTATAATGACCAATATCAATTCAACAAAGAACACTTCGTCATCAACGTTATAATGACCAATATCAATTCAACAAAGAACACTTCGTCATCAACGTTATAATGACCAATATCAATTCAACAAAGAACACTTCGTCATCAACGTTATAATGACCAATATCAATTCAACAAAGAACACTTCGTCATCAACGTTATAATGACCAATATCAATTCAACAAAGAACACTTCGTCATCAACGTTATAATGACTAGTATCAATTCAACAAAGAACACTTCGTCATCAACGTCGTCAATTCAACAGTTAATGTTGATGACGAAGTGTTCTTATTATAATAAACAGTATCAATTAAAAAAAAGAACACTTCTTCAGTATTATCTCTCTGAACCTTAAGTGCCCAGGGCACATGGGGCTTCCGCAAGGGTTTTCCACAAATGCCTGTCCTTCGCCTTTTTTTCTGCTCTTGCCCAGGTGAGCCCTCTATTGCTCAACATCCTTTCTGTTGTTCTTCTCCATGTCTCTTTTGGTCTACCCTTACTTCTGCTCCCCTGTGGTGTCCATCTTAGTGCTATTTTTGTAGTGAATTGTCAGTCATTCGGAGCACATGTCCCAACCATCGCCAGCGTCTTTCCTCAGTAATTGTTGTCAGTGGCTTCATCTGCATTTCTGCTAATAAGATGTTATTTCTTATGGTGTTTGGCCAAAATATTTTTCTAATTCTTTGTAAACATTTAGTTTGGAAAGAATTCAACTTGTTTTCTATGATTTTGGTGATTTTCCAGCATTCACTTCCATAGAGTAGTACACTTAGAACATTACTCTTAAATATCCTGATTTTCATATTTAAGCTTAGTTTTTTTTATTTTTTATTTCCATATAGTCTGCAGCATTGCAAAAGCCTGGTTTGCTCTAGTAAGTCTGCTGTTGATGTCCTCTGTGCTGTCTCCATTTTCTACTACTCTGCTGCCAAGGTATGCAAATTCGTTGACCTCCTCCACTAACTTGTTATCTACTCTGAGTACATTTCTGTTGTTCACATTTTGCTTCATTAACTTTATCTTTCCTACGTTGATCTTTAGTCCTATGTTGTTTGCATTCTCAGTTAGCTTGTTTATTTTATCTTGCATATCTTTGTGACTGCTTGATAATAGACAAATGTCGTCCGCAAAGTCAAGGTCCTCCAGCACTGTGTCAAGGGTCCATTGTAATCCTCTGCGTTTGTCTGATGTTGCCTCCTTCATTAACCAGTCTACTGCCAAGATAAATAATGTTGGTGATAGTACACATCCCTGTTTCACTCCTGTTTGTACCCTAAAGCTGCTGGAGGTATGTTCTCCACAGATAACTTTGCACTGAAAACCCTCGTATAGGGCTTTGATTACATTAACTATTTTATGGGGGAGGCCATGCCATCTTAGGATTTTCCACAGTGCATCTCTGTTGACACTGTCAAAGGCTTTCTCAAAATCTATGAATAATGCATATGTTGTACTATGCCACTCATTTGCCTGTTCTAATATTTGTCTAAGTACAAATATGTGGTCTATGCATGATCTTCCTTTCCTAAATCCTGCCTGCTCTTTCCGAAGTTTTTCCTCAAGTGTTGGTACAATTCTGTTGATGATTATTCTGCAAAATACTTTACTGGTGAGTGGCAGAAGGGTAATGCCTCTCCAGTTCCTGCAATCTCTGAGGTCACCCTTCTTTGGTAGTTTTACTATAAGACCAGTTTTCCACTCCTCTGGGGCTTTTTCTAGATCCCAAATTTGTTGTAATATCCGGCAAAGTTGTTTTGGTGTTTCTGTTTCTTCTGCTTTCAACATCTCCGCAGTCACTTCATCTTCACCTGGTGCCCTGTCTGATTTTAGCTTCGTTATCGCCTCCTTTACTTCATTTATTGTTATTGGTCCTGTATTGATGTTTAGTTCCGTTTTTGCTTCAGGTATGTCTATTGTTTGTGCTGCTTGTGTTCTGTTTAGTAGGGTGTTAAAGTGTTCCCTCCATCTTTCAATTTTTTCTCTTTCTCCACTGACCAGTTGTCCATTTTGTGTTCTTACTGCACTTTCACATCAAGTGTTGAAATTACCTGTCATCTGCTTTGTGATTTTATATATGGTTTTCATGTCATTTGTATATGCTGCTTTCTCTGCTGTTTCTGCTAAGTTGTCATAATATTGACGTTTATCTTGACGGCATGATTCCTTCACTTCTTTGTCTTTTTGTGCATAATTACTTAAAACTCGTTCTTTAAGCCGTTGTGATTTGGTGCTCAGTAATTTTTTAAAATTTCTTTTCTTTGCTCTATCTTTTCCCATGTGGTCTCGCTTATCCATTCCTCTTTTCTCCTTTTCCGATATCCCAGCACCTCTTTTGCTGTTTCCTGAAGTGTTTTATTGAACTCTAATATGGACATTTCTGCTTCGTCTTGTAGGACACTGAAGCGGTTCTTAAGTACTATTGAGAATTCATTTCTTGTTTGCTGGTCTATCAGTTTTCTTGTATCAAAATGTATCTTTCTGTGTTCTCCGATTTTGGCTTTCCTTAATTTTAGTTTTATTTTTGCTACCAGAAGGTTGTGATCACTTCCTACATCTGCTCCTTTCCTTGCTCTCACATCTTGTAGTGACCGTTTCCATTTGTTGTTTATTAGTATGTGATCGATTTGGTTTTCTGTGGTTTTATCTGGTGACCTCCAAGTCACCTTATGGATGTTTTTGTGTTGGAAAATTGTCCCTCCGATGGTCATCATGTTTTCTTCACAGAAACTGCACAGTCTTTCTCCATTTTCATTTATTTCTCCGATTCCTTCTCTTCCCATGATTCTTCTTCTATCTTCATTTCCTTCACCTACTTTTGCATTGAAGTCGCCCAAGATGAGTAGCATATCATGCTTGGGTATTGTTTCTACTGTGGCTTGGAGGCTGTTGTAAAAATCTTCTTTTAATTCCTCTTCAGTTGCTTCTGTTGGTGCATAACAAACTATAATAGACAGCTTCGTGAATCTTGAGTTGAACCGTGCATATAATAATCTCTCATTTATTGGGGTCCATTTCAGTAATGCTCTTGATGCTTCTTTTGTTATAATCAGTGCTACTCCTCCTTCATGAAGATCTTCTTTACCTGACCATATTATTGTATCTTCTGTGTGCTGTGTTGTTAATTTCCTTCTGTCTTGTCCTGTCCATCTTGCTTCTTGTATTCCTAGTATGTCTAGTTTGTATCTGTGCATTTCCTTGATGGTTTGTGCTAGTTTTCCAGTCTGGTTAAGTGTTCTTACATTCCAGCTGCCTATTTGCATCTTGTGTTTAGGTTCCAGGAGGTCTGCAGTCGGGCTGGGGACTTCCAGTGGCTGGCTTTCATCCACAACCTTCATGGGCTCAGTTTCCTGATTAGCATTTCTCCTTCCACCTGCTTTTGTGTTTTCCCTTGCTTCCGTTTCTGTAGCAGTCTGATAGTTTTTTTTACCAGATAGGGTTGCTGGCCCTATGCTGAACCCTCCTTAGTCGCCTTTTACGATCATGCGTGGTAGGGTACAGTGGTCCTACTCTGTGCAGATCCCGGGTACCACACGGGGGCTTCAGTATTATAATAAGACTTAATAAGAAAATATATTATACTGGCATAAGTAGACAGATAAGGAGAGGAACTTGTACCAGTGGTGGTGATGGTATCAAGAGTACGGCCAGCTGGGTAGGGGAGCTTGATGGGCATCTAGCTCGGTGTCTGGTCCTTGGTCTAAAGAATCGAGACCTCCCTGGCTGCTACTCTGTGTGTGTGGTTGAGGGGTGGGGGGTGGGGAAGGGGGTGGAATCGATACCAATAATCGACTTTTCTGACAAGGCTGAGAGATACTTGAACATGTCACAGTTTGGCTTTGTATCGTTGTTTAATGCATTAGTCCGAGTACAAACTGCCCACTATCTCTGGCCACGGATCTTAGCAATGGATTAGTGCGCATGCGCGCTCTCACAAGAAAAAAAAGTTCTCGTGTAACCACAGACCTATACTATCTTTGAGGAGAATTTTAAAGAAACCCCCCCCCCCCCCAAAAAAAAAAAAACAGACTTAAAAAAATCAGAGCCGAACTGGTTTTTCGGCTGGAGCTGTACCTCCCCCCCCCCCCCTCCCTCTTTTTCTCTCTCACATACATAACCTAACAAACTTGATTGCACAGAAAGTTTACCAATTAGCCAAAATTAAACATTTTATCGACAAAGACACAAGAAAGATATACTACATATCACACATACAAACACACTTAGATTACCGTTCCACAATCTGGGATGGATGCTCAGTCTCAAACACAAAAAGGCTCCACTCACTTCACAAGCGAGCATTAAATCTTATTTGTGACAAACACCCAGTACAGGCTGCAGATCAACACAAACAACTCAAAATTCTACCCCTCAAAATTAGAATCATTTTTAACAAAGTTAAGTTTGTTTACAGAATTCTGTCGCACAATGCTCCGCCTCATTTGTGGTCACTGTTTACGTATAGCACTAACATAGCCAGCGTTTTAAAAAACTGTCTTCTTCCTAAACCTAGGATTGATCTGTACAAGAAAAGCCTTGCATACTCTGCAGTACAGCTCTGGAACACCCTCCCCTACCATTTAAAAGCCATTGGTAATACTTCTTCCTTTAACTCAAACCTGTTTCATTATTTACTTGCTTGTAATTATATGCCTCCATAAAATAACCAGCACTCTCTCAACACGTGGCTCGCCAACCATCAAGTACTAAAATGACATATTTAGAAAAGCAACTTGTTAGATATTGTTAGAAATTATTTTAATGTATGTTAAAAAAAACATATGTTAGAAGATCTGTATTTACAATGTATTTTTGTTTATGTATATGTCTGCGTGTGTATGTGTGCGTGAGTGCTATTTTATTAAGTTAATTACTTCTTCTCTTTTACTTTGAATGTATTAGTTAAATCTTACACTCTTTTAATATGTTTTTTTCCTAATTTAATGTGTATATTTGTACTAAATCGAGTGTGTGGGAAGAATGAAAGATGGAGTGATGAAGGGCAGAATGTAAGACGGGCCTGCGTGCCCAATTCTTTACCCTTGAAAAATAAAGATTATACATTCATTCATTCATTCATTCATTCTCTCTCTTTCTCTACCCCACGACACAATCTGGGGCAACAGAAAATAGCCTCGCCCTATTTTTTTTTCTTAAATCAGATCATCTCTGACATATTTCCACATACACCCAGTCTGACGGCTTCTGGGAGAAAAACTCAGTTTCTCCATTACAAAATGTGTGCCTCTTCTGTTAATACGAAGCTCGTACAGAGCAGCTTTAGAGCCTTCTTGTTCTGACTGCGGAAATCTCGATAATCAACTGATGCTATTATTTGTTTGACGGGCTGGCTATTTTTGAGGCCGTCACATTTAGGACCTATTTTCTTCTTCTTACGAATATGGGCCTTTGCTCTATGTTCTGTGAAGTTTTCAGGCTGTTTTCTTACTGTGATCTGGAGCAGACTGAAATATTTCAATCATCAGTCAGTGTGATACATTTCCTTTTGAGGCTGTGACATTTGACAGATATTCTGTTTCTAGGCTGCGATATTTTGTAGATATTCTGTTTTTTAGACTGCCATGTTTGATGATTATTCTGTTTCTAGACCGTGATCAATCAATCAAGTGACGTGCGTGTGGCGTAGGCGATCATTTCTCTCCACAATTCCCTGTCTTTAGACTTGATTATGAGATCCGCCGGTGGCTTTCTTCCTATCCACACTGACAGCCCATCCAGTGGACCAGAATTAACATCAAATACTGAAAACTATGATGGACCACCAATACCTGAAGATGAAATCATAGATACCATCAAACACATGAAGAAAGGAAAAGCGACTGGGCCTGATAATATAACAATCGAAGAAATAGAGGCGCTAGAGGAGACAGGAATAAAAATAACAACCAAGTTACTGAATGACATTTATAACAGTGGTTACATGCCCAGTGACCTGATTGAATCCACGTTTATAGCACTACCAAAGAAACCAGGTGCAAAGGAATGTGATGACCACCGGACTATCAGCCTCTCGTGTCACATAACGAAGCTACTTCTGAGAATCATTATGAGAAGAACAAGGAAAAGGATCAAAATGGAAATAGCAGATGAACAGTTTGGATTTGTTGTTGGAAAGGGAACAGACAATGCCATTTATGTTTTACGAACACTAACAGAAAGCGCTTTCGAAGTACAGAAAGATCTCTACTTATGCTTCATTGATTACACCAAGGCATTCGACAAGGTGAAACATGATGAAATTATTAAAATGCCTGAAGACATCAATATAGAAGGCAAAGACCTGAGGATTGTAAAACGTCTATACTGGCAGCAAGAAGCAGCAATTCGAGTTGAAAATAGAACTGGAAAATATCAACCTATAAAACAAGGGGTGCGACAAGGATGTGTACTATCTCCAGATCTTTTTTCTCTGTACAGCGAGAATATTCTAAGAACGATCATCACAGAACCAGGCATAAAAATTGGAGGATACAATATTAACAACCTTCGGTACGCTGACGACACAGTACTGATAGCTGAGAACCAACAAGACCTGTAAAATCTCTTGGATAAAGTGGCCAAAGAAAGTGAACAGAAAGGATATACTTTGAACATCAAAAGGACAGAGACTATGGTTATATCTAAGAAACAGAATCCACCAACATGCAATATAAAATTAAAAGGAACTATTCTAAAGCAGGTGCAGAAATTCATATACCTTTGACCAGTAATAATTTCAGATGGGAAATGCAGAACAGAAATTAGGAACAGAATAGGCCAAGCAAAGATTGCATTTCAGAGAATAAGAAACATATTATGCAACACATTCTTATCAATGAATGTTAGAAAACGAGTTCTAAAATGCTGTATTGAAACTATCTTGTTATATGAAAGTGAATCATGGACAATAGGCAAGTCTGCACAAAAATCATTGGAAGCAGCAGAAATGTGGTTTATTAGAAGAATGTTGCGAATCCCCTGGACAACAAAAATAACTAATGAAGAATGTAGGAGAAAAGCTGGAGAGACAAAAAACATTGTCAAAAAAAAATACGAGAGAGACAATGTACTTTCACAGGACATGCAATGAGAAGAGGGGGCATTGAAAATATTATAACAACAGGAAAAATAGAAGGAAGAAGATCAAGAGGAAGACCAAGAGAAATGATACGGGACAGTCTGACGGGATGGTGTTAAAGATCACCAACTGAGCTGACGGCCTGCATGAAGGATCGTGTAATCTGGAGAAGCATAGTAGCCAACGCTAGTCGGCACGGCACATAATGATGATGATGATGATGATGATTACTTGTGCCTTTTCCTTCGACGAAGAGACACTGTTCTTCACCGATTTCTGGTTTTATTTTGCCCCTGATTCTTCTCATATAAATACGAAGCAGGATTTTGGTAACATGGCTTATAAGACTAAAGGTTTTATGGTCTTAACATTCAACTGCATCTTGTTTCTTTGGTAGGGCAATGAAAACTGATTGCAAAAGGTCTGATGTGACATAGTTACTGTTATAGATGTCATTCAACAATCTGGTAGTTATTTCTATGCCAAGCTCTCCTAATGCTTCCAATTCTTCCTTGGTGATTTTATCTGGTCCTAGTGCTTTGTTGTTCTTCATGAGTTTGATGGCTTCTTCCACTTCTGCTTTTAATATGGGAGGCCTTTCATTATTATTTCGTATAACTATTTCGCTTCTGTTGTCCTCATAGAGTTCTCTAATGTATTCGCACCATCTTGCCATTATTTCATCTCTGTCCATTATTGTATGCCCCTCCTTTGACTTCAGCAACCAGTCTTGTGGTATGCCCTTTTGTTTGTTAACTCCTTTATTTGTTTGTACATATCTCTTGCGTTCCATGATAGTGTGTCTCTGTTTCACTACATTTCTTATTTAGCCACTCTTCTTTAGCTTCATTGCATGTGTGTCTTATTTCTTTATTTATTTTGTCATATTCATCTTTATCATCCTTAAGACTTCTTCTCCGATCCATTAGTTGCAAAATTTCTTCTGTCATCCGCCTCTGTTGAGCATGTAGATTATTTGGAGATAGGATTTCGATAGATTTTTGTTGAATAGAGTCTTTAAGCATATTCCATTGTTCAGTTCTTCTCTATAGCATTATACCTATTATATACTATAGTCCTATATTGTTCTTGTATTGCTTTATCTTTCCGTAACAGCTCTCTATCTAGTTCTTTATTTTTAGCTGCTACTTTTAACCTCTTTAGCCTGATTCTCACTTTTCCTACGACTGGGATGTGGTCACTGTTGCAGTCTGCGCTTGGTCTTGTTTTCACGGAAATTAGTGAGTTCCTGAATCTTCGGTTGATCATAATGTAATGAAGATTCAGACTGTGATATTTGGTAAATATTCTGTTTATTCTAATTTTAGACAGAGATATTTCTATTTTGTTTTGATGCTGCGACATTTGGCATATATTCTGTTTTCAGGCTGTGACATTTGGTACATATTCTGTTTTGAGTCTGTGACATTTGATACATATTCTATATTGATGCTGTGAGTTTTGGTATATTTTTGAGGCTGTGACATTTAGTACATATTCTTTTTTGAGGCTGTGACATTTTGTAGATATTCCATTTTGATCTGTTTATTATTATGTTTTGATGCTGTGACATTTGGTACATACTCTATTTTGATGCTGTGACATTTGGTACATATTCTATTTTGATGCTGTGACATTTGGTACATATTCTATTTTGATGCTGTGACATTTGGTACATATTCTATTTTGATGCTGTGACATTTGGTACATACTCTATTTTGATGCTGCGACATTCGGTACATATTCTATTTTGAGGGTGTGACATTTGCTAGAAATTGTGTTTTGAGGCTGTGACATTAGGTAGAAATTTGAGTTTGTGGAATTTGTTACATATTCTGTTTTGAAATTGTGACATTTGTTACATATTTTGTTTTGAGGCTATGGCATTAAGAAACAAAATGATGTTTTTAAGATGTGATCAGTAATATATAGGCTGTTTTGAGGCTGTTGTCTATAGCGAGCATGCTGAACTGTGGCACTTATCTCACCTACAAATGTAACTTATTATCAGACTAAAACGAAAAGTGCGCTTCTAGTTTTGAGGCCGTGAACTATAACAGACATACTGACTTGAGGATGTGAACTATAACAGACATACTGTCTCGAGACTGTGAACTATAACAGACATACTGACTTGAGACTGTGAACTATAACAGACATACTGACTTGAGGATGTGAACTATAACAGACATACTGACTTGAGGATGTGAACTATAACAGACATACTGACTTGAGGATGTGAACTATAACAGACATACTGTCTTGAGGTTGTGAACTGTTACAAATTTTCTGTCTGTAACCAATGAAGTGCGTGTAGTTTTGAATCTATATACTGTAATGAACCTATAGTTGTAAGTTTATGACACAGACATCTAAATTTGATGCTGCAAACTATAATAAATAAATATATTGTTCGGAGGCCGTGGCATAACACAATGAACTGATCTCAGTCTAACTTAAAGCACTCATATATTTCATTTTAATGTAACATTTATTTTAAACTTTTCATTGTATTATTCCCACTTTTTGTGAGGCTCTCACCTGTAGTGAACTTTCTTTTGCGGCTCTAACATGTAGTAAACTTTGTTTTGAGGCTCTCACCTGTAGTGAACTTTCTTTTGAGGCTCTAACATGTAGTAAACTTTGTTTTCAGTGTCTCACCTGTAGTAAACTTTCTTTTGAGGCTCTAACATGTAGTAAACTTTGTTTTCAGGCCCTCACCTATAGTAAACTTTGTTTTGGGGCTCTAACCTGTAGTAAACTTTGTTTTCAGGCTCTCACCTGTAGTAAATTTTGTTTTGAGGCTCTCACCTGTAGTAAACTTTGTTTTTGGGCTCTAACCTGTAGTAAACCTTGTTTTGAGGCTCTCATCTGTAGTAAGCACTGTTTTTAGGCTCTCACCTGTAGTGTTTACTTTTCTCTTGCCACAGATTGGATTTTTTCAGGTTCTCTTAAGCACATCACAATCCCCTGCACTGTCCACTGTTTGTCCAAACTGTTGACAGTGCACCAAGTAGTACCCTTTTACGTCCCACAGGAAAGCCAGTGTGAGTTTCTTGGCAAAATGTCTTTGTCTAATGTCAACCTTTCTGGATCGGCCGGTGGGTGCTTCTACTGCACATTTTGTCTCTTGGTTCCCGGTTCCCAGTGGCGGACCCATGTTTCTTTACCGGTGATATTCCGCTTGAAGGCACTCGGGTCTTCTTTCATAATGCTTCGGGAACTGGGTCGTGAGCTTCTCCTGTAAGCTGTTTGGGTGCCAGTTGTTTTTTTTTTGCCTGAATTTTACAGCTCCCATGCTGTGATACGCTGTTCCATGTGCGGCACGAGCAGACGACATAATCCGTCGGTGCTCTGTGATGAAGACTTCCGCTCTGTCGACGTGGGCTTCTGTGCACGGTGCTGATGGCGGACCAGGTCAAGGCTGATCGATTTTTCCTGTTGCTTTAAATCGTTCTGCCCGTTCATAAAATGTTAGCTCAGTCATGCTGTTTTCACTTCCGCGATGAGTTAACTTCCTACTCAGAACTTTAACAGCTTTCACTCTCTCTGCTCAAATAAATCTTACAACGGCGCTGCGTTCGGCAGTGGTGCAATCACGCAGCGGAGCACCCATGCTTATCTGACTTAGAGCGCTGCGCCGTGCGTGTTTAAACTACCCAACAGCCATTGCGAACTTGTTGCATTGCGTCAGTTTCTATCTACTGCGACTACCGCGTTATTCTCAAAATGCCTTTACTCTTTGGTTCAATGAAGTTAATGCGCAAAAACATGATGAACAATGCTGATGCCACGGCCACAGATCTGACAGAAGAGTCTGAACACGCAAGCATGACAGAGACAAAAGGGAGACAGCTTCAAATGTAAGAGGGATACAACGTAAAGAAAATCAATATTTGGAAGAAAAAAACCTCCACAACAGACAAAAGATGGGGGAGTACATAAATATACTCCTAACAAAAAGTTAAGCAACAAATCTTTGACCATTTTTAGTTTTAAATTTAATTCTTATAGAATGTAACTTTATTTTATCGTAAACGAAAATAGTTTTTCTAACTTTAACGTGGAAAATAAGACTTTAAACACTACCGTCGCGTCACTGTAATTTTCCACTCAGTTTTCTGACACAGATCTCTATAGAAAAATTTACCTCCGACAACATTAGGTCAAACAACGTCATCAGCCTCAGTTGTACAGATTTACCGTCTAGTGATGGAGAGACGTCGTCCCAGTGTTGAAAGAGTCGTCCATGTCACAGGAAAGCTATAGATTGTTGTCAGTCACCATGGAGACAAACCAGAAGTGTGATCAATAAAGTCTTATGACCGTTTTCAGCAACTAACCTATGCTCTGCTTTGTTAAGTAGTGGTCGATGGCGTGTCAGAGAGATGATGGGTTCCCCTGCAGGTGGAAAGTAACTGCACGAACGTTAGAAAAAGATGCTCAGACAACAACTGGGTTACTCAAGTCATCGGGAGTCGACTTAATCAAGTTGACTTTGGTTTAAGAATACCACCAGTTCGGATCCTTCTCAACTTGCATCAGCGTCAAGTTCGTCTGAACTTGGCAGGACAACACAGCGGGTGGACTGTAGATCAGTGGCCATGAACACTGAGGACGTCACATATCCTACACACTTAACAGGGACTCATATAGACATCTCACATACACAGTTACACACTGAGGACTTCACATATCCTGTATGTTATATACTTAACAGGGACTAATATAGATATCTCACATACACAGTTACACACTGAGGACTTCACATATCCTGTATGAAATATATTTTAGGGACTCATATAGACATCTCACACACACAGATACACACTGAGGACTTCACATATCGTGTATGTTACATACTTAACAGGGACTCATATAGACATCTCACATACACAGTTACACACTGAGGACTTCACATATCGTGTATGTTACATACTTAACAGGGACTCATATAGACATCTAACATACACAGTTACATACTGAGGACTTCACATATCCTGTATGTTACATACTTAACAGGGACTCATATAGACATCTCACATACACAGTTGAACAATTCCTTGTTTACCATAGCACCATTAATGTCTAACACACTGTATGTTTCTTGCTGGCATTCTTTCTTTACTGTCTTGATATTTTTAAAGAACTTTCTTGCTTCAGTAATTTGATAGTTTGACTCTAAGAAGATGTTTATTCGTATGTTCTCGTTTTTCGTTTCTAATAATTTATGTACTGTAGTTCATCCACTTTTTTCCTGTTCTTCTATTGTGCTGTTTTGGACATTTAACCGAAAATGTCTTGCTTTAGTCTTCATTTGGATTGTTTGTTCGGAAAAAAAATCGTTAAACCAGTGATTTTCCTCGCAAGTATTTTTCTGCTGTTGATTTAACAATTCGCCTAATGGCTTTTCGCTTAATTTTGACATCACCGTGTTCTTACTGTCTGAGAATTTGATTCTTTTTCCTATTTTTCTCCTTTGTACTTTTGTTTTATTTTGTCTTCTCTTAGTTTCTTTTTCTGTTTGACTGTAGATCTGTTCTGACTGTTTGTTATAGAAAGATCTTAGAAGGTTAATCTCTATTTCTATTCCAACAAATAAGCTATCACTGGGAAATTCTTGCTTTTCTGTAATTTCTAATCTTCTGGGTATCTTTTTTCCGTCTCTGCTATTATTTAACAAGTCGTCTATATGATTGTATGTTTTTTTCGTCTCTGCTATTATTTAACAAGTCGTCTATACGACTGTATGTTTTTTCCGTCTCTGCTATTATTTAACTCGTTGTCTATATGACTGTATGTTTTTTCCGTCTCTGCTATTATTTAATACATTGTCTATATGACTGTATGTTTTTTCGCCACAGAATTGTCACGCTTGTTTATGGAATTTTTCCTTTGAAATTTGGTACTGCTTATCTGAAGACCTTTCTCTGATTGATTGATTGATTGATCTTTATTTCCAAAGGGTTAAGAATTGGGCACGCAGGCCCTTTTGGCATTCTCCCTTCATCATACAGCTTTCACTCTATTCCAGACATTCCACAAATATGCTGCTGATATAACAAACGTAACTAACATTAAAAAGCTGAGAAACATAAAATAAAATGCAACATTTATGTTTCACTCTTGTCCATGCACTCTGTACATAGATTAACTTCTTATATATCTTATATCTTATATCCTTCCCGTGCCGTTAAACGTCACATAGGGCTCGCAAAATAGTTCGCCAATTTTTCCTGTCTTCGGCGAGTCTTTCAACCTCATCAACAGATTTTATGCCTGTTAATGTGGCTCTCTTAACAATGTCCTCTTCAGAGTTTCACGCGGTCTGCCTCTTTTTCTTCGGCCTGTTGTGTTCCACTTGATAGCTTGTTTTTTGGGATTCTCTGATCGTTTCTTCTCATCACGTGACCAACATATGTCCATCTCCTTTTCCTGATTACCCATGAGACTGGTTGTTGTTCAGTCATCTGTCTTATCTCTGCATTGTTCTTGCATTCATTCCACTTGATGCCGAGTATTTTCCTTAGGCATTTGTTTTCAAAAGAGTCTAATTTCTTGTCTATTTCTTTAGTTATTTTCCAGCTTAAAAAATAACTACGTACATGTAAAAATAAAAATGACTATCTACCAAGCTACAGTTTTTTGTACATTCGGAATAAGTAATTCACTGTAAGAAAAGTCTCAAATAACAGGCTAGGTTTATTAATCTTCTTCCTTCATGGTTAGATGTTTCATGAAGGCTGTGTCTTCCTGCAATACATGAACCTTTAGTCAGAATTACAATGCTGGTATACGGAGCCAATATTTGCTGTATGGTTGTGAGACTTGAACTGTTAACAAAAGATGATAAAGAACTAGTGATAAGCTGAGATGTGAATCTGAAGAACAGCGAGAAAGATGCAACAAATAGCATGGACAGAGATAAAGATGCAACAAATAGCATGGACAGAGATAAAGATGCAACAAATAGCATGGACAGAGAGAAAAATGCAATAAATACTCCGGACAGAGAGAAAGATGCAACAAAAAGCCTGTACAGAGAGAAAGATGCACCAAAAAGCCTGGACAGAGAGAAAGATGCACCAAAAAGCCTGGACAGAGAGAAAGATGCAACAAATACTCCGGACAGAGAGAAAGATGCAACAAATAGCATGGACAGAGAGAAAGATCCAACAAACAGCCTGAAGAGAGAGAAAGGTGCAACAAAAAGCCTGGACAGAGAGAAAGATGCACCAAAAATCCTGTACAGAGAGAAAGATGCACCAAAAAGCCTGTACAGAGAGAAAGATGCACCAAAAAGCCTGTACAGAGAGAAAAATGCACCAAAAAGTCTGTACAAAGATAAAGATGCACCCAAAAGCCTGTACAGAGAGAAAAATGCACCAAAAACCTGTACAGAGAGAAAAATGCACCAAAAATCCTGTACAGAGAGAAAGATGCACAAAAAGCCTAGACAGAGAGAAAGATGCACCAAAAATCCTGTACAGAGAGAAAGATGCACCAAAAAGCCTGGATAGAGAGAAAGATGCACCAAAAAGCCTGGACAGAGAGAAAGATGCAACAAAAAGCCTGGATAGAGAGAAAGATGCACCAAAAAGCCTGGACAGAGAGAAAGATGCAACAAAAAGCCTGTACAGAGAGGAGGCCAAACGATGAGTTCCTCAGAGGAGTTTCTGAGCCAACAAATCTAGAAAACTCTCAGAAAAAAATGGTGAAAATTTCTTAGATGTCAGAAATCAAAGAACTTTGTAATGACAGAAAAATTCAAGAGAAGAAGAAGAGGAGGAGGAGGAGGTGGAAAGTGCAAGGAAAAATATCTTAGGAGACTGACAGAGTGAGGTGGAAAAAGAAAAGCGTTTGAACTGATGGAAAATATCAAGGAAGAAATAGGATGGAGATCGCCAACACTGTCCAGCGTAGCACGTAATGTAATGTAACGTAATGTAATGTAATGCAAAATGTAGTAAAGTAAGATGCGAACTTTTATCTTTATGAACAAGGAATTTATTCCCTTATATTCTGTCACTCTCAGATATTTATTCTCAATCCTTGGATGCACTGGGACCCAACAAACATGGGGCATCTTTCGTATACCAATTTTCTATCTGTAGCAACAATCAAGGTTTTTGCATGGCGTCCAGAGGTTGCGCGACGTTACAGATGACCATCTGTAGGAAAGGAAAACCATACCACATCTCTCCTGCCACCAATCACACGCCGTTATCTATTACCTTCGACCTTCCTTAACTCGTCTCTGTTCGTCATTGTCTGTTTAGCTGTTTCCGTTTGGTACACTGATTGGATTACTCAGCGTGTCCGTTACTGAACTTTGCCTTCTTGATAGCCAGTTTGAAGAGGTCTGGTTGTATAGCCGGGATGTCTGCTTCCTGGAGTGTGGTGTTTATAGCATCAGCGATATCCCATCATACCCTAGGCGGCTCTCTCTCTATTTCTCTGAAATCATACACTCCCTTACTGTTCTCCCTGGGTCATCGTGCCATTTCAGCACAAGTGAAGGATAACTTTCTTTTCTTGTTGTAGCTGGGGAGTCAGTTCTTATCATCCATATCAAGTTCTTCTAAAATACTTCTATTGTTCCTCTTATCCTTCCAAGATATTCTGAGTGTCCTTCGAAAGCCACTTCCCAATCATGTCAAAGGCCCCAGGAACAGAGATAAGTCGAACTTTTGAATGAAAGCCATTAAAAAAATGCCACTCTGATGAGAGGACCCACCCTCGAAACCCACTCAATACATGGAACCACTTGGACTGAACTCTACAGTCAGCTTTAATAACCTTCCACTTTTCCACATCCATAACTGAATACAACATTCCCTCACTACTAAGCTCTAATCTACTCTTTCCTTTACCCAGTTATATTCAAAGATCTTTCATCAGAACTTTTAATCTATTCTTCCCATATTTATCGGGACTTGACAACTGATGTATATCTCTTCCTCTGTTCCCTTTCTCCACTCTCTCCTTGTCACTGACCAGTCGAAGTGGTCACGCAGTTTCTGGTCAGCTTCTGATCAGGCAGCACAGCACTTATGCTTTGACCGTAAGCAATGACGCGGGTTCAGAGCTCATACCTCTACCTTCATTGGTCTCGCAGCTCTGGATATCTACAGCGTTTTACAACCACACCCCTAGTATACAGCTTCATATTTCCTTCTTCAATTCTTCACTTCTCATCGTATGTCATATATGTAGATTTACACTTTCTTTTCTCCTTCTTTATATTCCTTTATGTCTTTGTGTGATTATGGCGCAAACTGAAATGTCTACTTTGTTAATCAAGAAAGATGTCCCGTCTTTTTTAAAATGGTTCCAGATTGAAACAGGTGTGAAACAAGGATGTATATTATCTCCCTTGCTTTTTGGAATTCCCATAGAGCTGGTAATGAAAAAAAATACTACACAAGTAAAACGGGTATTGATTGGGTATATGGGACCCAACTAGAAGATCTTGATTTTACAGATGACATAACTCTTATCAGTGGCAAAGTGAATTCGATGCAAGAAAAAAACAGATAGCCTGTCTTCACTGGCTAATAAAACAGGACTTGAAATTAACAAGAAAAAAAAATAATGAAACTTCTCATTAATCACAAAGGGAAAATGTACGTAGAAGGAGCACCCAGTAATAGAAATATTGCGTCACTGAGAAACGTGACATGACGCAGTCATCTACCCAAAGGGCTTCGATAAACAAAATTCTGGAGTCTCTTCTTTTGAAGACAAGTTGTCCGGGCGAAGTCGCCGGTATCTGCTGCAGCATAGAAGGTATTCATGTTTCTCGCCCCGCCTGTGCGCTATTCTCTACCCCATGCTCTGTCGATGGTTCGCCTCTTTTGTGGCAAGTTGACAACCAGGAAGTTTAGGAACGAGAGACAGCCTGCTAGTTTGACGCTTTTAATACAGCAATATTCTGAACTAACGATAGCTGTAGAACTCTATAAGAGAGAATAAATATCTTTAAAATTTTCCTTCTTTCTGATACTACTAAAGTTGTGATGAACTACATTTATTTTACACGTCAGAAAATACATGTACAACTTTATTCTATTTGAACCTGTAATTCGAATTCCGACTAACACAAAGAATTCTTAAGGACTATGTTTGGTAGCGGAAAAGAACCGAATGATTGCAGGTTATCCATACATTCTTGGAAAAGTCAATATAAATGTCGTTCTGGAAACTATTTCCTAAAATAAAAAAAGCAGAAATATCCATTCATTCATTCATTCATTTGCATGTCCCTTGTGGAACTTTGCCTCCCAAACAGCTCTCTTGTAGGCCTCTCGGTTGTGAGCAAAATGGCCTACTGCTGATGCATCCATTTGCAGATCATCAACGATGTCTTGCAGCCATCTTCGCCTTGATCTTCCTCTCTTTCTTTTTCCCATTATGTACCCTTCCAAGACGGTTTTCTCTAGATTATCATGACGTTTAATGTGTCCAAAATATTTAAGTTTTTTCTCTTTAATCCTCCTTACTAGCCAGCCTTTTTCAATATTAAGTTCTTGTAGCAGGGATATATTTGTTCTTTTTTTTTGTGTCCATGATCATTCACTCACGTGACATGTGACATGTTGTGACATGTTGTGACATGTTGTGACATGTCCTTCCTAGAACGTTGTCCCCTCACATCCTTCCTGAACTCAAAACGGTCTTGCCCAAGTTGACCAGCGTCTGGCAATGACACATTCAGACGCCCCGTGGTGTTAGTTGGCCGCCTGATTCCATTACACTTGAAGAAACATGTCCCGTCTTTTTTAAAATGGTTCCAGATTGAAACAGGTGTGAAACAAGGATGTATATTATCTCCCTTGCTTTTTGGAATTCCCATAGAGCTGGTAATGAAAAAAAATACTACACAAGTAAAACGGGTATTGATTGGGTATATGGGACCCAACTAGAAGATCTTGATTTTACAGATGACATAACTCTTATCAGTGGCAAAGTGAATTCGATGCAAGAAAAAAACAGATAGCCTGTCTTCACTGGCTAATAAAACAGGACTTGAAATTAACAAGAAAAAAAAATAATGAAACTTCTCATTAATCACAAAGGGAAAATGTACGTAGAAGGAGCACCCAGTAATAGAAATATTGCGTCACTGAGAAACGTGACATGACGCAGTCATCTACCCAAAGGGCTTCGATAAACAAAATTCTGGAGTCTCTTCTTTTGAAGACAAGTTGTCCGGGCGAAGTCGCCGGTATCTGCTGCAGCATAGAAGGTATTCATGTTTCTCGCCCCGCCTGTGCGCTATTCTCTACCCCATGCTCTGTCGATGGTTCGCCTCTTTTGTGGCAAGTTGACAACCAGGAAGTTTAGGAACGAGAGACAGCCTGCTAGTTTGACGCTTTTAATACAGCAATATTCTGAACTAACGATAGCTGTAGAACTCTATAAGAGAGAATAAATATCTTTAAAATTTTCCTTCTTTCTGATACTACTAAAGTTGTGATGAACTACATTTATTTTACACGTCAGAAAATACATGTACAACTTTATTCTATTTGAACCTGTAATTCGAATTCCGACTAACACAAAGAATTCTTAAGGACTATGTTTGGTAGCGGAAAAGAACCGAATGATTGCAGGTTATCCATACATTCTTGGAAAAGTCAATATAAATGTCGTTCTGGAAACTATTTCCTAAAATAAAAAAAGCAGAAATATCCATTCATTCATTCATTCATTTGCATGTCCCTTGTGGAACTTTGCCTCCCAAACAGCTCTCTTGTAGGCCTCTCGGTTGTGAGCAAAATGGCCTACTGCTGATGCATCCATTTGCAGATCATCAACGATGTCTTGCAGCCATCTTCGCCTTGATCTTCCTCTCTTTCTTTTTCCCATTATGTACCCTTCCAAGACGGTTTTCTCTAGATTATCATGACGTTTAATGTGTCCAAAATATTTAAGTTTTTTCTCTTTAATCCTCCTTACTAGCCAGCCTTTTTCAATATTAAGTTCTTGTAGCAGGGATATATTTGTTCTTTTTTTTTGTGTCCATGATCATTCACTCACGTGACATGTGACATGTTGTGACATGTTGTGACATGTTGTGACATGTCCTTCCTAGAACGTTGTCCCCTCACATCCTTCCTGAACTCAAAACGGTCTTGCCCAAGTTGACCAGCGTCTGGCAATGACACATTCAGACGCCCCGTGGTGTTAGTTGGCCGCCTGATTCCATTACACTTGAAGAAACATCCGCTAGAAGGAGTAAATTATGCTAAAAACACGAGAACCGATGGTTACATTCCCACATCCAGCTTTGTGAACTTTTCCCACAATTCTGTTTTCTACAGATGAAAGGGTCCGTTTAAAGCCTAAGATAAAAGGCTCATTACGGTTCATTACGAGCCTCACGAACAGCTAATGATTAGGATTTTCAGAAGGTGGGGATTCTTATGAGTTCATCAGCGCAGAAACTGACATTTTATTCGCATTCTCTGCCGCTGCAGTGGTGAAGACTAGGAGCAAGCTATCTCCTGTTGGATAAGATTAGGAGCAAGCTATCTCCTGTTGGCTAAGACTAGGAGCAAGCTATCTCCTGTTGTCTAAGACTAGGAGCAAGCTATCTCCTGTTGTCTAAGACTAGGAGCAAGCTATCTCCTGTTGTCTAAGACTAGGAGCAAGCTATCTCCTGTTGTCTAAGACTAGGAGCAAGCTATTTTCTGTTGTCTAAGACTAGGAGCAAGCTGTCTCCTGTTGTCTAAGACTAGGAGCAAGCTATCTCCTGTTGGCTAAGACTAGGAGCAAGCTATCTCCTGTTGTCTAAGACTAGGAGCAAGCTATCTCCTGTTGGCTAAGACTAGGAGCAAGCTATCTCCTGTTGTCTAAGACTAGGAGCAAGCTATTTTCTGTCGTCTAAGACTAGGAGCAAGCTATCTCCTGTTGTCTAAGACTAGGAGCAAGCTATCTCCGGTTGTCTAAGACTAGGAGCAAGCTATCTCCTGTTGTCTAAGACTAGGAGCAAGCTATCTCCTGTTGTCTAAGACTAGGAGCAAGCTATCTCCTGTTGGCTAAGACTAGGAGCAAGCTATCTCCTGTTGGCTAAGACTAGGAGCAAGCTATCTCCTGTTGTCTAAGACTAGGAGCAAGCTATCTTCTGTCGTCTAAGACTAGGAGCAAGCTATCTCCTGTTGTCTAAGACTAGGAGCAAGGTATCTTCGGTCGTCTAAGACTAGGAGCAAGCTATCTCCTGTTGTCTAAGACTAGGAGCAAGCTATCTCCTGTTGTCTAAGACTAGGAGCAAGCTATCTCCTGTTGGCTAAGACTAGGAGCAAGCTATCTCCTGTTGTCTAAGACTAGGAGCAAGCTATCTTCTGTCGTCTAAGACTAGGAGCAAGCTATCTCCTGTTGTCTAAGACTAGGAGCAAGGTATCTTCGGTCGTCTAAGACTAGGAGCAAGCTATCTCCTGTTGTCTAAGACTAGGAGCAAGCTATCTCCTGTTGTCTAAGACTAGGAGCAAGCTATCTCCTGTTGGCTAAGACTAGGAGCAAGCTATCTCCTGTTGTCTAAGACTAGGAGCAAGCTATCTTCTGTCGTCTAAGACTAGGAGCAAGCTATCTCCTGTTGTCTAAGACTAGGAGCAAGGTATCTTCTGTCGTCTAAGACTAGGAGCAAGCTATCTCCTGTTGGCTAAGACTAGGAGCAAGCTATCTCCTGTTGTCTAAGACTAGGAGCAAGCTATCTCCTGTTGGCTAAGACTAGGAGCAATGTATCTTCTGTTGTCTAAGATTAGGAGCAAGGTATCTCCTGTTGTATAAGACTAGGAGCAAGGTATCTCCTGTTGTCTAAGACTAGGAGCAAGCTATCTCCTGTTGGTTAAGACTAGGAGCAAGATATCTCCTGTTGTCTAAGACTAGGAGCAAAGTATCTCCTGTTGGCTAAGACCAGGAGCAAGGTATCTCTTGTTGGCTAAGACTAGGAGCAAGGTATCTCTTGTTGGTTAAGACTAGGGTCAAGGAATCTCCTGTTGGCTAAGACTAGGAGCAAGCTATCTCCTGTTGGCTAAGACTAGGAGCAAGCTATCTCCTGTTGGCTAAGACTAGGAGCAAGCTATCTCCTGTTGGCTAAGATTAGGAGCAAGCTATCTCCTGTTGGCTAAGACTAGGAGCAAGGTATCTCCGGTTGTCTAAGACTAGGAGCAAGCTATCTCCTGTTGGGGAGCAAGCTATCTCCTTTTGTCTAAGACTAGGAGCAAGCTATCTCCTTTTGTCTAAGACTAGGAGCAAGCTATCTCTTTTTGTCTAAGACTAGGAGCAAGCTATCTCCTTTTGTCTAAGACTAGGAACAAGCTATCTCCTTTTGTCTAAGACTAGGAGCAAGCTATCTCCTGTTGTCTAAGACTAGGAGCAAGCTATCTCCTTTTGTCTAAGACTAGGAGCAAGCTATCTCCTGTTGTCTAAGACTAGGAGCAAGCTATCTCCTGTTGTCTAAGACTAGGAGCAAGCTATCTCCTGTTGGCTAAGACTAGGAGCAATGTATCTTCTGTTGTCTAAGATTAGGAGCAAGGTATCTCCTGTTGTATAAGACTAGGAGCAAGGTATCTCCTGTTGTCTAAGACTAGGAGCAAGCTATCTCCTGTTGGTTAAGACTAGGAGCAAGATATCTCCTGTTGGCTAAGACTAGGAGCAAAGTATCTCCTGTTGGCTAAGACCAGGAGCAAGGTATCTCTTGTTGGCTAAGACTAGGAGCAAGGTATCTCTTGTTGGTTAAGACTAGGGTCAAGGAATCTCCTGGTGGCTAAGACTAGGAGCAAGGTATCTCCTGTTGGGGAGCAAGCTATCTCCTGTTGTCTAAGACTAGGAGCAAGCTATCTCCTGTTGGCTAAGACTAGGAGCAAGGTATCTCCTGTTGTCTAAGACTAGGAGCAAGCTATCTCCTGTTGGCTAAGACTAGGAGCAAAGTATCTCCTGTTGGCTAAGACTAGGAGCAAGCTATCTCCTGTTGGCTAAGACTAGGAGCAAAGTATCTCCTGTTGTCTAAGACTAGGAGCAAGCTATCTCCTGTTGGCTAAGACTAGGAGCAAAGTATCTCCTGTTGGCTAAGACCAGGAGCAAGGTATCTCCTGTTGGCTAAGACTAGGGTCAAGGAATCTCCTGCTGGC
Organism: Achatina immaculata; assembly: GCA_009760885.1. NCBI lineage: Eukaryota > Metazoa > Mollusca > Gastropoda > Stylommatophora > Achatinidae > Lissachatina > Lissachatina immaculata. The sequence goes on along the minus strand of CM019705.1, from coordinate 35,649,702 downwards.
TAAGACTAGGAGCAAGATATCTCCTGTTGACTAAGACCAGGAGCAAGGTATCTCCTGTTGTCTAAGACTAGGGTCAAGGAATCTCCTGCTGGCTAAGACTAGGAGCAAGCTATCTCCTGTTGGCTAAGACCAGGAGCAAGGTATCTCCTGTTGGCTAAGACTAGGAGCAAGATATCTTCTGTTGGCTCTGTACCTTTCTCTAAAAACGTGGACAAACTGCGTACTCTGTTCGGGGGGGGGGGGGGGAACGAACTACTCATTCACAGAGAGGTCAGAGCACTGAGCAGACACACATATGTTGGAAACTGCGAGAGGCACAACAGCGACATAACCCACCTATCTTCCTTTTTTGAAGTTCTAACGCCGAAGAAGAAGAAGAAGAAGAAGAAGAAAAAGAAGAAAAACAGAAGAAGAAGAAGAAATAAAAAAGAAGAAAAAGAAGAAGAAAAAAAGAAGAAAAAGAAGAAAAAAAAGAAGAAAAGGAAGAAGAAAAGAAGAAGAAAAAGGAAGAAAAAAAGAAAAAAAAAGAAAGAAGAAGAAGAAGAAGAAGAAGAAAGAAAGAAAGAAGAAGTTAATCAACCCTGCTCGTTTATCTGAAACCTTCTCATCTTTCCTGTTCCTTTGCCCTTGACATCTTTCGACCAGTATTTCGTGCTCATTGTTTATGGACTTTGTCGATGAGAAAGTAAAATTTTAGGAAACATTTCGTCATTTCGAGTACTTCAGCCTTGTTTCGCCAAGACAGACTCTTGTCTCATTTCCAAGCGGTGAAACGGTAAACAGGCAGTACGTTTACAAAACCAAAAAAAAAAAAAAAATCGATATGTCTCCCATGTTGTCAGAGTTTACTGACTACTTAGATCCACCTTGAGAGAGTTAGAGAGTCCAAAGTCCCTTCCTTATCAGACATGGCTGCAAGAGAAGATGATAGATGTTCTTCGCGATATCCGCCGACAAGATCTTTAGACTGACAGTAAAATTCACAGCGTAATTCAATGTGTAATTCATAGTCTAATTCAAATGTAAATGTGTTGCATAATTTAATTCATTAGCATAATTCATTGTTTGCTAGATTGTGAACCTGGCCGGCCTAAGAGTTTTGTATGCGTCGCAAAAAACAAGAATTAAAAAAACACAACAACATTAAGACAAAAACATCACACATCTAAAACATATTAGAAGTTCGTCACCTTCTATTTCCCAGTGCCATTAATTTCTATTCTGGCTTATCAACTTCTCTGTTTGTCAACTAAATGTGGCATTTTATCCTCTGCACCGAGTCCGTCTGTAAATCCATATTTTATGGACTCCCACTTTTGTTTATTATTTCACAAGCAGTTTTTTTTATGCGTGGAAAAAAATCAATTAAATAACGCAGCAGCGAAATAAAAAATCCCTGCTAATGGCCCACGATATTTTACTTCCTTCTTGAGAAAGATGGACCCTGGTTAAATTTCAAGTATTATGAGAATGTGCTTACTCTTACGAAAGACTGTTTCTGTTTATAGAGAAGGTCGTCATAATTCTGCGCATAAGGCAAGCAACAGCCTCTCTCGTGAACACCTCGCGGGACAGCAGCAGAAAAGCTGTACACTTACAACATGAGGGTTACCTGCTAGTCAGAGTTTATTCTGGGACAGAGGATGGCTGGGTCGCCGTGGAGCTGGAGCTGGGTCGTGACCCCGACCCACTTCTCCGTGGATGGGTCCCGTAACAGGGTGAGTCTGAGTAACGAGGGCGGCGTTGGCTTGGTGGTCCCACAGGACAATGGGATCTGCGGAGAGGTGTTGTATACGCTCCTGCTTTTTTTTCGGCTCCCCTCCAGATCTGAAGTCTAGAAGCCGTGATTTGCCGCATGCTCTTTGTGTACCCATCTTTCAACATCTTCACTGCATCAGCTGCGAGGAGCAGGGGTCTCATGGAGACAACACAGGAACAAGATGTGAGATTTCCCTACGAAAAGGGGGTGGTGGAAATAACCTCGGGTAGTTGAATCTATTATCATCGCAGTATAGATGTAGTGCTACTTCAGTTACAGATCTTAGTCGTGCAAGCTATCTCCTGTTGGCTAAGACCAGGAGCAAGGTATCTCCTGTTGGCTAAGACTAGGAGCAAGATATCTTCTGTTGGCTCTGTACCTTTCTCTAAAAACGTGGACAAACTGCGTACTCTGTTCGGGGGGGGGGGGGGGAACGAACTACTCATTCACAGAGAGGTCAGAGCACTGAGCAGACACACATATGTTGGAAACTGCGAGAGGCACAACAGCGACATAACCCACCTATCTTCCTTTTTTGAAGTTCTAACGCCGAAGAAGAAGAAGAAGAAGAAAAAGAAGAAAAACAGAAGAAGAAGAAGAAATAAAAAAGAAGAAAAAGAAGAAGAAAAAAAGAAGAAAAAGAAGAAAAAAGAAGAAAAGGAAGAAGAAAAGAAGAAGAAAAAGGAAGAAAAAAAGAAAAAGAAAGGAAGAAGAAGAAGAAGAAGAAGAAGAAAGAAAGAAAGAAGAAGTTAATCAACCCTGCTCGTTTATCTGAAACCTTCTCATCTTTCCTGTTCCTTTGCCCTTGACATCTTTCGACCAGTATTTCGTGCTCATTGTTTATGGACTTTGTCGATGAGAAAGTAAAATTTTAGGAAACATTTCGTCATTTCGAGTACTTCAGCCTTGTTTCGCCAAGACAGACTCTTGTCTCATTTCCAAGCGGTGAAACGGTAAACAGGCAGTACGTTTACAAAACCAAAAAAAAAAAAAAAATCGATATGTCTCCCATGTTGTCAGAGTTTACTGACTACTTAGATCCACCTTGAGAGAGTTAGAGAGTCCAAAGTCCCTTCCTTATCAGACATGGCTGCAAGAGAAGATGATAGATGTTCTTCGCGATATCCGCCGACAAGATCTTTAGACTGACAGTAAAATTCACAGCGTAATTCAATGTGTAATTCATAGTCTAATTCAAATGTAAATGTGTTGCATAATTTAATTCATTAGCATAATTCATTGTTTGCTAGATTGTGAACCTGGCCGGCCTAAGAGTTTTGTATGCGTCGCAAAAAACAAGAATTAAAAAAACACAACAACATTAAGACAAAAACATCACACATCTAAAACATATTAGAAGTTCGTCACCTTCTATTTCCCAGTGCCATTAATTTCTATTCTGGCTTATCAACTTCTCTGTTTGTCAACTAAATGTGGCATTTTATCCTCTGCACCGAGTCCGTCTGTAAATCCATATTTTATGGACTCCCACTTTTGTTTATTATTTCACAAGCAGTTTTTTTTATGCGTGGAAAAAAATCAATTAAATAACGCAGCAGCGAAATAAAAAATCCCTGCTAATGGCCCACGATATTTTACTTCCTTCTTGAGAAAGATGGACCCTGGTTAAATTTCAAGTATTATGAGAATGTGCTTACTCTTACGAAAGACTGTTTCTGTTTATAGAGAAGGTCGTCATAATTCTGCGCATAAGGCAAGCAACAGCCTCTCTCGTGAACACCTCGCGGGACAGCAGCAGAAAAGCTGTACACTTACAACATGAGGGTTACCTGCTAGTCAGAGTTTATTCTGGGACAGAGGATGGCTGGGTCGCCGTGGAGCTGGAGCTGGGTCGTGACCCCGACCCACTTCTCCGTGGATGGGTCCCGTAACAGGGTGAGTCTGAGTAACGAGGGCGGCGTTGGCTTGGTGGTCCCACAGGACAATGGGATCTGCGGAGAGGTGTTGTATACGCTCCTGCTTTTTTTTCGGCTCCCCTCCAGATCTGAAGTCTAGAAGCCGTGATTTGCCGCATGCTCTTTGTGTACCCATCTTTCAACATCTTCACTGCATCAGCTGCGAGGAGCAGGGGTCTCATGGAGACAACACAGGAACAAGATGTGAGATTTCCCTACGAAAAGGGGGTGGTGGAAATAACCTCGGGTAGTTGAATCTATTATCATCGCAGTATAGATGTAGTGCTACTTCAGTTACAGATCTTAGTCGTGGTGGAGCATGCACAGAAGTCTAGCACTGCAGTTCGGCAGGCTCGATCCGGAGACCTCGAGATTTGGTGAAGTGCCAGGAGAGTACAAAAGCGTTTGGTCATCTTAAGATCAGAAGAAAATTGTTCCCCATTTCTTTTTTTAAAATATAGATTGTATCCTTGTATGATAATTATAACACTTATCATCGCTATCATCGAGTGTAACAGAATGTTTATTCTGCTTCAGAATAGGTCACTGACACCCATTTATTACGGTCGAAAAGTCTTGACCACAGCTCAGCTGTTTAATTGAGCACGGGGAAGAGAGATCTCCGTGTTCTGATTGGCTAGTTAGTCACGTCGTCTGACCTGGCGGGCTGTACGAATGGATTAGTTCTGTGGGAAATGTAGAGACAGGCTGTATGTAAGTTAGTTCTGAGGGAAATGTTGTAGAGACAGGCTGTATGTAAGTTAGTTCTGAGGGAAATGTTGTAGAGACAGGCTGTATGTAAGTTTGTTCTGTGGGAAATGTAGAGACAGGCTGTATGTAAGTTAGTTCTGAGGGAAATGTTGTAGAGACAGGCTGTATGTAAGTTAGTTCTGAGGGAAATGTTGTAGAGACAGGCTGTATGTAAGTTAGTTCTGAGGGAAATGTTGTAGAGACAGGCTGTATGTAAGTTTGTTCTGTGGGAAATGTAGAGACAGGCTGTATGTAAGTTTGTTCTGTGGGAAATGTAGAGACAGGCTGTATGTAAGTTTGTTCTGTGGGAAATGTAGAGACAGGCTGTATGTAAGTTTGTTCTGTGGGAAATGTTTTAGAGACAGGTTGTATGTAAGTTTATTCTGTGGGAAATGTTGTAGAGACAGGCTGTATATAAGTTAGTTCTGAGGGAAATGTTGTAGAGACAGGCTGTATGTAAGTTTGTTCTGTGGGAAATGTTTTAGAGACAGGCTGTATGTAAGTTTGTTCTGAGAGAAATGTTGTAACGACAGGCTGTATGTAAGTTTGTTCTGAGAGAAATGTTGTAGCGACAGGCTGTATGTAAGTTTGTTCTGAGGTCTGCTATGGTTGTTGGTTCATAATGTAAGTTTTAGGTGAATTGTCCTTTATCTGACAAATTGCTAGTATGTAGTTTTGTAAATAGATTTGTCCTTTTTAGGACATTTGTCGTAAGTCTGTATGTAAAGTAGTAGGGTTGTGTGCTGAACTTGTCTCCTTTTTTGACGAGAATGCAGTCGTTGTCATCAAGATATGTTAGAGTTCAGTATATCTGAAGTTAGCAAGATATGTTAGAGTTCAGTATATCTGAAGTTAGCAAGGTATGTTAGAGTTTAGTATATCTGAAGTTAGCAAGGTATGTTAGAGTTCAGTATATCTGAAGTTAGCAAGGTATGTTAGAGTTCAGTATATCTGAAGTTAGCAAGATATATTAGAGTTCAGTATATCTGAATTTAGCATGCGTTTCGGTGTATGATAGTGTGACTGTCCCATGGCGATTAACATCAGTTTTCTGTATCTATTGTGATTATTTCATCAGTTTTCTGTATCTATTGTGATTATTTCATCAGTTTTCTGTTTCAATTGTGATTATTTCATCAGTTTTCTATATCTATTGTGATTATTTCATCAGTTATCTGTATCCATTGTGATTATTTCATCAGTTTTCTGTATCTATCGTGATTGTTTGATCAGTTTTACAGTCCACATTCATCTACAGGACTCATTTACAAATCGGGATTTCATTATTAAACTTTTGTTATCTTTTGTAACTGCAGAATCCTGTACTCTTTGAAACTATGTTGAATGTGGCAATTGATGTATAAGTTGTTACTCATGTAAACAGGCCATGTTTATGTAACGATGTGATATTTTGTTCTGGGTAGTTTTTGTTGCGCCGTGTATATCAATGTAACGTTTTGTTGTTACGTGCGAAGCAGCGAGTCAATCTCTGCTCTGTAACAGTGACGTGAAGTATCCTACAGTCAAGTACTTGCTTAGCTGGTGTGTAACACATCTACACCCAAGTTAACACTTGAGTAAGCCAACATGTTTAGTGTGTGCAATAATGCTATTTCACAAGAATAAAACGTTGTCACATAATCTTATGGCGTTTTGTAAATAGATTTGTCCTTTTTAGGACATTTGTCGTAAGTCTGTATGTAAAGTAGTAGGGTTGTGTGCTGAACTTGTCTCCTTTTTTGACGAGAATGCAGTCGTTGTCATCAAGATATGTTAGAGTTCAGTATATCTGAAGTTAGCAAGATATGTTAGAGTTCAGTATATCTGAAGTTAGCAAGGTATGTTAGAGTTTAGTATATCTGAAGTTAGCAAGGTATGTTAGAGTTCAGTATATCTGAAGTTAGCAAGGTATGTTAGAGTTCAGTATATCTGAAGTTAGCAAGATATATTAGAGTTCAGTATATCTGAATTTAGCATGCGTTTCGGTGTATGATAGTGTGACTGTCCCATGGCGATTAACATCAGTTTTCTGTATCTATTGTGATTATTTCATCAGTTTTCTGTATCTATTGTGATTATTTCATCAGTTTTCTGTTTCAATTGTGATTATTTCATCAGTTTTCTATATCTATTGTGATTATTTCATCAGTTATCTGTATCCATTGTGATTATTTCATCAGTTTTCTGTATCTATCGTGATTGTTTGATCAGTTTTACAGTCCACATTCATCTACAGGACTCATTTACAAATCGGGATTTCATTATTAAACTTTTGTTATCTTTTGTAACTGCAGAATCCTGTACTCTTTGAAACTATGTTGAATGTGGCAATTGATGTATAAGTTGTTACTCATGTAAACAGGCCATGTTTATGTAACGATGTGATATTTTGTTCTGGGTAGTTTTTGTTGCGCCGTGTATATCAATGTAACGTTTTGTTGTTACGTGCGAAGCAGCGAGTCAATCTCTGCTCTGTAACAGTGACGTGAAGTATCCTACAGTCAAGTACTTGCTTAGCTGGTGTGTAACACATCTACACCCAAGTTAACACTTGAGTAAGCCAACATGTTTAGTGTGTGCAATAATGCTATTTCACAAGAATAAAAACGTTGTCACATAATCTTATGGCGTTTATGTGGCAGGAAACAGAAATAAAATGCTCATCAACTGAAGCAGGTTTCCGGTCTTATTTTCTGCTGATCTGATATTCTGTCTCTCTTAAGGGCTCTAACCTTTCACTTTTCTCGCCTCTCACAACGTGGACGAAGTGATGAGGAGCAGCCTTCTTTACTTCTAGTGGAAGAACTCCCAGATCTTGACAACAACACAAGGACTGTGCATTTCCCAGTGCTGTTTTTCAGACAGCGCAAAGTCAGGGTTATGCAACAAACAAGATCCAAATGTTCCCATAAAAGTTACAGAAAACTGAGAACTAATTACAATTATGAGAATAAAAACAATAAAACTTCTATATACGCGTCACGAGAAGACAAAAAAAAAAACTCAAAATAAAAGGAATCATTTTTACTTTGTCAAACTAAACGTATAGTTTCTATTCTGTGTATTCATAGTTTCTATTCTGTGTATTCATAGTTTCTATTCTTTGTATTCTTCAGGCACCCCAGTGGATTAGCTAGCAAAGCTAATATTATATTGCATCATCATCATGAATTCCGAGGTGAATGGTTGTCTAGAACTTAATTTGTCTTTCCCTATCATGCCAGTGTTAATTTTAACGCTTTCTGCAACATTCTGAGTCTGCAGTAATTTAATGAAAGAATTTTAACTTGTTTTGTCTTCTTTCTCATATACCTTTCGGTGTTGAGGGGACAAATAGACGTCTTGACAGTGCTCGACGATTTGCTTCATAGAATGGGATATTTAACGCCTCTAATTTACTCTCTCCATCTTCCTTATCTATGGAACCTGTTTAAATTTAGCCCAAAGTGCAGCCAACGCTTGAACAACATATGTCTTCCAAAACCTAGACTTGATCTTTACAAGAAAAGCTTTAGTTATTCTGCTGCACATCTTTGGAATACCCTCCCATCCTATATAAAAAATATAAATTATACTCCTTTCTACAACTACAAGCTTTCCCAATATCTATTTGATGTCGACTACATGCCTCCATGAATTATAAAACTTAAAAGTTATCTTAAACTGCTCTTACAGACACCGAATACAATTAATTGTTTTCTGAATAGTCCCCAAAATTTTGTTTAGTAGATAGTCATTTATAATGTATGTAGTTACTTCTGTACTGAGTGAATGTTTAAGGGCGAAATGTAAATGTTATATTTTATTTTATGTCTCTCAGCTTCAATGTTAGTTATGTTTGTTATATGAACAGCATATTTGTAGAATGTCTGGAATAGAGTGAAAGATGTATGATAAAGGGCAGAATGTCAGACGGGCCTGCGTGCCCAATTCTTAACCCTTTTGAAATAAAGATCAATCAATCAATCAATCAATCAATCAATCAATCCTCTGTTATCTACAAATCTTAGTGTGATTGTTTTCCGTGATATACTGTCTGGTGGTAACCGTGTAACATGGCCAAACCGTCTGATTTGCTGTTTCTGGATATAGTGTGATATTGATGTTATTCCAATCTTTGCCCTGATGATGTCATTTCTTCTTTGGTCTCTTCTTGTCACATTTAGTATTCTCCTTAAACATCTCATTTCTGTCGTGATGATTTTTCTTTTGGTCTTGGCTGTTAGTGTCAATGTTTGACATTGATATCATAGAGGAAAATTATGTTGTACAGTGCCCTTTTTGTTTCACTTGTGACGCATTTCTTTTTTCAGTAAAGGAGTCATTCCCCCAATGACCTGGTTTGCTTTACTGCATCTGTTCTCAGTCTCAGCGTCAGTTTTCCCTGAGGGTGATATTATACCACCTCCGTATTTGAAATCTTTCACTTGTTTAATTTTACCTTGGATAATAATATCACTGTTTAAATGTCATGATATTTATATACTGTGCCTTTAATTTTTGATACTGTCGAAAGTGCTGTCATTTGAAATGTTTCGTATACACCTTGTACACGTGTACTTATGTGTATATGTACTAGACTGAATGTTTGAAATATGAGTGAATGTTGAATGATGATGGTTAGAATATTAGACTGACCTGCGCCCCTAGTACTTCACTCTTTAAAAATAAAGTTTGTTCTTTCGTTCTCTTGGTCTTTGCCTGCCTCTATCTGCGCTTGTTCTTTCTTCTCCAGAATTTATCTGTGCTTGCTCTTTTTCTCCAGAATTTATCTATGCTTGCTCTTTCTTCTCCAGAATTTATCTGTGCTTGCTCTTTCTTCTCCAGAATTTATCTGTGCTTGCTCTTTTTCTCCAGAATTTATCTATGCTTGCTCTTTCTTCTCCAGAATTTATCTGTGCTTGCTCTTTCTTCTCTTGCCTCTATCTGTGCTTGCATTTTCTTCTCCTGCCTCTATCTGTTTGTTCTTTCTTCTCCTGCCCCTATCTGTGCTTGCTCTTTCTTCTCCTGTTTCTATCAATGCTTGTTCTTTCTTCTCCTGCACCTATCTAATCTTTGTTCTCCTGCCCCTATCTATGCTTGTTCTTTCTTCTCCCGCCCCTATCTATGCTTGTTCTTTCTTCTCCTGCACCTATCTAATCTTTGTTCTCCTGCCCCTATCTATGCTTGCTCTTTCTTCTCCTGCCCCTATCTAATCTTTGTTCTCCTGCCCCTATCTATGCTTGTTCTTTCTTCTCCTGCCCCTATCTATGCTTGTTCTTTCTTCTCCTGCCACTATCTATGCTTGTTCTTTCTTCTCCTGCACCTATCTATGCTTGTTCTTTCTTCTCCTGCCCCTATCTATGCTTGTTCTTTCTTCTCCTGCCCCTATCTATGTTTGTTCTTTCTTCTCCTGCACCTATCTAATCTTTCTTCTCCTGCCTCTATCTATGCTTGTTCTTTCTTCTCCTGCCCCTATCTAATCTTTGTTCTCCTGCCCCTATCTATGCTTGTTCTTTCTTCTCCTGCCCCTATCTATGCTTGCTCGTTCTTCTCCTGCAACATTTGTTCGTTGTGTTTGAGTCCCTACACGTGTGAGAACGCTGATTGTGTCCCCTTCTCCCACAGTTTTATCATCTTCTTTTTCATGGATTCTTCTCAAATATTCTTTTCAGACATTCTTATCAAACATTCTTCTCAAACATTCTTCTCAATCATTCTTATCAAACATTCTTCTCAGATATTCTTCTCAAACGTTCTTCTCAAACATTCTTATCAGACATTCTTATCAAACATTCTTATCAAACAATCTTCTCAAACATTCTTCTCAAACATTCTTCTCAAACATTCTTATCAAACATTCTTCTCAAACGTTATTCTCAAACATTCTTCTCAAACATTCTTCTCAAATATTCTTCTCAAATATTCTTTTCAGATATTCTTCTCAAACAATCTTCTCAAACGTTATTCTCAAACATTCTTCTCAGATATTCTTCTCAAACATTCTTCTCAAACATTTTTCTCAAACATTCTTCTCAAACATTCTTCTCAAATATTCTTCTTAAACATTCTTATCAAACATTCTTCTCAAACATTCTTCTCAGATATTCTTCTCAAACATTCTTCTCAAACATTCTTCTCAAATATTTTTCTCAAATATTCTTTTCAGACATTCTTCTCAAACATTCTTCTCAAACATTCTTCTCAAACATTCTTATCAAACAATCTTCTCAAACATTCTTCTCAAACATTCTTCTCAGAAATTCTTCTCAAACATTCTTCTCAAACAATCTTCTCAAACAATCTTCTCAAACATTCTTCTCAAACAATCTTCTCAAACATTCTTCTCAAACATTCTTATCAAACATTCTTCTCAAACATTCTTCTCAAACATTCTTCTCAAACATTTTTCTCAAACATTTTTCTCAAACATTCTTCTCAAACATTCTTATCAAACAATCTTCTCAAACATTCTTCTCAAACATTCTTATCAAACATTCTTCTCAAACATTCTTCTCAAACATTCTTCTCAAACATTCTTCTCAAACATTCTTCTCAAACATTCTTCTCAAACATTCTTCTCAAACATTTTTCTCAAACATTCTTCTCAAGTTATTTTCATCTTTCAAAGAACTCTTCTAACTCTGCATCCAAAGCCTCCGCTGGCTTAGTTGACCCTTGTTATTGTTCTGCTACAGCAATGTAATTCGACCACTCATCTATTGATTTTTTTTTTGTTAGTGTTACTGGTAACTAGACACACATTACATCTGTGGATCCAGGCCAGGTTCAGTAACATCTGTGACGTAACGACCTGTCACTGATAATGCTCTGCATTCTGGATATGTCTCGATGGGCGAGCGAGCGAGCGAGCGAATGAATAATCTTTATTTATTTTTCAAGGGTAAAGAATTGGGCACGCAGGCCTGTCTTACATTCTGCCCTTCATCACTCCATCTTTCATTTTTCCCATTCACTTGATTTAGTACAAAAATACAAATTAAATTAGTAAAAACATATCAAAAGAGTGTAAGATTTAACTACTACATTCAAGGTAAAAGAGAAGAAGTAATTAACCTAATAAAATAGCACTCACGCACACATACACACGCAGACATATACATAAATAAAAATACATTGTAAATACAGATCTTCTAACATATGTTTTTTTAAACAAACATTAAAATAATTTCTAACAATATCTAACAAGTTACTTTCCGAACTATGTCACTGAAGTACTTGATGGTTTACGAGCCATGTGTTGAGAGAGTGCTGGCTATTTTATGGAGGCATATAATTCCAAGCAAGTAAATAATGAAACAGGTTTGAGTTAAAGGAATGGATCCTGACACACACCGCCAGACAAGCCACACCTTGCAATTTACAGCTAAGTACTTTTTTTTTTACAGTATTCATGTAAATCTATACTTTATCTCCTCTCCCTATTTCTTCGTCCTGTATGTTTTTGTATGATTAAGGCTCACGCCGAAACGTCACAACTTTGTAATCGTTAAGTAATAAAGCTGCTCCTACTTTTTTCCAATTTTATACATTCTAGTATCACAGCTTTACTGCAGTGTTTAGTGTATAGTTGTATACTTATACACCAATTATTAGGACCAAGAATGGAGCCTTGAGGAATACCGGTATCAACCACAGACGAGCCAGATATTTGGTTTCTATAGCAAACTACTTGTTTTCTACCTGAGAGAAAAGATGTAATACATTTTGTTAGGTCAAGATGTAATCTATAGCCTTCCAGCTTTTTTACAAGAATTTCATGATCAATCATATCGAAGGCTTTCTTAAAATCAACAAAGACAGCACCACACAATTTGTCATAATTTATATTAGACAGCCAGCTTTCTGTCATTTTAGTTAATGCTATGTGGCAGGAGTAATTTTGTCTAAAACCTGACTGACTGTCTATTAGTAGATTGTTTTCTTGCATGTGGAGCAGAGTTAACTTTTGTATATGTTTTTCAAGAGGTTTTGATAGTGATGACAGAATGGATATGGGTCTATAGTTTGAGAGGTCACTAGTCTGTCCAGATTTAAAAAGAGGAAAAACTTTGGCGAGTTTAAAAGCGTCAGGGAAATATTTTTTGTCAATACACAAGTTGTATAAGTATGTTAGTGTGTCTGTGATAACTGGTGCAGCGTAGCGTAGTATCTTGTTACTAATGTCATCACATCCTGCTAAGTTAGTGTTCTTTAAGGACTGGATGTAGTTATAAGCCTCACCGACTGTGAGGAAAGGAATATTAATTTGTTTTAGCTTTACACATTTACTGTCGCTGAAAGTTTTCAACACGCTCAGGTCACAATTAGGGGTCGGTAATGAATATTTTAGAATACTAATTTCATCCCTAAAATGTTCACTGAAGTTAGTGCAAGTATGTTCACCATTAAGTGTTTGTGGGTCAGATTGTTTCCTTTTATTTACAAGAGTATTAATCGCTTTCCAAATTGATTTACTATCGGTTTTTTCTTTCACAAAATTTCTGAAGTAATTTTTCTTTTCCTGCACCTTATTCCTAAGTGAACGATAGCTACTGAAATTTCTGCTTTTGTGAGCTTCATCCCGTTTCCTCATGAGTTACAAGATATCAGGAGAGAGAGAGAGAGAGAGGGAGGAGAGAGAGTGAATATGTTTAGGATTATGCCATGTCGTGCGACGAGTTGACAGAACAAATGTCCACAAAATATATGCACGAAAAAAAAGAATATGCAGGATGTATATAAAGAAAAAATGCGGAGAATATATAGAGAAAAGATGTGGAGGATACATATATATTCTTTGTGGAGCATATGTGGAGCATATATATTGAAAAAAAGAGTGTGGGGGGATATATAAAGATAGAATGGAGAGGATATATAAAGCAAGAACATGGAGGATATATAGAGAAAGAATATGGAGGAAAGAGAGAGAAATAATGTGAAGGATACATAAAGAAATAATGTGGAGGATATATAGAGAAAGAATATGGAGGATATATAAAGAAATAATGTGGAGAATATATAAAGAAATAATGTGGAGAATATATAAAGAAAGAATGTGGATTATATATAAAGAAAGAATGTGGATGATATCTAAAGAAAGAATATGGAGAAAATATGAAGACAGAATGTGGAGAATATATAAAGAATAAATGTGGAGAATATATAAAGAAAAAATGCGGAGAATATATAAAGAAAGAATGTGGAGAATATATAAAGACAGAATGTGGAGAATATATAAAGAATAAATGTGGAGAATATATAAAGAAAGAATGTGGAGAATATATAAAGACAGAATGTGGAGAATATATAGAGAAAGTATGTGGAGGATATTTGGAGAAACAATGTGGAATATATATAAGAAAGTATGTGGAAGATATATAGAGAAACAATATGGAATATATATAAAGAAAGATTGTGGAGGATATATAAAGAAAGAATGTGGAGAATATATAAAGAAAGAATATGGAGAATATATAAAGAAAGAATATGGATGATATATAAAGAAAGAATATGGATGATATATACAGTAAGAATATGGAGGATATATAAAGAAAGAATATGGATGATATATAAAGAAAGATTGTGGAGGATATATAAAGAAAGAATGTGGAGAATATATAAAGAAAGAATGTGGAGAATATATAAAGAAAGAATGTGGAGAATATATAAAGAAAGAATGTGGAGAATATATAAAGAAAGAATATGGAGAATATATAAAGAAAGAATATGGAGAATATATAAAGAAAGATTTTGGAGGATATATACAGTAAGAATATGGAGAATATATAAAGAAAGATTGTGGAGGATATATAAAGAAAGAATGTGGAGAATATATAAAGAAAGAATGTGGAGAATATATAAAGAAATAATATGGAGGATATATAAAGAAAGAATATGGAGAATATATAAAGAAAGAATATGGATGATATATAAAGTAAGAATATGGAGAATATATAAAGAAAGAATATGGAGAATATATAAAGAAAGATTGTGGAGGATATATAAAGAAAGAATGTGGAGGATATATAAAGAAAGAATATGGAGGATATATAAAGAAAGAATATGGAGAATATATAAAGAAAGAATATGGATGATATATAAAGTAAGAATATGGAAAATATATAAAAATAAAGAATATGGGGGGTATATAAAGAAGGAATGTGGAGGATATAAAGAAAGAACGTTGAGGATATATAAAGAAAGAATATGGAGGATATATAAAGAAAAAATATGGAAGATATATAAAAAAATATGAAGGATATACAGAAAAAAAGCATTCTGAAGATATGGCTGGATGAAAAAATGTGAAACATATAATGGAAGAACAAGTGTCAAGATTAAACATGTAGAAAAAATATCAAGTATATACAGGGAGAAATAATGCCAAGTATATAGAGGGAAAAAGAATGTCAAGTATACACGTGGACAATGAATGACAATTTTATAGAGAAACAAAGAATGCCAAGTAATCGATTCAAGTGCCATGCCGCGTGGCGTAGGCGATCATTTCTCTCCACAATTCCCTGTCTTTAGACTTGATTATGAGATCCGCCGGTGACTTTCTTCCTAGCCACACTGACAGCCCATCCAGTAACTTCTCTCTCTGACTTCCTCTGTCTCTTCTTCCTTTAATTTTTCCAGTTGACACAATGTGTTCCAATTTTCCTCTTCTCAGAAAATGGTCCTACAAATCTCACTTGTCTGCCTCTGATCTTTGCTATAATTTGCCCTTTAACTCCAGCCTCTCTTAAGACTTCCTCGTTGGTTTTCTTATGCCAAGTATATAGAGAAAAAAAGAATGTCATGTACATATAGGGAGAAAGAATATCAAATATATGCGAAGAGAAAGAATGTCAAGTATATAGAGTAGGAAAGAATGTCATTTATATACAGGAAGAAAAAATATCAAGTATATAGTGTAGGAAAGAATTTCGGGCATATGGAGTACGAAACAATGCCATGTATAAACAAGGACATATCAAGTATATAAAGAATGTCATGTATACATAGGCAGAAAGAATGTCACACATATAGAGGAATAAAGAATGTCAAGTATATACAAGGAGAAAGAATGTCAAATACAGAGGAAAAAGTAATGTCAAGTATATAAAAGACGAAAATTGTCAAGTATATAGAGGAAGAAGGAATGTCAAGTATGTACAGGTAAAAAGAATGTCAAATATTTACAGGGCGTAAGAGTATCAAGTATATACAGGAATAAAGAATGCCAAGTAAAAGAGGAAGAAAGAATGCCAAGTGTAGACAGAGAGAAATAATATCAAGCATATAGAGGAAGGAAGCATGCCAAGTATATAGATGAAGGAAGAGTGCCAAGAATATAGAGGTAGGAAGAATGTCAAGTGTATACAGGTAGAAAGAATGTCAAGTATATAGATGAAGAAAGAATGTCAAATACATATATGGAGAAAGACTGTCAAGTATATACTGTAGAAAAGGATGTCAAGTATATAGAGGGGAAAAGGATAGAGAGAAAACATAGTGTGGCAGAGTGTATGTGATACACAGAGAGAAAGAATGATGAGAATATATAGTTAAACAGAATTATAGAATCTTAGGATCTGCAATAAGAAATAATCTCCAGGATACATACAAGAAGAAATAATCTCCAGGATACATACAAGAAGAAATAATATCCATGATACACACAAGAAGAAATAATTTCCAGGATACATACAAGAAGAAATAACCTCCAGAATACATACAAGAAGAAAAAATGCCTAGGATATATACAAGAAGAAATAATGTTTATGATATATATATATATATATATATATATATATATATACAAGAAGAAAGGATGTCTATGATATATGCAAGAAGAAATACTGTCTAGGATATATACAAGAAGAAATAATGTCGAGGATATATACAAGAAGAAATACTGTCCAGGATATAAACAATAAGAAATAATGTCGAGGATATATACAAAAAGAAATAGTGTAAAGGTCTGGCAGAAAGTAAGAATGTTGTTCATATACAGGAAGAAAAGTGTAAAGGTCTGGGAGAATGAAAGAATGTTGTTTATATACAGGAAGAAATAGTGTAAGGGTTTGGGAGGAAGAAAGAATGTTGTTTATATACAGGAAGAAATAGTGTAAGGGTCTGGGAGAATGAAAGAATGTTGTTTATATCATTCATTCCTTTGCATGTCCCTTGCGGAACTTTGCCTCCCAAACAGCACTCCTGTAGGCCTCTCGGTTGTGAGCAAGATGGCCTGCTGCTGCTGCATCCATTTCCAGATCATCAACGATGTCTTGCAGCCATCTTCGTTTCGGTCTTCCTCTTTTTCTTTTTCCCATTATGTATCCTTCCAATACGGTCTTCTCTAAATTATCATGACGTTTAATGTGGCCAAAATATTTAAGTTTTCTCTCTTTAATCCTCTTTACTAGCCAGCCTTCTTCAATATTAAGCTCTTGTAGTATAGATATATTTGTTCTTTTTTGTGCCCACGATATGTGGAGAACTCTTCTGTAGCATTTACATTCAAAGGCATTTATGTGTTTCTCAGCTGTTTTGTTAAGTGTCCAGGTCTCATAGGCATATGTTGCGATGGGAAAGATGCATGCCCTTAAAAATCTTATTTTTGTGGTTCTGTCTGCTCCTCTCCACAGATTCTTTATTTGTTTTACTTTCTGAAGAGCGACAGATGTACTCCTTTTTCCCCTGGGAACAACTGTGTTAAGAGCACACTTATCTTAACATAGTGTTTGTGAGACAGGGAACATAGATCTGTTTGCTTAAAAACTCTGACCTACCTCTGTAGCCCAGAAACGTGTAGCAATCAACACTAATTGTAATTGTAATTGTTATTTTTGCAAAATGTAATGTCAGGTTGGCGGACGGATGAGGACATGGAGATCTCTGGCGGGGATGAGGGAAGTCTGGTGTGAAACCAATGAATCCAGGACGTGACAAGCCTATGGGTCTTTACAACAATGGCTATCAGAATGATGTAAACAAAACAGAGCCAGTAGACTATAGGTGGCGGGGAATGGATATCGTTGAAGGACTCATCAGATTCCTCATCTCAGAGTCAGAGTGTCTTTGTGGAACTGTCTCAAACCATCTGACATGGAGAAGGGGCTTAAGTACAGCCACCAGAGGCTGGAAAACAAAGTTTTGGCCAGGCCAGCCACACTGTCTTCATGGCAGTCCGAGCAAGACCACAGTCTGCCCTAGCAAGGAAAGGTGCTGAAGTCGGAGTTACCCAGCCAAAAGGCGCATCGCAAAAATCAGGGTAACACGCATTATCGCTAATGAAATGTCTATATCTGCAGTATTCAAACATGATGCTCGCCCTGTGAAGACTAACCAGGCAGGTGCAGTGCCGGGCCCCCTGCCTCGAAAGGGTCCACCCAATGCTACTGGAGGTCCTCTCAGTTCGTCTTGTGGAGTCAGGAGACATGAGAGTAGAGCTACTGGCCAAAAAATACAACAGAAGAAAACAGCCAAAAAGCAAGAACTTAAAATAATGCAGTGGAATGCTGAGGGTGTCAGCAGTGTTAGAGATGGCTATAGCAAAAAGGTTGAACTAGAGAACATACTTTTTGCAGAGCAGGTAAGTATATGCTGCATACAGGAGACACACCTAACCAAAGATGCCGCCTTTAAAATCAGAGGCTACCAGTGTTTTAGATCAGACCGACAGGACAGAAGAAAAGGAGGAGTACTCACACTTGTTAAGAATAACATCAGCGCATGTCAGGTGGGAGTGTACATGGAAGGAGCCGAATACCAGATGATCCATCTAAAGAGTAGTAATACAGATTTCCACCTCCTTAACTATTACTGTCCTAATGACCGCCCACTTGCTTTAGGAACAATCCCACACAAAGAGAGACTGATGGTCTGTGGTGATTTTAACAGTCATTCCCAGAGCTGGGGCTATGACCACATAGACAAGAGAGGAGAGGAAGTTGAGAGCTGGCAGGATGATAATGGACTTCTCCTGATCAACCAGCCAGTGGATGCCCCAACATTTTACTCAAGGGCTTGGCATACAAAATCAACACCAGATCTGGCATTCCACTCTCCAGATCTGAAGTGGAACATTACACGTGAAGTTGGAAAACAACTTGGAGGTAGCGACCATCGACCAGTCTTCCTGACAATAGAAAATGAACTCCTTAACACCAGTAACCCTCTCCCCAGATGGAACTATAAAAAAGCAAACTGGACAATGTACAGACATCGTACAGGTATCCTGGTGGGACAGCTGTCCATAGAAGGTAAGGATATTAACAGCATAGTGAAGGAATTCAATGCTTGTATCCTTCAGGCCGCTCGTGAAACCATTCCCAGAGGAGCTCGTAGGGACTATAAACCATACTGGTCTAGTGAACTGGGAAAACTCCATGATGACGTGGAAGCAGCTCGAAAGCAAGCAGAAAATAGACCATGCCAAGAACACCACAATAATTACCAACATTCTAAGGCCAAATTTCAGAGAGCAAAGCTGCAAGCCAGACGGGAAAGTTGGAGAGAGAAAACAGAGTCCCTAAACTTTGAAAAGGATGGAAGGAAACTGTGGAAACTAATCAAACAGTTAAATGATGAGAGTACTGAAAGAAGTACAAAGATTACACTAATAGAGGATGGGAAAACTCTTACAGGTAAGCAGGTAGCAGATCACTTTGCTCGCATGTTTGCACAGGACTGCAACATTGATATCCATCCAGAGAAGGAGCGTACAGTGCGCATCGAGCCACAGAAAGAGGAGGAACAAGTCAGAAAAGTGGAGGTCATGGATGCACCAATCACACGCAGTGAGTTAGACCTAGCAGTTAGTAAACTGAAACCAAGGAAATCACCAGGACCAGATGGAGTGTCCAATGAAATGATCAAGAACCTGGGAGTGGCAGCAATGGGAAAGCTGTTGGATATTTTCAATATGTGCTGGAGCACAGGTAAGTTACCTCAAATCTGGAAGGAAGCAAGCATGGTACCACTGCTAAAACCAGGGAAAAACAGTGATACTGCCTCCAGCTACAGGCCAATCAGTCTCACTAGCTGCCTATGCAAAACGATGGAACGCATCATTGACCTGAGGCTAAAATGGTACCTAGAAAGTGAAAACCTTCTCGTTCCACAACAGGCAGGATTTAGGCAGTACTACAGTACGGAAGATCAAGTGACCTATCTCTCTCAAGAGATTGAGGATGCATTCCAAGAGAAAAACCTTGTACTAGCAGCGTGGATAGACCTGAAGAAAGCCTTTGATAAAGTATGGAAAAAAGGTCTGTTGTGGAAACTAAGAAACTGCAATGTGAATGGAAGACTGTACAACTGGATAAAGCCCTATTTACACAATAGAAGAGCTAGAGTAGTAATGGATGGACACAAAAGCCAGAAAGTACTTCTGCGACACGGTGTACCACAAGGAGGAGTCCTTTCGCCTACACTATTCCTTGAATTCATTAATGACCTGGTCAAGGAACTTCCCTATGGAATCAAAGCAGCACTGTATGCAGATGATCTGGTCATGTGGTGTACAGATGAATATGCGACAGTTGCTACACAGAGACTCCAAAGAGCAGCAGACATCTTGACATCATGGACAAACAAATGGTGTGTAAGTATCAACACAGAGAAATCAAGTACCACTCTGTTCACCCTCTCATCTAAACAGAAAGCAGGTAAGATCTTTGTAAATGAAATACCCTTAAGGATGGACAACCAACCCACTTACTTAGGAGTGACTCTTGACTCAAAACTGACTTGGAAGCAACACATCAACAGTGCAGAAGCTAAAGCCAGAAGAAAACTAGCCATATTAAGAAAATTGAGTGGGACTACATGGGGAGCTAGTGAAAGAATCCTCAAGAACGTATATCAGCAAAGTATTCTACCACATTTAGAATATGGCTCAACATCTTGGTGCACAGCATCAAACACTAAGCTGCATAATCTAGACAAGGTTCAAAATCAGTCACTACGGATTATCACAGGTGCCATGAGGTCCACACCAATAGTAGAAATGCAGAAAATAGTTGGTGTTCAACCGCTAAAGGAACGTAGAGAGACAAAGGTCATGACCATGGGAGAAAAATTCCTTAGCTCTGTAAGCCATCCCCTGAAGGAGAGATTCAATAACTTGGCATTAGTACGGCTTAAAAGAAGCAGCTTCATTCATCAGGCCAAGCGTATGCGTAAGCTGATACCTGACCTTCCAACTGTAGTCACTCCATTATCATCTGTACCAGAGCATACACCATGGAAAGAAGCAGATTATACACAAATAACTATTCAGACTGAAGTGAAAGGTGTGCAGAATAGTGAGATGCAGAGCAGTCTTGTAAGATCAATAGCCACACTTAGTGTTCTAGATGACAAATATCCATGTGACACCTGGATACGTGTGTATACAGATGGATCTGCACATAATGCCATAAAGAATGGTGGGGCAGGAGCATATATTGAATATCCAAACAACACCATTGACAAGATTTCCATACCCACTGGTAGATACTGCAACAACTTTGATGCAGAAGTTAGGGCAATTATTGCTGCAGTTGAAAAACTATCAGACTCCAGAATTGATACATGTCCTGTAGTAATTCTCACAGATGCAAGATCAGTACTGGAGGTTCTTCAGTGCAACAAACTACCAGACCTTAAGGATGCCTTGTCAAAAATTGGCTTACAACATGGAGTCACTTTGCAATGGATTCCCTCCCACTGTGGGATACCAGGCAATGAGAAAGCTGACCATCTGGCCAAAGAGGGCACTGAAATGGAGCAACCAGACATACCAGTCACCTATAATCAGAAGAAAAGCATGATAAAAACCTACAGGAAGCCACAAACACCACCACATGATGACTATCACATACTAAACAGAAAGGAACAAGTCACCATCTTCCGTCTCCGAACAGGACACAACCGACTCCGAAGTCATATGTATACAAAGTTTAAGGTTGGTACTACTAATCTATGTACATGTGCCCAGGTGCCCCAAACCGTGGAACATATCCTCCAGAACTGCATCAACTACGAGACACTGAGAAATAATTACTGGCCCAGTGGAACCACTAAAGAAGATAAGCTCTACGGTTCCATACATTCATTCATTCATTCATTCCTTTGCATGTCCCTTGCGGAACTTTGCCTCCCAAACAGCACTCCTGTAGGCCTCTCGGTTGTGAGCAAGATGGCCTGCTGCTGCTGCATCCATTTCCAGATCATCAACGATGTCTTGCAGCCATCTTCGTTTCGGTCTTCCTCTTTTTCTTTTTCCCATTATGTATCCTTCCAATACGGTCTTCTCTAAATTATCATGACGTTTAATGTGGCCAAAATATTTAAGTTTTCTCTCTTTAATCCTCTTTACTAGCCAGCCTTCTTCAATATTAAGCTCTTGTAGTATAGATATATTTGTTCCTTTTTGTGTCCACGATATCTGGAGAACTCTTCTATAGCATTTACATTCAAAGGCATTTATGTGCTTCTCAGCTGTTTTGTTAAGTGTCCAGGTCTCACAGGCATATGTTGCGATAGGAAAGATGCATGCCCTTAAAAATCTTATTTTTGTGGTTCTGTCTGCTCCTCTCCACAGATTCCATACATGAGTTACAAAAAACAGTGAAATTTATCCAAGAGACAGGACTGCAGATATAGACAAACAGTGCGAACGAAGAAGAAGAAGAAGAAGAAGAAGATGTCCTCCTTTTAATTTCCCTCATTGTATCTCCATTATTAGTTAGTAGTGATCCAAGATATTCAAAACTCTCCACTTCTTCCAGTTTTTCCTCATTGATACATATTTCAGTTGCCTTGTTTGTTTTGTCAGTTGTCATCACTTTAGTTTTCTTTGCATTAAGATAGAGGTTCTGCTCTTCGCTGTTCTTGCGGACTGACATAATTAGTTTTTCCATTCCTTCTTGTGTTGTGGACAGCAATACTGTGTCATCAGCATATCTAATCTCTGGTATTTCATAACCTCCAACTGTTATGGCATCGTAATATTCTTTGTCTACATCTTCTCTAACATTCCTCATTATATTTTCAGTATACAAGTTAAATAAGTAGGGTGACAATGTGCACCCCTGACGGACCCCTTGTTTTATGTCAAACCAAGTTGTTGTTTCACCATTTATTCTTACTGCTGCTTGTTGGTCTAGATACAGCAGTGTTGTTTATATACAGGAAGAAATAGTGTAATGGTTTGGGAGGAAGAAAGAATGTTTATATACAGGAAGAAATAGTGTAAGGCTCTGGCAGAAATAAAGAATATTGTTTATATACAGGAAGAAATAGTGTAAGGCTCCAGCAGGAAGAAAGAATGTTGTTTATATACATGAAGAAAGAATGCAAAGAATGGCAGAAAGGAGGAGTATGTGAGATATGAAAGGTAATAAACTTGGAGGACTCTTGTGACTAGACAGAGGCTAGTCCTACCGGTGTCCGTGGTTCAAATCTCGGATAATTCTCTTGTTATTTTACTTTCTCTCTTGTCTACTGTGGCTGCTGGTTAGCCGAGTGGTTAGGCGCTCGGTTCACTAATCCCATGGTACCTGGTTCAAGTCCCAGCTGTGGATTTTTGTCTGGTACACGCCGAAAAGGCCCCGAGGTCCACCCAGCCTCTAAAAATGGGTACCAGAGAAATCTGGGAAGGTAAAGCGGCCAGGCGTGATACTGACCACGTCACACTTTCATGTTTCGAAGGTCACGGACAATACAGGCCTAACACCTTATCGCCAATTTGCCTTAACGGCATGGGAACGGAGATTTTATCTTCACCTTGGCTACTGTTCTTTGTCTGCTACCATTTCCGAAAGCTAGTTGTACGCCACTGTCCTGTATAACTTGACTACAAAATAATGTGTACTTTTTTATAAATTACAGTGTTCCTCACCTTTTTAAAAACTGATTATATCTTTGCAAGTTCATTTCTTCATTTATCATCTTTCTGTTCCTAGAGGAAAGTTCATTACTTATCTTCCACATTTTTAGAAAACTCAATCTTGGATTCATGAATCAGTATAAAGTAGCGTTTCTATTGGTCGTATTAGTGTATTGACTACACACTGAACATTGGACACGTGGTTTGCCCACACATTGTACTGTAATCCGTGTGTGTGTGGGTTTTATATACCGTTTGACAAGGAAAACCCAGGATGACAACCACAATCTTCCCGTACATGAACGTGAACAGTTACGGATAATGAACTCACTCAACATCACACCTGACACTCAACATCACACCTGACACTCAACATCACACCTGACACTCAACATCACACCTGACACTCAACATGGATCCAACTATCACAGGATTCAACCGGGACAGAAATCACACACGTTTAATGATGAATTCCCATTTCTTAAGTGCGTGTTGTAGATGGATGTGTAACTGATGGAAACAGTTATTATGAGGATATAAAAATGGTGCCGGTGATTAACGTCGCCGAGGGACCCTCAATTCTATAAAACATCAAAAATAACATACCTCATCTTATATCTTATATCCTTCCCGTGCCGTTAAAAGTCACATATGGCTGGCAAGGTAGTTTGCCTGTTTTTCCTGTCTTCGGCGAGTCTTTCAACCTCATCAAGGGATTTTATGCCTGTTAATTTGGCCTCTCTTAACAATGTCCTCTTCAGAGTTTCACGCGGTCCGCCTCTTTTTCTTTGACCTGTTTTGTTCCACTTGATAGCACTCATATACAGTGAAAAATCCAAACACAGCCTTCCAACACAGAATCACTTTTTTGCCACAAAAAGGAAAATCACTAACAAAAACTACATTTCATCTAACAGAGGTGCAGCGTCTCTGAACACAACTGGAGCTACTTCTGAACTACATTTACATTGTTACTCTGATACTTCTAAGCATAATCATTCTCATCCTAATCCTAATCTCATCCTATATAATGACTCTGGCTCTCTCTTAGCCTTAAATATTTCCCAGAAAATCTTCCTAAGTTTCCTGAACATTCCATCACGAAACACCATATTCACGTGAAATTACCTGGGTTTTTTTTTATAAACTTTAGTTTCTAAAACAAACAGTTTCCTAAAAACTAAACTGTCTATTATTAAATTTAGTCTGTTGTGTCAACAACAGACATTCTTAAGTTGACACTTTAACTTTTCCCTAACCTAACCTCAGATATCCAGTGCAAATTTACACTACCCGTCAAGGTTACCTGAGCTGACTAACTTTCTATTTTCACGTGGACCAAAAAAAAAAAAATCAATATTACAACAAGTGACTGAATCAAGTACCCTTACTTTTAAAGAGTATTACTTCCCTTTGACTGATATTAACAATATACTATCACAAGAGACAGTAGCAAAACAGCTTGTTAAGTGTTAATCATCTGTTCCTTTCCCTTTCAAAAATACGAAGACTACTCCACAATGAACCTCCATCTGTCTGGTAAGATAAACCGGTTGCAAAAGCCACATATGGCTGTGTCTGTAAAAGTTAAATAGACAATAAATTAGACTCTTTTGAAAACAATTGCCTAAGGAAAATCCTCGGCATCAAGTGGAACGAATTCAAGAACACTGCAGAGATAAGACAGATGACTGAACAACAACCAGTCTCATGGGTGATCAGGAAAAGGAGATGGGCATATGTTGGTCACTTGATGAGAAGAAATGATCAGAGAATCCCAAAACAAGCTATCAAGTGGAACACAACAGGCCAAAGAAAAAGAGGCAGACCGCGTAAAACTCTGAAGAGGACATTATTAAGAGAGGCCAAATTAACAGGCATAAAATCCCTTGATGAGGTTGAAAGACTCGCCGAAGACAGGAAAAACTGACGAACTACTCCGCGAGCCCTATTTGACGTTTAACGGCACGGGAAGGATATAAGATATATATAAGGATAGCCACACGCGGCATTTTCTGTAGCAAGCAAGACAGCGTTATCTCCCATTATGTCAATATACACAGTCCATTCTTTTTATCTGTACATGAATAACGCGTGAGTAAACATTGACCTTATAATCATGATTCCTATCAGCTGTCGGGTCTATGATGTGACAAAATATATAAACTCTGAAAAAAATAGGAACAGCTTTATTAATTAACTAATTCTGAATAAGATTGAGAAAACGTGCTACCGACTCATTCGTTAATTAATAAAGCTGTTTCTATCTTTTTCATAGTTTCGTTTTGTTATCACAGCTTTACTGCAGTGGCTCCGTGTATAGTTATATACTCATACACTAATTATTCGTGTGATGTGACAAGTACGACACTTGACCGTGATTGTTATGATGTGACAAGAGACATTTGACCGTGACTGTTGTGATGTGACAAGTTTCGTCACTTGACCGTGACTGTTGATCTCGTTCAGAATGTCGACCAAGTTCTTTCACGATTTCAGACCTTCCTGGTGAATTGCTTCAAATTTCTAGGACTAATCTGCTTGAATTGTTTTGAAAATGTGTCGCTATGGTAGTCTATGTACTTATATCGGCCAATCAAAAGTTAATTTTGGAACTGGTTACGGATGCCGTAAGATCATCTTAGAATGACAGTTGACAGCTGATGTGAAGAATGTAAGACAGGTCTGGCCGCCCTGTAAAATGACGTGCCCACTCTTCCGTTTTTTTTGTTTTTGTTTTTTTTTAAATAAAGCCAGCGCTAGTTCTGTGCATTTCGGTATGTCGCTATTTCAATTTAGCATAATTTATAGGAATAGTATAAAGGTCTGAATTAGGTCACACGAAATCAAGAACATGATTGCCTTGCATCCTAAGAGATCTCAAGGAAATCTGTGGTTGGGGGGTGGGTAGGAGAGTGGAGAACCTCACGAAAAAGAAATGTATGCCGTCAAATATCTGATGTAGTCTTACAAGGACAAATACAAATCGTTCTAGGTAATACAATTGGACAGAGCCGTGAGTGATGGGTTTCTACGTGACATCCTGGTCACAAGATAATAGCGATGTACTCGAGAAGCGAGAGATTCCGGCAGAAAGCAAGTCTTGGAAACAGAGAAATCGAGATAACAGGATTTATAGACTCATGGAAATTAGAGCAATCCAAGTCCGACAGGAATAGATACCGCGTAATTTGGAGAGGAAGAAAAAAAAACACATAAGAAAACAGAAGATTTGAGAGAAGAAAAGAAGAAAGGGTAAACTCGAACTAAAGGCACTACGTTTAATCAGCGTGTCAGAAGTTCAGGTACCGGGCCCACGGAGGCTGATGTCTGGGCCCACAAGGACTGTGCACCTGCCCCACGGAGGCTGATGTCTGGGCCCACAAGGACTGGTCTGGGATTTCATTCTTAGAAAATTAAAGCGAAGTAGCAGAAATGAAGTTTAGGTTCAGTGTCTTTTGTTGGTGATGCTCTTTTCGTGGCTGCTTGACTGGAGGACATGAAGCAGCAGACCAAGAAATGTTACTTGTTTTATCTATACACTTGTGTCTGGGGCATCAGAGAAGAGTACGAGATACTCGTCATCATCATCATCATCATCATCATCAGGTGGCGTGCCGACTGGCGTTGGCTATTATGCTTCTCCAGAGTACACGATCCTTCATCAGCTCAGTTGGTGATCTCCTCTCACACCATCCCGTCAGACTGTCCAGTATCATTTCTCTTGGTCTTCCTCTTGATCTTCTTCCTTCTGTTTTTCCTGTTGTTATGATATTTTCAATGCCCCCTCTTCTCATTGCATGTCCTGTGAAAGTACATTGTCTCTCTCTTTTTTTTTTGACAAGATTTGTTGTCTCTCCAGGTCTTCTGATACATTCTTCATTAGTTATTTTTGTTGTCCAAGGAATTTGCAACATTCTTCTAATGAACCACATTTCTGCTGTTTCCAATGATTTTTGTGCAGAACTGCCTATTGTCCATGATTCACTTCCATATAACAAGATAGGTTCAATATAGCATTTTAGGACTCGTTTTCATTGATAAGGATGTGTTTGATAATATGTTTCTCATACTCTAAAATGCAGCCTTTGCTTGGCCTATTCTGTTCCTAATTATCTGTTCTGCATTTCCCGTCTGAAGTTATTACTGCTCCAAAGTATTTGAATTTCTGCACCTGCTTTAGAATAGTTCCGGTCTGGAGATAGTACACCCCTTGTTTTATAGCCAGTTCTATTTTCAACTCGAACTGCTGCTTCTTGCTGCCAGTATAGACGTTTTACAATCCTCAGGTCTTTGCCGTCTATATTGATGTCTTCAAGCATTTTAATAATTTCATTATGTTTCACCTTGTCAAATGCCTTGGTGTAATCAATGAAGCATAAGTAGAGATCTTTCTGAACTTCAAAAGCTCTTTCTGTTAGTGTTCGTAAAGCATAAATGGCATTGTGTATTCCCTTTCCTTCAATAAATCCAAACTGTTCATCTGCTATTTCCATTTTTATCTTTTCCCTTATTTTTCTTATAATGATTTTCAGAAATAGCTTCGTTATGTGACATGAGAGGCTGATAGTCCGGTGGTCATCACATTCCTTTGCACCTGGTTTCTTTGGAAGTGCTATAAAAGTGGATTTAAGCAAGTCACTGGGCATATAACCACTGTTGTAAATGTCATTCAGTAACTTGGTTGTTATTTTTATTCCTGTCTCCTCTAGTGACTTTATTTCTTCTGTTGTTATATTATCAGGCCCAGTCGCTTTTCCTTTCTTCGTGTGTTTGATGGCATCTATGATTTCATCTTCAAGTATTGGTGGTCCATCACAGTTTTCAGTATCTGGTATTAATTCTGGTCTTTCTCCTCCATATAGCTCACCGATGTGCTCTGTCCACCTGTCCACAATGTCTTCTTTTCCCATTAACATTTTACCTTCTTTTGGTTTCAGGCATCCTGTCGTATATTTTGTTTTCCTGCCTGTGAGTTCATTAATTCGTTTGTGCATGTTTTTGCTGTCTTTATTATGAGCGTCCTCTATTTGTCTGCACTGTTCATTTAACCACACTTCCTTTGCTTCTCTGCATTTGCGTCTTATTTCTTTATTTATCTTGCTATATTTTTCTTGGTTATTTTTACTCCTCCTCCTCTTGTCCATCAGTCCTAAGATGTCGTCTGTCATCTATTTATTTTTAGGGGCTTCTTTTTCGGTGATATTATCTCCGTAACAGTTTGGTGGATAGAATCTTTCTCTCACATCTAAATTGCTATTTGTACTATATTTTTCCCCTTTCTCTCACATCTAAATTGCTATTTGTACTATATTTTTCCCCTTTCTCTCACATCTAAATTGCTATTTTTACTATATTTTTCCCCTTTCTCTCACATCTAAATTGCTATTTGTACTATATTTTTCCCCTTTCTCTCACATCTAAATTGCTATTTTTACTATATTTTTCGAAGGATAACAATTTGGCCTCTTCACATTCGCTTTACTGAGCTCAAGACTCTTGTTGGACCCTAAACAAAGATGTCAGATCACTGCTAGTGTTGAAATCCTCCGTTCTACTGGGCAAAGTGAGGGAGCTAACACACTCCTACCTGGTACTGGAGCTGTAGATGTACCTAGCTCCACAAACAGGTCTGATCTTTCATTTAAGGCAACATCTGAATGTCGAAGGACACAAATTAAGGCCGTTGTGAGGACAGGAAAGATGAAAGGACAAAAACCGTGCTACATGCGCGCCAAAAAGTATTGAAAAACTTCCATCAGTAGCGGGCCTTGTCCATGTATCTTTATTTAAGAACTAAATCTATCTATCTATCTATCTATCTATCTATCTATCTATCTATCTATCTATCTATCTATCTATCTATCTATCTGTCTATCTATCTATCTATCTATCTATCTATCTATCTATCTATCTATCTATCTATCTATCTATCTATCTGTCTATCTATCTATCTATCTATCTATCTATCTGTCTATCTATCTATCTATCTATCTATCTATCTATCTATCTATCTATCTATCTATCTATCTATCTATCTGTCTGTCCGTGTCTACCTGATTTTACTGTGCGCCTACTCTTCCGTGTATGCATTCGTCCTATTCTTCTGTATGTCTGTCTATCTATCTGTGAAGCTAATCTCTACGAATATATGTGTGTGTGTGTGTGAAAGAGTGTGTGTGTGTGTGCGCGCGCACAGATGCATGCGATATTGTCTAGGTACAGGAAACCAAACAAATTAACTTGGAAAAACTGCTGAGACAGGAGGGGTAAAACTGGAACATTTGAAAGAAATGAAACCTGACAGCGCCACCGCGTGACATCCCGCGAGCTATTGAGTACAACGTGCTGACGTCGAAGCACTCACTCTATCAATGGGAGATTTCAGTTTCTGTAACTGTTATTGTTCTCAATGAAGAACGAAAGTAGAAAGGGAAGTGACTCTTAGAAAAAAAAGATATTTGTAAGCGATGAGGTTCTGCACCATGATGGATAGTCAGACAGACAGCATCAAACAGGTTTCCTGCAGGCAATCTCGAGCGACCAGGCACCGGCTTTTATCGCAATTTTTATCTATGCACATATAAAACGAGAGTTTTCGCATGAATCTCCATCTTATCACAAATGTCGAGCCGGTGGTTGAGGTAAGAATTTACGAAGTGACAAAAGAAGTTTTCAAAACACAGAAAAAAGATACTTCTTGGAAATAAAAAACAGATACGACTCCGAAATAAAAAGACACGTCTCTGAAATAAAAGAAGACACATCTCTGAAAAAAAAAGAAAGACATATCTCTGAAAAAAAAAAGAAGGACACATCTCTGAAATAAAAAGACACCTCTCTGAAATAAAAAATCAGACGTCTTAAAATAGTTCTGTTCTTGACATTGCAGCATGCAGGAAACTTTCTACTGCAAAGATCTAAACAATGCACAACCTGTTAGATTACCATAGGACGTACCACCTCATTCCCCCCCCCCCCCCCCACCCCTAGACATGTATTTCGACCCTTTTAAACTCCTGGGGGTCGACTCATCGCGATCTTGCTTCTCTGAGGTCTGCAAGTTGTTGGAACTCTTTCTTTCCGTGCCCCGACTTGTACCTAATGTGGTACACAGAATCTTGAAATAAAGCATCTTAGTTCTTCCACCATCCGGGAGCCGGTGTTGGCAGTAGCAGATTATGATATGTCATAGTTTCCATTGCTTATTTTGCATGGCAGTAGCAGATTATGATATGTCATAGTTTCCATTGCTTATTTTGCATGGCAGTAGCAGATTATGATATGTCATAGTTTCCATTGCTTATTTTGCATGGCAGTAGCAGATTATGATATGTCATAGTTTCCATTGCTTATTTTGCGTGGCAGTAGCAGATTATGATATGTCATAGTTTCCATTGCTTATTTTGCGCGATCAATGTCCGTCATGAAGCCTTTTCTGCTTGTCTCTTCATGTCTAGTTGCTTACACAAACCTCAAGCTGACGCCGACGGTAACTCATCTAACTCAAACACTTACAGTGCTGTAACTCACCTAGCTCAAACACTTACAGTGCTGTAACTCCTCTAGCTCAAACTCGTGCAGTGCTGTAACTGCTCTATCTCAAGCTCCTGTAGTGATATAACTCCTCTAGCTCAAACTCTGCAGTGATGTATCTCCTCCAGCCCAAACTCTTGGTAAGGAGCACGCCTGAGGCACTATAAGAATATCTGGCCTTGACAGGTGAAGAAAAGGTGTGTGTGGTGTGCAAGGCGCAGCAATGGACGCTTGATGGAGATTGGCTTATTCATTAGCTTTCAATTGACGCTTGATGGTGATTGGCTTATTCATTAGCTTTCAATGGACGCTTGATGGTGACTGGCTTATTCATTAGCTTTCAATGGATGCTTGATGGCGATTGGCTTATTCATTAGCTTTCAATGGACGCTTGATGGTGATTGGCTTATTCATTAGCTTTAAATGGACGCTTGATAGTGATTGGCTTATTCATTAGCTTTCAATTGACGCTTGATAGTGACTGGCTTATTCATTAGCATTCAATGGACGCTTGATGGTGACTGGCTTATTCATTAGCTTTCAATGGACGCTTGATGGTGACTGGCTTATTCATTAGCTTTCAATTGACGCTTGATGGTGATTGGCTTATTCATTAGCTTTCAATGGACGCTTGATGGTGACTGGCTTATTCATTAGCTTTCAATGGATGCTTGATGGCGATTGGCTTATTCATTAGCTTTCAATGGACGCTTGATGGTGATTGGCTTATTCATTAGCTTTAAATGGACGCTTGATAGTGATTGGCTTATTCATTAGCTTTCAATTGACGCTTGATAGTGACTGGCTTATTCATTAGCATTCAATGGACGCTTGATGGTGACTGGCTTATTCATTAGCTTTCAATGGACGCTTGATGGTGACTGGCTTATTCATTAGCTTTCAATGGACACTTGATGGTGATTGGCTTATTCATTAGCTTTCAATGAACATGGATGAATGGATGGATTATTTAGATCTGTTTACCTGTGTTCCCTTCCTACCTGTTCACCACAAGAGATGTTACAGATATCCGTAACTTACAACTGTGTAACTTACTTACAACTGTGTAACTTACTTACAACTGTGTAACTTACTTACAACTGTGTAACTTACTTACAACTGTGTAACTTACTTACAACTGTGTAATTTACAAATTCTTCCAGAACGTACAATTCTCTCCCCTTCTTTCTACCCTAGACCGGATGGTTTGCTTCTATTTTTTATTTTGTTTTCTTACACAAAAAAAGCTTAATTAAATAAAGAATTTACTTTAAAGTAACAATATTTATATAAAACAGTCTTCACAAATACAGTCAATGTTTCCTTTGCAGAGAAGACTCCACCAAAAACATTTACCAACTGAAAGGCAATTAATTATATTTTATCCAACAAGGCGATGCCCGATAGGCCTACACATTTATGTATTTCCTCTAATTCTTTACAAACTGAAGGCCAAAACCGACAACGAATTACCTAGGAACTTCTCCACTTCATAATCCTGACTTCCATTCCGTCCACGAAAGACGAATTAATCACTGGTTTAATAGATTAAAACAGATGATTCCTGCAAAAAACAGTGCGCTCCGTGAAGCTACAAAAATCTGGGACAACAAAAGGCCCAAATAACTGATGCCAAATACACGGTTATGCAAGATAATTTAGCGAAATGTCTGCGAGCAGCAGGGATTTCTTAACATTTGAAAAACCACAGAAACAGTAAAAAAACACACACACACTCACACACATGCACACACGCACGCACACACACACACACACACACGCACGTTGCTGTGTACATTTTTTTTAACATGTGGACAATGAATAGATTATATGAGACAAAATGAAAGTAAACTTTTTCTTAATTTAATAGTGTATTTTTTTTTAAAGTGGTACAAATTCTATGGCTTGTCAATCTAGAGTTAGTTTATAAACAGTACGTAGTTGGTTTAATCTAGGTTAGTTTATAAACAGTACGTAGTTGGTTTAATCTAGGTTAGTTTATAAACAGCATGTAGTTGGTTTAATCTAGAGTTAGTTTATAAACAGCATGTAGTTGGTTTAATCTAGAGTTAGTTTATAAACAGCATGTAGTTGGTTTAGCATAGGTTATGTTATAAACAACATTTAGTTTGTTTAATCTAGGTTAGTTTACAGATAACATGTAGTTAGTTTAATTTAGGCTAGTTTATAAACACCTTGTAGCTGGCTTTATGTAGGATACTTTTATAAACAATATAAGCTGAAGTTATAAATTATAATTTTATAAACTATGTTTAGCTGATTTTGTAAAGGATTATTTGAAGCTGACTTTATGCCGGATAAGTATTATAAACCATTGTAAGTTGATTTTAAGTTGAATAAATTTACGAAATATTTGTAGCTGATTTTATGTAGGTTAAGTTTTAAAATATTCGCAGCTGAGATTTATACGTTTTAAACTACTTATATCTAATTTTAAACAAGATAACTTTATAAAATACTTGTAGATTATTTTAGGAAGGATAAATTTTAAAATATTCATAGCTGACCTTACGTGGGACAAATTTTCTAAATTATTTTAAAAGCTGATTTTATCTAGAATACGTTTAGAAACTATTTGTAGTTGAACATATGAAAGCTTGGTGTATGTTTAGCCAGGAATTTCCAACATAAACTGAAACCTTTTTTTTGTGGTTTTATGTTTAAAAAGACTCCCTATATCATGGGTAGAACAGTTATACGCAGATTATTTAGTAGATTCCAATGACTGGCTGTAGTAGAAGACGTACATAAAATGATCTCTGAGTTTATTCAGTTAATGCTGGAAGAAGAATTTTACACCCCAGTTTAGACAGTTAATGCTGGAAGAAGAATTGTACTCCCCAGTTTAGACAGTTAATGCTGAAAGAAGAATTGTACACCCCAGTTTAGACAGTTAATGCTGAAAGAAGAATTGTACACCCCAGTTTAGACAGTTAATGCTGAAAGAAGTATTGTACACCCCAGTTTAGACAGTTAATGCTGAAAGAAGTACTGTGTACACCCCAGTTTAGACAGTTAATCCTGAAAGAAGAATTTGTACACCCCAGTTGTAGTCATTCATACAAGCACTTTAGAAACAGATATCAGAAATTTTAAACAAGGTAACGGAAATGCAACCCTCAAGTGTCATTGGACGGATTATCTTCTCTGTTTCTTTCCTTATAATTATTACCTCATGGATGAAGATCTGGCTAAGGGTGACGAGAGATGTCGTAAACAACAAAACAACATTGTTATAGTTGTCGCTAAGTATAACATTTTGTTAATGGTAGTGCGAAGTGTTACTTGTTTTGTTACTGTGATTGTGGAGGTAATAATGGAGCTTATTAAATAATCCAGTTAGAAAACAGAATCAATTAAATAATCCAGTTAGAAAACAGAATCAGCTACTCATTTTAATTTCGGTCTTTCTTCCCTACTTTTTTTTTGGGGGGGGGGGGGTTGAGGGGAGAGGGGGGGGGGGAGGCGTGAAGGACTGATTGATCTTTATTTCCAAAAGGGTTAAGAATTGGGCACGCAGGCCCGTCTGACATTCTGCCCTTTATCATACATCTTTCACTCTATTCCAGACATTCTACAAATATGCTGTTCATATAACAAACATAACTAACACTGAAGCTGAGAGACATACAATAAAATATAACATTTACGTTTCACTCTTAAACATTCACTCAGTACAGAAGTAACTACATACATTATAAATGACTATCTACTAAACAAAAATTTCGAACTATTCAGAATAAACAATTAATTGTATTCGGTGTCTGTAAGAGCAGTTTAAGATAACTTTTAAGTTTTATGATTCATGGAGGCATGTAGTCGACATCAAACAGATATTGGGAAAGCTTGTAGTTGTAGGAAGGAGTATAATTTATATTTTTTTAATGCAGAATGGGAGGGTATTCCAAAGATGAGCAGCAGAATAACTAAAGCTTTTTTTTGTAAAGATCAAGTCTAGGTTTTGGAAGACATATGCTGTTCAAGCGTTGGCTGCACTTTGGGCTAAATTTAAACAGGTTCTATAGATAAGGCGGGGCATGCCGTGAAAGAATTTGATGTACTAACTTGGCTTTGTTGAAGAGGAACCTGTTCTTAAGAGGTAGTATTTTGAGGAGGCGTGGTGAAGTCGGTGGGGGGGGGGGGGCTTCAAACTCGTCATTTCCATACTTTCTTTAAATCTGGAGTTGTTTTCCTTCTTTTTCTCCATTGTCGACTCCCTCTCCCTCTCTCTTTGTTTCTTTCTCTATTAATCTTTGTCTGTCTTACTCTCTGTCTGTGTCTCCCTGCTTGTCTATCTCTCTTTCTTTCTGCCTGCATCTTTTTTCTGTCTACATTTCTCTCTCCATCAATGTCTCTCTGTTTTCGCACTGCCTCTCATTCTATACACTTGACATTTTTTCTCCTTCTGCATGCTCACACACACACACACACTCTCTCTCTCTCTCTCTCTCTCTCTCCCTCTGTTTCTCTGTCTGTTTGTCTCTCCGTTCTTTGCTTCTCCTGTTGAAATTATTTGTTTTCCTGAAATTCATCTTGAGAGGAAGAACTTTTAATGAGCTCAGATTCACACACTGGTGACGTTTAAAGGAAACCATTGTTGTCCAATCTGTTTAACCATGTTTTGTTTTCTTTTCTGTGCGCAGTGACAATATACGAGGGGCACCAACAAATTATTTCAGCTTACCTGTACTGCTTAACCGTGGATCTCGCCACGCACACGTTAAGGTTATACTTTATTGTGTTCGATGTACTCACGCCCAAAGTATACGCACCGTTGTCAGAGTTCTAGCAATTTCCGCATATTCTCTCAGAACCAATTTTTGAGGGCACTGCACGCCCACTGAAGGACGGCCTCTTGCAATTCTTCAATATCTTTTAATCTTTGGCCTTTCAAACCCATCTTTATAGCTTCAAGCAGTGCAGAGTCGTCAGGAGCAAGGTCGGGAGAATATGGTGGGTGTGGCAACATGATAAATCCAAAGGACTCCAAGTTAGCAATTTTCGTGGCTCGTGTGTGGTCGTGCATTGTCATGCAGGAGCAACCCGAAACTGGACCGCGTTCCCTTACGCCGCTGTTGGATTTTGCGGCTTAAACTTTTTCTAATGACTCGCAGTAACGTTCACTGTTGATTGCAATCCCTGCGGTAATCCAGTCAACCAAGAGTAGGTCATGGTTATCTAAAAAAGAAAACAAAATCTGTAGCCATCGGCTTCCCTGCTGAAGTACCTGACGTTTTAGTGCTCCCCGCCTTGTCGTGCCTGCATGGGGAGACTAGGCGTGCTTTGATGACATATATACTCGTTCTTAACTGACATATATCGTCATTTCTCTAGCAACAAGCAACGCTGGAAACATGACGCCGGTCTAAATTTTGTATATGTGCCCCTTCTAATTAACGTTATCGTCCTCGAGATTATCACAGTTTAGGCAAGTACGGAGAGTATCTTACACTGATTCTCTTAGAACGTATTTTTACGTTCACAACGTTTAGTTTATTATTATTATTATCATTATTATTATTATTTACAAAGATGCTCCTAAAATGATTAGTGATAAACTTATAATAAAGTTACATCGTAATTCCTACAAAATAATGCATGTATAAAATGCAACCAGCCTATAAATTATTTCCCTTTCTTTATGTGATACAGATACAACAAAATTGCACGTTATTATAATTTAACATCAGATAATTACGTTATTCTAATTTTTAAAAATATAATGATCCCTGTAAAGAATAAATGATAAAGCATTGTCTCTTCAAAACAGTGACGTGGGTAATTTTCTTATCAAAACTCTTCTAAGAACACAGTGACCCAACCTTGTGACCCCTACTTCCTATTCTCCCGCAATTAGTCTGATTTTTGAAAATACGAAGTTAAAGAAAACTGAGAAAAAAAAAGTGAGAATAAAACGTTTTTTTCTTTTTTTTTTCGCTTCCAGTGAAGATTTGCCATATTTTGAGTTAGTGTTTTTTGAATTTGTTGTAATTTTGAATATTTTAGTATTAATTTTTAGTCATACAGATTTGAGAAGAAGAAATTATTAGTTCAAGGTTGTCTAAAATATTCCGTCCCTTTCTCGGTTATACCTTGTCTTGTAATTTTCTTCCAGTGATGTCTTAGGAGACAGTGATTAGAAAATACCCACGATCGTCTCCTGTTATTATGAAGGTATATTAAACATAATCGACCATATTATGAATGTCTGTTACTTATTCCTTGCCAGTTTGTAATGTTCAACTTGTGACAGAAAAACTACAGAAGAGCCAACCTGGCAAGTAATTCTAAGCCGGCTGCCACAAGTTAATCTTCTGCCATTTTCATAAATCTCTCAGAAATTTATGTAGTTTATTTGAAATTTATCACAAGGCGTAAAGAACATACATCTTTGTTTTTAAATTAAAACTGACTGGTTATGTAGAGTGTCATGACAGAGAAGTACCCGGGTGAGACAATGATGGGGAAGGATATTCTGCTGTAGATATCAGACAGAAGGACTTTTGCTAGACATATGGCAGCTGGTAGAGAGGAGGCCAAGTGGTTGGGCCAGATTACAAACGGAGCTTAATCAGAATGTGAAACGGACGAGATGGTTGTCATATGGTTGAATTCATCTGCATACGTAATCCGCCTTCAGTGAGACAGGATCTGAGGAAGCTCGAGAGTACATGCGGGATGTCCTGAGTTTACTTCCTCCAGTGGACTGGTGTTCTCTCATCTCTATGATCTGCTTCGGTGAGGATCAGTCAGAGACGTCGTAGGGTCTTGAACAGTTCTGATTCGTGCACTTTTGACAATTACGTCGCTTCTTTACAATTTAGTTATCTGGTGTGCCATCCCGGAATTGTGAGGGATAACAGCCTCAAGCGGGTGATCAACGCGCGGACCACAAGTCTTCGTAAAGGTTAACAGCCTCAGGTTGGTGATCAACGCGCGGACCGCAACTCTTCGTAAAGGATAGCAGCCTCAAGCGGGTGATCAACGCGCGGACCGCAACTCTTCGTAAAGGATAGCAGCCTCAAGCTGGTAATAAACGCGCGGACCGCAACTCTTCGTGACTGCTACTTGTCAACAAACAGATTCACTAAATCAGGTAACATTAACATTGTCCGCCACTGATTCACTAGATCAGATGAAGTTAATATTGTCCGCCACTGATTCACTAGATCAGATGAAGTTAATATTGTCCGCTACTGATTCACTAGATCAGGTAACATTAACATTGTCAGCCATTGACTTAATAGATCAGATGACGTTAACATTGTCCGCCATTAATATAATAGATCAGATGACGTTAACATTGTCCGCCATTAATATAATAGATCAGATAACGTTAACATTGTCCGCCATTAATATAATAGATCAGATGACGTTAACATTGTCCGCCATTAATATAATAGATCAGATAACGTTAACATTGTCCGCCATTAATATAATAGATCAGATAACGTTAACATTGTCCGCCATTAATATAATAGATCAGATAACGTTAACATTGTCCGCCATTAATATAATAGATCAGATAACGTTAACATTGTCCGCCATTAATATAATAGATCAGATGACGTTAACATTGTCCGCCATTAATATAATAGATCAGATAACGTTAACATTGTCCGCCATTAATATAGATCAGATAACGTTAACATTGTCCGCCATTAATATAATAGATCAGATAACGTTAACATTGTCCGCCATTAATATAATAGATCAGATAACGTTAACATTGTCCGCCATTAATATAATAGATCAGATAACGTTAACATTGTCCGCCAATGATTCACTAGATCAGATAACTTTAATATTGTCCACTACACGTTGCTTCCATTTCATGTGATGGTTTGTACTTATAACCACCCAAATAACTGTCTTCCTCTGTCCATCTTCCTCATCTCTCAGATGTCTATTTCTCTTAGCCTTTACCTCCTATTTCTTTTACCTTTTCAAGGTGTGATTGCACTCTCTCCCCCTCTTCTATCTTCTCATGATACGTCAAAAGAATGTTAGGGTTTTTCAAGGTACAGTGTAATTAGGCACATTCTGTCTCTCAAGGTGAATAAATGAAGCAGGAGCCAGTTTTTAAAAATCTGTGTTTTTTGTGGGGTTTTGTGTGTGTGTGTGTGTGTCTTTTATAAAGGCGTTCTGCTGACATGTTTGTATCTTCTCGTTGCTTTCAATATTTTATCATTTGTTTTGTCTTTTATGCTGTCCTTGACACAGATCTTGTGCTCAAATATTGGATTGTTCGTCTTGTGTTCTGATAACTTCCTCTCTCTTTTGTCACTGCTTGTAAACCTGCTCTGTATATATCTTCTATGTGCAGTCTCTAAACCTGCTCTCTCTCTCTCTCTATATATATATATATATATATATATATATATATACTACGTGCTGTCTGTAAACCTGCTTTATATTTGTATTCAACGAGCAATCTCTTTATGTATACGCAGAATATTACTTGTAGTCTATTTACATATACGCAGAATATTACTTGCATTCTATTTAAATATAGGCAGAATATTACATGCATTCTATTTCAGTATATGCAGAATATTTCTTGCATTCTATTTCCACATAGGCAGAATATTACTTGCATTCTATTTACATATACGCAGAATATTACTTGCATTCTATTTACATATACGCAGAATATTACTTGCATTCTATTTACATATAGGTAGAATATTACTTGCATTCTATTTCCATATAGGCAGAATATTACTTGCATTCTGTTTGCATACAGACAGAATATTACTTGCATTCTGTTTACATATACGCAGAATATTACTTGCATTCTATTTACATACAGGCAGAATATTACTTGCATTCTGTTTACATATACGTAGAATATTACTTGCATTCTATTTACATATTGGCAGAATATTACTTGGAGTGTATTTACATATTCGCGGAATATTACTTGCAGTCTATTTACATAAGTGTATATGTTCCAGTATATTTGACATAATAAAGTTTGGAACAATGTTGCTCGTCCTACCGGAGGCCGTGGTTCAAGTCCCAGGTAATTCTCCTGCCATGTCTCCTTCTCTCACGTCTACAAGTGCTATGATTTGTTTTCT
Organism: Achatina immaculata; assembly: GCA_009760885.1. Taxonomy (NCBI): domain Eukaryota; kingdom Metazoa; phylum Mollusca; class Gastropoda; order Stylommatophora; family Achatinidae; genus Lissachatina; species Lissachatina immaculata. Next base: position 35,609,790 of record CM019705.1, on the reverse strand, counting down.
AGGTCTGACCATACAACTCTATGTTCTGTTGCTTTACCGTGAGAAAGCCTCGTTGCTTCCTATTTGTAATAATTTGTAGTAACCTAACAACATAACTGCACGCTCAAAAACCACAGAAAGAACCGGAGATGTTGTTTTCATAGAATAAAAGAAACTGAAAGTGCCTTATGAAAGCCACTAGAAATCCACAGAGGGTTTCTACAAACACGAAATGTCTCTTAACTTCCTTCAGCCAAACTTAACTTCCTTCAGCCAAACTTAACTTCCTTCAGCCAAACTTAACTTCCTTCAGCCAAACTTAACTTCCTTCAGCCAAACTTGGCACACACAAAAAAACTTTATCGAGAAAGCTGTCTCCAGACTCTTCAAACCCGATGTGATAAAAATAGACGATAAATCGTGAAAGACTGTGACATGCACTTCTCACAAACTTCATTGCCGTCAGATCAGAAAAATTAACAACGGACACTCACAAAATCTTCAGCTTAATAAATAAAGACTAGCATGGATTTACTGTTCACTTCTTGGATTTGAAGCGGAGTTGATTTGAAAGAAGCCAGCTGCAAAAATAACAGCTGGAGTAGATCAATATCATGAGTATGGAAACCCGTAGGAGTCAGAAATTTCTCCTGTCGCATTGAACATTAACTGGTGACTTGCAAAACGTGCTGGAAATATTCAGGATTCTTATCCCCTGATTGTTGAAGACTGTCACCCTCCAAGGAAAAGAAACAATTTTTTCCAGAGAATTTGAAGATCAGCAGCGGGAAGTGGAGCAGGAGAAGAATGATACATGAACAATAAAATCCAACATTATGTCTACTTAAAATCATCAAGCTGTGGTTGATAAAAGCAACGATTCTCATCTCCAGGTACTTCAGAAGAATAACAAAAAGAAGAAGAATTGTTAGATAATCCACTAATTTGTCTATGTTAGTCTAAAATAAAGATAGAAAAACAAAGTAACACTCATTTATTTGCAGAGCATTTTGCTTTGAAGCGAGGTTGCTGGAAATAATGAGACCAGCACAAAATGTAGGTTTCTCTTCATTCATTGGTCTTAGAAACCCTTATATAAACGGTCAGTTTGAGACTGTTTCATCCTCTGCTCTTAAAAACTCTAATATAAACAGTTTGAGACTGTTTCATCCTCTGCTCTTAAAAACTCTAATATAAACAGTCTGAGATTGTTTCATCCATTGATCTTAAAAACTCTAATATAAACAGTTTGAGACTGTTTCATCCTCTGCTCTTAAAAACTCTAATATAAACAGTTTGAGACTGTTTCATCCTCTGCTCTTAAAAACTCTAATATAAACAGTTTGAGACTGTTTCATCCTCTGCTCTTAAAAACTCTAATCATCCATTGATCTTAGCAACTCTAACATAAACAGTCTGAGACTTTCATCCCCTTGTCTTAGGAACCCTAATGTAAACAGTGTGAGAATTTCATCACCTGGTCTTAGAAAACCTAATGTAAACAGTGTGAGAATTTAATCTCCTTGTCTTAGAAACCCTAATGTAAACAGTTTGAGAATTTCATCTCCTTGTCTTCGAAACCCTAAAGTAAACAGTCTGAGAATTTCATCCCCTCGTCTTAGAAACCATAATGAAAACAGTCTGAGACTTTCATCACCTGGTCTTAGAAACCCTAATGTAAACAGTGTGAGAATTTCATCACCTGGTCTTAGAAAACCTAATGTAAACAGTGTGAGAATTTAATCTCCTTGTCTTAGAAACCCTAATGTAAACAGTCTGAGAATTACATCCCATGGTCTTAGAAACCCTAATGTAAACAGTGTGAGACTTTTGTCACCTGGTCTTAGAACCCCTAATGTAAACAGTGTGAGAATTACATCCTCTGGTCTTAGAAACCCTAATGTAAACTGTCTGAGAATTACATCTCCCTGCCTTAGAAACCCTAATGTAAACAGTCTGAGACTTTCATCTCTTTGTCTTAGAAACCCTAATGTAAACAGTCTGAGACTTTCATCTCTTTGTCTTAGAAACCCTAATGTAAACAGTCTGAGACTTTCATCCCCTTTGTCTTAGAAACCCTAATGTAAACAGTCTGAGACTTTCATCCCCTGGTCTTAGAAACCCTAATGTAAACAGTCTGAGACTTTCATCACCTTGTCTTAGAACCCCTAATGTAAACAGTCTGAGAATTTCATCCCCTTGTCTTAGAAATCCTAATGTAAACAGTCTAAGACTTTAATCCCCTGGTCTTAGAAACACAAAGGTAAACAGTCTGAAACTTTCATCATTTTGTCTGAGAACCCCTAATATAAACAGTGTGAGACTTTCATCCCCTCGTCTTAGAAACCCTAATGTAAACAGTCTGAGACTTTCATCCCATGGTCTTAGAAACCCTAATGTAAACAGTTTGAGACTTTCATTCCCTGGTCTTAGAAACCCTAATGTAAACAGTCTGAGACGTTCATCCCCTGGTCTTAGAAACCCTAATGTAAACAGTCTGAAAATTACATCCCCTTTGTCTTAGAAACCCTAATGTAAACAGTCTGAGAATTACATCCCCTTGTCTTAGAAACCCTAATGTAAACAGTCTGAGAATTACATCCCCTTGTCTTAGAAACCCTAATGTAAACAGTCTGAGACTTTCATCCCCTGGTCTTAGAACCCCTAATGTCAACAGTGTGAGACTTTCATCCCCTTTGTCTTAGAAACCCTAATGTAAACAGTCTGAGACTTTCATCACCTTGTCTTAGAACCCCTAATGTAAACAGTCTGAGACTTTCATCACATGGTCTTAGAACCCCTAATGTAAACAGTCTGAGACTTTTATCCCCTGGTCTTAGAAACCCTAATGTAAACAGTCTGATAATTTCATCCCCTCGTCTTAGAAACTCTAATGTAAACAGTCTGATAATTTCATCCCCTTGTCTTAGAAACCCTAATGTAAACAGTGTGAGACTTTCATCCCCTGGTCTTAGAAACTCTAATGTAAACAGTCTGAGACTTTCATCTCTTTGTCTTAGAAACCCTAATGTAAACAGTCTGAGACTTTCATCCCCTTTGTCTTAGAAACCCTAATGTAAACAGTCTGAGACTTTCATCCCCTGGTCTTAGAAACCCTAATGTAAACTGTCTGAGAATTACATCCCCTTTGTCTTAGAAACCCTAATGTAAACAGTCTGAGAATTACATCCCCTTGTCTTAGAAACCCTAATGTAAACAGTCTGATAATTACATCCCCTTGTCTTAGAAACCCTAATGTAAACAGTCTGAGACTTTCATCCCCTGGTCTTAGAACCCCTAATGTCAACAGTGTGAGACTTTTATCCCCTGGTCTTATAAACCCTAATGTAAACAGTCTGATAATTTCATCCCCTTTGTCTTAGAAACCCTAATGTAAACAGTCTGAGACTTTCATCCCCTGGTCTTAGAAACCCTAATGTAAACTGTCTGAGAATTACATCCCCTTTGTCTTAGAAACCCTAATGTAAACAGTCTGAGAATTACATCCCCTTGTCTTAGAAACCCTAATGTAAACAGTCTGATAATTACATCCCCTTGTCTTAGAAACCCTAATGTAAACAGTCTGAGACTTTCATCCCCTGGTCTTAGAACCCCTAATGTCAACAGTGTGAGACTTTTATCCCCTGGTCTTATAAACCCTAATGTAAACAGTCTGATAATTTCATCCCATCGTCTTAGAAACCCTAATGTAAACAGTCTGAGACTTTCATCCCCTGGTCTTAGAAACCCTGATGTAAACAGTCTGAGACTTTCATCCCATGGTCTTAGAAACCCTAATGTAAACAGTCTTAGACTTTCATCACATGGTCTTAGAAACCCTAATGTAAACAGTCTGAGACTTTCATCCCATGGTCTTAGAAAGCTTGACTCATACAACCTGAGACTGATGATACCGTGATATGAACATCCCACGAGTGTCTGATGGTTCCTTTTATATGAACACCCCACGACTGTCTGATGGTACGTTGACATGAACATCCCACGACTGTGTGATGGTACGTTGACATGAGTAGCCTAAGACTGTCTGATGATACCCTGACATGAACATCCCACGATTGTCTGATGGTACCTTGACATGAAAATCTCACGACTGTTTGATGGTACGTTGACATGAACATCTCACGACTGTCTGGTGGTATCTTGACATGAACATCCCACGACTGTGTGATGGTACGTTGACATGAACATCCCACGACTGTGTGTTGGTACGTTGACATGAACATCCTACTACTGTCTGATGGTACGTTGACATGAACATCCAACGAATGTCTGATGGTACGTTGACATGAACATCCAACGACTGTCTGATGGTACGTTGACATGAACATCCCACGACTGTCTGATGGTACATTGACATGAACATCCAACGACTGTCTGATGGTACCTTGAAATTAACAGCCTGGTCCTTCTTCAACTGCTTGGTCTTGAACACCTCGACAGTATGTGTCCTTGACCTGAACCCTGCAAGTGTGTAGAAAGTTAGACAACTGTAACATCTGGAGACAATATGACTCGAGTTTCATGTTGTTAAATAATTAATCAAAATATATTTAGAACAAAAGTACGGTAGTTTGAGTAAACTTTATGAATATTTAATAGAACGAATTCTTTAAAAATGATGTGCTTTGATGTGTTTTTGTCATCCATGCCTATGGCGAATTATAGGTTGCCATGCATTACTGTAGTTTGCTGTAGTTTGTCATCCTCTTCATAGTCAGCTAAAGTTTTTCATTGCTTCATATAGTTGGCTGTTTATTAACATCTGGGACTTTATGACTACGGTTTGCAGTATTTAGCCATCCCTTCTTATCTAGGGCACCATAGTTTCGTGTAACTTGTTATATAGTATGCCATACCTATCTATGACTGACTGTAATATGTCATAACTTCGTGTGGTTTTCTATAGTTATCATACTTAATTATGATTAATTATAGTTTGCCATACTTATCTATGACTAGTTCTATTATGGCATAACTGAGTGTGACTTCCTTCAGTTAATCTCGCTAGTTATGACTTGATATTATTTGCCATACCATAACTAAGGCTATGGTTTGTCATACCTATTTATGACTGGTTATAATTTGTCACAACCATCTATGACTGGCTATAGTTTGTCATACCATTATGTGGTTTCCTCTAATTACCATTCTTAGTTGACACCGGTTATATATTTTGCCAACCCCAACTATGCCTGGTTATAGCTCTCTACATCTGTTCGGCATCGCCATCTATAGCTCACCATCCTGGGTTATAATTCAACATAGCTTCATGGATTCGCCATACTTGTCATCAAAACGGAAGTATTTTCATACCTCTGTGTGTGGTGGTGGTGGTGGTGGTGGTGGTGGTGGTAGTGGTGAGGGGAGCGGAAAGGACGTCACAGCAAAAAGTTTCAACGGTAATTTTTTTACCTGTCCAGATCCCTCAGGGTTAGTTTGTCCGTTCTTGACCTTAATTTATGCCACCGTGCTCCACTTTTTTTCCCTCAGACTCAAACTCATCCTAAAGTCGTCGCTTTCTTCTTCTTCTTCTTCGTCTTCTTCTTCACCGTCATCGTCATTAGAATTTCCTTCTCTTGCCTGTTAATCTTTTTTTAAAATTATTTTAATGGAAGGACTGAGAGAAAGTAGGACAACATTAAAAGCAGACAATAAAAATACAGACTTTCTGTGAGAAGCTATTTCTTAAGGCAACGCAGACATCATCAGACTCTCCCAAGACGTGATAGAAGTGTGCAGGTAAGTCTTCTCCACGGATTCTGATTCTGAGATCCCCCCCCCCCCACAAAGTCATGTGACGATAAAGTATAACCAAGATTGTTTTATTTTAACGTTTACTTTTTTATTTTAACGTTTATTTCTCTGGGCTGTTGCGGTATTTTATTAAAATAGTTCTGCTCCTGGCGTTCTAATCTGGAGCTTGTTTAGGGGGAAAGTAAAGCGTGAAGTAAGTTGCTTAAAATTAATTCTTGTCTGTCTAGCAAATTAACGACGGCTTTACGGAGAATATAGAAAAATCACGTGAGAGTTACTATAAGCCAAGAGGTTATACTGATGGATTATTTGGTATATATGTTTTCCGCGTAAAAGACTCGAAAGAAAAAATTGACTGATTTGCATGTGAAAAAAAAAAGGACGTGAGATTTTTTTGGGGAACTAGACAGAGAATCGACGGAAGGCGTTCGTGTGCGCGTGTGTGTTTGTGTTTGTGTGTTCTAGACAGAGAATTCATTGAAGATGTGCTTCTTTTAGACAGAGAACTCTCTGAAATAATATTTAAACAGAGAACATTCTGAAATAATATTTAGACAGAGAACTCTCTGATATAATATTTAGACAGAGAACTCTCTGAAATGATATTTAGACAGAGAACTCTCTAAAATGATATTTAGACAGAGAACTCTGGGAAATGATATTTAGACAGAGAACTCTCTGAAATGATATTTAGACATAGAACTCTCTGAAATGGTATTTAGACAGAGAACTCTCTAAAATGATATTTAGACAGAGAACTCTATAAAATGATATTTAGACAGAGAACTCTCTGAAATGATATTTAGACAGAGAACTCTCTAAAATGATATTTTGACAGAGAACTCTCTGGAATGATATGTAGACAAGCGAAGAGAAAATTCCAAAATGGTATAATATAAACAAAGAAATGCGTGAAATGATATTTAGACAAAAATACTATCTGAATATTTAGACAAAAGAAATATCTGAATATTAAGACAAAAATATATCTGAATATTTAGACAAAAAACTATCTGAATACTTAGTAAAAAAAAAAAATCTGAAAAAAAATTCTGAAATGATATTTAGACAAAATGAGAGAACTAACTAAAATTATATCTACATAGAGAACAATATGAAGTAATATTTAGGCAAAGAACTATTTCAAATGATATTTAGGTAAAGGACTAATTCAAATGGTATTTAGGTAAAGGACTATTTCAAATGATATTTAGGTAAATTACTAATTCAAATGATATTTAAACAGAAGACTGTCTGGAATGATATTTAGAGAAGCAGAGAGAACGATCTGAAATGATATTTAAACAAGGAACAACGGCAAATGATACAAAAACAGACAATGTGAAGTGATATTTACGCTTAGAGAAAAAAAACAACACAGAAAGAATAATCTTAAATTATAATTACCCAAAAAGAAAGAAACATCTGAAATGACATTTAGCTAGGGGAAAAAAACAAACAGAGAAAGAACTAAAATTATATTTCATTTAAAGAAAAAAAAAAGAGCAATAGGAAAAAATGAAATGATATTTAGATTATGAGAGAGAACTATTATCCACGTCAAATGTCATATCATCAACTGAAGGTTATTGATAATGAATATCATGTTTCAGCTATTAGTTTGTTTTTTACTGTCTCATAACAAGAGACATCGACTTCATTATCCGTTTCTGTTCACTACGACGTACATACGTGCAAGTTTCTTCATGCAGGTTTTTGTTCCGCAGTATGCTTTTCTGGTATGCGTTGGTTTACGCCCTCAAACATTACATCTGCCATCTTTCAGCAGTTCTCCGTATTCCTCACATTACTTTCAGCTGCTACATAATCTCTTACTGTATTGCGTTTCTTCTTTGCTCTGGCTTCCATAAAGACTTCACTATTCTTTACCCCACTCAACATACACAATCACTTTAACGCAGTATGTGCTTAGTTCTCTCTTTATCTAGAGTTACTAACAAAGTAATAAACAGGTGTAATAGTTCAGCTGCAGGATTAATCTTCTTTCGATCCAAAAAGTCTCCCAGGATTGAATTCAGTAACGCAGAATATTTCCTCTATAATGAATCTCATCTCCGTGATACGTCGAGCGAAGATTAATATCACCCAGAACATTCAACGGGTGTATAAACAGCTTCTGCTGTGCAACATCTGTGATGAGTTTATGATGATTTTAAGATGACAAAAATTCTCTCCAATCTATAGTGTAAATATCTTTCAATTAGTAATTCAAATTCTTTGTTTTTCTGTTGCCTTCTCCAGACAGGCTGCTCCGCAAACCACGCACATCCGCGTGTTCCAGAGGGTCAACATGACCCGGAAAAGAACATTTTCCTAGTCTCACCTACAGTCGGATCCGAATTAACACGAGATTTCAAAGAATTATAAAATTAGAGCCGGTGTGTGTTTTATGTTAAATGAAGATATCAAGAGACCAGGGACAGAATGATCCAGATGATAAGAGAAATGGCGACTACGATAAAAACTGGTTCTAGTAATGAAAGTAGACAGCTTTGTGTGATTCAGTTGTACAAAAAGATAGAAAGAGTGAGGAAAGTGAGCAGAGAGATGAATGGGAGAAATCAGGACGAGTACATACGAATGAAGAACATATAACACTTCAATATTTTGACAAAAGCTCTTTTAACTACCACATACACATAACGATTATATAATAATTCAATATTTCGACAAAAGTCTTTTTCAAGAATCACTTGATCACATGTGATCCAGATTATATAATTGTTGGAGATATGACCACCAGGAAAGCAGAAACATACAGATATCTAGGCACAGCTTCCATCAGCAGAAACACTGTAAGTGAGGAAATTAAAAGCAGAGAACAAATCGGGAATAAAATATACTTCGCTTGCAGCGCCTGTTAAAATCCAAAATCCAGTTCCAAAACATCAAGATAGCAAACTCTCTATCTATCTATCTATCTATCTATCTATCTATCTATCTATCTATCTATCTATCTATCTATCTATCTATCTATCTATCTATCTATCTATCTATCAATCTATCTATCTATCTATCTATCTATATCTCTGAGCCTTAAGTGCCCAAGGCACATGGGGCTTCCGCAAGGGTTTTCCACAAATGCCTGTCCTTTGCCTTTTTTTCTGCTCTTGCCCAGGTGAGCCCTCTATTGTTCAACATCCTTTCTGTTGTTCTTCTCCATGTCTCTTATGGTCTACCCTTACTTCTGTTCCCCTGTGGTGTCCATCTTAGTGCTATTTTTGGTAGTGAGTTGTCCGTCATTCGGAGCACATATCCCAACCATCGCCAGCGTCTTTCCTCAATAATTGTTGTCATTGGCTTCATCTGCATTTCTGCTAACAAGATGTTATTTCTCATGATGTTTGGCCAAAATATTTGTCTAATTCTTCAAGATAGCAAACTACACAACTATAATTAGACCAGACGTCAAGTATGGATTAGAAACGTGGAGTACAATAAAGAAAGATGAACAGCAGTTGGAGGTCTTTGAGAACAACATCCTAAGAAGAATCTTTAGCGCCATAAAAGATAGCAACAGTGAAGAATGGAGAGCTAGAAAGCTCTGAAGTTAACAGATTATTTAAATGACAGAGGATTATAACGCCCTCTTGGGAAATGGGGAAGTACAATATTGGAAGAAATGAAGGAAGGAGGAAAGACATGGTTTGAGGTATCCCGACTTCATCAAGGCAGGATTGGCTGGAGAACCTTTGTTGACGTCTTATGCTCCACTGGGAGTGCAGAGGACTGAAGAAGATGATGAATTATAAAAGTCTTGAAAGTGAACAGATTACACTGGTTGGGTTGTGTAGAAAGAAGAGAGCAAATGAAAATGATGTATGTACAAGAGATGAGGGGAAACAAGACCACGGGATAGACCAAGACCAGAGATGATAAGAGAACATAGAAGAGGACACACAGGAAATTGGTGTCAGCAACTGGAAAGAAAGATTAGGAATAGAGAGGAGTGGGGGCGAACTTTACCTGCAGCAGTGAGCCTTAATGGCTTGGAAAGCTGAAGAAGAAGAAGAAGAAGAAGAAAAAGTAGGAAGTGTGGTTTATGTAAAAACTCAGATGAAAATCCATTGTGATAGGCAAATGTCATTTGAGATAGCTGTCATGGTTAATGTATTTCTAATTTTTAAAGTCTGTGTTAATTATTACTTTACAGGATTAAAATATTTCCTCTCCTATTTCTCGGGTATCGTAACTTTACTTTATAAGTTAAAGCATTTTCCCCCCATATTCGTCTCTGGAACGTTACTTTATAAGGTGAATACTTTGCTCTTTTCTCTTGTTTAGTAACGTTATTTTATAAGCTAAAGTAATTTGTTCTGTATTCTAGTCTACCAGCAACATTATTTTATAAGCTAAAGTGGTTCTAAGGACTGCAAACGCGCCTCAAACAGCCTCTGGCAGTCAAGTCCAGCTCCTGGCCTTCCCGTGGCAGAACTGTTTAAACTGACAGGAGAAGGGGCGAGGGCGAATATCTGGCGCCTGAAAACCAGTTACTTAGGGTAGATGAGTGGCACGTTTGGTAGCTCATCTGCCGCTGTTGGCGAGATCTTCAGCTGCCGTGCGTGGAGCGGTGCTCTTCCCGGCCAATGAAGAAATTTGCAAATGAGGTTGCCGCGCAGCATCACTGCGGAAAAGGTGGTAGAAAGGATAAAGCGAAGCAAACAGTCAAATCACGGCACCTCTGGTCTAGAGGTCGGCCACGTCCTGAGTGCAGTCATATCGGGTGAAATGCATGAACCGGCTTGTCCCAGAGGTTAAGACACTGCTGGCGAGACTTTTCAAATGCCGCGCGTGGAGTGAAGCTCCTCCCGGTTAAGGAAGTAAATGCGGAAATAAAGGTTGCTGTGCGGCGCCGATGGGAAAAGGTGGTGGAAAGTGAAGTTTAACCTGGTATGTCCAGTAGTATCGCTACGAGAGCTATACCACGGCACCTCTGCTCTAGAGGCCGCCTACGTCCGAAATACACCTACACTGGTGAAATATGCCTAAACCGGCACACACCAGGGGTGGAACTCGATGGCTAGATATGTCATGCCACCTCCGCTCTAGAGGTCAGTAACGCCTGATAAACACCCATACTGGTGAATTTTGCCTAAACCGGCTCATACCAGGGGTGAATCTTGAAGGCTATGAATGTCACAGTACCTCTGCCCTAGAAGTCGGTCCCGTCCCAAACACGCCCATACTGGGAAATGCCTAAACCGGCTCAACCCAGGGGTAGAAGTCACTAGTGGCGAGGATTCGTCCTCCTGGACAAAAGCTCCATCCTGGTCACAACTAGGAAGGGTAGCGGCCACGACCGCAAAATGCTGAAGTCGGAGACACTGGACCAGGGAAGTCTAGATAGGCACCACCTCTCACCCGGCGGGGATGTCTGCGTATCCTAATCACGCTGAGGTTTTCCGGTGAGAAAGTCCAACTCTGGCCTGGGTGGGCTACCGCCTCTCACCCAGCAGGGATGCACTGATATTCCAAACACGTCGAGGTTTTCCGGTGAGAAAGTCCAACCCTAGACCAAACTGGTGCAATGAAAACCCGCTTCCGAGACCCAACAAGAATACAGGCTAAAGCACTGTGATACTCTGAACCCCTTGTGGTCCTTTCGTGGAACTCGTGTGGTCTATTTTGGACCACACAGGGGACCACGAGACCTAACGAGGACCACATGCGTGAATTCAGTAGGTTCACAGTGCGGTTTTTGGTGGTAGAAGTGAACGAAGAAGAAGAAGAAGAAGATAAGCTAAAGTAATTTGTTCTATATTCTTGTCTAGTAACATTATTTTATAAGCTAAAATATTTTGTTCCATCTTGTTTAGCAACATTACTTTATAAGCTAAAGTAATTTTCTAAATCTGTATTACGTAGTAACATTATTTTAGAAGCTAAATTATTTTTTTAAAATCTGTATTATTTAGTAACATTAGTTTAAAAGCTGAAGTAATTTTTTAATCTGTATTATTTAGTAACATTACTTTATAAGAAGAGTTCTTCAAATATCATGGACACAGAAAAGAACAAATATATCCACACTACAAGAACTTACTTAATATTCAAGAAGGCTATTAACAGAAGGGGATTAAACAGAGAAAACTTAAATATTTTGGACACATAAAACGTCATGATAATTTAGAGAAGACCGTCTTGGAAGAGTGCATAATGGGAAAAAGAAAGAGAGGAAGACCAAGGTAAAGATGGCTGCAAGACATCTTTGATAATCTGCAAATGGATGCATCAGCAACCGAGAGGCATACAGGAAAGCTGTTAGGGAGGCAAAGTTTCGCAAGGGACATGCAATGATTGACTGACATTATAAGCTAAAGTAATTTTTTTAAAATCTGTATTATTTAGTAACATTACTTTATAAGCTAAATTAATTTTTTTCACCTTTTTTATTTAGCAACATTACTTTATAGGCTAAAGTACATTTTTTTCCATATTTATTGTTTAGTAACATTACTATTAGCTTCTAATCAAGGGTGGTGACACCAGAAAGGAATGAATAATCTTTATTTTTCAAGGGTAAAGAATTGGGCACGCAGGCCCGTCTTACATTAAGCCCTTCATCACTCCATCTTTCATTCTTCCCACACACTTGATTTAGTACAAAAATACAAATTAAATTAGTAAAAACATATCAAAAGAGTGTAAGATTTAACTACTACATTCAAGGTAAAAGAGAAGAAGTAATTAACCTAATAAAATAGCACTCACGCACACATACACACATAGACATATACATAAATAAAAATACATTGTAAATACAGATCTTCTAACATATGTTTTTTTTAAACAAACATTAAAATAATTTCTAACAATATCTAACAAGTAAGTTAGAATTAGAATTGCAAAAGCAGCATTGACCTTCAAGAATCTTGAGAACATATGGCATTCAAAAGTTATAAGCACAAAAACCAAGTTAAGATTATTCAATTTAAATTTAATATCCACCCTCATTTATGCATGCGAAAGCTGGAAAACAACTAAAGAAATAGACAAGAAAGTAGACTCTTTTGAAAACAAATGCCTAAGGAAAATTTCGATATAAAGTGGAACGAATTCAAGAGCAATGCAGAGATAAGACAGATGAGCAAACAACAATCTATCTCAATGGTGATCAGAAAAAGAAGTCGGGCATATGTCGATCACGTGGTGAGAAGAGAGAATCCAAAAAAGCTATCAAGTGGAACACAACAGGTCAAAGAAAAAAAAAAGATCGACCACGTGAAACACTAAAGAAGACATTGTTAAGACAGGCCAAATTAGTAGGCATAAAATCCCTTAATGAAATTGAAAAGCTCGCCGAAAACAGGACAACCTGGCGAACTACCACGCAAGCCCTGTGTGACATTTAGCGGCACGGGAAGGATGTAAGAACATTATTTAATAAGCTAAAGTATCTTTTTCTATCTTTATTGTTTAGTAACATTACTTTCTAAGCTAAAGTAATTTTGTTCCGGCTTTTGTATGGTATGCACGTGTCTGAACGTCGATATGACATGGAGTAGAAATACCTCTTAATAAACAGTATCTGTGTTACTTACTGAACAGTAACTGTGTTATTTAATGAGCAGTAACTGTGTTATTGTTTAGAGTTCGGTATTCTATAATTTTGTTAAAGGTCAGTATAACCAGCTATATTATTTCGACAGTTCTGAATTTTGAATTTTCCATCGTGCATTTTCATAACTCAATATATGTTTTTGCTGGTCACTGTGACTTTTATTATGTTGCTTACCTGTAATTATTTGTCTTGTTACTTTCTTTATAGTTCCCCTTGTTGTGTTGGGCCTAAGATTTGTCAGAAATTTTCGAACTTTTCTACAAATGAAAAGTTAGCGAGAACAAGAACTTTAAAGAAACAGAAAGAAAGAAGGAAGTTTATTTTCAAAGAAGGTAGAATCTGGGGTGGAGAACGTCAGAGTGGTAAGAAGTTCGATTGATTCACTGATTTAAAGGCAAACGAAGATGTAGATGAGAGAAAAAAATGAGAATATTCGGGATATATGTCAAACAGATTTAGTTAAAACATGATAAGTTTCCTTTGCTTTGACTCTATGATATGGGCCGAGAGATCAATTCTTTTGCCAAGCATTGAGTATCATCATCATCATCATCATCATCATCATCATCATCATCATCATGTGCCATGCCTGGAGGAGTCAGCTACCATATCTCTCCACAGTTTCCTATCTTGCATGTTATTCATCAGTTCTGTTGTTGTGCTTTTTTCCATCCAATTTTGTCAAGCCATCTAAGATTGTCTCTCTTGGTCTACCTCTTCCTTTCCTGTCTCCAATTTTCCCTGTTGTCACGATATTTTCTATCCCTCCTCTTCTCATTATATGGCCAATAGACCTTGGCTGTCCCCCGTAGTGCGTTTATTAATGTTCTTTTCTCATTGGCTTTTCTTAGACAATCCTCATTTTATATTTTGGCTGTCCATGGTATTCTTAACATTCATCGTAGGAATCATATCTTAGTTGCCTCTGGTTCTCTTGTTGTTTCTGTTAGTGGCCATGATTCGCTTCCATATGGCAGTACTGACTCGATGTATCATTTCAAGACTTTTCATCTGTGGACAAAGATGGACTGCACAAAATAGATGTTTATTTTCTGTAATGCTACCGTTGTCCGGCGTGTTATGCTTCTGACCTCTGTGGAACATCTACCATGTGATGTTATCCTTGTACCAAGATAGTTGAATTTGTGCACTTGTTTTAATGTTATTCCTTTGACTTTTTACGTTGCATTCTGGTACAGATTTGAGGCAAGTATGCAAAGACCACTTGGATCCCATATCGCGGAATACAGTTATGAGAGTATGAAGATTTTTAGCAGATCTGGAGCATGTTGGAGGACGAGATAGATGGCGCTATGTGTGCCAGTCTTCTCTACTAGATTCATCACGAACAGGTTCGCTTGTCCCTGGCATGAAAGAGTGTGAGTTTCCTGGAAAAAGAACGTTTAGTGGAGTTTTAAAGTTATTTTCACTTTTCTGTTCATAGCAAGAGTTGATAGCTTCATGGACTGAGAAGAGCAAGAGTTGATAGCTTCGTGGACTAAGAAGAGCAAGAGTTGATAGTTTCATGGACTGAGAAGAGAAAGAGTTGATAGCTTCGTGGACTAAGAAGAGCAAGAGTTGATAGCTTCATGGACTAAGAAGAGCAAGAGTTGATAGCTTCATGGACTGAGATTAGCAAGAGTTGATAGCTTCATGGACTGAGATTAGCAAGCGTTGATAACTTCATGGACTGAGAAGAGCAAGAGTTGATAGCTTTATGGACTGAGAAGAGAAAGAGTTGATAGCTTCATGGACTAAGAAGAGAAAGAGTTGATAGCTTCATGGACTAAGAAGAGCAAGAGTTGATAGCTTCATGGACTGAGAAGAGCAAGAGTTGATAGCTTCATGGACTAAGAAGAGCAAGAGTTGATAGCTTTATGGACTGAGAAGAGAAAGAGTTGATAGCTTCATGGACTAAGAAGAGAAAGAGTTGATAGCTTCATGGACTAAGAAGAGCAAGAGTTGATAGCTTCATGGACTGAGAAGAGCAAGAGTTGATAGCTTCATGGACTAAGAAGAGCAAGAGTTGATAGTTTTATGGACTAAGAAGAGCAAGAGTTGATAGTTTTATGGACTAAGAAGAGAAAGAATTGATAGCTTCATGGACTAAGAAGAAAGAGTTGATAGCTTCATGGACTAAGAAGAGCAAGAGTTGATAGCTTCATGGACTGAGAAGAGCAAGAGTTGATAGCTTCATGGACTAAGAAGAGCAAGAGTTGATAGCTTTATGGACTGAGAAGAGAAAGAGTTGATAGCTTCATGGACTAAGAAGAGAAAGAGTTGATAGCTTCATGGACTAAGAAGAGCAAGAGTTGATAGCTTCATGGACTGAGAAGAGCAAGAGTTGATAGCTTCATGGACTAAGAAGAGCAAGAGTTGATAGTTTTATGGACTAAGAAGAGCAAGAGTTGATAGTTTTATGGACTAAGAAGAGAAAGAATTGATAGCTTCATGGACTAAGAAGAAAGAGTTGATAGCTTCATGGACTAAGAAGAGCAAGAGTTGATAGCTTCATGGACTGAGAAGAGCAAGAGTTGATAGCTTCATGGACTAAGAAGAGCAAGAGTTGATAGCTTTATGGACTGAGAAGAGAAAGAGTTGATAGCTTCATGGACTAAGAAGAGAAAGAGTTGATAGCTTCATGGACTAAGAAGAGCAAGAGTTGATAGCTTCATGGACTGAGAAGAGCAAGAGTTGATAGCTTCATGGACTAAGAAGAGCAAGAGTTGATAGTTTTATGGACTAAGAAGAGCAAGAGTTGATAGTTTTATGGACTAAGAAGAGAAAGAATTGATAGCTTCATGGACTAAGAAGAGAAAGAACTGATAGCTTCATGGACTAAGAAGAGAAAGAACTGATAGCTTCATGGACTAAGAAGAGAAAGAACTGATAGCTTCATGGACTAAGAAGAGAAAGAATTGATAGCTTCATGGACTAAGAAGAGAAAGAATTGATAGCTTCATGGACTAAGAAGAGAAAGAATTGATAGCTTCATAGACTAAGAAGAGAAAGAACTGATAGCTTCATGGACTAAGAAGAGAAAGAACTGATAGCTTCATGGACTAAGAAGAGAAAGAACTGACAGCTTCATGGACTAAGAAGAGAAAGAACTGATAGCTTCATGGAATAAGAAGAGAAAAGAACTGATAGCTTCATGGACTAAGATGAGAAAGAATTGATAGCTTCATGGACTAAGAAGAGAAAGAATTGATAGCTTCATGACTAAGAAGAGAAAGAATTGATAGTTTCATGGACTAAGAAGAGAAAGAATTGATAGCTTCATGGACTAAGAAGAGAAAGATTGATAGCTTCATGGACTAAGAAGAGAAAGAATTGATAGCTTCATGACTAAGAAGAGAAAGAATTGATAGCTTCATGGACTAAGAAGAGAAAGAATTGATAGCTTCATGGACTAAGAAGAGAAAGAATTGATAGCTTCATGGACTAAGAAGAGAAAGAATTGATAGCTTCATGACTAAGAAGAGAAAGAATTGATAGCTTCATGGACTAAGAAGAGAAAGAATTGATAGCTTCATGGACTAAGAAGAGAAAGAATTGATAGCTTCATGGACTAAGAAGAGAAAGAATTGATAACTTCATGGACTAAGAAGAGAAAGAATTGATAGCTTCGTAGACTGAGAAGAGCAAGAGAAACAAATTTTAAAAGGGCAGGAGAAACGGGAGAGTGAAAAAAGCGAGAGGTTAAGGTCCTTCAAACAAAATTAGCGACAACTTGGTCAAAATAAGCCACTAAAAGTGCCATGTGGAGATGTCAAGCTTATTTTCTGGGCTTATCACATTTTACTCCCTGTCACATTATCCCCTCCTCAAGAAGCAATGTCTCTGGCTGTGTGACAGCCGGCCTCGGTCCCTGCCCTCTAGTTTGCTTCCACGAAGAACAGCATCTTTGTCTAGCGAGCTGTTCAAGTGCGGGCTTGAGTTCTAAGTTTTGCTCTAATCGCTTTCTAGCATGTGAAGTCTGGCGGATAAATCTGGGAAGTAGAACTTTGTTAGGCTGTTTATCAATACTTGTTAACCTCCACCATCTGAATATGAGGAGAGGAGTTTGTTAAGCACGCTCTTCAGAAGTCTGGCAAATGTGAGGAAATCAAAGTTTCGATAGATTAATGGGAAATCTGGAAAATGAGTGTTCATGCGTTACAAATCCTGCAGCAACGAGAGAAATAACTCATGACTTTTAATCTGTCAAGTTCTGGAGTTTTCACATTTTGTTGTCTTTCACACTAAGGCAGGTCCAAGGAGAAGTCATCATCATTATTATCGTCATTTTCATCACCACCATCATCATCAGGATCATTATCATCATCAGCATTATTATCAGCATCAACATCATTATCCGCTTCAACATCATTATCATCAGCAGCATCATTATCAGCATCAGCATCATTATCATCAGCAGCATCATTATCAGCTTCATCATTATTATCAGAATCAGTATAATTATCATCAGCAGCATCATTAACATCAGCAGCATCATTATCATCAGCAGCATCATTATCAGCTTGAACATCATTATTAGAATCAGCATCATTATCAGTTTCAACATCATTATCATCAGCAGTAACATTATCAGCTTCAACATCATTATCAGCATCACCATTTGTATCATCAGCAGTATCATTGTCAGTGTCAACAGCATTATCAGCATCAGCATCATTATCATCAGCAGCATCATTATCACCTTCATCATAATTATCAGAATCAGCATAATTATTATCAGCAAAATCATTATCATCACCAGAATCATTATCATCAGCTGCATCATTATCAGCTTCAACATCATTATCATAAACAGCATCATTATCATCAGTAGCATCATTATCAAGAACAGCAGCAGCAGGACTATCATCATCATGATTATCATTGTCACCATCACTAACATTATCATGTCCGTTACAAACCAGCATCCATATTATAATAATCATTGTTATTATTGTCATTCCAACATCAGCACCGTCATCATCATCATCATCATCATCACCATCAGTGGTTGCAAAAGATATCCACCTTGTCCTGTCTCTTGCCTTCATGTTGCACACAGGTCATGTTTATTTCCGCCTGTCTCTCGATGTTGCCCTTCTATTTCTTTTTCCTTTCAG
Source organism: Achatina immaculata (assembly GCA_009760885.1). NCBI lineage: Eukaryota > Metazoa > Mollusca > Gastropoda > Stylommatophora > Achatinidae > Lissachatina > Lissachatina immaculata. The sequence continues at coordinate 35,591,334 of CM019705.1, read as the reverse complement.
CTTTTCCCTGTTGTCTGGTTCTCAGATATGGCTTTAGATATAACTGAAATGGTTTATTATTTGGTTCTTAGTTCATATGTTTTCATGATTTGTTCTCGTAGGTTATGTTACTGCAGCGATTCTTTGTTATGTTACTGAAGCGTAACATAGTGCCTTGTAAGTTATTATTATAGTATTTTTATAGGCTTGTAAATTAGGATAGTAGTATTGTTAATAATGTTACTATTATTATTGCTATTAGCATTGTTATTATAGTTATGATTTGTGTCAATAAATAGAATGTAGGTAAGAAAGGATGGAAAGCTGAAGAGCCAGGGGCAGAGTATAGGGAATAGATAAGCACATGGTTACCTGGACTGGTTGGCAACCCTAGAGCATAGGAATAATAGTCAGATAGCAGATAGTACCAAAAGTGCGCAATTCTGGTAATTCCGTCCCCTCGCTTGGTATATAAATAAGAGGGGAGAGAATCTCACCAGGTCTGGCTTTGTACTCTGAGGACGTAGGGGTCAGCGGGTCGGAGGAAGGACATTTGTCGTGCAAGCGTGAATGGGATGTTTATTGTCGGTGGAAAATCATGTGTATGTACGTTAATAATCGGTTTATACTTTTGTGATGTGGATGCGTGCAAGATGTGTCCATTCTGTGCTTTCCTCCTCCCACCAAGCCCGACCTCACTTAGGTAAGATTTAGATAATAGAAACAGACATTCAATAATCAGAATTCTATATTAACACAATTATTCCATCTAAGATGTCATGTTTAGCAATGTGCAAATTGTAGGTGGTGTATCTGCACATGATTATGTATTACTGCGTTCAATGTAAGAGCATGTTTGCATACAGTATACGCCAATTAATCAGTTTATGGTTACAGTCAAAATCTTAATCCTTCAAGTATGATTATTTTGAGATTTTATGCAGAGAAAGAATTTTGTTGCAAATCAAACTAACATACATGTGTAAGACTGCTTTACTAATCTCTGTTAATTTATCGTTGATCTATTTTTGTAGGATTCCAAATATTGAAAGACATTGTTTTAATGACTTTTGTTGATAACAATGTAAGCTGATAAATAACAACATATATGTGATGATCCCTTGTTTGATTTTGCTAACTATGTAAACAGATACGATGACAACAATATAAGTTTATGATTTCCTTGAAAGTAGTATTGATTGTGTTTGTTTTCTTTCATGGGTGTAGTGTGTGAATGTGTCAGCCAGTGTAAGCTTCATCTTCCACATACCTAATAAGGATAAGATACCAACAATAAAAATACAATATAACAACATATAAATAACAGACATTATTAGCCCACTAAAATCTTATAATTCCTAGGACAGGAACACTCCCACTGTATTAGTATTATTACGACAGAATTAAGCAGATATTTAGAAATACTAGACATAATGAAGCTGAGGGAAAGGCAGATTAAAGAGATACGCCCGGATTATAATAGTCATAACACGACTAAGCTGAATGGTTAAATCAACAACAAGGAGACAGACAAACGGACATTGTGTAAACAGATAACTCCTACAGGTATGCAAACACCTGATACTGGATAAGAAGAGTTTACTCACGCCAGAAAACTGAATAGACGCATTTGACACATCAGACTTACTGACAGGTGAGACATATTTGTTAATCTTAGGACGCAATTTCCACACATGAATAGTCCGGCGGACCAATGAGATGAACAAAGGGAGTGGACCAACTTATCCCGAAGTCAAATCAGTATGTAGTCAAACAGCTGACCAATAGAAAGATCTAGAGGTGTTCTATTGGACAACTGATTTACAATATATAAGCCAAGCATGCAGTTTTAGAAAGACGACAGGGAAGACGGGAACAGAGAATAAGAAGAATAGAAGGATAGATAGGAGAGCAACAACAGATAGAACAGATGGACAAATAGAGCATTAGTTATTCAGGAGATAGAGAAGCAGTTAGAATCAGAAAAAGTTTCAGACAGAGAGAAGACGTGTTTCAAGTTACAAAGTGATTATTTGTACTGTGTTAGAAATGGAGAAGGTTTGATATTTGTGTAACTGTGTGTAAAATGCTTTTGGAAATGCCTCAGTTTGACACTTGTGAGTTTCCTTTGATGAACATTAAAGGTAAATTATAATTTGATTCAGGAACGAACCATCTGAATTTTATAGTGACTATGTGTGTTAAGATTTCAGTCTGATGGTGAACCATATTGTATCACCTGGAGTGACATTCTGAACTGTTGAAGAGAACCACAACGATGTAGTATGCTGTATGAAAGTCCCCTAGTAGTCGAGGCCACAGCCTAAAATAAAAGTGAGAGAAAGACAATCTAACCTAAAATAGAAGTGAGAGAAAGACAACCTAACCTAACATAGAAGTGAGAGAAAGACAACCTAACCTAACATAGAAGTGAGAGAAAGATAACCTAAACTAAAATAGAACTGAGAGAAAGACAACCTAAACTAACATAGAAGTGAGAGAAAGACAACCTAAACTAAAACAGAGGTGAGAGAAAGACAACCTAACATAGAAGTGACAGAAAGATAACATAAACTAAAATAGAAGACAGAGAGAAAGACAACCTAAACTAAAATAGAAGTGAGAGAAAGACAACCTAACCTAAAATAGAAGTGAGAGAAAGACAACCTAACCTAAAATAAACGTGAGAGAAAGACAACCTAACCTAAAATAGAAGTGAGAGAAATACAACATATCCTAAAATAGAAGTGAGAGAAAGAAATCTAACCTCAAATAGAAGTGAGAGAAAGACAACCTAACCTAACATAGAAGTGAGAGAAAGACATCCTAACCTAACATAGAAGTGAGAGAAAGACAACCTAACAATTATATAAAAGAACTATATAGAATACAGAAAATTCAACGGAGAACACTTCGTTATCAGTATATAAATTCATAACTTATCAATATTATAGCAACTCCTTCTTATGTTGCTGCAACTCTTCTTTGTTATGTTGCTGCAACTCTTCTTTGTTACGTTTCTGCAAAGTTTATTTGTTATATTGCTGCAACTCTTCTTTTTTATGTTGTTGATGCTCTTCTTTGTTATGTTGCTGCAACTCTTCTTTGTTATATTGCTGCAACTCTTCTTTTTTATGTTGTTGATGCTCTTCTTTGTTATGTTGCTGCAACTCTTCTTTGTTATATTGCTGCAACTCTTCTTTTTTATGTTGATGGAGCTCTTCTTTGTTATGGATCTCTACTTTGTTATGTTGATGGACTCTTCTTTGTGTGTTGATGCAACTCTTCTTTGTTATATTGATGGAACTCTTTTTTGTTATGTTGATGCAACTCTTCTTTTTTATGTTGATGGAGCTCTTCTTTTTTATGTTGATGGAGCTCTTCTTTGTTATGTTGATGGAAAGCTTCTTTGTTATGTTGAAGGAGGTCTTCTTTGTTATGTTGATGGAGCTCTTCTTTGTTATGTTGAGGGAGCTTTTCTTTGTTTTGTTTATGAATCTCTTCTTTGTTATGTTGCTGCAACACTTCTTTATTATGTTGATGGAACTCTTCTTTGTTATACTGATAAAGCTCTTCTTTGTTATGTTGCTGCAACACTTCTTTGTTATGTTCATGCAAATCTTCTTTATTTTAAAATCTGTCAAGAAAACGCCCTATTCTTCTGTAGGTCTATATTTGTGTATGTCCATATTTCATTACTGTTCCTATTTTGGTACTGTTCATATTTTGTGTGAGACCAAATGTCTGTATGTCCGTATATCTGTTTTTCAGATCTGTGTATGTAAATTTCTGTATTTTCCATAATTCTGTGTCCATATTTCTTTACGTCTTCATTTTCATGGATCTTTTTTTTTCTGTTTCACTTTCATGTTCACTGCATCGTGTATGCTCCTTGAAAATTGTATGCGACATCATCATATTAGACTGCTATGTGCTATTTGCGTGAATTAATAACATATAAATCCATTTATATGACTTTGTTCCGTTCTTTATGTTTACAGTTTTCAAGTATCCTAATTGCTAAATATAGACATCGCGTTATTTGTTATAACAACAGGAAAAATAGAAGGAAGGAGATCAAGAGGAAGACCAAGAGAAATGATACTGGACAGTCTGACGGGATGATGTGAGAGGAGATCACCAACTGAACTGATGGCCTGCAGGAAGGATCGTGTACTCTGGAGAAGCATAATAGCCAACGCCAGTCGGCACGGCAGCTGATGATGATGATGATGATGATGATGATATTTCCAGGTGAAACATGGCGACCGTGTTGAATGATAACAAAAAAAAGTTGTTCAGCTGTTGTAGGAGCTACCCGGTAATCAAAGAGTTAAAACCTGATCTCGTTTATATGTCCCCATTATGTTTCAGTTGTTTGCTACTTCTAAACGTGGGTCAAGGTCAAGGTGAAAAGACATAAAGAAAGAGAAACAAATATGTACAGGAAATACGTAGAAATGAAAAGAGGACTAAACTACATTACAGTGACATATATAGCATACAGCCGGTATCGATGTACAAGTTCATGCGTGTGAGAGTTGGATATTTGACATAAGATGGAGGAAAAAAAAACTGGTAAGAAGAGAATGATGTTGTTCTGGAGATAGATGCATCATGTCTGTGGGGGGGGGGGGGGGGGGGGGGGGGGGTGGTGGTGAAAAAATAAATGAAGTTCTCCTACCTTGAGACAAATATACTTCCCTGTCTTTTGTATCGTCGTCGCGTTTCTTTCATTTTCTTTTCTTTCCTCGTCGTCTTGATCCTTCTATTGTGGCAAGACCTTGAGTGTAAT